>CM073761.1:77184399-78431275 GCA_037127475.1 Arma custos | reverse complement strand
AATATAACTACAGTTCACAATTAATATATTTTAGACCAAAGATCATTAAATTTTTTTCTTTCCAATTCATTAAATAATTGAAACTTATTGAAAAAGCAATAATTAATAATTTTAATTTATTCAAAGAAATATGAAAGTATTAAGTTATAAGTATCAATTCTTAAAAAATCTTTACAAAAGCATGAAACAATAAATATGAAACTTAAGTACTATTTTAAGCACTTTTGATCCTTGGAAATATATAAAAACAAAACATGCACTAGAAACATTTTATTATTACTAATATTTATTAACAATATATATTTATATATATATATATATATATATATATATATATATATATATATAAAAACGTAAAAGTAAGAACCTATTACGGTTAACAGCTATAATAAATACTATAACATCCAATATTTCAACATAAATGCAATCAGTTGATACAACATATTGTTATGTACTATGATACACATCCATTCAATATAAAAGCCAAAATTAAATAGTTGTATAAAGTAAATATATTTATTTACTAAATTCAAAATTTAAATAACAAAAAAATCTATTTAATTTAGGTTATTTGATTATAAATATTTAATATCCTGATACAATTATTAAATTAAAAACATAGAATATTTTTCAAATTTAACAGTATAAAAATTTAAGTTTAGATTGTGCATATACAACTATACACCAATATACACACATATACATGCATAAAAATTTAGATTACGTAAAAGTGTTCATTTTCTTTTGTAACTCACTTTGACCCTGATAGAAATACTTCACCTTAACCTTTATATAATACAATCGTTTAAATAATTTTTAATTACAACTATTTATGAACCATGTCTTAACCTCTAAATATGCAATAACAGTTTCATTATGGATATAAACAAATGACAACAAAGACTAGACCATACATAATTTTAAAACATATGATGCTACATTCAAGTAGCATAATTTATGTATATAGTAACACTTATAAAACTAAAAATAGTCAAATAAATTAATAAAATTTCAGTGCAGTTATGACTTCTATCGTTAAAATCTTATATAGTTAAACTACAGCAAATATAATGCCTTTTATAGATTGTCATCATCCTAATGAGGTCATTTTATGGAAGCTCAATTATCTTGACAATTATAGAATATTATCAGAACTTAAGAAAACATGGATATTTCAATAAAAGCTGCTGATAAAAAAGATATCTCTTCTGTTAACAATATGATAAAATACATATGCCATATTTTAAAACATATTTACAAAAAAAAAATTAGCACATACATTTAATTTTTCTCAACTGCTACTATTTGAAAACTACCATTACTAAAATTTATATGTGACCCATTTTAATAAAATAAAATATTTATTATTTTTTTAAATATTAATAGATATAATTTATATAATGTATTAGGCAAATAAAAAAATTATGATATGTTCCACATATAAAAAAATTACTGATTGCGTCAAAAATATATTTCTTAATAGATATGTACTTTAAATTAATAAAAAATTAATGATCTGCACTTCCTCAAATAATAATTTAATGCTAAAAGTTTAATATTAATCAAATCATTCAGTTAATTAGTTATTTGTACAGTTTAGATGTTTTATTAAGTTGGTGTCATGTTAGGTCATGAAGAAGACTAGAGTAGAATTTTGTAAGATCTTTTTTTTTTTTTAAATTAACTATATTATTAACCATGATCATTAAAGGAACTTATTATTATATTAATTCTTTAACTAAATACTAAATGTGATCAAAACAAAGACTAACTTCTATACAGAGAAAAGAATAACATAAAGTAGGAACAAAGCCAGAACAATATGTAAAAGCTGGGTAGAAACTTCAACTTTTCAACAATTATGAAACGCTATTTAAAAAAAATTAAATTATAAAAAAATAAAAAGTCTTCACTTGAAACTATTTTTGACTTTCCCAAATAATTGAGACGCAATAATGGCTACAGGGAAAAAAACTCTTGGTTATTGATCAATGATAATTATCTATAAGATGACTAATTAGAATTATTACACCATGATCAACATTTTTGACACTGAAAAATGTTATAACTGATTGAAAAGTAATTTTTTGTATAGCAAAAATCAGTTGTGGGGAATGTGTAACATCCTTATTTTTCCAATTATGTAAGTTTATTATCTGGAACTTAGAGCACAAAAAAGTTCTGTTTTTTGTTTTTTTTTGTGTAAAGTTACTTAATTATTGTTTTTATCGATCAATATCGCCATTAATTTAAATAAAAATTCATTTTGGTATCCATAATTTTATAGTCATTGATTTTCTATTATTTGCATTATGAATTCTGTTTATTTTCGAAGCCTTGTTTTTAAGGTGAAAAATTCCTGTCAGCCTTTAGATCATACGTCTATTTTATTTCGCCCTTTTACTCTTGTTTCCAGGGATCTATAAGATCAATGGTTTTTGACAGGTTTTACACCACTTCCATGTTTTAAATTGACAATATTTATTTATCCAACACAGTAAATTAGGGGTATTTAATTATTATTAAAATAGATCCCTTTTCCATACCCATATCATTATGAAGGTGACTGTGCATGAAATATATAAGATAACTGAATGTCATGACTCGACTTGAAACATTTTGTCTGCATGCAATTCTCTGGCTTTTTACTTATTATAAATTGCCACCATTGGTTTCAAAAGCAAAAGAACGATTTTTGGAATATTGGGACATCCTAAATATCAACAAGCGATAATCTAGAGTGTGTAAACCCACTTTTTTTAATTTAATTTTTTAAATGATTTATAAAATGTTGTAATTTGTATGCATACTATATATTTATATTATACAGTATTATATAATAATATTGTAATATATTGCACACAGAAGTTAAGGTGATCAAACAGTTTTTCTGTTAATTGTAAACTTTCTTAAAATTTGTCTTAAGACTTTATTTCTCTTTGGAAAAATGGAATGTTCAATATGTCAATGTAAAATTAAGTATAATCCTTTAAACCGGAAAAAACTCTCTATCCATCTCAAGAAGCAATAATATTTTCAATCTAATCTCTAAAAGATTGTCAATGATTTTCCCTCTGATTGCATGTTATCATAATTAATTAATGAATGTTAATGCCTAAATTAAATATTTAATTATTTTGAATAGCCCATTTGCTAGATTTTGATGTATCTGTAGCTATTGATCTGTTAAATATGTTTGAACAGAATCATATTTTTCACTCCCTCTTTTACTATAGTTCTCTATATTTTAATTAAAAGTGAATACTTAAAAAAATATCCTTAACTGTGTGATGCCAATTAGTTCACCAATTAGGAAGACAATCTTGGAGGAATGAATAAAGCAAAATAAAAAAATGTTAAGACAAAATTTATGGTTTACATGGATTCATCCAAATATTTACTCAATGCTCTTTTTGGATTGGATGTATAAAGAAGCAGTATCGTATCTATGTGTTTGTTAAGCCTAAATATTACACATAAACCAGTTATTATTCAGTTTATATCAGCAAATAATAGGAAATAATAAACTTTAAAATCTGGTATAGCAAAATAAATTTTTAAAAACCAATACTAAAATCATCATGAAAAATAAATATAGTTTCTTAATTATAATGCAATTGGGAAAAACCACAATGCAAAGCCTTATGTTTCCAAAAATACACCTACTTACCAGTCGACGTTTTGGTATTTTTTGAAACATAAGGCTTTGCATTGTGGTTTTTCCCAATTGCATTATAATAAATAATAGTGTTTCTTTTTGAGTTTTTGGCTCTATTTTAGTGATAGTTTCTTAACGATAATGAATTATTCAAGAGTTGAAAAAAAATATTACTTTTTTTTCATTAGTCTTTTATGTCGAATGACAATATAAAATACTAGTTTATTGTCATTAGTTAAAATAATTTATTTGTTAGCAAATCCCAAAATGTAAACTATACTCTTTTATGAGCGAAATGATCTAATGAATTATACACTGAAAATATATTGTAATTTTAGGATATCTTTAAAAAGTCTAAACATGATAACATTAACTTAATACCTCTACTAAGCATAAAAATATTTAACAGCTAAAGTAATTAACTAATTAATGTCTATTAGCATTCCATATTCAAGTTTAACTGTGTAGGAAAAATATTTCAGTCTTACTTTGATAATAAGTTCAATAAGTCTTACTGCAATACTGCATTCATTCATTGAAAGTATCGATACAATAAATAAATAATGAATAAATTCCTAATGATTTTAACTATCCAAATCTATGAATTTATGTTTCAATAATACAATATCTTTATTTATTTGTTTTAAAATGATACAAATGGCTTAAGGGCAATGTAATGAAAATGTTTAAATATTAACATAGAAAAGTAAAACTTACTATGATTTAATCATTTGAACTTTGGAGTCATAAGAGGGTCAAGAACGTTTTCATCTAATCCAAGATCAATTTCTATCAATTAAGTAGTTCTCTTGTTGATTTAATAGGGCATATTAATACAAAACCACGAATCAGCCATTAATAACAAATAAATTATAATACCAATAAATCTTTTAAAAAAACCTAAAGTTGGTAAAAAGTAAAGTAGTGGATTCTGATTTTAGTAAGGTGTCAAGTATATCTAAACTAAAACGAGAGCACATTAATTTTTTTTAATACCTAATGTCCAAATAACATTTAGTCAGTAAATCATAGTACAGCCATACCCCATTCAATGCAAGTGGTATGTACCTCAGCAATTTGTGAATAAGAATGAAAATCGTGCTAAGCAGGGTTTCTTATTTGTTTACACTCCAAAAGCAATAATAAATACTTTACTCCAATACCCCATTAGATTTTTAATTGTCGTCATCCTTTCCAGTTTTTAATTGAAACAAAACTGTATGTAAGAATGTATGGATAAATAAATTTTCATAATAGATCAAAGTTTTCATAATTTTCAAAGTGAGGTATGACTGTATACACATTTAATACCATGTTTCCTATGATTCCATTGAAAAATATCTAATATCTAAGACAAAGACAGAAAGTAAAATTTATCCAATTGGACTTGGTGGTAGAAAATAAAAATTTTAATTTGAGAAATCAACTAACACTTAAAAGAGACCTTTTATTAAGCTTCAAAAATGTTAATAGACTTTTGTTCTCAGAATATTTTCCATTCTTTTCATTTCTCATCATTATATAATAAATTTAACGTCCATCAGTCAATTATTGGGGCAACTGCACATAGTGCACTTTATACCTATGGGAGTTTCTTAAAATCTTTTACAAGTATATTTTAATCTAAAATGAGACTAAAAACTAATATTAAATTTTTTAACAATAACAATTACATAAAAAAAATATACTCTAATATTTAATAAAGGTCTTCATACTATTTATGGCCATCTAATAACTACATACCACTATAATTATAGTATATTTTATAAAAAGGTATTTTAGAATTTATTAATACATAACCATAACAATATAACAAATAGTTTATAAATCAAATCTATTATTAAACATGCCTTTCAAAGTACATTCCACAATCATAAGAATAGGCACAAAGCAGAAGTAATAAATTACACAATACATACCAAGTCTATAAGATTAACAGTATAGTAATTATTAACAGCTTCAATAATGATACCAAGATCAATTGTAATTAACCTAGTATTGTTTAAGGGAAGAAACTTACCAATAGAATTTTTTCATAACAAGTAATTTAAACAACAGGGTTTATAATTAAAAAATAATAATATTTTACTAACAAATATGAAGAAGCAACATTTAAATATCTTTATAAAAAGATTCAACAAATAACAATAAAAATAAAATAATATAAAATTAAACTAAAATTAAAAATAATCCTTGAAACTTCAGTAAAATCCAGAGACAATTAACAGAAAACAGAAATATTTAAAAATATATATTTGAAAAAATAAAGAATATTAAATAAATATATTACATATAGGCTCTCTCCAAAATAAAGTATGACCCTAGGGGATTTTACAGCTACTTTACAGAGAAGAAAATAATTCCTATGAACACGAGTCTGGAAAAGAAATCTTGTCCAGTTTGCAGGCCAAAAACACAAAAAGAATAGGTTTTTAAGTACTTAGTAATTAATGAAGCCTTCATGAATTAAAAACATAATGTGCTAGGAAATTAGATTGGGGCTGAATGAGACAAATAGCAGATTAATATCTCAAACATATGATATTATGGGAGTTGATAGTTTAAATAAAACAAACTAAAACTGCTTTTGCTAAAAATATCTAGTAGGTTGAAAATCATGTAAAAGCTGGCAATTCACAAAAGCTCATGCGAGCTGGTTACAGTAGTCTCATTTGATGTCAACTCTATGATGTTAGTATCGATCCGTTTTATTTATTAATTTATTTTATGGAACGAATCATTAATTCAATAATTGCCAATTGCTGTTGTTAGTTATTCCCCTCTCATCAAAAGTGGCCAAGACTTCATTTGCTGACCCATGTTCCTAGGAGGCTTTTTGTAGAGTGTTATATGTCTACAAAACTCTTAAGGGTTTTTAGGACACCCAGTGTTAGGATACAACACAGTTTTTGAGAAGACATACAATAAGAACTGTGAGTAAAACATAGTTCACTAGAATTTAATTGATCTAATCACCATAGTTCAAACACACAAGCACTCTCACAGGCACACATACAAATATACATACACACACAGACACATACAAACACAGACACATACACACAGACAGACATATATATATATATATATATATATATATATATATATATATATATATATAATCACTAAGCAATGTAAATAAAGAATTGAAGCATTTTTTAACTTCAACTAATCCCTGAGATTATTTAGTTGCATCTTAAAAAAGTATATAAAATTAATATTTTAATGCCTGTCTAAATATACACATTATTTCTCAAAAGCAAAAATAATTACCTAAATAAAATTTGAAAAAATAACAAAAAAAAGATAAATACACCAACTAATAAAATTAATGAAAAACAACAACAAATACCACTGATATATATCTTGGTAATAACTGGTTTTTAATTTCCAATAGTATCAGACTGATGAATAAACATCATTAAAGTAATGACTATAATTATAAATACATTAAGCTATTTCATGACAAATTGACCTAACCAGATAAATACCTTAGTTTTTCCCTATAATTAAAAAAATGTATTATGTGCAATACAATCAAAGTAAAATCATTCTATATGATAAAAGAAATTAAAGAAACCATCACTTCCTTTTGTGATTCCGTAGAATTTGAGTAAAATAAAGAGGAACTAGTCAAAAAATTTATAAATTTTCAATAAAAAAACAAAGCAGAAAACAAAAGAACTTTTTTTATTAGGCCAAATCAAAAAAAAAAAAAAAAATTATGAGAAGTGTATTGCTTAAAAAAATTGGACAATACATTTTATCTCAAAACTAAGAGTGGAAACCAAACATTTTTTGTTACAACCCCATTACATTTAAGAAAAACATATATATTGGGGGAGACCATGGTAGTCAAGAGAGTAATCCAGGATTAAAAGTTAAATACAGTTTAGTGTAGTAAACAAGGTCTATTTCAGGGCAAAACATGTGGGTCCTAGTCAGCCATCTTACACATAATAACCATAATCTGTAGATTTACACTTGTTTGTCAGCCAATTGCTGTTGGTTAATGAACCAGTGGTAACAGCTGCTGAATACTGGAAACAATAATTTAAGGTAATTTCTTTTGCTAGTATTAAATGCTTGTAAAATAACCACATGGCTAAGATCTTAAAAAGTTAACAAATAAATATTTATAAAATTAAGTCGGGAAAATCTTTAGATTGAGAGAAATGATGTATGGCTGACCTACATTACATTATCAATATATGTTGACAATTAAAATCGAAGATCAAAGAAGGTTTAAAAAACATTTAACAGCTACAACATGTTAAAACAAGGACTAAAAATGTTAAAAGAAAAATGAACAAAACCATCGCAAAAACAATTCAAAGCATATTTTTAATTGCTTTTTGAGGATATCATAAAAAATAAATAAAATAAAATAAATATATATATATAAATTTATTTGCCCGGTAAAAATAGTATTTTGAGATCAAATGATAAAGATTCACAAGGTTTTTGTCAAGAACAGAAAAAATAAAATTGTCAAAGTTGTGCAAAAATAAAAAATAAAATTATATGAAGTGTATATCACAACACAATCAATAAAGATTAGAAACAAACAACAAAGTTTAGAAAAATAAATAACAAATGTTTTACCTGTACAGATTTTTGGGTATCAGAAAGTTGAGAATAAATTAATATGAAATCCTGACCAATTTTCAGCATCAGAAACTTATACCTAATGAATTTGGTAACTTATTAATATTAAACGCAAACCTATTTAGCATTAGAATTCTGTTTACTTGATGTATATTATGCTCATTTTAAATTAAAGAGCAATAAATGTAACTCATAAGAAACCTAGCCTGATTAGCAAAGGACAAGCAGATAGTAAGTAACGAAATCATATCTTATTATGAATGGAACTAATTACCTTGCCACAAATTTCTTAAATATTCAACAGATGAAATAACAATGATGCATTAATTTACATCATAGCATTTCTACTTACTCTTACATATCCTAATAGAATATCTTTAAAAAACCACAACCTATGACCCCAAAGAGAAACAAATTATGAAATCTTGGTTTCAAGCAATTGACTACAAAAAGAATATGACATTATATGAAAATCCGAACTTATATCCATCATAAGCAGCAGCTAAAACTCACGGTTAATTTAAGTCAAAGTAAATTAATTTAGATAAAAATGAAAGAATAAAATAATAATAGTATGCAACAAAACTCAGAGATATATAAAGATGATAACTATCATATATATGCATAGACATATGGTGGTAAATGAGTAAAAGTAATCTATAAATGGAATACAAAGTTTATTTATGGAATATGTTGAATCATGTTTTTTTAATAATTAAAATTTGTGAATGTATTCCATTGTTCTCGTTTAAAAAAGGCTTGAATTTAATAATATTTTAAAAATTAATTATCTTCGAACAGCTAAATAATACAGTTTGATTATAATCCAATTATTCTTTTAAGTAGTCAATTAGTAGGACATAAACCATGGCTTAAAATGGATTTAGAATATAAATTTAAACTTCCAACAAAGCAGGTATGGTGGGAATGTTTAATTTTATAAATGAACAATATCATATTGCAACTCAGAAAATCTAAAACTAGCAAATATCAAGCAGTAAAAACTCATTTAAAATAAATTAATAAGTCCTAACAAAGAGTGTCATTTATCTTTTGAACTTGCAAAACTTTATCTACTTTTTTTCGTGAAATAAATAATCTCAACAACACTAAATAACTAATATGCAATAATAAGGCACTTAACCATATAATGGTTGTTATTTAATTTCAAATAAGTATCTGTTACATTCTAAACATATAACACACACTTATACATGCACATACACATAAACCAATAAATATATTGTCTATAAATTCTTTATAAAGTCTCTATTCTAATAATTAAATATTCAAGTTTTTTCCTGTTTCTAAGATTTTACATAATACATTTTTTAATTTAACCATTTCAAATAACTAATGATTAGACTCAACTTGAGCAGCTTTGTAAAAAAAAAAGTTGCATGATTATGAATTAAAGTGAGAGAAAACAAGTGTATGTGAATATGTGTGTGTGTGTACTTAAAGATTAAAAACACCTATAAATAAGAGAATATAATGACATAATTATTAAAGCCTAAAATTACATAAAAAGCTTCATTTTAGAAACTAAATCAAATAACAAAAACATAATATTTACAAGATCACAGTTATAATTATGATATGAGTTTGAAAATTAATATTTTTTTTTTAATTTGGCACATTTGATTCAGTTGTATTTAGAAAAACTGTCAAATTATTAAAAAACATATATTTAATAAATATAGAAATTACTCCAAAAATAAAATTCCTCTTCAATTTGAAACATTATTCAATTTTTATTGAAATAATAAATGTCTGATTTGACTAGAGAAGTGACTAGTATTGAAATGACAAGTATGAAAAAAATAATCAAAAAAGGAAAAATTATAATAAAAATTTCTTAAAATTATTAAAATAACAAAAATGAAACCCTGGTGCGACGAGGATCTCCTTTGGCCCTTCGGGCCATCCCAAACTGTCATATGCCGGGATCAGAGCTAGAAGTAGAACCTCCTTTACTCTGGTCGCCGCAAGCTCTAGAACCACCTTCTTCTCGACCACTTCCACTGCCAGACCCATTCCAGCCCACACCTTGTAAGTCAAGAGTGTACTATAAAGAAACAATGCAAAGTTCAAAATTTAAAAAAACAAAGAAAAGTTCAAAATTAAGTAGAAATCTAAAACAATATATCAGGGTTAAATATAAAAAAAATAATAAAATAATATTAATCAAAAGAAAAAATATTAATAGAAGTATTATATTAAATTTATTATGTAAGGAAATACATAAACTTTAAATATAAAAATAAAAAGTGAACCAGCCTTCCTTTGCATTTTCATTTATATGTTTCTACTCTATGTTTACTCATCCTAAGGAACTAAAAAAACACTTTACAATAGTTGGTATTGCACAATAATGAATATTAACAAGAATTATATTAAACTACCTTACTCTAGTATCAATTTTTTATTACCAATTACAACAATATATTAATCTTTAAAGTTTTTTAAAATAAATATATTATGTATTCTATCTCATTTTTCCCAAGATACTTGTAATTATTTTAATATTATCACTGATCTGTACCCTCAACTATTGTATATCTTAGCAATCTTAGTCTGAAGATTCTTAAGTTTAAAATATATTCTTGACCTCTAGTATTAATTGATTTTTAATTAAAGGGCTCTTCAAGTTATGTAAATTATTTTTTTTTAACAATACTGTTTTCTATTCTCTTTATCAATATTTTGTGATTACTAATTTATGATCAGATCTGATAGTACAATACTGATTTATATATAATATTTTTTTAGTGCCTGAGGATGAGATTGATCCTGAAAATGTGGAGTAGACATATTTTTCGAGGCAAAAGAAGACCACAGAACATTGAATAGACTAGAAGCGCTAGCCGGGGCTTGTCCTATGAGTGAGAATAGCACCAGCTCACCTACACTCTCCCCCACTCCTTTGATCCCCTCATCCGGCCTCATGCCTTCGCCTTTATGTTATTAATCTTTTTATCCAGTAACACACAATATCTATGACATATTAAATGTATTTAGGTACAATAAAAACTAACATTATTCTATTGCATAAGTGTGATAATTCAACGTTTACTAAACAATACACTCTTCAAAAAAATTAAAGAGTCAAGTTGTTACATTATGTTTTTGCCAATAATGTATTTTCATATTTTTGGTTGTTTTCTCTTTTTTTTATTTCTTGGAATTTTCTCTTTTTCATATTTCTAGTTCTCTTTTAATTTACGTTGGGATCTTTCTGTGCTTTTCCATTTAGGAGAACAAGAGAACAAAAAAAAATGAAAATACATTATTGACAAAAATAAATAATGTAACAACTTGATCCTTTAATTTTTTTGAGGAGTGTATAATGATTTATAAGGTTTTATAATGGATGTACTTCGTCATAGAAGTACATACGACAGTTTTAAATTGGGACTTTAAATATTTAGATAACGTAATTTATAACTATTCATTAGGTATTTTTTCTTACAAATATTACATCACAATTTTCATTGAACTTTAATTTTGTTTGATACAATTAATTATTGGCCCTTAAATAAAACTGGCTTATTTTAAAAAAATCTAATTTTTTGAAAGCTATCATTATTTTTTTTAACATAATGGTACATCTTCGTATGTGATTTTTTTCAAATCGCAATTCTTTTTTTGTATCTATTTGCCCTTTTTTTGAAGTTTCTTAAGCTTCTTTCTTTTTTCTCTCAGCGAATTCTTGGTTGAGCACAGTTTCTTCTGAGTAACATTAAAAATTGAAGTCATTTGTTCAAGTTGGGAAGATGTTTGATTGACTCTATTTGTCAATTTACTCAACTTGTCGTCCGCAAATTTTAGCATTTTTTTAAATTTCTTTTTGTCAGGGGATCGAGCGTTTTTCACAAGTGGAATCGGAGAGGTATGCCTTTTAATTGTTCGTCTATCCTTTAAAAAAAAAAATAACACATAAACCTATCGTGCTCAAAGTTACTGAAAACTATATTTACTACCTGAGTAACTTCAGGTTTCAGATATTCGGGACAACTACCAAAAACTGGCGGGACAACGCGCCATTTTTAAGTTTTACGTAAAATGGAGACGATCTGTCAAAATCCTCTTCTTAGAAGTGCTTGGAGCACAACCGGCTGGTTTTAGTGGGCTTCCAGTTCTCTCTTCATATTGCTTGAACCCACTTTTTTCGTTCAATTTCTTCTAACGGTAAGCTAACCCGAAAGAATAAAATACCGAGGTCAAATTAAATAGAAAAAAAAAACTAATTTTATAAAAACAATTTTTTCCTAAGAAATATTCCGCAAACATTTTTTTTGGTAGTTATAATTAAGCAATTTTATTGAACCAGAACAAAGATGTGGGTCGATTATTTAAATTGAACACGTATTGTTCTTTCTTTAGCATAATAACTAATAAGTAATTGTTAATAAGATATTTTAATGTTCTTTAAATTCTAAAAGAATATTATATGAGAAAAAATTGTTTATGTAGTGAAATGAATAATAAAGTTACGTGTGAAATGATATTGGAGAAACTGCTTGTTTATCGGGCTTTTTGTACAGCATCCAAAAGTTTATTCAATGTTCTGTGAAGAAGACTGACTCACATTTTATCAATCAATTAAATTTCTTTTTTATTCTATCCATGAGAAATATGATAGAATAATTATATACAACACATTGTTTAATATAAAATCACTTACTCCAGGAATGTGAGTTAGGTAAAAGATAGTTGAAACAATATTAGTAACATAGGCTAGTTAGTATCAATAAGGAATAAGTTATTAAAAATATGAAATATCACTTTAAAAAGCACAGGTTGATAGAATCTATATTTCTATTTGTAAATATGGAAAGGTATAATTTTTTTTCAAGGTTTGGTTTTTAAGTTTTAATTCAGAACAAAGAAATTTAAATCACAGTTTTCAAGAACAAATTACAGTAGTACAAATATTCAAAAGAAACACACATGCACACACATACACATATATCTATAAACAATAGGACATCTACATAGCAAACTTCTATGCAAATAAATATCCTCTAAAACATTTTTGTTTAATTACAGAAACTCCAGAAAACATTTTTCATAGAAAGAACACATTTTAAATAACAAACAGGAATTCTTTGGAGAAATCCACAAATCTCAGTTTTATTATTATTAAAGGTGATCATGAGTGGTGCTGAGAAAGAGGTACCATATGAATTATAGTCAAGTAAGAAGGAAGTTCCAAAATGTGGGAGGCAATAAAACCACACATCTCTTAGATGCATTAAATATGTGACAGTAGCAAAGTTAAGTTGAACTAAGGCCTCACATCAACTAAATACATAAAACATGCAACAATGACAAAGATGAGTTTAAAAAAGGCCGCACATCCTCTAGATACGTAAAACATGAGATGAGGCAAGTTGCAACAAACATTGCAGGTATTCAAACTGTCTATTGGATTTTCTGTGCGAAAAAATATTTGAGAGCACTGATGTGAGACAAATGATAGTACAATGAATAGTTGCATATTTTACACATTCACTATTAAAACTATAATTTTAAAGTTAATTATTTATTAAGTAAATTTTAGTATACATTTTATGTTTTTAAATTAAATGATTTTTTAAATTTATTTTGAATTACCTTTATTTTTATTTAATATTATTTTTTCAAGTCAGAACTATTTTCTGATTTCTTTCAAGTATTTTGATGGGATCGTAACCCAAAGCTTGTTACTCGTTGTTAAGACAAAGCAAATGAAAACTTGGTTACTTTGACATTTAAAAAAGTGTTATTATAAAGCATTCATCAGTTAAAAATGGAAAAAAAGCGTACCTCAAACAGCTGTTAATGATTAATTTTAAATTCAGAAGAATATTATTTACTTATCGAGGAAGTGTTCTGGCACGTTGAGGAAGTAATGGTGTCGCTAAAACTTCAAAAGGTATAAAACCATAAGGAATAGCTACCCTAAGAGGTGATGGTGGTGGTTCATACTAACAAGATTTTGAAAAAAAAAAAAATTAGAAGCTTTTAAAAAATTTAATATTAATATTACTACAAATATAAAAATCACTGCACGAGAGAATAGACTAACCAACAGTTGCTGAATCAATCATATGAACTAAAAGGTTAAAAAATGAACTAGATGAATTTTTGATGAAAACAAATTTTTTTAACTATCCTAGTTTCATCCAGTTTCCCGGAGTGGATGAAATAAAATTGCTCACACAAAGCTAAATGGACTATGTTCCATATCTTTCAGAAAATAATTTATTAGCAATCTCATGATTGAATCAAAGTCTCCATAGAAATGAATTTTGAGATTAATATAACAAAAATATTGCAGAGTTTAAAATGTTGAATAGGCAAGGTCTGTTTTGTACAGATAAACATGAGAGCTTAAATCAAGGAGAGTGAATAGTTAAACTTTTCTTTTTAGTTGTAATGTTATTAGTTATAAGAATAATTTTCTGAATTTTTTTGTCTGCAACAATAGTTTCTTAATAAAAGTGCAAGTGTCCTGTTTAATTTACAAATTAGTTTTTTGATTCATTCTCATATTCAACAAAATATTAAATTTAGTAACTATTTTCTCAGTACAACATAGGATTAAAAAAACATTAAGCATCTAGTACAGTCTTGCTGCAAAGTTGGAACTTATAAGTATTGCTAATTTTGATACCATTTCCTCCTAAAGTATTTCCTTAACTACTTCAAAAATAAAAGAGACTCTCGTAAATTGCATTATATAATAAAAGTAAATATTAAACATGTAAACAAAAGAAAACTAATAATCAAGCCTAATTTGTTAGAATACTCCTACAAATGAATTTAAATTTCTTAATTTTTTTTATATGGAACTTTATAATAGAAGTTACATAAAGGCCAACAAAATAACAACCTTCAATAAAATAATTAACAATATATGGTGTTTAAGCAAAAAACAAAAATTACCTTTGTAGCACAGACAAAACAAGTTGTAACCACTTTTGAAATAACACTCATAAGATTCTTTGTTTCGTGAATAACAGTATCAACTTTAGTAAATGTAGCAGCTTTCCCAACAGTGGGATTTTTAACAGTAAACTGTAATTGCTGCACATGAGTGGGCACACGGTCGAGCTGTTCTAGAAGTTCTTTCTTGTGAACACCAGCAGGAACCTGCATAAATCACAACAGAAATTAATTTACTAATCCTTTAAGGTTGTAGTAGAAATTTGTTGAGACCAAAAGAAAGCAAAAAGTTGCTATTACTGATTTATTACTATTACTATTACTTATTTAAGAGATAATTTGTATGAAAGTTTATTATTAACCATAATATTTTACAGAAATATTTCTGATAATAATTTATTTTTTATTAATCTAAAAAGGATTTATAAGTTCCTATTTATAAACCTTTTACCTTCTTTTCTTTACACCTGTTTCAAGGCATTATAGAACTACTTATTTCGACATTCAAAAAAGCAAAAAATCTTTTGAATTGTTTCACAAATAATTGAAAAAAAAATTATATTTAATAGTAACTATACCTGATAAGAAAACTGTCTCACGATTTTGTATAATCTATTGGCTTCTTCCGCAAAATATTCAGCTTGAGTAAATAAATCTTGTGTAGTTTTTAGAGGACCACTACCCTTGGTAAATTGATACATACGAAAAGCCATACTTGACATATTTCTAGCTCTTTTAACGATATCATTATTTTCATCAATGGCACCATTCGGACCTTCTTGCCATCTCTCTGTTTCAGCCTCCATTTCTGATGTAGCTAATTTCATTTCTAATCCAGCTTTTGCTATTTTCTCTTGTTCCTAGCAAAGGAAATATATAACTGTTAAAATTTTATGTATAACAGCAACGATTTTATTATTTCATTTAGATAAATAAAATTGAGTCACATATCATGATTATAATAAAATTATAAACTATTCATATGAGATTGCAAATCAAACCCTTAAAATTTTATACTTGTCAGGAATTTTTAAAATTAAGAACGCATACTTTATCCATTAAGCACTGAATATTGGTAGAAATACTGGAAGCCTCTAACGATAGATTGCATTTAAAAAAATAAAATAATAGGTATTATAAGACAATTTTAAGATATAGCAGGTAAAATATTTATTTGTTACTGAAGTTTAAATACTTTGTAATGAAATACATAAATTATTAACAATAAAACTTAAATCAATAAAATAGAGCCACAAACTCAAAAAGAAACTCTAATATTTATTATAATGCAATTGGAAAAACCACAATGCAAAGCCTTATGTTTCAAAATTCTCCAGTAAAACACACACTTTCCAGTCAACATTTCGCCTATTCAGGCATTATCAAGACACAAAAAAAGGGTTTTATAGATCACATCTCGAAGAAGAAAGTGCAATACAGCCCACAATCAACAGCCCAACCAGGCTCCTAACCTGAGACAGCACCCCACCACCAAGGCGTTCAACATACAACTAAAAGGAAGGTAATACTCAACCAGCTGGGAAGGTTATAGAATCAGCTGATCCACAAAACATATCAAGTAATACTAACCTATAAAAATTTATACACATTAACGAAAATGAGCAAAATTTATCTTTTAAAATATTCAACGTTTCTGAATAAAATTGGTTCAAATTTTTACAATCTGTTTTATAATTAACCGAAATGTCAATCTTCTGCGCAATCTGCATAGCCTCAAACAACTTCCTTTTAGAGCCATCACTCTCCTTGTAAATAACTCTAGCATTCTCAAAATCAAATTGATGCTTACAGGCTTTAGTATGATGGGCCAATGCTGAGTTAGGTTCCTTGCCACCAATATTCTTATAATCATATTGATGCTGATACATTCTTCTGTGCAGCAATTGTGATTTTTCACCAATGTACCTTATTGTAATACCTTAGGACATTGCAAACAGCTAATCTCATACAATACATCCGATTGTTGCTGTGTAAGTATCTTAGCTTTCAATGGCGTGTAAAATTTACTCATCTTGTTAGTAATTCTATTCCAATGACAGAGATCTTACATTGTCAGGGAGTGATCGTGCCGAAAGAGATAATGTGAATGGTGTCTTCTTTGCTTGCACTTATATTAAGGGCCTGTCAGAACGTGTTAGTGATATATTCAAAGAGTACGATGTTTATGATATTAGGCTTGCGAATAGAATTACTGGTGGTTTGGTGCTGTCTTAGGTTTGGAGCCTGTTTGGGCTGTTGATTGTGGAATGTATTGCACCGTCTTCTTCGAGATGTGATCTATAAAACCCTTTTTGTGTGTCTTGATAATGCCTGAATAGGCGAAACGTCGACCGGAATGTGTGTATTTTACTGGAAATTTTTAAACATAAGGCTTTGCATTGTGGTTTTTCCAATTGCATTACAATAAAACTTAAAATTTAATTTTTTCAATAAAGAGAAATAGAATTATCTTTCATCAATCTGGCTTGAATTTCATGATATGATCCCTCAATTTCAGATAGATTAGTTGGTTTATATTTAAATTCATGTTAAAATGTTGGTTAGTCCTAAACTAGCAATTATGTAAGTTAAACATATGGTAAGGTAACACCATTAAATTTTAAAAACAGTAGAAAACAAAATGTATTCCTCATGAGCTCGACACATACTACATACTTGAGTTTTCCATCTGAATCAGTAACATTACTTTCCTTGGAATTTCATTACTTTATATGACACTGCCCCACCAACACCATCAATAGTTGTCTTTGAATCTATCAAAAGGTCAGTGCATAACCATATTATACTTCAGACCCATCTTTAGATTTTTTTAGTAGTAATAGGTTGATCTTTAACTGATCTTTCTTTTCTAAATCCCGACTTCCTAATTCTCTTTGAGCAAATGAGCCTGAGGTAACCTTTTTTTTTTTTAAATATGAACAAAATTTTTTTAAAGTTTGATCAATAACTAAATTTATTAAAATAAAAACAATAACATAATAATGTAATTTTGTTCTAATTACCTCCACATCAAGACGGACTGCTTTCAATGGCTTGGTTGTAGTACCGTGTTTCTATTAAACAAAACAAAAATTAAAAAATGCATCAATATTTAATATATGTGAATACATTAAATAATAAATTATATTGAAAGTCTCAACACAATGTTGTGATTAAGAAATAATAAAACTACAATTTCAATACTTTTATAGGCAAGAAAGTAATAATTTTTTAACTTTTAAAATATTTTTTTTAACTGCTACCAGGTCTGCAAGTTTAAAATGTCGTTTTAATTCCAATAGAATGCGCCCTTAGCCTATTGAAGGATTTGCTTATCTCTAAACGCTATTTTGTTTGTTAGTCATTTGTTTACAAAAGTCAGTTGTTTTTAAGTCGTTTACGTGGACGTATCATACCTTTCTTTGGTGTTAAAAATGTCTAATTTTAAGCCAAATAAAGAGCATTTGCGGCATGTCATGATTTTCTTATTCAATCAAAAGAAAAAGGCATCTGAATGTCATCGAATTCTTGTTGAGACTTATGGCGATCTTGCTCCAACCGTCAAGACATGTGAACGTTGGTTTCAAAGTTTCAAACGTGGTGATTTTGATGTTACTGATAAAAAACGAGAAAATCGACCAAAAAAGTTTGAGGACGTCGAATTGCAATCTTTATTAGACGAAGACAATACCCAAACCCAACAAATGATGGCAGAACAGTTGAATGTCACTAGACAAGCCATTTCCGATCGCCTGAGAGCTATGGGAAAAATTCAAAAGGTTGGAAAATGGGTTCCACATGAATTGGACGAACGACAGATGGAAAAACGAAAAATTGTGTGCGAAATGCTGCTTTTACGCCACGAAAGAAAGGGTTTTTTGCATCGAGTTGTAACTGGCGATGAAAAATGGATTTATTTTCAGAATCCCAAACGAATAAAATCATGGGTAACGCCCAATCGAGTGCAAGACCGGATCGTTTTGTGAAGAAGACAATGCTGTGTGTGTGGTGGGATCAGAAGGGAGTAGTCTACTACGAGCTTCTCAAACCCGGCGAAACAGTCAATACCGACCGCTACCGACAACAAATGATCAATTTGAGTCACGCATTGATCGAAAAACGCCCAGAATGGGCTCACAGGCACGCCAAAGTCATTCTTCAGCATGATAACGCTCCTGCACATTCAGCCAGATTGACTAAGGAAACGATTTCTTCGCTTGGTTGGGAATTCCTACCCCACCCGCCGTATTCACCTGACCTGGCGCCTTCTGATTATCACCTATTCTCATCGATGGGACACTCATTGGCTGAGCAACACTTTAACAATTTGGAGGATGTAAGAAAATGGCTCGATGAATGGATTTCAAATAAAGATGAAGCATTCTTTTGGAATGGTATCCATAAATTGCCCGAGAGATGGACAAAATGTGTAGAAAGCGAGGGCCAGTACTTTGAATAAAATATATTATACTTTTTTTTTTAAATTAAATTATATTTTAAGAAATAAACAACATTTTAAACTTGCAGACCTGGTATTCATTCCATCGGGCATATTCAAATTACTAAAATGGTATTTTTCCATCTCAGATTTTTTATTTTATTAACAACCAGGGTCTGTAGCAACTTCCTCCTACTGAGCTGATGTTTGATGAGAAGAGCCTATTTTAGAAATTAGCTTCTGGATAACATGGGAACTATAAGGAAAAACAACCATCAGTCATGGGAATAATAGCTATCAAAGGTAGGTAGACATACAGTACAGTCCTAACTATATATTGAAAGCACCTTCTTTATATTTATATAGGTAACCAATACCACTTCAAACAAGATATGGAGAAGAGGTTAGAGATGGAGACGGAGGGTATCTAGATTGAAAAATTAAATGATGTATTTTTGATTTTTTTTTTTCCACTTCACTGAGAATAGAAAAGAATTTCAAGGAATTCTGAGAGGAGAGTGTGACTTCCTAAAAACTGGCAAATCATACTGAATATAGATATGCATTAGGGACTGGTACAGTAATTCATTTCACTTTATCCTGAAGAAAGAGAGAGCAAAAGACTTGAAGAAAGAATGGGTTGAGAGACATTCTTCCCCATATAATGGAATGTCCAATATCAATCTCATTGAACGAGAAAAACAAGAAATTTATACACTAAAAAACACAAATTAAAGTTCTAAAAAAATATTTAAATTATATATTATAAAATTATTAAAAAAAAAAAGAACGTATGCAATATTATAACAACATACTCCTGGTCTAGGCAGTGACATGTATGTTTGTTTCTCAGGCACCTTAACAGCTTCTAGAACTTCTTTGCACACAGTTGTAACATCATTCATTATGGAGTACCACATATCAGCAAACACTAGAAATGAATATATACTTTAAAATAACCATTATCACTTATAATACTTAAAAATCATTTAAAACAATTAATTCATTCTTAATCTACGAATATGTGTAAGCAGTAAAGTAAAGGTATCTGATTTTCAACCTTAAGGGATAGTTGGAAGACAGCATGTTCTACTATGTTCCAATAAAACACACAAACACACAGAAATTGGGTGGTGGAGGTAAAAAACTAATATAAGGCAAAAATTGCCAGGGTAATATTTTCCTCATAAACCCTCTGATTTTATTTCAACAAAACTTTTATCTTTACTTACCTTCTAAATTTTCCTTCCCTATTTTACTATTTGGGTGTTGTGTCAATGTTGTTGCTGCTATTGCTACTTGTGGACCGTAAATTCGAACATTTATTTCTGTATATTTGGATGATACTTGAAGAGTTTCAGTAGCTGCAATATGTCTCAGTAGTTTGCACATCTGAAAATTAAAAAAAAAATGATATGCACAACATGCAAAACCATAATGTATATCATGTATTCTATTTTAGCATATAAAATGCATGATATACATGTTATTTTATCTAATGATTTACTCATCAATAGTTATCAAAGATATGCTTGTACTAAGTATAAATCATTGATTACGAAATAACTAAAGCAATAATAGGTAAGGAGGTGTAGGGTATTTGTATAATCACCTTGTTAAATCAAAACTGACTGATTGATGACTCTGATAGATATTAATTTAAATTAATTCATCATTTTAAAAAATGACACTGAATTTTTGTAAAATTAAATAGACTAACCCAAACAATATCTATAATAAAATATCAAAAGTTTATTTTAGATTAGTTACATTGCCTTAAGCATAGTTTAATTAACTATACCTCAACTATGTGTTCAATATGCTGATTAAAGCATTGAGCACTTTGCTGAGTACGAATCTCGTCACAAGCAAGCGCTGCATTTGTTATAACTGACACAAGTTGAGATCCAGCCTTAGTAATATTCAAGAGATCAGAAGTTTGTTCCCTTGTAGTAGAAACTAATTGATTAAAGAGGTCTCTGGTTGCAGATAGACAGTTTTGAACAGCACATTCTAATTCTTCTGTAGGTGAATAACCTTCAGCCTGTTCCTGAACAAAATTAAAATATGTAATACAAAAACTAATGATAATAATAATACTGTGTAATAATAAATAAATTGAAAATGGAGGCAGTAACAGAAAACAGTTAGTGTAAGACCATTCCTTAAACTTTTACTTTATATATTTATTTTTTGTATAAAAATAGTATAGTAAAATAATTAATCTTGACAAAATGAAATATTGCTTTATAAGTGACCAATACAATATTTTTGGCTAATTGGTTAATAACTGCTATCAATGAATAGATAAGTGACTTGAATATTATAAAAAATAAATATGCTGATAAAATAAATATAATAACAATTTTGTGACTGAAAACAAGTTTTATACTACTTAGATTATTTTATATTCAATAATCATGCAATTTGTGAAAATGCGATGGAAGAGGATGAGAATTGATATGGGGGGGGGGGGATATTGATAATTTGAAAAAGTAAATAAATGATATATAACAGCAAAAAATATAACAATGATTGGGATATATGGCAATGCTACATTTTTTAATTATCTTGATAGCTCCAGTAGAGAGTTAGATTGGATAGTTCCTTTTAAACGACAGGGTACTAACTATTTATCTTGTGGATGACTTGTCCATATTCATATTCTATTAATTTTCAATTCTTAAAAAAAAAAAATAGTAAAAGTTACAGAAAGTGGGTAACATATCGAACCTGGTGACTCAATAGTAGGTTAAACTTTATATTTTTAAGATTTTAACTAAATCATTATTAACAAAAGTCTGATCAGAACTATTTGTACTTCCATAAAAAAAGGAATCAAACAATAATAAAATTAAAACTACAAAAAATTAACTAACCAAACATAATCCTGTTCTCAAAAGTTGGTTTAACTGCAATTTAGCTCTGTCACAGAGTAATAAAATGTTTTCCCGGTGTTCGTGACTAGTATAAGCAGAATCAGTGAAGTCTTGTGTTCTCTCTACAATGGTGTCTAAAGCAGATAAAAGAGAGTCTTTTGTTTGTCCAGAAACAAAGGTAAGGCGAGTCATTTCAACCAAAGATTCAAATTGTTTTATAGCAGAATAAACAGTTTTTCCAGCATCCCAATCCTCAGCCATTTCCCCTTCAAAAATACCATCCTTTACCACAAAATGTATTAGATCCATGGCACGTCTCATCTGACAGAAAACAGTATCACGGTTTTCCCGACAAGTTGAGCTGTCAGGATGGCGCAAACAAGTCTAAAATTAAAAAAAAAAGTGCATTTCACAGTGAATATAAGAAAAATCATGATTTATTCCAAGAAACCTTATAACTAGATATGTATTCCACATAAATTAATTAGCTAAACATAATTCAAAATAATGCTATTTACTAACAATTCATCAATAATTGTATTTATCATAAAGTTTCAATGGATTTAAATTAAAAGGGGTTTTAACAGTATTATGTTCATCAAATATATTATAAACTGTGCATTTGGGTCCTAAATAAAGTAAATAAATAAAGTGTGCGTATTATTTATATTAGATATTAGTATTCGAAAAAAAAATCTGCTTCCAGTCAATTATTTTATTGTTTTATAAAACAAAATGTTTCGACACTATGGTGTCATTTTCAATTATTTTTTTTTCTGCATTCCTTAACTGGAAAGTCAATACTTTTAAAAATAATTTTTAAGGAGATCTCTAGTCCTTCATAGTCAAAAATTATATTTATATATAAAAATTATATTTATATATATTATATATAATAATATAATTTTTGACTATGGAGGACTAGAGATCTTAAAAATTATTTTTAAAAGTATTGACTTTCCAGTTAAGGAATGCAGAAAAAGAAATAATTGAAAATGACACCATAGTGTCGAAACGTTTTGTTTTATAAAACAATAAAATAATTGACTGGAAGCAGATTTTTTTTCTCGAAGATGAAATTTACAATAAATCCAGTTTAAAAAAAGGAAAAAGAATTATAAGAATTAGATATTAAGTGAATTTTTGAAAAGTAAGAATTTACAATTTTAACTTATGACGATTGGTTTGGCTATTTCTCTGTTTTAATTTTTTAACTCACTAAAAATTCTAATTACATTTTATAAACTAAAAAGAAACATAAATAAAAATTTAAACAGAGAAATAGCCATAAGCTAAATAAGCCATAAATTAAAAAGAAATAGTCATAAGTTAAAACTAAGTAGATTCTTACTCTTCAAAAGATCAGTTATATTGAAAGTTCATTGTATTGAATAATTATATGTGAATGTTTAATTATGGAATAGATATGTTAAATTTGCGTCTTTAACTGATGTGAAATATTATATAGATAATTGGCAAGAATTAGTATAATGCTATAATTAAGTGTAACGTTCTTTGCATCTGGCTAACATTATGAGATGTTAATATAATGAGAAATAAATTTAGAATAATTGTTTTTTAGCACCACAGTTACTGATATCATGGTCAAATAACTCAAAAGATGCCATCATTCAATATTGATGGAAATCTTGATTGAAAAAATTGCTATAAATAATAATCTTACAGAAGCCCCAAATCAATTAGCATTAAAGAAATCATTCATAACTTAACTAAGCTTGTGAAAAACTACTACCATATTCTACAAAATCAACCTTAATAATATCTTAGAAACAACTCTGGCCATGCCGACCAAACTGTGGGAGACCTGAGAATTAACAATAATTGGTTAGCTTCATGCAAGACTAGGACTATTTAATGGAGAACGGAATGTATGACGTTTCGACATACAATGCAGGCCATCTTCAGGGCTATGAGAGAGAAACAAACAGAACAAAAAATATATAAAAACGTTACAGTAACAAGAATATAGTGACATGTAATGTAGAAAATAAAATAGTGACAGATATGAAAATTAAAGATAACAAATATTAAAATAGTGACAGAATATAATAAAATTAAAATATTGAAAGATATAATAAAATTAAAGATAATGAACAGAAATTAAAATAGTGACATATATAATAATTAAAGATAACGAATATAAAATAAAATACAGAAACTAAATGTACAGAAAGGATAAAAAAGTAAACATAATATAAAGGGAAATAAAAATGAGGAGGTAAACAGAAAGATACAAAATGAGAAGATTAACATATAAAAAAAGGGTGGAGTATGAAGGATTTAGAAAAAACTAATAAATTAAAGATATAAAATGTATGATAATGGACTTCTAGAGGTTACATAAGTAAAATGTATGAAACATAATAATACAAGAATATGTAGAAAGAAATGAATAGGTATCTCGTAGAATGACAGAAATGTAAAAAATTTGAAAATATAAGTATGGGATGTAATATAAAAAATTGATTGGGATGTAATATAAAAATAGTTGATTGGTAAATTTGAAAAATTAACAATTAAAAATAATGCTTATAAATATGAACTCTTTGATTACTTGTCTATTACTTACTTATTATTTATCCAATCAACTATTATACATAGGACTATTTAAACAGGAACACATCCGTCGAAACAATCATCCATATCGAAGAATGGAAAAAGAAGGTGAACTGACTTACAAGATCCTAACTGTTGATGAGCTCATAAAAAAAAGAAGTTAATTCTTTAAAAAATGAAACGATTGAAGATAAAACTGAAACTGAAACTTCAAAAATGTGCTGACCATGTTGCAAAACTAAATCAGACTATGGAAGATCCTAGATGAAAAAATATGCCAACAGAAGAGTGCTTACTTAGAACTCGGTTGCAGTGGATAGATAGTGTGCCCACTGAAGCAAGATTCAGCTTGAACATACATTATTAGAGGGCAGAAGCTGTCAACATTGACGACTCTTGGGCTTGATTGCAGGAGCCTTTGGAACTAAATGAGTAGTATATGAGTAACACCACAAAATAAAAATTAGAATTTTTCTTTTCGGTTAGCGAGTTAGACCCTATAAATCTTAGGCCAAGCGATGTGGTCATCTTGCAGACACACATTGCTTGTTGGATCACAGACAACCTGGAGACCTAACCTCACATTACTGTGAAAAATGGTTTCCAGGGTTCAGCAGCAGGCTGCCCATAGATCCATAGCAAGCTCATTTTGGGCTAATTCACTAGTGTCCTTCCCATCAACATTCAAACAAATTCAAACAACCCATACACTCAAGTTTAAGGACAAAGATCAATTGGTCTAGATCTAAGGATTATGGCTGTTCGGGGTTAGCAGGTGCACGAGAACATATATTTCTTTCCCCGAGGCAGACCATCTTTGGACCAAACCTTCGGGCGGTTAGTTGTTAAGAAATTAAGAATTGCCTTATATCAAATAATAAATATTTTTTAATATGCTTTATTAATTAATGCATCCCCTTGTATAACTGATGTTACCCTTTCAGTAATCTTAGTCTTTTGGCTGATATGAACCCTATCAATTGATAAATAGTTCAGATTAAATAGAGTATATCATATACGAGTATATATATATGTGTGTGTGTTTTATATATTACAATCTTAAAATTTTAAATGGATTTAAATTATTTGTGATATTGCTCATTTATCATTTACTCAAAAAAGTGAACTTACTTTTGAACTTGTAAGCAGTAACATCGTTGATCTTTCTAAAACTTGCCTCGCTGCTGCCATTTGAGCTCTACGTCTTTCATCTTTCATGTCATTTTGTCTATCTCCAGTCAGATGTGCTAACTCAACCATTTCCAATCCAAATTGTGAAAAAGCCTTAACAAACTCAGTAAAATTGGAAACACCTTCCAAACGGCCAAGGCTTCGAGCTACCTTAAATTTCCATAAGATTAACATTTAAAAAAATAATTAAAGAAACAGATCCATCAAATAAAAATAATACTGATTAATTAACCTTGTCTTTTGCTAGCAATAATTGCCTTACAACTACTACATCGGCTAATAAAAGCACCCTAGTGACAGAAGTTAAAAGATTTCTTGCAGCACGAACAACAGCACTACGTTCTCGTAAACAGTCTTCTCCAGCAGATTCACATAGCTTTTCTATAGCACTCCCTGTAAAAAAGATTAAATATTACAATAAATGCAAAAATATTTTTTTAGCTTTATCTGTGGGTTATCCTTTACTGTATTCTGTTATGTTTTTTCTGTGCAGAGGGAGGCAGGACTTATACATCAATGGACAAAATTAATGTACCACTTAAATTGTTTAGATTAATATTAAAGCAATATTTTTTCAACATTATTTTATCTAATAAATGGAAGTTGGTTGTTATCAAAGATAGAATAATGCTTTGTTCACTTTTTAACTGATTATGCCATTTGCATAAAAATTTGTATTACACCCTTCCCTCCAGTTAAAAACAAAATTCTATTCAGTTATACTTTTTCATTTTTTTATTTTATTCTTAAACATAAATGTTTCACTTTTTTCCAATGGCATTTGTTGGCAGTCAGGGATCTGAGTATGACAGTATTAATTACATAATATTGCAGGATAGTAGATCATCGCAAAGTAGGTGTGATTTATAAGCAGGAGACAGAGACAAGATAATTATGACCCAATTATCTTTTTCAAATTATTTATTAATTTAATATAAAATTGATTTATAAAATCAAGTACTAACATATTGTTCCTAAATGAGTAATCGTTTTTTCACTACTGAAGACAGCGAAGTTTTATGTGCAGAAAGTTAAAAAAATTAGGAATAACCCTCAGAATAAATAATTTTAGATTTTAAATATTAAGGTGAGTACTACCACTGGGTAGTTTCTCTACTTGTCTTTATTCATGCCAATATGTACCATTCATCCTATTTCCTTATTGTATTAGTATAATACAGTTGTAAATTTCATTGAATAACAAAAATTTATCTCTAAAAGCACTGTTTGATAAGCGAAAAATAAATAAACCTAACTTGATTCAAATTAATGGTGGTGTACACACTTTTCTTCTTTGCTATGTCAATGAGCGTTAGCTACTTTCAATAGGGTGAACATAAGTCTTAGATGGGAGAATAATTATAATTTATAATTAAAAATTTATAAAAAAAAGTAAGGTCACTTTATAGACCCGGAGCAGTGATGGAACTGAAATCACAACTGTGAAATTACAACTAAATTGATATTATTACTAAATTAGATATTACTGCTGTTCAAGAAACACGGTGGACCGGTTTTGGAAAGCAATGTGGAAAAAATTTTGATATTTTCTACAGTGGAAGCAAGGAGAGACATGAGTTTGGTACAGCTTTCATAGTATCAAAGTGAATGAGTAAAGCAGTTCTTGATTTCCACCCAATTAACAAAAGGTTATGCATGCTAAGGGTTCATGCAAAAAAGTTTAATATTACTCTGACAACGTTCATGCCCCAACAGAAGAAAAAGAGGAAGATGAAAAGGATCTTTTCTATGAAGATTTAGAATGGGCTATATCTGCTTCCCCTTCTTTCGATGTGAAAATATTGTTGGGTGATTTCAATGCTCAGGTTGGTAAAGAACCAGTATTTGATCCTACTATAGGCAGGCATAGCTTGCATGTGAAGACCAATGAAAACGGAGAACGAATGATTGAGTTTACTGTATCTAGATCACTAGTTGTTATGAGTACTATATTTACTCACAAAGAGAAACACAAACAAACGTGGATTTCACCAAATGGAGCGGGAACGCAGATTGATCACGTTCTGGTTTCTAGTAGACATTTTAATATAGTTAAAGATGTAAGATCTTATAGAGGACCAGACATTAATTCTGATCATTTTCTGGTAGTTGTGAAGATCAACCATACTTATAAGATAAGGATGTTCGAAAGAAGCAAACTGCAGATCACCTGGGAAGAGAAAAGTTAAAGGAAGAGGAAACAAGGTATGCTTTCCTGATAGATATTGATAGAAGTGTAGGTAACATCCCAGCAGTAATCGGAGGAAGAGATGTAAATGAGGAATGGGATTATCTAAAAAAAACTATATCTGATGAAGTTAACCAACATTGTAAGAGGGATGGAAACAAAAAGGCAAAAAATCTGTGGTTTGACCTGGAGTGTGAAGAAGCAGTTAATGTGTGTAACGAAAGAGAAAAAAGCTTCTAAATAGGGATACTAGACGAAACAGAAAGGAGTACCAAGAAGCCAGATCAAATCCAAAAAAGGTTCTAAGGCAAAAGAAAAGATTTGCATTACAGGTCAACTTGCGTAAGATGGAAGAATACAGCAGGAACAATGAGGCCCGGAAGTTTTTCGGTGATGTGGGTAAAATAAAATCAGGCTTTATGAATGACTGTCCGATGATAAAGTGGTCAGATGGTAAAATGGTCTTCCTGGATCAGGATGTGCAAGGTAGATGGAAGGAGCATTTTCAGGAATTACTAAACCCCAGGGAAGATGAGCCCACCAGATTCGGAGGAGGATTTGGTCTGGTCTTGGACAACTTCAAGAATAACAAGGCTGCAGGCTCAGATGGCATTCCAGCGGAGTTTTTGAAGATAGGTAGGTCAACACTGGCTGAGGAACTGACCCATCTGATAGTTAATATCTGGGAGACCGAAAAAATACCGGATAGCTGGAAGGATTTAGACATCATACCGTTATTCAAGAAAAAAGGTGTTTCCACAGACTGCAAGAATTACCGGGGAATCAGCCTCCTGAATACGTCTTACAAGATATTCTCCGCTATTTTATATAACCGAATTGTGGAATTTGTGGAACCTCGGTTGGGCGATTATCAGGGGGGGGAGGGGTTTCAGGAAGAACAGATCAACTATTGACAAGATTTTCAGCTTACAGGAAATAATGGAAAAAACAAAGGAATTTAACAAGATCATATGGATTCTGTTTATCGATTTTAAAGCGGCTTATGATTCCATTATCAGAAAAGAGCTGTTCCTGGCAATGGAAGAGATGGGAATCCCACCGAAACTAATCCGACTTGCAGCTTGTATTCTGAGAGGGAGCGTAAGTCAAGTGAAAATAAACGGGAAGCTGGGCCAACATTTTGCGGTGAAATCAGGAGTTAGACAGGGTGACCCCCTATCCCCCCTTCTATTTAATATTGCCCTCCAAGCGATGGTGAACAGAGCTGAGATTAATCAGTCCGGCACAATTTTTACTAAAACAACCCAAGTGCTTGATTATGCTGATGATTTGGCACTGATTGGACTGTCCCTCAAAGCGATCAAGGAGGCCTATGAAAGATTGCAAAGGGAAGCTAGAAGAATGGGGCTATCCATAAATGAAAATAAAACAAAACTTATGGTGCTTAGGAAGAAAACGCCTATAAACCCGCCAAAGCAATATGTTGTAGGACAATATGCATTCCAATGCGTTTCCAGTTTTAAATACCTCGGCTCCATAGTAAATAATCGGGTGGACAAAGAAGAAGAAATTCAGAATCGCATAATGGGGGCTAACAAAGCATTTTTGTCCTAAGAAGTTTACTTTGTAGTAAATTACTAAGTCGGTGTACCAAAATAAAGCTCTATAAAGCAATCATCCGACCTGTACTGACCTATGCCTGTGCAACCTGGACACTACAAAAGATTCTGGCTGAAAAGATTGTCAGGTTTGAAAGGAAAGTGTTGAGGCGCATCATGGGGCATATTAGAGAAAATAGTATATACCATTTAAGAAAGAACAAAGAGATCTACGACTAATACAATGATCTCCGAGTTTTCCATTTCGTGCGAATTCAGCGCTTCAAATGGCTGGGACACCTTGTCAGAATGGATGATGGGAGAGCAGCGAAGAAATTATATTATGGGACCCCACTTGGAGCCAGGCCACGTGGAAGACCGAAAGGAAGATAGAAGGACTCAGTGGCTGAGAACTTGAGGATGATTGGAGTGTCCAGCAGCTGCAGACCGAAATGAGTGGGAGAAGGATCAAAGATTCTTTACCATTTTCTCAAAAAAACAACCAGTATTTTTGATCAAACTCATCACATCAATATAAAATTAAATAAGCTAGGTCTTACCACAGAAATAATCTGACAGGATTACGGAATTTTCAATTTTTTTCCCTTTAAAGTACTTTTAATTTGGTTTGTTTGAAATAATTAAATATATAACATTGTTAAGCATAATAGAATATGAATAAATATAATGTATAAAAGAATTGATAAGTAACTAAGAAAGAAAAATTTTATGTCTAATTCACAAGATGGTCACAAGATGGATTTCATGCCCAGTACTCATAATGCCATTCGATTGTACTTATGTGTGTAGTTTTAACCCTTTAGATGCTATGGGCGATATATGCCGGCGGAAGGGAACGTGCCCCCTGTGCTAAAGACAATATATGCCATCCTGCTTCACACACATCCTCAGTGCTAAAAACGATATATATATGCTGTCACACTGATTTTCTATCAATTTGCTAAAGCCGAGTATAGACGACGTGATCTTACTTCATTCTTATTCATATATCATTCATGTACCCTTTGTAAAACAACCCTCAGTTCGACTGCCTTTAGCATTCATTTATTTTCTAGTAGTTTTTTATCTCGCTATTTTTTTTTTAAATGGAGAAACAGTGGTTTAGTGCTGAGGAAGCTGCCGAATTTATAACTACTGTCTGACAATAGAGAAGTTCCATTTATCTCTCATAAGAGAAATGTTGGAAAAATACCAAACGGAAAGAAAGAAATCTGGGAGAGGAAGAAGATCAAGTGAAGATTTACCCCTATGGTTGACAGAGAGACATTTTCCCAGCCTTGCCATTTCTGAAAAGGCATGAAACAATTGAAGTCAAAAAAACAATCATACCGAAAATGTGTGATATGTTCAAAGAAAAATATTCAGCGCGATACCAAAGTTGAATGTTGACATTGTAATGTTGGTGGTCTTTGTATAGGCTTTGAAGATTTTCATACAAAATTAAATTATTAAGCATTAAGTTTTAGCATTAAAAAAAAAAAAAATGTTTTAACTATGCCAGTGTCGGTCCATAGCCCGAATAAAAAAGACGGATGGAAACAATGAAATACGTTAACAGACAGTAGCAATGAAGGATAGAATGCAGGTAAAAAGTATGTAGCACAGGCCGATAGACGGGTAACCGGGGTACCCGTAACGGTAACGGGTAACAGCTTAGCGCTGTGATAGTCGTAAAGCTGTTCACTTGTAGCAGTTAAAGGGTTAAGCTGTAGAAAACATCTAGATAAAAACAATCATTAAGGCTTATGAATGAGTTAAATTGAAGTAAAACTAAACATTTTTTAAAAAAAATTTCTAAGGAAATTTACTTTGTTGTGTAGAATTTTTCCCCCATTAAATATTCAATAAATAAAAATTTTAATAAATCAATTCTCAGGTCTTAAAAAAGTTTGTTATATAGAGGTCTTACAGTATTAAAACAATAGATAATAGATTTGTATTCAAGGTAGATCATAATCATTATCCAGGATCTCAAAGCTTATTACTATCCTTATCATTTCTTATAAAAAAAATGAATGAACAACAAACCAGCTGCTCGGGCTTGATTGCAGGCTCTGTTCATGTCATCACGAAGTTCTGGTATATCACTGGCAATACTTTCACCTACGGTGACAAATCGTTCAACAGCTACATTAACAGCTTGACCAACTCTTGCAACAACTCGGAGTGATCTTTCCGAACAGATGCTTCGCTCTCTATGCGATACTAAGGTTGAAATCTGTGAAAAATTAGTTGTATAAATATTAAATACAAATAAAAATAACAACTCTATTCTAAAGAGTAAATCAAAGAAATTTTGATCCCCAATAATTAATAAAATGCTTGCAAAGAGAAACAAAGCATTAAAGAAACAAAGCATATACTAAACTAAATTAAGAGGTAATTAAACTTTTATGTATCTATTTTTTTTTTTATCATTCATAAAAGAAAAATGTCATTGTATTCAATGAAGTTCTAATAGAATTAATCTAATGAAATAAATTCAAATAGATGAAAAATAAAACTTTTTTGTTTATTTCGTCATATGGTAGACAATAACAAGGATTATTCTTAAGTTATTATTCAGACTTTATATGAAAATAAAGATAATAGCTCATTTATTATAATAAAGCATTATCAAAAAGATATGCTTAGCTGGCATTTACATGCTTTAAGTAAAAAAAATAATAAGCTGGGCCAATGGTGACTCTCAATTTCAAAGCTGCTCCGATTATTTTTACACCATCAATAAAAATTGTGGGTAATAAATTCATTGGTAATTTCAATAAAATAACTACACTGAATCATGAAAAAAATGTTTTATTGCAAGACTGATGACATGATGTGTCCTGCAACAATAAAATATTACATAGCTCATTTCTCTTTCACCTCAAACCTCTAAAATATTATTTTATTTCTTTCCTTCATCGCTCATTATTTGTTTCATTCCAATGAAGATTTAGGCAATCAACACATTAAATATAGCATATCCGACAAACAGTTAGAATTAAATTAAATGAATCACTTCATATGCAAAATACTGACCGATTTGACTGATGTATGATTAAGTATAGAAAAGGATGGAGTGTATAATACTAGTCATAAAAATACTGTAAAGATTGGATAAAACTAGTAACAATATCTGTAATCTTTCCGAATTTCAGTTTAGTTTTCCATAAACTCTGATGATACAGAAGCAATTCATTATAGATTAATCCTGTAGCACTCGAAAGTCAAAACCAATCACGATATGATGTGCATCTAATTGCATCACATATTTCAATGTCATCAGTAATTTTAAACTTAATGGTGTTCATCAAAAAGCATTATCAAATTCACGTTTAAAACCGCTATTAAAAATATGGCTCATTAAACTTTACTCTAATATAAATGATTGAGCTTATGTTGCTTTTTTTTCAAGCAGAGTAGTAACAGTTCAATAGTTATATTACAGACATTCTATTGAGTTAATTTTAGTACAGCAAGTATGTATCATGTTGTCATACCATGTAATAATGTAGTCAGGCACATATTACATGGTATATTGTTAAAATATGAATAAGTTTATAAAAAACATAAGTTAAATAAATATAAAAAATATGTTAACCAACATATCAATTCATTCAAAATATAAACAAACAGAGTTCTAAACAAAAACATAGAATAATAGATTGTTTAATGTTTTTCAATGAAGGGAATCATACAAAATCAAATCATTACATACATAAAAACAACTATTATATATAAAAACAATGAAAAAATATTAAAAACATAGACACAACTTGAACTAATTAATTAAGGATTACTATTACCTGTTTTTCAGTAATAGCTGACATTTCTTACAGCATAAATTATCATAAATAATAAACTTTAACACAAAGCTAATTGTTTTAATAAACTAATTTATAATAGGAAGACTTGAAAGGAACCGACAACATTTGACAGGAGCATGCCAACTGACAGCAATCAATACTTTGAAAACAGTCCACTCTAGTGGCATGTGATGAAGATAATGTTGGTAACCTTTTTGTTAACCATCGCGTAACCTAAACTTCACTAATGGCAAGCATGACTTTATTTTTTATTCCTGACTTTTAAGTATCACGCTAAAATTAAAAGGAGAAAACGGTAAATCGGGATGCGGGAGATGGGAATAGTGACAGGCTAAATTGTTTAATAGAAAATAAAATAATGTAAAAACCCAAGTTTTAAAATCTTACCTAGGCGATAAAGGTAAAGTTTCAAGAGTACAGAAAGAGCGGCATCGGCCACTTAACCATGCCAGTGATAATTTTAGATTTAAAAATAGCAGCTTAATCTGATATGAGCTACTAAACAGTAATATTACCTGTTTTACCAAGGGTAGTAATGTTTGTTCGATGCTTTTCGTCTTAATTTCAAGATTTTCTTCATCAAGCGAATTGGAGTTTTCCGCCATCAGAATTCATTAGAAATTAAAATTTAAAAAAGTCACAGAAACACAAAATAACCCATCTTAGCCTGTCTGGCAATGTTGCCAAAAATACTTCTTGGTGTTTTACTCTATAGGAGCTATAAGTAATATATTTAAGATGTTAAAATAATGGCTGTATATAAATAGTTAAATTTTTTTTCAGATTTATTTTAAATGCACTATATTAAATTGAACATCGCGTTAACAAAACTATTATTAAAGAACGCAAACAGATATTAATATTAGTATTAATACCATGGCAAATAGGTTATTTATCCAACAGTTTAAATCATTGTTTTCGCTACTAATAAATAATTAATATTTTTACAAAGACTAATTTAATATTTTCTTTTTTTCGTTTATGGGTTAATTATTAAATAAATATTTTGCAGGAAGCATAAAAACAGCTGAAGTTAGTATTTTTTAAAGGATGACCTTAGGTACATGTCGTCGGTTATAGACACGTTCGCCAATTTTATGGATCATACGATTTTCTGCTTATTCCTAAGCTAATATTATTCCAAAAAGACTTTACTAGAAATCTTTTAAAGACTTTTTCATAAATGAAAATTTTAAAGTGTTTGAAGACTTAAGAATGGATAAGATCGTTAAATTAACTACTGATTGTAAGTTGAGTTGACATAATTAATATGTGTGTAAGATTATTATATAATGTTAAGACCGTGGATAAATTACAACGAAAAGCCCTTAAGTCTCCAAACTAAACAGAAATTGAAATTATCTGTCCAATATTTCGCCCATTCAGGAATCAGGGTAGAAAGAGAATAACAGCAAAACAAGACATGAATGATGCACCCAAGAAAATTTATTCTCTTTCTACCCTGAGGATGCCTGAATAAATTGTCTAAGAATAAATTTTCTTGGGTGCATCATTCATGTCTTGTTTTGCTGTTATTCTCTTTCTACCCTGAGGATTCCTGAATGGGCGAAATATTGGACAGATAATTCAATTTCTGTTTAGTTTGGAAACTTAAGGGCTTTTCGTTGGAATTTTTCCACGGTTTCAACATTTATGTAAGACTCTTTTTACTTTTCAAAATTATTATAATATAATGCTATTTATTTGTAAGGTGGTTCCAGCAAACGGTGCAATATACAATTTCGTTTGCTGTGAGTGAACGAAGTTAAACTTAATAAGCTAAAGAAGTAAGTTTATTAAATAATTTCTCCATTTTAATTAACTTTTTAAAACAATTTCATTAGTTCATACTTATCTCTATAAAAAAAAATGTTCATTTCATTTTGGCGAAAATTATGGATCATAAAAATATTCGAATTTCAGTTTTTAAAGGAAGCATAAGTTGTAAGGTCCCCCTTATAACATCCATGGCTCAAGAAGTAGACTCACTAAATTCTACATTACTTGCTTTTTGAAGTATTTTGTCTGATTCTTCTGCTTTATTGATTTCCATTTCAGTTAATGCATTTAAATTTTAATTACTATTCATAGTAACTTCTCTTAATGCGTCAGTCACTAAAATAGTTATACAAACAATGAGGTAGAGGGATACTTACTCAATAGTGATTATACGTTTCATCGTAAAAAGCATCGCCAAGTACCTGCAAATAAAATGGTGCTTTATGTGAGGAGATAACTGTAATGATGATCGAAACGTTGGCTAATCAATTAAGTTTTTCTCCAATTCTACGAGAAATTCATTGTGACCTCTACCCGGACCACTTTCTTCCACATATATGAAGTGTTAGTTGGAACTTTGTCGTCCCAAGAATTAAAAGCACTATTTTTATGATATTGTTTGGCGGTATTCAATATTAATTATTGTAATAATGTTTTCTTAATGAAATATTTTGGAAAATTGAACTTGTAACAGCAAACAAAACCTAATCAAAAGCATGGCGCCCAAGATGGAACTCCATCTAGTTCTGATGCCCACTACAAGGTAGCTCAAAGATATACATCCAAACTATCAGCCTATATATAAAACAAAACTAATTACTGTAAGTTTTAAGATTTGATCTTATAATACTAGTTGTGTTTTTGATACGAAAATAACTGTAATGTCCGATATAAAGTTAATTCAGATAATGTACTGATTTTGCCAAAATTAAAATAAACAGTAAAAGCTCTCGAAGATTGCTTGATGATTTGACATGGTATTATGATGCCCCTACTTCCTGCTATTGGGCATTCAATAAAGCAATGGATGCTGAAGTGTATATACGTCCCTGTGGTGAGACCGGCGCCATGTGAGCGATCTTTGTAACTGTTTTAAACGTTATTTTTTCTAAAAAATTCTTAGCCTGTTTATTAGATACACTTGTCATGTATATAATTACTTATATATACATTGTTTCATTAGTTATATTAATTCTCAATTGTTTTTGAGACGATAACGACCCCGTAACACATGACCATGGACTAGAAACTAAAGTCTACCTCTACCAAAATGTTTTAAGTCACAAAGAGTTAAGAGACACTATATCCCACAAATGGACGAAGTAGGTTTCACCCTTGTCCAACACAAAAGCCTATGACGTACATACCAATACCCAAAACTAGATATATACCAATCACCAAATCAAATTCGTTAACACCACTTACAACACAAGCGAATCTAAACACAGATAACGCTTATAGTGGTGGACGTTTCTGCTGTTTTTAAAAACACAAACGAACTGTTCGTTGCTAAAAAACAACTGTTTGAAAAAACGGGTTGACAAAATGTAACCTTCTAACTATGGTTTCCAATCTGACAGCTCCTTGTTCCTATTGTTTTGTGTTGTATAGGTAATGTAACCAAATACTTTAATTTGTTTTTTCAAATTAAATAACAGAAAAAGGGTAATTACACACTACAAAAAGGGTAATTACACACCACAAAAAGGGGTATTACACTGCTTGTAGCTTTTGATAGCGGCCATTTTAGTGACATCAGTGTTACGTCGACACGAATACAGCACGGTCGGAGGTTTCCTCCATTCCCATAGTGTTTGTTATTTATTGTAATTATTGAGATTTTTAATGTGAAATGGATATGGTGATAGCAGGGTAGAATCAGAGAGATTTCAAACTTTTTAATTTCTATAAAAAAATAATAATTATAAATATTAAACAGTAATTGTAATAAAAATATAGTGTTGTAGAAGACATAGAGCTATGTCTTCCCTAAGTCACCGAATTCAAATCGGTAAAAATCCACCATGGCGATGACCTTCTCATCCCTGCTACCATTCTAGCGGAGTATTACGTTGAACGTGACTCAGCACGAACAAGGAAAAATCCGTAACTCTAGATTCTTAATAGACAGACCTAGTTAACGAAACTCTCTGGTGTTACAGTAATAAAGGATTTTGTTTTCCGAGTAAAATGTTTTCTGACTGTCATATCATAAGTTCTATTAGTTTCACAACAGGTGTGTGTTATGTATGTTCTGTTATCGATAAGGTACCAAAGAGGTAGGGCGTTGTATCGAAAGACGTTGTTACTGCAAACTGAAGAAAAACAAATGTCCGAAAAACTAATATTAATATAGATATATAAAACACCTTGGAAAAACACCAATTATTCCCCAGGCTGTAAATTATGCTAATTAGTATATTTCGGTAATTATTCCATCAAGAAATAAAAGTTTCAACTAACATGTCGTAGTATAGATGATATATATTTGTTGAAACGTTCATTTCTAGATAAAATGATTACCGAAATCTACTCATTACCCATAATTTCATTCTCTTTTCTACACTAAAGCTCACGATAACTTGTATTTTGTAAAATATTAAAAATTAAACGAATACAGTTAAAACTCGTAACTCAGTTCGCAGCGGTAACCTGCGGAATAATTACCTTTTTCCTAAATTACATATGTTGGGAATTTGAACTTGTAGCGGCACCGATATCTGCTCAATAGAATGGCCCCAAAGATGGGACTTCATCTAGTTCTGATGCCCACTACTAGGTACCTCTATGATACATCCAAACTATCAGCCAATATATAAAACAAAGCTAATTACTGCAAACGTTAATGTTGTATCTCTTAATAATGGTTATTCTGTAGATATGGATATAACTGTAGTATCTGATAGTGAAGCTAATTTAGATAGATGTACCGGTCTAGCTAAAAATATGATCGACAGTAAAACCTCTTGAAGTTCAGAGGTTCATGTTCATGCCTGGTGATGTTCCTTCTTTCTAATAAAAAAGGAATAAAGAAAGATACCACGGAGCTAGAAATTGTAGAAATAGATACAATGAATAGGGCAATAACTGAACTAAATTATTTTTCAGGACGCTACGAAAACTAAGGCCAACTGGAAACTAACAACTGTACATCGGGCAAACATGGCAGCAGATATAACAACTTTAGAGAAAAAAAACCTGAAGTAGGATTTGTTGCGCGGTCCCTAGTTGGCTAATTCGCATTATAGGATAATAATAATATCCCTTAAACGTTCACTGCATTTGGTAATATAGGATGCTTCGCTGCCTATTGATATTTCAGTATTGGCATTAAAAGGCATTAAGGGTCTACTATGTCCATTTTATTGAAGTGAAAACCTTTTTAATTTCCGACAACAATTGCTGTAAGGTTCTTTTCCACATCCTGAAGCCACCGATTCCTAGGTCTTCCTCTCCTCCTGAAGCCATACATCTAACCAAGTAGGGCCTTTTTACGAGCTCTGTTTCCCTCCATACTAAGTATATGGTCAACACTCTAATAAACTGGATTATGTTGCAGGATCCAAATAGCTCGTACAATTCACTGTTTATCCTGATTCTTCTTTCGCCCTTCACCAGTAGAGTTACATATATCTTCCTAAGAATTTTTCTTTCGCAGATTCTTAAGGCATTTACTGTAAGGGTGCATAACGTCCATTTTTCCGCTGAATCTGTCTCAATAGGTCTTATAAAACCTTATTTTCATAGCCCTTGACAACAGCTACGACCGGAATAACTTTATGTTTGCGAAATATGCTCGGTTACCAGCCATGATCCGGTTTTGCACCTCTGTTATTTTATTTTCATAGTTGAACTCTGCACCCAAATAACCAAAGTTCTCAACATTTTTAAAGGAGTATCCCTCCACGGCTAGGTCATCTGCTCTTGAAGTATTTGAATTCAAAATTGTGTTTTTCCCTCATTAATTTTTAATCCAACTACTTCGCCACCAGCTTTCAGTAATTTAAATATTTCCGTAAGAGATTGTTTATTCTTCGCCATTACGCAGATATCCTCTGCATAGGCAAATTTTTGACTGGACGATTGCAATATATTCCTATTAGCATTTAATTTTTTTGGTTACACTGTGTATCGGAAGATAGGCGGATTCAGAGAAGGGGGCACGGGGGCATGTGCCCCCAGACGGTTTTTTGTGTACTGTGAAGAATCCATTACAGTACATACTTATAGACAAGTCTTATGATGTTATAACAGAAATAACATGAGTGAAACTATTGTTTCGATATTTTAATCAACCTTTGAAACCTTTCTATAAATACTTCAAGTTTATTTCTAAGTCATTGTTGATTTTCTTGCCCGTCTGCACGTTGTGCCCCCCAGAAAAAAATCCTGAATCCGCCCTTGTATTGGGAGATTAGTGTTGCAGACAACGCATCCCCTGTCTAATTCCATTATTTACAGGGAACCTATGACTGAGAAGCCCATTCATGGATTCTTTGGCATTGCTACCATCCATCGATACTTTATTTTTCTTTTACTAATTAATATAATTTTTTTACCACTGTAAATTTAAGAGAAGATGGAGCAGAAAAATCGTGAAGTGTAGCCCCCTCTCATAAGGTCTGGAGCTTTTGCGTTATAATGTATAGAATACAGTCAATGTTATCGAAACTTTGTATAACAGTTCAGTGGAGAAAATTTATTAATGTAAAATTTATTGTTTTAAACAAAATAACAAAAAAACTAGCAATTATAATAACATATTTTATTTGTAATATTATATTTTAAAATTTATTACTGAACCAGAATAGATACATTTTAATACATATTTACAAGGGGCTTAAATAAACAATAGACATAGTGCCTAATTAATTGATTGTTGCTTAGTTTTATATTCAACAATTATAAAATTAGGAAAATATGTTCGTAATGTCCATTATGTAAGTTAAATGTAATAAAATAGCGTTATATTTTTATTTTTCCTAAAAATTTACTTATCTTTAAACTATACAACTTAATAATAACAGTATCATGCCGTGCTTGGTTTTCCTCTTGGCTACACTGTTTATAGTCTTTGTTAACATTTCGAAAATAACCAAATCACCAGCTGATCGAAAGAATGACTACGTTTTTTTTTTTCATTTAGTTCATATTGTGTTTTGTTTTTTCTGATATAATGCCCGTCTCAGTTTAAGTGTCGAAGAGGGACATGGAAATAGACATTTATGATCACTATTGGATTAGTACATTCGCCAACATTTGGGATTCTAAGTGGAAATTCTTTGTTTGACAGGAGCTCCTACAATAGAACAAATGATATTAAATGTTTTAACAGTAAATAGTGAATCCCTTTAAAAATGGGGAATTGCCTTAAAGGCTCCTCTGCAGATGACATTTCTTTGTTAAGGGGCAGTGAGAGTGCAAATGATACAAGTTCAGACAATCTTGGTCTCCCTCCACCATACAGGGTATGTTTTTTTGTAAGTAATTGTTATTATTACAGTTAACAGTTCTCCTGTTGGTAATGTATGTCTAAAGGTTTATAACTGATTATGTAGCATATGAAATACTATTTTTTACACTTCACTGTAATTGAATTTAACAATTAGTGTCATTCTTTATGTTTGACTGTGTATTAATGTTCGATTGATGTTAATATTCCTTAGTTATACTGTGAAACAAAGCAATTTTTAGTTTCATTAATACATATTGCTATGTTATTCACTATTGTCATGTTTTAATTTTTTTTTAGCATTCAATTTATCGATGATTAAACGAGAGTGTGGTTTGAAAATTAATTTAATTTCTTAAAATCATCCCGTTAATTTGTTATATATATTTTTCTTAATAGAATTATTGCTGTTATATAGCTTATATTTGTTAACATTATTTTGGCCATTAAAGTATGATTACTTGGATCCTGGTGTAAAACTATAACTCAGAACGATCAGCCATTTTTAACAGGTTTATGATAGAATGTATTTTCTTCATAATTACATAAGTATTTATTATAATGATTTATTTAATACATGCAAAATATGCAGGAAATTACTGATAAAATGAGTTTGAACTTTGTTTTATTTTATTTTCAAGTACCACTTTTGGGCTTTAGTGATCCCACTCTGTAGTATTTTCTATTTTTGAATTAATAGTTAGTTATTCAAAAACATTAACTTTATTATTCTTATCATTAACTTTATGTGATTCTTTTTAAGAAATATTATTATTAAGGTATTTTTAAGCTCTTAATGGATTAGTTAACATTTATTTCAGGATAGTCTTTTGTTTAACTTCAGCTATCCCAAAACAGTTGGAAAAGGTGATCATCATTTACTTTAATTTAATATTTCATCCATACTAAAGCTCATGATAATTCATATTTTTGGAGAATATGAAAAAGGAAACAAATAAACAGCTAAAACTCAATTCTAAGCGACAACCTGTGAAATTGATAGCTAAATGGTTATTTGTTCGAGACATTATATATCTACTGTTTCAGTATTATTCAGTTAAATTTCATTTTATTATATGAAAATATATTAACCCTCAAGTAATGACCTGGTGTTTGCTTACGCTAGTACTGAAACTTGTTCCCACTGACCATCCGATATAAAAATTCATTAATAAATATAAAATAAAATATTTCAACATTTGATTGCTTGATATTACTTTTACGAACCTTCTTGCATTTCCCACAATCAACGAATATGTATATTTTTTTCAAATTTCAGTAAATTATTATAACAAAATACAAATAACAAAAAGATCAATGAAGGAAATACTGAAAATCAAAAGCTACATGTTTTAAAACTTGTGTATTTATAACAGTTTAATTACAATATATTTAATTTTGATTTTAAACAATTAAAAACCTATTAATGAAAATAAAAATACTTTTCAAAACTAAAATTATCAATATTCTAAGCAATTGAAACACAGTTTCTTGGAGCACTTCAAGCATATTTTTTTGTGGTACTTGTGTCTTAATGCAGCCCTAGTTACTTTTACCTACTTGTTCACATGCGCGAGCAGTTACATTTTGTAACAGTTACCTTCTATTTATCGGGTTAAAAAAATGATTAACAATTAGAAATCAAAAGAATTTATTGAAACATGGAATATAAAAATAATAATGAATAATTAATTAAACAACAATAGTTTCTATATAATTAAATATAACAATTTCTGAGTCCCACTTTCTGACTACATTGATTTAAATTGCATTTCCAAAAGAAACGTTCACCACAATAAAATTTCTTTTCATGTGAATTGCTACATTTTCTTTGTTTTAGTAAAATATTTCGCTCCTGCAAAAAAATAATAGCTTGTTCTTCTATTGTCGGCAAATCCTAAATACACATCATTTTACACTAATTAAATAAATAACTAAAATAATAACAATGAAAAATCTATAACAAACTGGCAAACAAACAATAAACAACAAATAACGAACAATAAACAACAAATACGAAACAATAAATCAGGAATAATGAAAACTCAGTAAGCAAGGAGAAACAGAAAAATCAGCTGTTAGAAATGTAACTGCTCGCGCATGTGAACAAGTAGGCAAAAGTAACCAGGGCTGCGTTAAGACACAAGTACCTTTTTTGTTTTTATATATTACAAAGAAAAGATATTTTCCTAATTTTTTTTGTTGGGCATATTTAACGACACTTTCAATTATCATCTAAGAAGAGACGTATTTTTTCACAAAATATTGGGTCCTAATAACTATTTTTGATTTGCAAGATTGGGGTTCCATAATTGTAACAGAGCTAAAAAATAAAATAAAATAATGTATAAATTCAAAAATAATAAGAAAAAACAGTTAAAAATTTGATAACATTTATTAATTTAAAAGTATCACTGATTAATTTTAACTAATAAATAAAAAACATTAGATAAAAGGTTACCTTGAAAAAATCAAAGAAGTCGCTCAAGTATTGAGGTATGGTCCGTGGGACTAGGCATTGCTTATATTTTGTGAACAAACTGTAGAAGCAACCTTCCATTTTCACATTCAATAAGGTACTAGCAAGATAGGAAGGTACTGAGTCATAAATTAGTTGGATAAAAACTTAATAACTGGAATGCCTATAGCGTAATAAGTAAATTTAAACATATATCTAAATTGTTTTACCTTAAGGAGATTAAATAATAAATATATGGTGGTATGAAGTGGTGATATGTATTATATGCGAGAATTAGTATTGGACTGTTGTTATTTGTAGCTTTAATTCAATTATTAATTGTGATTGTAGGAGGCTGTTCCAGTATACTATCCTTCTCCAAACATCAGTAGGCCTGTAAATCAACTTACAGAAGAAGAGCAAATCAAAATTGCGAAACGCTTAGGATTAATTCAACATCTTCCTACTGGTAGTTATGACGGTTGCAAGAAAAATAGAGAGTGAGTTAAATTTAATCATTCTATAAAATAACTTGTGTGAATATATATAAGACTTCACATTAAATTAATCAATTAAGCTTAATAAATATATATGTTTGTAATGTCTTCAATTTATTTCATTTAAGTTTTTTCAAAGATTTAATTAATCATTTAAAGATAATATTAAGATTTTTAAAGCTATTTTAAACCATTTATTACAGTTTTCGGGACTGTAAGAATTTTTCCAGAAAGTGTTTCTCAGTAAAAACATAACATTTACATTTAACCATGAATGTTCTTGTATCTCAACATTTTAATGGCCGCACATCTATGCAGTCAAATATCGCCAGGGGTCGGCAGTGTTTTAGAAGAATTGTTTTAAAAAATCTTTAAGTATATTTATGAAATAATTCAACATGAGCAAATAAGCACTTTAAACAATGTATTTACTAGAACAACTTATTTAAGAGGGTGGTCTGAAAAGTTTCTGCTGATCTTCGTCAAAGTTCACTAAATGGTGCTAGACGACCGCCGAATTAAAGTGAGAGAGATAGCAGAGGTTATGAACATGTCAAAAGAACGTTTTATACAGAGATGGGAGCATTGCTGGGAGAAGTGTGTAGAGTTACTAGGAGACTAGGTTGAAACAGAAAAAATGTCTTGTGTTTTTGTTAGGTCGGAAACTTTTCAGACCACCCTCGTACATGTTTTAAATGGTATTTGTAAAATTTTACTCATAAAATGTAGGTTTTCTAATTCTATTTTTATAACAAACATGATAATCTTTTTGTATATCCATTTTTATTTCTGAATATGATCGATATTCAGATGTTCATATACACAGCATGAGTTAATTATAGCTCAATTTGTCTGTATTTTCAAAATTTATAAGTTCATTATATAATTTTTTTTTTGTCCTGTATCCCACCTATAATGACCCGGACGGTATACTGTTAATTACAAACAGACAATAAAATAATAATAATAATCTAAGAGGTAATATTCAAACTTGTTTGCATTCATAAATCATCGCCTAGAAATTGTGTATAGACCAAAACGTTGGACAGTATTATTATCACACTCATTTGTAAGCGGACGCTAGGAGTAGTTCAGACCATCACACATGTGTGAGCGGCCATTAACGTTTTAAGGAAAGAATAGGTAATTGATGTTTAAAACAAAAAAAAGAAAGAGACAAATATATTGATCAAAGATCACCTGATTTAGTTAAAACATTGGTAAGAAAGAGAACTAAAAGCCCGGGAACTCATGCTGAAAAATGAATTTTTTCAGTCAGTCACGGGTTTACAGCCCGACAGGTGACCCTAGGATTTTTTTTATGTTAAAATATCCTTGGTTATTTCGTCCTTCTGAAGGGACACAAAATGGGGATCCTGAGTCTGTACAGAGTGAGGTACTCACTAAAGATCTCTATTATAATTATTCCTGGATAGACTAAATTTAGGACTCCCTCTGTGTATCATCTGATTAGCCGTGGTAGCATAAAATTACATTAAATAAATAAACAACTAAATACTATTTTTTTTTTCACTCAAAGGTTCACCTATTTTATTAAATTACGTCCATGTATAGGTAAAACTAAATGTTCCCAACCATGAAATTTCCGGAAAGAAAAATGGCAGCGAATGAAAGAAAGTTTGCAAACGCTTTACAGGAAGTCCTCGACTTTCGTACATAATTGGTTCCTGGAACGTGTATGAAAGTCGAAATGTTGGAAAGTAGAGGAATCAATAAAAAAATAAAATAAAAAATATTAAAAAAAACATTGCTTTTTAAATATATGTATATTTCTTGATTATGAAGTGTCTTACACATACATAATATAATTTTTAAATGAAAAATTCATTGTTTAGTTTCATTTGTTTTATGAACAAATTTATCCATAGAAAGTTGTACTTTACTCTTCTTTTTCTTTTCTTGATAAAGATTTCGGTAACATGCTATGTCTTTTTCTATTGCTCTTCGCACGTGAGAAATCCGCTCTCCATCGGGATCACATTCTTCCATGATGGTCAAAAATTTGTCCAGATGCGTAAAAGCTTCGTTCATATTATTGACTGTCAAAGTTTTAGCAATAGGATCGTCATCAGCTTCTTCCTCATCCATTTCGGTTTCATTAACCTCTTGTAATTCGATCAGGTTTTCATTTGTCAAAGACTCTGAGTGAGATTGTATTAGCTCATCGATATCTTGGTGGTTGACGTCTAAATTCATTTCTACCATTGTATTTACAGTATCAGTTGTAATAGTTTCTTCATTTTCCCCAGAATCACTGCACATTTGAGGACAAAGCTTTTTCCAACAACCGCTCATTGTTGATGATTTTATTTCAGCCCACGAGTCCCCGATAATGTTTATGGCATGCCATATATTATAATTTTTCCAAAATTCAGTTAATGTTGGGCCATCTTCCTTGTCAGTTGCCTTAATTGCTTGGTTCATCAACCTTCTCATATAATACCGCTTAAAAGTAGCTATGACTGTTTGATCCATGGGCTGAATCTCGCTGGTGGTATTGGGAGGAAGAAACACAACTTTAATTTCTGGAAATAAAGTCTGCAGGGATTTTGGATGTCTGGGAGCATTGTCTAAGAGCAATAGAGCTTTGAACGGTAAATTATTTTCCCTGCAATATTGCCGAACACTAGGAACAAAATTCTGGGAAAACCATTCTTGAAAAAGTTGCGCGGTAACTCATGCTTTTCTATTTGATTTCCAGATTACTGGAAGCCTACTTTTATCTTTCCCCTTTAGGGCTCTTGGATTTTCAGATTGGTAAATAAGCATTGGCTTCAATTTAAAATCACCAGCTAAATTTCCACCAAGTAGCAATGTTAGCCTGTTTTTAGCAGCTTTATACCCAGGGGCAACTGACTCTTCCTTTGCCAAGTACGTACGTGACGGCATCTTTTTCCAAAATAATCCCGTCTCATCTACATTAAAGATTTGGCTCTAAGAGTAAGCTCCATCTTTAATTATGTCAGAGAAAGTTGAAATAAATTCGCTGGCAGCTTCCCCGGTAAATTTAATGTTATGTAATGAGCTCCTCATTTTAAATTTTTCGAACCAACCGTGACTTGCTGTGAATTCTGTTGTGGAAGTGTCATTTAGACGTTTCTTCCAGTCTTTATGTAAACTAAGAGCCTTAGCTTGAATAATTGAGAAACTTACCGGAACGCCTTTTTGGTGCTGATCTTCAATCCACGTCGTCAAAGATTTCTCCATTCGATCCATCACTACACCATGTCTTTTTGAAACAATCTTTGATGAAATATTACCACACTTTTGAACATACTCTTCGATTTTATTTTTGTTTTTCACGATTGAACATATCGTCGATCTGCTTACTTCAAGTGAACGTCCGATTGAAGCCAAGGATTCGCCGCTTTCAGATCGCCTTATTATGCTTAATTTCGATTCGATGCTAAGAAGTTTATGGGATCTTGATTTCTTGTTTCTGTCATGATCACAGCCGGCTTTTCGTTTTTCACTCATTTTATAACAGCCTAGGTAACGTACACACACGAAGTTGCAAATGGAAACTGATGGTTTAACTTTTAACAGAAAACTGAAACAAGAATGAGCAATGAGAGGAAGAGGGGGTAAAGGGATTGTTGACTAAAAGCTGTGGAGACTCTTTACTTGGAACTACAAATTAGCTACTTCCGCCTTTCCTGTAGGGCCTGTTTTGACATTTATTTACGTGAAATTAATTTAAGCAATAAGGTGTCGTGTTTTGCGTAATTTTCGCGACATGTTTCAAATTGCAATTCCATCAAATTGTGGATTATGTATAAAAAAAAAAAAAAAAAAATGTACGAAATAGCGAATTGTACGAAAGTAGAATGTACGAAAATCGAGGACTACCTGTATTTTTATTTTTCCTAGCTAAAACAAAATTTTCAAATTTCAATGTTCTTAATATTTTTAACATTAATTGAAATTCTTCAAAATGTTCACTTGAAAATGCCATTTTAGAGTTATAATTAAAGAACTTGACAAACTTTGAAAATAACTGCACATTTAAATAAAGCTCCATTAAATTTTTAACTGATGAAGGTATGACCAAAAGTCATAGGACCAAAGTTGTATATATTTTTGACTTTGATCGATCTGTCAGGTTTGAAAACTTTCAGTATCTATTAAGTGAGAAAAATTACAAAATGTTATTTAGGCAGAAAAAAATTAGTTCGATGTAAGGTTGATTTAATGGAAATACAACAAAAAGGATTGATAGGCTTTCACCAAGACATTCAAAATTATATCTTACTGAATATTTAGCTGGATCTACCATTTTAATTTTTAGGGAGGGGGGGAGGGTTAAACTTATAAATTTTACTTTTGGAAATCTTCTAATCAATTACATGTCTAAGCTACACGTTTGTCAATTTTTAAGTTTACAGCCCATCTAGTAATTACGTTAGAACTTTTTTGATGAATGGATTAGGAAAAGATCTGAATCATAGACTGAAGATTTGAAATATGTAGATTTAACATTTACTCTCTAAACACAAAGTTCGATGATCTATAACTTTTAATTTATTATAAACATTTCCATATCATTTAGATTCTTAAGTCAATACTAAATTTGTTTGGCAAAGTTGGTAAAAATTATTGTTTTTAAATTGTAGTTTGTCCATATTCTTGAAAAAAGTTTATAATGGTAAATACTTATCCGAGATAAAATTTAATTTTCTGTAATTCCTGAAATAAAAGTGTTTTTGCTAGGAACCACTAGTTCAGGGTAATAAATTAATAACTGATATCTTTGTGTTTGATTAGCATCCATTTTGTATTCCAGACTCTCAATCTCTGTTAAATGTAACCAATTATTCATTTCTACTCTAATTCTCCATTAAACACTTCATCAAATGTCTTAATTTGAAAATTCTACATGATTCTCATGTTTATTTCTCCATTTTCACATATGGTCTAGTAGTTGCCATAACAACCTACTAAATGGGGGTTCTGAGCCTGTAATATGCCAGGTACTCATTAAAGATCCCTATCCTAATTATATATGATAGGCTGCTTCTGTCTCTCTACAATCTTTTCTCCATTATTGCTTATATAGTTAAGATGTGATTTTCCTGTCTGGCAAAGTAAGTCTGGTAAGCCTCCAGTAGCTGAACTGTTCCTCTCTGAGAAGGGTATAAACAACACTTCTCACTGTTGTCTTCGAGTCTAAGTGTTCCAGAGTAGAGTTTGTTGGGTACACTGTGTGATATTCCGTGAGTTACTACATTCATGATTACCTCTTTATGAGTATGCTCGATCTCTACTACTTCCTTCTTCCTCCAACCCTTTTGTAATGTTCTCTTACAAAATGAGATTTAGAAGATAGAAGAACATCTCTTGGACACTCATGCTAATTAACCACCCATGTTAATTATTTTAGGTATGAAGTCTGGTGGAATTCAGGTATGAAGGCCTGTTGCCTTGGCTACTATCTAAATGATGTCTTGTTTGCTGATCTTTGATCTTAGGCAACAATGAGGATCTCTCTGAAGCTATCCAGCTTCATTCTATATCGTCACATTTCCATAGTTTGTTCTGGTCTTAATAATTATTGAAAACAAGTAAACATCTCCTCCTTCAAGTGGTAAATTTCGATGATTGTTTTAAAATTCTTATTTGTTTTCTTTGTTTACACTCATATCCCAGAAATTCATGATAATTCAGAGAGTGAATAGGGAGAGATTGTAGAAGATAGTAAATTTTAAATATTTCGGTGCTCAACTCAATGAGATAATATTGATTATAAAGTGACCTGGGGTATTGGAGTATGGGTAAGAGTATTCTGTTTGCTTTATAATGATGTCTTAATAGAACAGGTGAGAAAGAAAACTTAATGGTTACCTACTATATTATGCTCTCCCAACCTCTCTTACTCTTCTGTATTGTGGCCCGTAACCATAAATGGAGTTTATGGAAAGGAAATAATAAAGTTAAAATAATGTAAGGTGGAAGTTAATTTGTGTATATAAAGTAAATAATTAAAGCATGATCAAGTGTAGCTCTAAAGTTAAGGTAAGTTAGTACTGACTGTTAAGTGTTGTTAAACACTGCCTAATAAAAAGTGCCGAATCTTTAAATTTTATGACAATTATTATTAAAATTTGTCATGAATTCTTAAAGAAAAATTTGAAGTAAATCCTAAGTTGAGTTTCAGTTCCATTAGGTTGTTACTTCAAGTTGAGTTACAACAAGTTTTAACTTTTCATTTGTTTTCTTTTTAATATTCTCCAAAAATACAAATAATCGTGAGCTTTAGTTTGAAAAAAGGAGTGTGTTTATGGAAAATGTCTTTATTTCGGTAAACATTTTATCAAGCAATGAACGTTTCAACATAAATATATCACCTATTCTTCAAAATGTTAGTTTTGAGATTAATTCCTAACATGATTTTATTACAAAGTAAAATTATTGAGAATAATTTTTAATTTCATAATATCAACAATGTCAGCCGTCGCAGCTTTGGAGAAAAGCTAAACAGTCACTGGTACAAACATTGACCCAAAATTGTTATACTTGCTTTTTTTGGTAGTATAGTAATGTATGGGGCAATACGTGTCTTAACTTGCTGGTCATCTCTTAGATCCTTAAGAATCTATTAGTAAAATTCTATCTTTTCTTCTAAAATTCTTTAGCTTGTTATTACCTTGAAAGGATTAAAGAACTTTGAAGGTAGAGCTGTGCCCAGGAGCTTACTCTCATGGTTGAGAAATCCGTCTCACTCTAAATAACTTCAGATATTAGTATTTTACCGGTACTTATTTATTTTTAAAAATCTTAGTATTTTTAATTTATAGAAATATGTATGAATAGAAATTTCGTTAATAATATGAATTTTTTTTTAAAAATAAAAATTGAAGCTTCATGAAAACAACTAATAGGTATATTTATATAAATGCATGTGTATGTATAGAAATTAAATACTCGGTTTAAATTTTATATGTAAAAATGCTTTAATACTCAATTGAAGCAGGTGTGTTAAATTGTTATTTCTATTAATTCAATCCAATTTGAAGATTATACACTATAAAATTGGTTTAATGACTTCCTGTCCTTCAATATCCTTTAATAATATCCCACTGACTCCTGTGGAACAAATCCCATACTTTGGATTAAATCTTGCCAAACGTTTAACTTGGAATCCTCATACTAGACTGAAAAGAATCTGCTCGGCGTTTCAGGCTACAGCAACATTTACTAGAGAGACGCTCTAAACTCCCAATTAATTACAAAAGACTCATATACATGACTGTTATAATACCAATTTGGACTTAAGGAGTAGCACTACGGGGCTCTACTAAGTCATCGAATTCCTCTCTTATTCTTCTTCTTCTTTATCTTCCTCCTTAGTGCCTCTCAGCTAGGCAGCCAAGCCCCTCGATCTCCAGCCAGCACTTTCATCTCATTCATATTCCTTTCCTTCCTTTCACCAATCCTTGAGATGTGGTCCATCCATTGCAGTCTAGGTCTTCCTCGAGGACAGCGTTCGGTAGACCTGGCTTCAAAAAACTTCTTTGGGTCCCTGTCCTCATTCATTCTGTACAGATGACCAAACCATCCCAACTGTCACCTCTCCACTGTTTACCTCAGTGCAGGCACTCCCAGTTCTCTTATCCTCATTCCTAACTCTGTCTCTCCTTATTTTGCCTGCCATTCTCCAGAGGTATTTAATTTCAGCAGCGGTAACCCTACTCCAGTGCTTGTCCATCGGGACCCAGCTCTCACTTCCATAAATAAGGGTAGGCAGGTATATGGACTTAAAGATGTGTCATTTTACACTATTTTCCAATTCCCTTTTCCCCATCACTGAGTTACATAGCTGATAGTATATGCTATTAGATTTCTTAATCCTGTTTGAGAGCTCTTGGTCCATTTTCTCATTTCTGCTGAGCCCTACTCCTGCGCTGTCTCCAAGTTTTCTCCTCTGCAGTGAATCAAAACATCCTCTTCTTCACGCCTGATGTGCATCACCTTGCTTTTTCCAACTTTTAATGCCATGCTCTTCCTTTCCAGCTCTGCCTCCAACTCCATAACCACCTGCTGTAGATTTTCCTTGGAATCGGCAATGGGAACAATATCATCTGCAAAAACCATTACTTGCGCTAGGATTGTCCTCATGTTCCACTTACCCACAACCATCCGTGTTGTCCTCCGCTTGCAGATTTTCAATATTTCGTCCATAAAAGTGATGAAAAGTAGAGGACTAAGGCTGTCCCCCTGTCTAACACCCCTTCTCACGGCGAAAGACTCGGAAATTCTGACTACAGCTTTGGAGTCATATGTGCTTTTTATGGCATTTATTAATGCTGTGGGCACATTTTTAGCGGCTAGAGCTTTCCATATATCTTCTCTAGGGACTGAGTCAAATGCTGCCCTTATGTCCAGGAACGCTAGGGTTTCAAGCTCTTTCCTCTATCTCATGTCTTCTCAATAATCGTCTTCAGCGAGAAGATGTGGCCCTGTGTGTTTGTCAGTAGGGTCTAAAAGCTGCTTGTTCCTCTTCCAATTTGTCTTTAACAATTGATCTAAGTTTCCGTTCCAGTATAGAGGAGTAAAGTTTATAGACTACAGGGGAGAGACATGTAGCCCTACAGTTTTGGCATTCACTAGAGCTACCCTTCTTGTGGATCGGTAGGATGATGTTACATCCCCACTCCTCAGGCATAGATTTAGAAGAGAATATATTCTGAAACAGGTCTTGCCAAGCTTTATGTAATTGTAGACCTCTAAATTTTATAAGTTCTGGAGCAATACCTCTCTTGTTCAATCCTTACAATTCAAAATCATTCTCAAAATCCTTAATGCTCCTTACTTTGTTACAAAAAAGGTCATCCATAATGACCTCAATGTCCCATTTGTTACTGATTTGATCCGAACCCGATACCAGTCTTTTCATGAAAAAGTTTATTCCCACTCAAACCCACTAGTTTCAAACCTAGCTACTTCTTCAATTGCTGATAATCCTTAGAGGTGTCCGAAAGAAGATGGCCTCCTGCCCTTTTAAGTTAAATTAGTTATTTGACTACTACCACTGGGTAGTTTCTCTGCTTGTCTTTTTCCATGCATATGTGACATTCTTGCCATTTACTTGTTGAAATGTTATAATACAGTTGTAAATTTCAATGAATAAATTAAACAAAAAAATGATATTCGAGAAGAAGGCGAGCGGGGTAATCAGATTGTGTAAATGTGAGGCTGATTTTTAAATTGGGAAAGGGGTAATAAATAAGAGTAAATGAATGACAAATAAATTCTTGTTTGTTCAAAAAAACTATCCATCATCTGTCATTCTTTGCAGTTCAACATACAACATACATAAGTTGTATGTCGAACTTCTTGGTGGTGGGGTGCTGTCTCTGGTTTGGAGCCTGTTGATTGTGGGATGTTGTGCACCTTCTTCGAGATGTGATTTATATAACCTTTGTTTTTTGTGTCTTGATAATGTCTGAATAGGCGAAACGTTGACCGGTAAGTGTGGATTTTACTGGAGAATTTTGAAACATAAGGCTTTGCATTGGGCTTTTTCCAATTGCATTATAATCAATGAAGGTTGTTACAGAAAGTTGTAATATTAGTTTGCTTCAATCTTGACTTCCTCTTCATGGCAGATAATTCTCTAATTATTTCAAGTACATTAGGAAGTATTAAAAAATAGTTCCAGGACATTAAATGTTTGAGAAAATACTCCCGAAACATTTCTTTTTTTCTAGGTATGGCAATGTCGACCCATATTTCTATGTATTCTGCGAAACCATAAATATAAATGAAATTTTGAATAATTGACACTTTACTGTATTTGAATGATACCCAATTCTGATTTATAACCATTATTTTATTAATAATTTAATACATATCAATGATTTTGTCGGTCAATTGAAAATTATATAGTCTACTATTATAAACCATATAATATAAATTAACTTGTTTGTTAAAAACAAGTTAATCTTGTCAAACTTTGATTAATTATATTTGTTTCATTTTCAGATGTGTAATTTGCATGGTGGAGTTTTTGGTAGGTGATAATGTGAGATATTTGCCATGCATGCACATATATCATGTGCATTGCATAGATGATTGGCTTATGAGAAGTTTTACTTGTCCATCTTGCATGGAGCCAGTGGATGCTGCACTATTAACAAGCTATGAAACAAGTTGAAAATAAATAAATCTGTGATTAACTAATATGTTTTTTATTTCTTATTAAAATAAACAAGGAACAGGGTATTATTTAAATGGTTGGATTGTAATTAGAGTGGTTTATTGTTGATCAAAACCCTCAATTTTTCAATTTTGGGTGTCATTGGGAAGATTGTTTATTTATTATATTTTGACATATGTACTCCTCTTTAGTAAAGAGATTAAATGGCAAGTAGGTTTTAATTTTGTTTCCTCACCATTAATCACCAAAACAATTTTAATAATTTTTAGTTGCTTACCTTTTAAAGGACCTGGCAATGGCGATGTAGAGTTCTTGTTTCATGCATTATAGGAGTCAAAGCTAATCACTCTGGAAACCCTTTCTAATTGTCAGATATTCAATTTTAAATTAAATAAATGTATCTGTCAATTATTAAAAAATTGCTTTGGTTTTTATCAATAGTTTAAAATTAAATCTTTTTGGAAAGCTAATTTTAGTTCCTACGATGATATAAAATATCTTATATGAAGAAGGGCTTCCTAAAACATTGTTGCCATCCATGTATGTTGTATATCTATATTTTATTTTATTTTTAATTTAGGTTTTTCCTAAAGCATTGCTGTTATTGTTTTTTATTACTATATTACTATTTGTGGAAGTAAAAATAATTTGACTAATATATATATGAGCTTCATTATGGTCACTGTTATTTTGGTTGTACATAAATTTGTAACAGGTAGGGTGATTGAGTCTAGTTCTAATTTTGTAGAGGAACATTGTAATAGATGAACTAGAAACCCATATTATGTTAAAAAAACATTTTACATGTTCTTTCTAAATTTACTATGTATTGTTTTATTTTATTTTAATTGAGCTAGCTTTTGATCTCTGTATAATAGTTTCTAACTTTGTAATTCTAATAAATCTAAACAATATCTGTGATTAAAATACTATATGAATATATTAGATTAGTGGTGAATATATTAAATAATGTTCCATTTTGTAAATACTGCACTTTTTATTATTTTGTTGAATATGAAAGAGTTTTATTATATTTTTTCTTATGTTTTAAGCACTATTGTATTTCATCAGTTTCATTAGTTGTTTCTTATGAAATTAGTCATTGGACATAAATAACAAATGGGAAAAAATATATTCTAATTTATATACATACATACATACATATATATATCTACATACATATATATATAGAGAGAGATATTGGCATATATACGTAAATACATGTATAAACATACAGATATATTTATGCATGGATAAATATATGTATGTGTGAAGAATATATATACCAGATATTTGAAGTACGAAGTCAGGAATTTGATGCTTTTGAAATTATGTGTTATGTACTATACTTACGTGGTTTTTAGGAAATGTGAGATATTAAATCAAAATTTTTACTTTTATAATTTTTAACAAGACTGTATTTCTAACACAAGTCATGCTTGGTTTAATATTAATGAATTTACTAGGTCTAAAATAAAGTACATATTTTAGTAACCATACCTTTTAAAATGTCTTTTTACTTTATTTCATTCCTTCAAGACATAGTTATACACATTAGATAATGGGTTAATGTATGGTATTAATTAAAAATTTCAAACAATTTAATGACAGAGTTCTTAGGACAGAAGTGAAGTGATAATTTAGATATATATTTGTTATTATTATTTGTTGCCTTAATATTGGCTTTAAAACTTAATAATTTTACGTTATGAAAAAAATATATATTTGTTTTTGGTATTGCATTCTTATTAAGCAATATATTTATGATTTTGTTTTTTCCCCAACCTGAATGATTTAGCAAGTTTAAGAAATATTTTAATTTATTTTATTTTAGAGTTTCTGTGAGGCCATTTTATTATCTTATTTTATATACTTTAGAGCATTTTTTCAAGGATTGATGGTTTGAAATGACCTTTCTCCATATTTGGTCAGAAATTAGTTATTATTGTGTAAATTTTTATTATTATTCTCTTATTGTGTTCGACTCACCACAGATACTTGAGAGACAACATGTGGATATTTCGTAACTTAGTGATTTATAATTAAAACATACTGAGTGCTCGTTCTTAGTTTAAAAGTTAGTTTTTTGTTACACTTCTATGATTTTTATATGAAGAGAATTATAATTGCAAGTATACATCTAATTAATGAATGGAACAATCAATTATTAGTAATTTTTAACAAGTAGTATTTATTAATGTGTTATTAATATTTTTATTCATTTCATCAATTATTGGGATACAGTATAATGTAAAAAAAATTGGTTTCAATTTCTATTTCAGGACAGTAAGGCAATATTATTTGCCTAAAATTTAATTTTAGTTAAATAAATTAATAATTAATAAATAAACATTAATAGTTAGCCCAGTCAAATTACAGTTTTGGTACAATTGAATTCAGACAAGACTATAAATGATTTTAATTTACTCTGAGCATCCTAAACACGAAAAATATAATTTAGGGACGTTTTGTGAGTTGTGCAAATCTTTTGGGGGCCTCAATTTTTTTTTCTTCACTTTTTGGCTTAAAAAATCAGACAAAAAATTATATTTGTACTTAAACTAAAAAGCATTAAATGCTATGCATAAACTTACTAGAAAAACTAAAGATAATTGATTTTCCATGACTTGGCTATATTTTAATCTCATCATGTTTAATCTTGAAATTTTTAATTTCTCCATATTTTTATCTAATTGTGATGAGTTAAATTATGGGGGGTGGGAGAAGAGTTCCATATTACAATAGTAAATATAAGAAGAAATGTACTTGCATATAATATTTTTTCATTAACGATTTTTTACAACTTAGTTGTTTTACATATTTAAAAGGTGTTGCCAAAAATCTCGATTCAGCCAGTCTCCCTCTCTAAGACCTTTCGCTGCCATGCTCTCTTTTTTTGGGTTGTCCTCTTTTCCTCCCTTCCGTGTGCGGAGATTTTTTTTGGTCATCGTTCCTCTGACATTCTTTTTAAGTGGCCATACCATTTCAATCTTCTTCTTTCTACTGTGAAGAGGATCGTTGTTTCCTGTTCAACCAGTTGCCTAACTGTTCTGTTAGGGACGTGCTGTATTCTGGAAATAGCACAACCGCGTCTCCAGAAGTCCATCTCCAGGGCTAACAACTTTCTTTCTTCCTTTTTCGTAATTGTCCACGTTACGGATCCGTGTGATTATCTTTGGCCGAGGTTTATCGGCCTCCAAAAGTTTTCCCATCCGTTTTTTCGGTTGCGAACTTGGATTTACACTACTCAGACATGCCCTTACAACATATTAAAAATTTAGCACTCTTCAATTTTTTGCGACCTATAAACACCTACTATTGATTTGTCAGAGTGCACCAATATCAGACTTAGTTTTGTTTGTTCGATAGTATTAGTCTAATGCTATTGGTACTGCCATCAAACAAACAGCCGCATGCCATGACGAGTTATGAGCTCTTCGGTTACATTATATTAATATTTATACGTGTAACCACTACGACCCGTGAATGAGTCTGGGGTTCAGTACATGGTAGAGACTGTACTGTTTCATGGACAACGGTTTTGCAAGGAGGTGGCTTGTCCTAGGTCACGCTTAACCGCCAGGTTTTCCCCCCTTATTTTTGGTACCCTATTTTTATAAAAGTTAAATAGGCTGGGATTATACTAATATGATGCTCTTTAATCCTTAGTATCCATAGGACATCCATCAAATACAATGGTGTAATAGGATCCAAAGTGATTCCTAGTGAATCTGCTATTTATTTGATAAACAACACATTATTTACAGAGCTATCTGAGCTATGCCTAGCTCTAATAGCGCTTGAATATTAATGACGAGGAATCATGTATTTGTTGCATCATACCTTATCATAGTTGAATCATACATACGTACCATATTCAACAGTATGAGGGTAATAGATAGAAATCTTGAAGCCAAATCATCTCAGAAACTTGAAGGCACATCACTCACGCCATTAATCTCAGAATACCTATATTTTTCTGCCTTTCAATAAATCATTTTCTGACTTCTCAATAAATGTATAGTGGGATTGCTCCTTTCCCAACTTAATCATAGATAAGATGAGTTTGAGAAAGTAGAAGCATTTGTCTACTTGAGTTCTTACATAAATAACAATCATGATGTGGAGCAAGACATTGGTGGAAGAATCTTAACTGCCAACAGATGATTTCATGTTTTGCAAAAATGTTTTTAACCCAGGTTGATTGAAAAAAGCACTAAGTTGTTGATTCATAAAACCTTTAATATACCAGCACTGATCTACTTCGCTAAGAACTGGGTTCTGAGGAAGAAACTAAGCAACACGTCATCGCTTTTGAAAGAAAAAACCTCAGAAACATTTACGGTCCAATAAGGAAAGATTGGAGAATTCGGCATAATTATGCGTTTTGTACTCCCCAAATAAAGAAATCTGTATTGTAAAATTTATAAAAGTAAACCAATTGCGACGAACTGGGAATGTAGCCAGGATGTGAGATGCCACGAAGACTCTTAGAGTGTCATCCCCTAGGTCTACGCAAGACTGAAAGGCTTAAGACTACGTGGAAAGATCATGTCGACAAGGATGCTGCAGCTATGGGTGTGCCTATTTGAAAGAAAAGGGCACAAGACAGGGAATGTTGAGAGAATCGCTTGGAAGGGGCCAAGGGAAAAGAGATGAAAGAAGAAGAACATGTTTGGTGTATCGTACTTAGTTCCAACAAAAAAGGTCGTGCTAGGAGATTTGGCAGAGATCAGGCTCAACCGCCTGGTTATCCACCAATTAATACCTACATTGTCTTTGGTAGGTGAGGTCTAGATCCTAAAGGTTTATTTATTTTTTTTTTTTTGGCGTGCCAACCCCCAAAGGGTTTATTCACGACTGTTAATATAATAAACAAATTATCTGCCACAGCTGGTGTCGAATTAAAGACCCCACGTACTGAGCTACCTGACTCTCTCTTTAACTAATAACTTCATCAATTATAAAGCATAAATAAAACTAACGGAAGTGCATTTTAATTGGAAATATTAACTTGTTAAATAGAGATAGTTTCATTTATTTTATAAAAATAAATATTCAAGTATTTGTAAAAAGAAAGTATTAAGTATTTAAATATTTTTGTTTTGAAGAGAAAAGATTTGTCCTGGCCGGGATACGAACCCGAGTCTTCTGCGTCTCCGATGCAGTGCTCTAACCACTGAGCTAGCAGGGGTCCTATCCAAGCCAGACAAATCCGTTATCTTCACCGATCCTATATCCCCGTGTTCTAGCAATTTCTGCGATGTCTTGGATACGACCCCTGGTAGCTCAGTGGTTTAGAGCACTGCACCGGAGATTCAGACGACCTGGGTTCGTATCCCGGCCAGTACAATTCTTTTCTCTTCATAACAAAAATATTTAAAAATATTTCATAAAATATTAAATACAAAAATAAAAAATAATACCATCAAAATAACAATTAATAATAATAAATTATAAATAATATATTGACGTAAGTCAGCAAGATCCTAATTAAAGTAATGTTCAATGAACATTCTTCCCCGCGTATAGATCGCAAAAATTGCAAGAACACGGTTATATAGGATCGGTGAAGAGAACGACCCCTGGTAGCTTAGTGGTTTAGAGCACTGCTCCGGAGATACAGGCGACCTGGATTCAAATCCCGGCCATGGCAAATCTTTTCTCTTCAAAACAAAAATATTTAAAAATAATCACCTTCAAAATAGCAATTATAAATATCTTAAATATAAGTAATGAACAAAGATAACCAAAACAGAATAAAATAAATAAAAAAAATGCTATAATTTTGCTTCTAATGATTTTTTTACTCATTTACTTATAATACTCGTTGCTCAAATTGTAAAACTGCCACTTACATGTTCTCTGTTGTTCAGACTGTATATTTGTTTTCAATCTAGTGTGAGAAGGAAAAAATAAGTCAATTTCAAGGCTTTATCCCATTATTACTTTTTCACATAGCTATGTAAAAAAAAATTTTAAGTGTAAAAACAATAAAAACCCGCTTATAAAAAATATTGGGAACTATACAAAAATTAGTACAAAGCGACATGTACATATAACGAACCAAACATTTATTACTGTTGGATACCACCTTCTTTCATTTCATTGATATTGTTACACATATGTATATAAGTTACTAAGAATGTATTGTTGTAATTTTTGTTTATTTTATTATCACTAATTTTTTTCTCTCAGTCGGAAGTTTTTTATACATTTTCTCTTTCATTGTAAATTATGATTCTCCACAGATATGTTTAAATTTGTACAATTGGTTTTATTATGAGACTGGTCTATTGTTACAGCATTTTTATTTTGTGAAATGTAGAAAATTATAGAAGAAATAAATAAATAAAAAAAAACGTTTTCACATTGTAATTATATCACTTATGTAAAATAAAATATTACACAGTCAATAATGAACAGATGGCTATGCATATTGCAAAGATTTTACAAATAGTAATCAAATCAAGACATGTTGACAATAACATATATTAGTGAACAAAAAATACAATATAATCTAAGAAGTGAAATACATGAAATTATATTACTCCCTTCTTTTCATGACATTTGTATTTTCTCGTAGCTAGAATCCCTTTTCCTACTATAAGATTCTCTAATATGCTAGAGAACCTAATCTGTTGACTGTGGCATTTAAATTAAAGGCTTCTTTTTTCGTGATGCACATAGGTGTTGGCTATCGCCGGTACTTGTTTATTAGCCGGTCTGCGCGGACTGTTATCCACCATTGTTTATAACCTGAACACTGATAATTCCGACACTGATATCTTCTTATTTATATTAATGGAAATTGAAATATACAAAATGTTAAAATAAAATACTAGCATTATTGGAGACGCAAACATCTCCATTTCTGTCCTTTTTAAAATCCGTTTGATGACCTTTTTCACTTCAGGAAGTATTTCACATCTTCTTTTAAAGAAGGCTTTCCTAATGTGTTATTATGTTCCTTTTAAATAGGCAGTAAAAAAAAAAGAATCAGACCATAACGCAAAATTAAATCTATTATAATAAACAATATAGAAATTTAAATAGCCAAAAACCAAAAAATCTAAAAACAATACAGAAAACATGTTAACGCACATACAAATAATTAAAATGAGACAAGTGATAAGAAGGGGATACACAAGATAAGTAGGTAGGTTTCATACAGACCAGCTAATACACAAGTACCCAATAACCTGGCTAACATTTTACAGAGTGTCTTCGTTACAACTCTTTATGAAATGCTACGTCATATATTTCTCACCAACGTGACTCTTTTACACGATTCATTGGAAATCAGTCTTTTTAGCAGGATTCGTATGCACTTGGTAAGTACACACATGCAAATCAAGTTATTATTTTCAATTAAATAATACAACTGTTGACCATTAGTGTTAGACTATTGAAGGGAAAGGTATATACTTCAATGACCCATATTATCCATATTCAGACATGTCACACTCTTAATGAATGAGGGAAGTGTCAATCAAACAGATCACTTCAGTGTTGGTAAAAAGGTTCAAAAGTCATTCCATTGACCAGTAGTGATGAAATTTAAACTAAGAGTAAGGACAGTAATGTATCCCACTACCTCACCAAGAGACAGGAATACGGAAGAATTCAGTAACGAATAAATGCCAATGGGATAGAAATGCTTGAATCTTGACCAAAAGTTGGAGGCTTAACCATTGTTGATTATTAGAACAAAATGATTAAATTATAAACGCAAGGAGACCATCGAATATAGGATGGTACACTGAACGATATAATTGAATGCAGCATCAAACATGGCAGTAGTTCCACTAATATAACCTGCGTCACAAATCGGTAGCTTCTGGAAATGTTCCTCCCAATATGTAAATTTTCCTCATGTATAGTATGTAATGAACCGTACAACGGTTGTTATCAGGCTATAATGCCAGAGATTAACTTTAATAGTCAATTTAACCGTAAACTAATTATAACTATCTCCGTGTAAGATACGGTCTCTATAAAGACTTGCCTATAAATATGATTAAAACTTCATTACTATCTTTCCCAAACAAGGCGGTGTCTTTTGGTTTGGATTTTTCCAGGGCTTTGTTTGCCATGTTTCGAGTATAAAATACCTATTTTTATAAAATAAATTGAACTATCCCTATTTATTTTAATATTACTTACAATTAAACTATTTGGTTCATAAAATAGGAAAAACCAATTGAAAGCCTAAATGTCGAAATTTGATGCCGCAGAATTTGGCAGACGTTCCATAATATGTTTTAGAATTAATAATGCTTTTAATTTTAAAAAAGGGGGCGGAGTGGCTCAGTGCTAGAGGGCAGAGTTGCCGTGCCGAAGGTCCCTGGTTCAAACCGACTACTGGCATTTTTTATTTAATATGTTAACAGCCGAGGATGGATCGTTTGAAATCTGGATCCTCCTGGGGTTCACCCAGCCTCTTTATAGTAGGTACCCTTAAATGACAAATCACTACTCTGCAGTTCTACTATTAACGGAACAGTATACCTAACCCAAGACCGTTCATGACAGTTGTAGTGGTACAGTTTTTTTTCTTTCTTTATTTAATTGCAAAAAGTATTGAAATTTGCAACTGTATTATGATAAAAGTAAATATAATAAATGACATGAGACAATGTTTATTTAGAGATCCAACGTTTCGATCCACACTGCAGGTTTCCTTCAGGGCTAAATATGCAAAATACAGACTATTAAAATTACATATGGTAAAAAATATCAAGAAGACCTGCAATGTGGATCGAAACGTTAGCTCTCCAATAAGCAGTTCTCCCTACTTAAGAGCAATTTTTTACCTCGACCCAGACGATATTCTTCCTTACAAGAAACTTCGTCACAGAATTACGTTTTCTGTCTATGTCTGTTACTGTTCTTTGATAGTGGAAAGTTTGTGACGTTATCTCTTAAAAAAAAATACGTTTGAAAATTATAATTTTAACGCATGAATTTTAGGAAGTTATTAACTACCTATCTCTTTAAAGTTTTAAACTGTTTACTTACTGGAACAGATCGCTTTTGGAATTTTTTTTTCAGAAAAGTCAAGTACTTACATTTTTTTTAATGAGAAAATTAAGAACAGGGCAGCTGCAGTTGGCAATCCACTTAGTGGCGCAAGAGTTGGCAGCAATGATTCAGCGCCAGCCGAAGCCAACCATTAGGCCTCTTTGATTAAGTGCCCTCACCCCGGCGGGTGGTTCACTTCGTTCCCGAGGGAGGTAGAATGAGAGGTATGAGGGGGTCGTCAAAATGGCGGAGGTGCCCGCCATGAGGGGGAGTCAATATCGATCACATAATTCAAGAAGAATCTATGGTAAAAATACACAGGGCTAGGAGTCTTGTGTACAGGTTAGCGTCGCACATATGGGAAGATGCTGTAGAAAGCACATAGTTGCTTTAGCTAGATTTGTTTATGTGATTCAGTAATTATTCCGCAGGTTGTCGTTTCGAGTTGAGTCACAACTAGTTTTAACTTTTCATTCGTTTTCCTTTTATTACTTTCCAAAAATACTAGTTGTCTTGAGTTTTAGTTTGGAAAAGATAATGCAATTATGGGAAATGTGTATACTTCGGTAATCATTTCATCTAGAAATGGAACGTTTCAACAAACATTTTGAAGTGTAGATGATTTATTATTAGAATTTCTTTCTTTTATATTTTTGTTATAGTCCAAGATCCCTGGTACATTTTTGCACTTGATTACTATCAAGCTGAAGCCTCGTGAATAGCTTCGTTTTGTTGAAACGCCCAACAATTTCCTTTGCGAAAATTCTCGATTGTGGTAGCTAACAGAGGTAGCAAGGATAAAATATGTCGATTTGATGATTCTCCAAAATTTAAGGATAACGTACCACGCAATTTGTAGGACAATATGACTGTTAAATTATATAAATATCAAATAAGTAAAAAAAAAAAAATCAGCTGGTTAGTAATCATTTTTGATGACCTCGTTATCGATCAACATGTATCCTATCAACATATATACAATATATATATATATTTTTTTTTCTGGTTGGCTCTACAAACCTTGTTGATCTACAATATATATATTCGATTCGGACCACTATCAGCCAAGATACATATGTTTTGAACTCTGTGAATATGTAATAAAGTAACCTATACACGTTTCTGTTCTTTGTTGTTAATTTAGATTTTTGGCAACTCAAAAATTAAGCAGTAACTGGATATTTCTGATGGACATGAAAAGATTACTTCTACAGGGCATACGAAGGTTGATTTATGATTTTTTTTTTGTTTTTTTTTAAATTTGACTCGTTTATTCGATAATTTAGAGTTTTGATTCGGATTTTAAATTGGTATTAATTGAGTAATTAATTACAAGGCATACGAAGGTTGATTTATGATAATTTTTTATGCTTTTTTAAAAAATTGACTCGTTTATTCGATAATTTAGAGTTTTGGTTCGGATTTTAAATTGGTATTAGTTGAGTAATTACATTTTCAGCTACCACTTTTTTATGTAGTTTTTCCTAGTATATAGAGATAAAAAATTAAAGAATTAAACATTTTTCCTTGTATATTTTCAATGACGTACCTTTTTTTTTCAGAGAAGAGGGGAGATTCCTAAAATCCCCCCTCTTGAACTCCGTTTGCTCAAGATATTTACGATTGGTCTTTAATTCAACGTCTCGAGTGTCGCTCTGGAAAAAGCGATACAAAATAAAATTGATTAATTGAAGAAACGAAAATGAAAGAGAAGCAGATATTGATTTTTAGGACATACACAATTGGAGGATTCAAATCTGTAAACTTCTCATTTCTAATATATAAAAAAAAAAAAAAAAAAAATTGCCTGTTTAGGCGTCATCAGTAAGGGAAAAAATATCACACAAATATACAAAAATAAAGTACATTTCACATTAAAAGATGAAAATGATGTAACAACTAGATATAGTGCACAACTCCAAAAAACATTTGATCTTTTAGTGGTGTACTTCTGCTATGATACGTTTAGTGTCTTGAATTACACATTTAAATCACATTATATGATATAGCAATATAATCTATCAAGTACAGAAATTAAGGTTTATGATTGATTTTTCACTCTCCATTACCTTCAGCGAATTTAAATGAAAAACAACATTTCTTCTATACTCTTTGGCTTTCCAACGGTAAAACATGTACAACTGGTTTTTTTTTAATCAGGGTAAATATTTCTCTGTTTATTTTCTGGAAAAGAGAATCATAAAAGAAGGAAGATTTAGAAATATTAAATAAGAATTGGACATTATAGTGATGTAATTTAATTAGTAAAAAAAAATATTTGCAGTGGTAAATATAGATATAGACATTGATATTTATAAGAAATATAAATATTACAATATATAAAAAAAAATGACAACAGGAAAAATGCATTTAAATTATTGCTTCATACAAGACTGAAAAGACAAGAAACTGCTCGACGTTTTCGCCTACTTTAACATTTACTGGACAATCGTTCAAAGCTCCCATTTAATTACAAAAGACTCATTTACATGACAGTTATCAGACCTATTTGGACATAAGGAGTTGAGCTTTGGGGCTCTACTAAACCATCCGATTCATCTCGTATCCAATCCTTACAATCCAAAATCCTTCGTAAAATCCTCAAAGCTCCTTATTATGTCATAAGCAAACTCATCCATCATGATCTTAATATCCCATATGTTGCTGATTAGGCCCAAATTAGATACCTATCCTTCCATGACAAGCTCCATACACACTTGAATCCGCTAGTCTCTTAACTTGCTTCCCATACTATTCCTGATAATCCTCCGAGGCGTCTAAAAAGAAGATGGCCTCGAGACCTTCTACTATAGAACTTTATTGGAGTGCTATCAATGGGTAGTTTCTCCACAAGTAGTTTCTTTTTTTTTTCATTGGTACCTTTTGTTCATACGGCAGATTTACTTGATGTAATATAATTACAGTTGTAAATACCAATAAATCATTCTAAAAAAACTATTGTCGTGGAGTGCTACCGATGGGTAGTTTCTCCATATGTGTTTTTTAATGTAATTTGTTCATATTAGCAGATTTACTTAATGCAATATTATTACATTTGTAAATATCAAGAAATTAATCTAAAAGAAAGAAAATTATTGTCTAACATACATAGATGCTACGTATGTTGACTGATTTGTATGAAAATAAAGCGACATAATATTTTTGTTGCTGTTATGAAAAATGGAATTTAACTTATGTGTAAGAATATTACAATGGTTATATTTTACTATTACAATTTCTGAGCAAAAGTTATATTTCTTGGATTTTTCTGTAAAATACAAAATTATTTTATGTCCAATGCCTTAATTCAGTATATTTTATTGAGTATTATTCAGTATATTATGAATTTTGAATAAATTTAGGCAGCTATTACAAATTACAAATGTCATTTACTTTATAAGAGTTAGCGGTTTCGCCAACAGATAGCAGTGGAAGCTTGAGCTTAAATAAAATGGATTTTTTGTTGTTATTTTAGAATATAGGAAAACTATAGTTTATTTTTCTGTTTTAGTCGAAAAATCTATATAAATACCATAAGTATTTCGTCTCAAAAAAATAATAAAACTTATTTGTGATTATTTATACTAAATTAAAATTAGTGCTTTCGATTTTCGGTGTTTTTTGAACTATAATTGAGTATAAAAGTTAATCAAATAAATGATGTATAGAACTAGTTTAAGATTTTCAAATGGACTTATGTGAATGAGCGAGAATTATTTTTTGTTTACAAACTTAGGTGTTTTTTCTAGTCTCCGTGAAACGTATTCTGTAATTTCTAGCTTACAATTATTGTAATTTATACAATAAAAGTGACAATGCAATTTGTTTTAATTACCATTATTAATTTATATATACATATATTAAGTAGTTATAAGTCACATTTATCTCGAAACTAGTTCATATACCTAAAAATTGTTTTATCAGTATAAACAAAAATTGCGAGTTTCAAATTATAGTTACCCTTTAGTTCATTTAGTTTTTAGTTTTCAAGTTTTATTTTTTTCAAATTTTATAGAATTCTGCTTTATAATATTCAAAGATTTCCTTACGTAGGTTGGAATCGGTAATTTTTGTTTTTAAAAAATACTACAGCCACGTATGAAAAGTTTTCACTAGTTTTCTGTTTTTGTCATCATATTTTACTTACATAAATTTATACATTTTTAAATTTTAACAAACCAAAAAATCTTAGATTTATAATATAAGCGAAAAAATAAATAAAAAACAATACCTAGGAAAATAGATGGTATAGGAAATGTACAAATTTTTAAAATATAATTTAATCTTCTTTATTATTGATTTTTAATATTTAATTTTCATCATTGTCTCAATTAATAAAAACACAGTTATTACTATTATTATTACTCCTATTTTTTTTTTTCGAGTGCAATGATATTTTATACATTATTTACGAGTAGTTCTTTTAATCCAACCCATGGCTTCTGGACCCTTTTAAGAAGAGTTTCTCCAACTGATACTACCTTGAGGGTGATAAGAAAAATTGTTGTACAACAATACATTTTTATGTATGCAATCCTTAATAAAGATAAGACAAAATACATGCTCTCATACAGGAAACTGTCATCCAGTTGATATCTCCACGGAAGAGGGTGCAGTTTTGAAAATGTTAAGACATTTAAATATATTGGCACCATCATTACATAAGATAACAGACTGGAACATGAAATAAAGGCGAGGATTGAAAACGGTAACAGATGCTATTGGTCCCTCAGAAACGTGTTCCGAAATAGAGCTATACCCCGTAATCTCAAAATAAGGGTATATAAGACGATATTTCGTCCTGTCGTCATCTATCGTGGGGAGGCGTGAACTCTATCCAAACAGAATGAGAAATTATTGAATACATGGGAGAGAAAGATTCTTAGAAGAGGCTATGGCCCAACCAAGGAAGGGTATAGTTTCCGCATGAAAAGGAACCAAGAGCTTAAGGACCTATATGGAGAACCCGACATAGTTTCTTGTATATTGAGATGGTTGGGGCATGTTCACAAAATGGACAATAAAAGGCTCCCAAAGCTGATTCTGGAGGGACGTCCAGATGGAGAAAGAGGAAGAGGAAGGACTAGAATGCGATGGACGATGTGGAAGCAGACCGTAAGCTCCTGGGGGTAAGAACATGGAGAAGAGCAGTGGGAGATCTTTCAAAGTGGAGGAATATTGTCGAGGAGGCCAAGGTCCTCCATGGACCATAGCAATTTTTTTGTTCCGCCATGTATATGATACAAGGACAATAGCGCCATGTGATCATGATGATAATTATTAAACGGTCTCCATAAGCAGGATTTTGGAAGGCTTAGACAGCCTTGTTTTGAGTCCCTGTAAGCTTGTTATTCAAAATTGGAAAATGTGACTATGTTTTACACATAATTATACAAATTTATTTATTAATTGTATTAGTTAAAAAAATAATAACTATTACCACTACCTTCACCACTTTAACCCCCATAAAACGTTTTGGGTTGAGTACATAGGTGAGACTATACTGCTTCTGAGACAACGGTTGTGCAGGGATGTAATCAATACGAGTCCCCGCTCAACCCTCAGGTTTTCCTGCAATTAAATGTACCCACTTAATAGACGTTGTCCTCAGGAGAATCTGCAAATCCCAAAGTATCCATTTACAGCTGTTAAATCATTTATATGTTACGGCAATTCAGCGTTTTTCACTACATCCAGCTCCATTTAATTATACTACTGGCATCTATTTGGATTTTCGTTTTGATTCATAATTTTACTTCTTAATCTAACTAGTTGAGCAGAATACAAAATAAATTATCACAACTACATACATCACAACACAACTATATACATGGTAGATACTCTACTGTTTCTAAGACAATTATTGCCCAAGGAGGTTATTTGTGCCAGGTTTCCCTTCAATGAAGGGTACCCACTATATAGAACATGTAGAGGCTGTCCAGGAATTTGTGCTCAAGGAACCATTCCTTACGTTTTATTGTAAGCGAATATTATTACATTAAGAATTTATATAATATTTTAAGAAATTGTTGGGAGCGGAGTGGCTCAGTGGTAGAGCACTTTATATGGAGAGCATATAAAGATCGGGCAAGATCTTGTGCCTTGTGATTGGATAGAGGATTTGAATTGTAGGAGACTATAGATATAAGATGGATGTTGTGAGTTGATGGTTTGATATAAGTAAGAACCTAGGAAATAGAGCCTACAGATAGAAGGGGAGAGCCACTTTGACTCAACGTAACGGCGGGACACATGAGACCTTCTCAGGGCTTCGAAGACAAATCGAAGCGAACACTTCATTATTTATTATGTTTTTATTTTGAAGAGAAAAGATTTGTCCTGGCCGGGATTTGAAGAGAATGGATTTACCTGGCCTGGTTACGGGCCTTGAAACTTGGTATGTAAAGTACCGCGCTAGAGTTGCGGAAGACCCGGTTTCGAATCCCGCCAAGGACAAATCTTTTCTCTTCAATATAAAAAATATTTAAAAATATCTTTATTTTACCTATGTGAAACTGTTAGAGGTGTTGAGAAAATACATCATTGAGACAATTGACAGAATTCGGATAGCGTATCCCATTTTAGGAAGAATATCCGTATTAATCGAAATTTGTCCAGCAAAATATTTAATAAAATAAAATATTATCCGATTTTACTACAAAAATTATATTTTCCAAACACTATCAACAATTCAATTTTTTAAATCCTCTGTTAGGACAGGATCCTCGCCTATACCTCCTGTACGCCTTTGTAGGGAAGGAAACGCCTAATCTACTCAATTGTTCTTCAAGAAGTAGTCATCCACATCACCCTTAGGATAGAGGCATCTTTCCGTCCACTTCACCAGGCGTTATTATATAAGAATATGACAATGGAAAAGGGAGTTTAGCAATAGGTCCAACGGGTGATCATTTTAGCTTGCGGATGGATGGTCAAATTGAGATCGTTACATCTGGAAATTGGAAGCCATAAAAAATAAATAAATAGATAAATGAACCTCTTAAAGACTAAATTCTTCTCCCTAATGATCCTTCAAAGTGTGTTGGAAATCAAGAAGGCTATTTTCACCTTTGCTAATTGTCCTATTTTTATCCCACTGATTGCTTCGTTAATTTATTAAAGATTCTTTTTCTTTATCGCACCGATTATTTTCTCACATCGGTGCTTTGTGATTGAATCAATGAAATTCCCTGCTAATTATATTTCGCGCTCTGAGAGGCAAAATAATTCTAATTAATTAAAACTAAACCTTAAAATGATGAGATAGGAACGACTGTTAAATATAGAACTTAAAATGTCTGGGCTATAAAACATTTAAGCTTAAAGATATTTATAAAAATGGACGTAAATTGCTGGTGTCAATGGCAATTGTCGCTTGTCCCGTTCCGAAAGGAGAGAGTAGCCTTAATAAAGTCCAATATTAAATTAAAATATGGGTCTGGGGTTTAGTACATGGTAGAGACTGTACTGTTTCATGGACGACGGTTCTGCAAGGAGGTGACGTCCTAGGTCACGCTCAACCTTCAGATATTTTCCCCTTATTTTGGGTACCTTATTTTTATAATATTTTATAGAGGCTGGGTGTGGCCTAGGAGGGTCCTAGATCCCATATGATCCATCTCCCGCTGCAAACAGACTAAATGAAAGTACCGCCTGCAGCGGGATTTGAACCAGGATTTCCGGCATGGCAACTCAGTGCTCTACCACTGAGCCTCTCTGCTCCTTTGCGGAGAGGAAACCCTGGCACAAATGCACCGCCTTGGACGATCGTCGCCTTAGAAACAGTACAGTATCTACCATTTACTGAATCCAAGACCCTTTAAGGGTAGTTGTGGTAATTTTTTTTTTAATTAACCTCTTTTTATTCTACTCAACTACTTCGATTAAAGTGTAAAATTATGAATCAAAGCTAAAATCGAAACAGAAATAGAAATAAATACATATTATGGTAGTTTTTAAGGCAACATAATCAGGGATGATAAAAAAAATAGTAAATCGATATGTGATTTCTTAATATCTCTCGCCTACAATGATACGTTACTGTAACACTAAGCAGCAAGCTGTCTTAAGTAACAGCTAGAGAGACCAAGCAATACGAGACCTACATCCTTGTATGAATGAACGTTTCACTGACAGCAAAATTCGCTTCGGCCCCTAACTCCGTATTTGATCAGTCAGTCTGTTTACTTAGTCTATTAGCGTTCCTCTCGCCTGCAGATAAACGGGAGGAATTCATATTTAGTTGAGAGGAAGATTGGTTCTGATTGGCCGAAGCTTATTTGAGTGAACGAAGCGGGAAGCCTTGATTGGTTGTCAATGGCAACGGACGAGAGAAGCGCTGATGAATTGTCAGATCATGAACCTGTTGCCGGCTTTGTATTTTGTATTAGCCTGCTTCGTCAAAGAGCGTACAGAGTAAATAAAATATAATGAATGAAATATAATGAACTATGTATTTTTATTTTAAAAAATGTATAACTTAATTTTCATATATCGTAGTTTAACATATATATTAGATATATATTTTCCTGTTCAAACGTTTAAGAGGAGGATAAATTAATTTATAGAACATTGGCTATCAGATCGAATTGTAAACCTAAACCATTCTCGACCCTACTTGAGCAAACAAAAAATATCATCCAATTCGGTCCAACGGTTCAGGAGTTCAGTTACATACACCCGAACAGAAGATTTTATATATAACATGATGAAATGTGTTATAAATGATTGGTTGATTGAACCTATTTATTAGAAAAAATACAATAAAATGTATATATACAGTAAGAAAACCATTTAACTTTAACTAGAACTCTAGAAAATGGGGTTTTTCTTTTGTTTTGGGGGATTTTTCTTATCTCTAAAGTATAAATAACTATACAAATAAATATAATTGTATATACATAAATAACAACAATTAAAAATTTAATATATGAAATCTATTAAAGCATTTAATAATAATAATAATGCTTTAATTCAATTAAAGCCTTTAATAGTTCATAAATCAATATAGCATTTTTCATATTTCAATTATTATAAAAAAATTTAATTTTTTTTTATTACTTATGTTTCCCTATTTTTGTATTTTACCTTTTCAATCTATGATTATATCAACATGTGTTCATCTATCTATTGGCCAATTAACCGCGATCTTCGCGACATGGCCTCCTGCACTTAATGACTTAATGCTTTCCAATTGGCGCCATTTAAAAAAGTAATTCTTCACTGGCACAAGTCTCTCTCCCAGAGTATTTCTTTCTGATCTCACCATATACATGACAGGTTCCCATGAAATGAAGTGTGTCTTCTTTTTCTTCGGAATTACAAACTGGACAATTGTCTGAACTGTCTTGCACCCACGGTTTTGAGCATTCGACTTCCAGCATAGGTCAGATGGGCCTGACGGATCGAGATTCATTCCATAAAGTTCCTCGAATTCTATCCACTTTCTGTACCAATAGACTTTCTTTTTTATCACTTCTTTCGCTAAGATCGCGAGAATCCGTCATTTCCAGGACTTTCAGAACATAGTCAAAATGAATTGTAAGCGTGTATGTGTATATTGCTGCGATACCAGATTCATGGGCTAAAATATAATTCGCATACACAAACGCATTTATGGAATAAGTAAAATGGTATATTTAATTAATCCTATTTGACGCAACCTATCAGTACAGAAAATGATCTTTACAACATCTTTTTTAATTTTTATTTTTATCTACCTTCAATAAAAAAAATAAGCTTACAATAATAGTGGGTTTTATTACTATAAAACATGTTTGGCTTTTCTTTTTTTTATATAACCGTATTTGATTTACAGACAAAAATTTAGAATCACACAAATATTTAAATTTCCTATTTTTTTCTGCTGTTCTGATTGCTGAATAGTATTTAAAAAGAGCACCTGACGTTTTTTAATCAGAAGAAATTGGAAAAACCCACATAACAAAGCCTTTACTAAAATTCAGGGTTGATCTCGTGAAAAATTCTGGGTTTTGTGATGAAATAAGATTTGAAGAATGCGTTTTTAATTTGAGAATAATTTTCAAAAATGTCCAAATTTCTTAACAGATGGTAACCCAGCTCGCTTAGTTCCTTCCTCGTACTATAGAAGTTGACTTTATAGATATTTGCTAGGCTGAAGATCTCGGATTTAAACCCGGCTATGATAGCCGACATGTGTTTTTTTCTAAATTCAGGACTCTGAATTTAGTGTCTTATTGAGTGAAGCACACATACAGTAAGTTGTAAGTTCAGTTTATGCGTTAAGTCGTGCCTCTGCTTTTTGGATGAGTATTCAGTGAAGGTATTTCCGGTAATTTTTAATAAAGCCCTAAGGGAGTATCGGATCGGTGAGTTACCCGTCTTGTTGAATAATCTTTTCCACTCTGGGGCGGTCGGTATCACCCCATACCAGGGAATTGTTTTCGGGTAGAGGGAGATAAAAAGATTTTGACGGTAACATTTAAGGAAGAGGAGGAGAGGAGGAGAGGAGGAGAGAGAGAGAGAGAGAGTGAGTGAGAAAGAGTGAGTGAGAGAGAGAGGGAGAGAGAGAGAGAGAGAGAGAGAGAGAGAGAGAGAGAGAGAGAGAGAGAGAGAGAGAGAGAGAGAGAGAGAGAGAGAGAGAGAGAGAGAGAGAGAGAGAGAGAGAGAGAGAGAAAGAGAGAAAGAGAAGGTGTAGGGAGGTCCGAGCGGATCAATAGCTGACCGCCCCGTTCCCTTGGCAACGGCTCCACCGCCGCCTCTTGACAAATACCTCCCCTTCCGGATATCCTGGGAGGACCTTTATCTCCTGGAATTTTCCAGGTCCCTCCTCCACACTCCTGGTGCTGGACAACCTCCTCGTGAGAAACTTGGATGGCTCCCTCTCCAAGGGAACGTCGGGTAACCTCGCATAGTAAACCGAGTTGTTGGGGACACTGGCATTCTTCGGATACTTGGAGAGGAAGAGTTACGAACCTTTCGAGGAGTAAAAAATTTACATTATTTTCCACAATAAAAACTTATTACAAATCTTTAAGATAGTGAATAAAATTCGTAATTTTCGAATGACTGAAGATATTGAAAATTACGTGAAATTATATTTAAAATAAAAAAAAAAAAGTAAATAATGAAAATAACAACATTTTTCACAAGATTTTTTTCTTTTCTTTTTTTTAGATGTTTTTAGATTGACATCATTTTATTTTTCTTGAATTAATTGCTTACTTTAATATGTAGCTTCTGGCTAGAAACTTGTTCGTGTATTGCTAGACTGAGAATATTGACATTTTTTTTCTCATATTATTTGTGTATTTTAATAGCTATGTCTGGTTAAAAACTAAGTTTTTTTTTCAATAGAACTTTGTTATTCTTAAGGGGATATGTGTCAGGATAAAGATATTATCTTATTACAAAAATTTTGAGATAGCATTTATAATTCGTAATTTCCGATTGACGAAAATATTGAAGTTTATGTAAAATTATATGTAAAACAGATAAAATTAATAAATAATTAAATTAATAACAAATAAGAATGTGTTTGACAATAATTATTTTCCTTTCCTTATATTATTTACTTATTATAATATGTATATTTCTGGCTAGGAACGTTTATTATTATTTTTTTTACGATTGAGCCACCATGTATTACGTTTTTTAATTTTTAAACAGTTACTATTATTTTCAGTTCTTGCAATAAACTTTTTTATTTTTAATGTGCATTGTGTGAGATTTTTTTTTCTAATTTTGCTATAATTACTTTTATCTCCTATAGTCCTGCTTTGCCATTCACATGTGGGTGCTTCCCATTGCTTATGCTTTAGGGATTGCTTATCCTAATGTTTGGAATTCTGTAGATAATTTATTAAATATTGTACATCTGAAAGTAATTTTTAATTTTATGTTTTTCTTTATTTTGACAGATTTTTTATATTTCCATTTACGTTATTTTTATTGCGATCTATATATTCTAATGAAATTTTCAGTTTTGACTCAATGCTCTCTTTATTCGATGAATGAATGATGTTTTTTAATGTACATTTATGTGTGTATTGGTATTTATATATATGGGTGGGTGGAATTTAAACCACGTACATATGTATTATTAATATCATATAGATAGATATTAAAAAAGAAAAAAAGGACAAAAAGGGATGAAATGTAAATCTCTGATAATATTGTTTAATTTTTCTTCATTTGTTTTTCTTGGCATAAATTTGATATATATGTAACCATAAATTGTTTCTCTTGTATAATTATTGTTAACTTATTTTAATTTTTTTTTCTTTCTTTTCTTCTAATCTGTTCTTAAAATATTGTTATTGTAGGTAATTCACATTTTTTTTTTGTTCATTTTTGTATTCTTTCTCACTCACTAAATTACTTGTAATAATTAATTAAATGCAATTATTTTACATTCTAAGACATTAGCTTTCAATACCTGTATTGTTATTCTATAGGGACTTATCCCAGAATAAATAAAGACATTATTATTATTAATATTGATAGGAATCTTTGAAAAATACATAGTTCAATTTATATAACATTAAAAACAATAATTTATTGTCTTCCTAAACATCCTAGCATATTGCATATATAAGAACATATATGTTCTTTGTGTATAAACTTATAAAAATAAACATGATTTAATAATAAAAATAAATTACATTTGTTTATGATTACTGATTTCTACACGTTTTTTTCCTCAATATTTGTTTGCGTAAAATAAACTATTTCCTTTAGATAAACTCTTTTCTCGAAAGTTAGGTTCTTCTCAAAGTCCGTACCACAAAATCACACATTTAAGGAACGTGAGTTGGTCATTCAACATTTTAATGATCGGATATCTCTGAATCAATTAGCCGAAATTATTAAAAAAAGAGTCATACAACTGTTCAGTATATAGTGGAGAGATGAAAATATGAAAACAGCATATCCAGAAATTTTTTTTAAAGCGCAAGATAAAAAGTGATCGGGATGAGACTTGGATCGTAAGTGAAATAAAACCAAATCCACATTTGAGTGCACCCAAAATAGCCACGGCACTATACATGCACTTACATAAATAAAAAGTTTATGAATTAACAGTTCTCAAAAGTTAATAATAATTTTGACTGTGAGGTGAAATTATTTATTCATTTTGTGTTTTTTATTTTTTTACATAAGCAAAATTCAATATTTCTAATTGTATTGTTTTTACATATTTAAATTGTTATTATAAATAGATGCGTTGAGGAGTTACAGGTTTTGTTTCCAGTAAATTAAGTTTTATTCTACAGTGTGTGTAAATTTCACTTTGAGCCGCTGTAAATAGAATATTTATTTAATCGCTATACATGGTTCATATATTCCTCGGAGGCTTTCTTATGGGCTATAACAGTGAATAAGATACGATGGAGGAAATGTGATAGAAGGTGAAGGTGGAGGTGAAGTAAAAGTAATAATAGAGATAAGTTTAATAAAAAATAAATTAAATTGTTATTTAATATTAAAAGTAAAATGAATATTATTTTAATGAATTATAGTTGTAGGATAATGAATTAATTTATTTACAGACAAAATCAAGGATTTTTTGCTTCTTTTAAAAAAGGTCACCTGCCGGGCTGCGAATCAGATACCATAGAAGGTTATTATGCTAACCACTACACCACAGGTGACCCTCCAATGTGTGAATTTTAAATTATTTAATCAAACCCCTCATCTCCTCTTATCCCTAAACCCCAGCTGCTCTTTTTTCAATAAAATTACAAGAATAAAGTTCATTTTAATGTTACTTAATTCCATTTTCTTTATTTAATGATTACAAAATAATATAAATGCAACTAAATTGCTTAAATCCTGTCTGTAAATTTTCGAATCATTCAAGAGATTTCCCGAGAACCATATTCCAATTGGAACGGAATCAAGGTTTGGAAATCTTCAAAATATATCCTATGGAAAAAAAATCTGAAAATGGGCCCATACAATTACCACTAGCAGTAGTCATTCTAGAAAATAAAGAACAATTGAACAAAATAAATAAAATAAATTACTGCTGTAACATAGTTATAAAATGGGAAAAATACAGATCAAACAAAGAAATAACACAATGTTTCATCTGTCAAGAATTTAATCACGTAGCACGAAATTGCTTCAAAAAACCTAAGTGCTTAAAATGCTCGGAAGAACACCTATCCAAATTCTTTAATCGACGGATTCACCCCGAAATGCTGTAATTGCTCCGAAGCACACTTCTCCAATTTACCACAATGCATCAAGTATAGAAGAAATTTAGAACTACAGTTAAGCAAAAAGAAACCTATTCTAAAGGCTGCTCCTCGAAAAAATTTCAAAACAACCGAACAGGAATTTTCCTTACTACCAACACCGAAATCACAATGGCCTCAAAACACCTTCTCAGGAAATCAATATCAGAACAATAGTGAACCTTCATTTACAGACTGCTTCAAAGAAATAAAAAACTTTTTTAGCTCTTTTAACACAGGCAAGATAATTACTAAATTTAAAAGCACTTTAGTACAACTAAAAAATGCAGATGACGGTATGTCCAAAGTATTTATTCTAATAGAGGGATTACTCTCTTTAATAGACTAATAATCATGATAAATGATATAAATATATATAATAATTACATGTATTTACATTTCATAAACTGTAGCGATGTAGAATTACGTACGTACTTGGACTTCTCTAATGCTACTCACGATTGGCACAACAACAACATTTCGCCAATCTCGCACAATCACGAACGCGACAATAAATACTTTATCAGTAGACTTTTTCTCGTTGCTCTCATCACGAAGGCCAAAGCCTCACTAGTTTACAACTCACTCAAAACAAACTGCTTACAGTCTCCGCTCTTTATCAATATACATATTAAACAAACTCTTATACTTGTTTCTTCACTGCTGTTTTATCCCGATTATTTATTTCTAAAACCAATTGAAAACCAAGAATAATATGATAATTAATAAAGACAAAATTAAACTAATGATGTGGAACGCACAAACTATTCGTGGCAACGATGTGGAATTTAAAATATTTCTAGAACAAAATAAACCTCACTTTGTTTCAGTAAGTGAAACCCGGCTTGCTCAGCAGGATAGATTTTCAGTTCCGGGATCATCATTTATCGTAAAGATCGTAACAGGGCGGGAGGGGGCGTCATGCTGTTAGTGCGTTCCGATATTCAACACCACTTCATGCAGGTGCCAAAATTAGAATTTACCGAAGCAGTAGCCATTAATACAACAATAAATAATAAACTTACTACAATCATATCAGTCTATATACCTCCAAACAAATTAAATATTAATGATATTGCTAAATTGTTTAGATTAAATAAAAATATATTAATATACGGTGATCTAAACGCCAAAAGTTTACAGTGGAACTGCCATAGCACAAACAAAAATGGTAAACTCTTATTAAACTATATAGTAAACAACCAAATAGAATTGCACAGCCCTTACGAACCAACCCACATTCCCACGCAACGCGATTACAAACCAAGCATAATAGACCTAGCTCTTACCAAAAATATACATAACGTATCCCCACTCATCGCATTATCATGCCTTAACTCGGATCACAACCCCGTGATTTTTTGTTTAGGGTCATCTTTATCTAATAGCCCGAAAAGAAGTAAGTTTGCATTCAAACAGGCTGACTGGCAAAAATTTCGGAAAATAACAGATTCTAAAATAAACCACAATCCAATAATTAATAACTCTCACGAGATTGACCGAAATATAAATAATTTAAATCAACTAATTAAACAAGCCATGACAGAAACTATCCCTCAACATTCCTCACAGTCTTACCGTAACTATAATTTACCTCCTTCTCTACTAGCGCTCATACAAATTAAAAATAGACTTAGGAAAAAATACCAACGTAACAAAAGCCCGCAAAAAAAGAAATTTTTTTATAATTTCAACAACTTCGTTAGATTCCGTATCAATCAATGGAGAAATGATAACTGGGAAACAACTTTAAAGGCATGTAAACCTGGTGAAAATAAAATGTGGAAAATACATAAAATTCTAACCAAAAATTCTACTAAAATTCCCCCACTGAAACAGAACAATAGTTATGTCTACACGGACAAAGACAAAGCCGATTTATTATCCCGTAATTTCCAATCCACGAACTCTACCACTTCGAATTTTGGCTCTAACCATCAAAATAAAAAAATAAACAAATCTGTTCGGAACTACTTAAAAACGCCATACGAAATTAATTTTCCCGCTATTTCACCCAAAGAAACCGGAAAGATTATAAAAAAATTAAAAACAAAGAAAACCTCAGGGGACGATGGCATCCCTGTACAGGTTATAAAAAACCTGAGCAGGAAAACCATCTGCCATATAACGAAAACATTTAACTCAATATTAAGGCTCAGTTACTTTCCCTCCGCTTGGAAAATTTCCAAAACAATCGCTATCCCTAAACCAAATAAAAACCCTAACAGTTTTACAAGTTACAGACCAATTAGCCTCCTAAACATTTTATCCAAAATCCTGGAACGCTTGCTTTTAAAAAGAATTGTTAAGCATGTAAATGAGAACAAACTGATCAAAGATGAACAATTCGGTTTTAGAGAACACCACTCCACAAGACCAACTAGCTCGCCTTACCGACTTCATAACACAAGCATTAAATACTAAAAAACACACAGGCATGCTTATGTTAGATCTGGAAAAAGCTTTCGGTACAGTATGGCATTACGGTCTTATTTATAAATTAATCTTGTACAATTTTCCTCCATACCTAATACATGCCATATATTCCTTCCTCTCCAATAGACAATTCTATGCTCAATCAAACACTGCTAGCTCCAAAACACTTCCCCTACCAGCTGGACCTCCTCAAGGCTCCTGCCTATCCCCAATTCTATTCAATCTGTTCATATTAGATCTCCCAAAACACCCAAAAGTAACCACATCACTTTACGCAGATGACACCGCTTTGTACACAGCATCATACCGAATCGATACAATAGTAAACCGATTACAACAAGCTTTTAATAAAATCCATAAATTCTGTCAAAAGTGGAAACTAAAAATCAATCCAACAAAATCGGCCGCCATAATCTTCACAAAACGCAGACCCATTATAGATCAGCACATCATCTTAAATTCCGAGCACATCCACTGGTCTAAATCCGTAACATACCTCGGTTTAATTCTAGATAGGTCCTTAACATTCACTGAGCACATCAACAGGAAAACAGAAAAAGCGAAAAAAACCATCTACAAAATGTTTCCTTATTTTAATAAAAAATCCAGACTAAGACCCAAAAACAAGCTAATCCTTTATAAAACAGTAATCCGCTCAGTGCTGACCTATGCCTCACCTGTCTGGAGTTCAACCTGTGCTACAAATTATAGAAAGTTTGAAAGGGTACAAAACCTATGCATGAGAATTATTAATAATTATCCCCGCTACACGAAAATATTGACTATGCTCAGAGATCTTGAACTTCTCCCGGTAAAACAATATGTTTCAGCCCAAACAAAAGCATAATTCGAAAAAACTTCAGCTTCCGAAAACCCATTAATCCGAGAAATCGGTAACTATGATAAACATTCACTACGACGGTACACGCACAAAAGAACAAAACATATACTTCTGACTTAATCAAACCACTATTCGTAGGTAACATAATCTAGTTATTTGTATTTATTTTATAGTTATTTTAATTGTGTATTTATTTTCTATTTAATTATTATTATATTATATTTACTTACTTTATTTAGTATTATTTTTATGTATTTTAAATTAGAATTACTATTATGGTTCATTTTTCTTTTCTTTTTTTTTAAGCAGGTTTTTTCTACATTTTTCCTGTTACTGTAACATTTACTTATAAAAGACAACTCTAATTAATTAAAATCACTGTTGTTTAAACATGTAAAGGAAGTCCGGAACATGTATTTACACTTATTGCTGCTTGTATATGTAAAACTGTAAATAAAGGCTTTTTTAATTTTTTTTTTTTTTATTCCAATTGGAGGGTTCTCAATAGACCCAGTTGCGTGATTGATACCAATAGCAATACCGTCTTGTCCAGGGAACCCTAATGTCTGTCTGCTGCTACTGATCGATCGAACACTCGAATATTTCGTCTTGGAAAATGTATACAATTATTTAAAATAATTATATAATTATTCTATAATATCAGCTTCTAAAAATAACTGCTGTATACACTCGTTACATGGTTACATTATTATGCAATGATTATTTCTACCATGAGTGAAACCTTTCGTCTATATAACGTAAAAAAAAATCTAAATGGAAAATAGTTGACTAGATAATTCTAAGAGTGGTGTAAAATTGTCAGGCTTGCAGTCAATGATTACACAAAACAAGAATGACTTATTTTATCGTGACTACGTTTTGGCCTAAAATTTTGGCCATCTTCAGATCAGTGAGGAGATGAGTTGGAGTTGGACTCTTTGCCCCACCTGAAGATGGCCTACATCTTAGCGCGAAACGTATGCACAGTTAAATAAGTCATTCTTATTTTTTGTAATCTTTGACTACACAACCATGACCATTTTACGCCACTTTTAAAAAAATACCTATTTAACTATTTTTTTAAATGTTACCATGCTCTCATTTTATTTTTTTTCTTCAAAAATCCATTCTTATTGCATATCAACATCATAAATTGAGATAATATTAAACATCATGAACTCCAAGAGTATTGTTGTTTTTGAGAATCATTGCTCATTACATCAGACAATTAGTGAATCAGAAACTTAACAACAGAAACTTAAGATTGGCCGCCCTAACTGCTTAAAAGAAGCCCCAAAAAAGTAAAATCCAAGTTTAGATAAAAAACTCTACTGAAAATAAATAAAAACTTGGAATCCTCATACTAGACTGAAACGGCAAGAAACAGCTTGCCAAGAAACGCTCTAATTTACAAATTAATTACAAAAGACCCATATACATAACTATTATAAGACCCATTTGGACTTATAAATAAGAGCTTTGGGGCTCCACTACGCCATACGTATTTCTCTCGTATCCACTCCTTCGAAAATCCTCAATGCTCCTTACTTTTTTACGAACAAATTCATCCGTAATGACCTTAATGTCCCATTTGTTGCTAAGTTGGACTGAACCTGTTATCAGTCCTTTTATGACAAACTTTGTCCCCACTCAAACCTACTAGTTTCAAACCTAGCAACCTCTTCATTTCCAGAAAATCCTTCGAGGCGTCTGAAAAGAAAATGACCTCGTGACATTCTAAGTTGAATTTATTGAATTTCCGTTCAGATTACTAGATACTCGCTCTAAACTCCCAATTAATTGCAAAAGACTCATATATATGACTATTGTAAGACCTATTTGGATATACGGACTAGAGCTTTGGGGCTCCACTAAACCATCGAATTCCTCTTGTATCCAATCCTTACAATCCAAAATCCTTCGTAAAATTCTCAATGCTCCTTACTTTATTACGAACAAAGTCATCCATAATGACCTTAATGTCCCGTTTGTTACTGATTCGGCCCGAACCCGATATCAATACTTTCATGACAAACTTTATTCCCGTTCAAACCCACTAGTTTCAGATCAAGAAACCTCGTCAATTCTCGATAATCCTCCGAGGCGTCTGCAAACAAAATGGCCTCTTGACCTACTAAGTTGAATTCGTTATTCGTTCACAATCAATGGGTAATTTTTCTACTTTCCTTTATGCCTTCCATTCTATTTACTTGATGTATTATTATTTTTATACTGTTGTAAATTTCAATAAATAAATTTAAAAAAAAAATATAGTCGAGAAAAAATAGAGTCCCTATAGTTGTCAGTTATGTGAGCTTTGTACGCCTGGTAGTTTTATCCGAATTAAATGGTATGGAATCCCACAATGGGTAGTCAATCAGTCGCCGAGTGTGGGAAGCCTAATCGTCAAGGTTTCGAGTTTCAGCCGCAATTAAAGACTTAAGTCCAGAAACTTCCGTTGATTTCAATTTTTGTTGATTTCATGTCCAATTTTTTCGAATTGACCACTTCGGATCACGTTACAGCTTTATTTTTCGTTGTTTCTAATATTCCATCAAGCGTTCACATGAACATTTATAATAAGCTTAATTTAGAGACTACGCTGACATGCTGATATATTCTAACTCAGTGGTTGAGTGGGGGGGCTTGAGTACAAGTCACGGGGGGGGGGGCGAGACCAGTTGAAAAAAACTCACTTAATTTTAGTTATTTCTATCTTAAATTTAAAGTTATAATGCTTCTTTGTTTATTTATTTTTATTGTCTCCATCATAGCACCAGTAATTGTTTATCCTTTAATCTGTTATTTATGTTTTGAATGCCAGAATCCGTTAGTAAATTTTATTTTATTTTTATTTTCATTTTGAAATGATACGTACATAAATTGTTAGAATCATAATGTAATTTATAGCCAAGCTGGGCTCTATTCGTATGGGGAAGTCCCCAAAGACAAAGAAAATTTCTATCTATCTATGATGTACCTTCTCCTTTCACGACTCTACAGCCCATCAATGAGCGCTGGCCTCCTCGATACGTTTCCATCAGTCAATGTTGTACCTTGTGGTCGTAAAACTAAATGTTATGTTTTCAATGTAATACTTATTGTTTTTTGTGTTTTTTTTCATATGCCCATACAATTTATTGTAGAAGGGGAGTGTGGGAGGAATTTTATTTGAACAGGGGGAGGGGACGTGGAAGGTTTTGATTTGAACAAGGGGGACGTGGTACGAAAAAGGTTGGGATCCACTGTTCTAAGTAGAGGGCAAGATTTTAGAAATAATTAATATACATTAAAAATCTACACCTAAGAGTGAGAAAAAGGTTATACATAACATATATTATGTATAATTTATATGTTATTAATAATTTTTACTTTTCGTTCTTGAGATTCAGTCAATTCTTTTAACTTTTAACCTTTAAAAAAAAAATATTTAGATATGTATAAATATATATTGTAATATATATATATATATATATATATATATATATATATATATATATATATATATATATATATATATATATATTTATTAATTTATTTATTTATTTATAATTTATACTTTAAGTTCTCGAGCTTCAGTCAGTTCTTTAAACTTCTTTTTTGCGACGTTTCGAGACTACGTTGGTCTCATAATCATAAGTGATATAACTGGTCTCATAAACATAAGTGATTCTTATAAATTGATGACGAATAGATGTTAATACAATCAAACATTACTCATTTCATTGATCCCAACTGTTTACAATATTTGCATATACATACAAGTATTGAATAGGTATTTGGCTGATTGATATATTAATATATATATTCGACATCAATTTGTAAGTACCCCTTTTGTATTAACATCTTACACGTGCCGATTTTATATTTAGACTAGTGTGCTATTTAATATAATTCACAAAAAGCTTATTTTTTTACTGTTAGGGAATGATTATGGGACCAACATAGTCTCGAAACTTCGCCAAAACGAAGTTGAAAGAAGTGACCGATTCTCGAGAACCAGAAGTAGCAATCGTTTATAACAGTCAAGAAAAGAAGATACCGATATATTTGTAGGATTTTAAAATGATTCCAGGGAGTGGGACAGCTAAGTTCGTGAGTTGCAATGCGAATTCGAATCCAGCTGTGGCTGGTAAATTATTTAATCTATTAACAGCCGAAGATGGATCTTGAGGGATCTGCAGATCCTCCTGAGCATATAATAATTGAGGGGAAAAACTGTTGTAATTGTGGGGCTACTCAGGATTTCGTGTTCGAATCCGGCTTTGACCCTGTGGGCTCACCCTGCCTCTATAACGTGGGTACACTTAATTAGGATGAAAACCTGGTGGTTGAGTGTGATCTCGGACAAATCATCTCTATGCTCAACCGTTGTCTTGGAAACAGTACAGTCTCTACTGATGATTCAACTCAAGTATTTGAAAAACAAAATAAAATATCGATACTCCGTTTCCTTGGGTATTCTAATTTTCGTTTAAAACACAGCAAACATTATAACGTTTATATAATATTATAACTTTATATATAATTATTTAAAAAAAAAACCTGTACAACTACAACCCGTAAACATGTCTGTACAGTACATGGTAGATACTGTACTGTTTCATGGACAACGGTTCTGCAAGGAGTTGACGTCCTAGGTCACGCTCAACCGCCAGATTTTTCCCCTTTATTTTTCGTACCCTATTCCTACAACATTTTATAGAGGCTGGGTGAGCACCAGGTGGTTCCTAGATCCTATACGATCCATCTCCGGCTGCAAACAGACTAAATAAAAGTCTTGCCCATAGCAGGATTTGAACCAGTATTTTCGGCATGGCGACTTAGTGCTCTACTACTGAGCCACTCCACTCCTTATAATAATAATAAGTATTATTATTATTATACAGTTATATTATTTATATAATCCAAATTGTCTATTTTCATCCAGTAACAAATTAAAATAAGACATTTAACTAAGTTAAATAAAATATTTTATGGGAAACAAAAGTTTAACTAGTTATTAAAGTTATTAATAGAATGAATTTCGCATCTATTAAACCTTTCAGTTAATTATTATTATTCATATACGTAAATTCTAAAGTGTACTACACGAGTGGAAATGGAGTGAAAACCAATGATCATTTCCTGTTATTTACGTTTAAATTCTCATTGCGGAAACAACTTGAAATAAAAGAGAAAGTTTTTCCGACCACTTTGTCAAGTGCTGGTGGTTAATATATTTTTCATTATTCCCATTAAACAAGAGGCGGAAATTCCGTGATAATACATCCTCACTTTGTTCTCATGAAAAAAAAACCATAAACGGAGTAAAACCATTACACGGGGCAATGCGGGGAAAATTGTATTCGGGAAATATAAATTAGGGAATGAGTGTCTAATGATACAGAAATAAGATTAATTATTAACTGTGAATGATTATTAAATTTTGAAAATCTCCCGGTTGAGTTGAAATTTAAGTGAATTAATTTAAAATGTGATGAGTTGAATCAAATCCGATATCGATTCTTTTCATGAAAACTTCATTTCCACTCAAACCCACTTGTTTTAAACCTCGCAACCTCTTCCTGACAATCCTCCGAGGCGTCTCAAAAGAAGACGGCCGCGTGACCTTCTAAGTTGAACTTTTTATTTGAGTACTACCACCGGTTAGTTTCTCCACTTGCCTTTATGTCGGGACATGATTTATCTTTCATTATATTTTCTGGATGTATTCTGTATACAGTTGTAAGTTTCAATAAATATATTTAAAAAAAAAGTTCATAATATTAAAACAGTGTAGGCTTTTCTAATCTTGAATTAATGAATTCAAAGAACATGTAACATGTTACATATGAAAATCTTGATTAAAATTACGTCCATTTTTCAGATTAAAAAAATTGTTGCTTATTTTATCAATATTGTTATTTTATCAATTGTTTCCGCAAAGAGATTTTAAACGTAAATAACAGGAAATGATCATTGGTTTTCACTCCATTTCCACTCATGTAGTACACTTTAGAATTTATGTATATGAAAAATAATAATTAAGTAAAAAATCGTTTAATAGGTGCGAAATTCATACTATTAATAACTTTAATAACTAGTTAAACTTTTGTTTCCCATAAAATATCAACAAAATTTCTTGTACTGCTATAATCCATGAAGGATCTTGGGGTTCAGTACATGGTAGGATAGATCATGTACTGTTAGGAAAAGGGTTGTGCAGCAATGTGATTTGACCAAGACGCTCTCAACCGACAGTTTTTCCCCTGTTAAGACTGCCCAATTTATAGAGGCCGTGTTAAGCCCAGGAAGCCCCTGGATCTCACAGGATCCATTCTCGGCTGTAAACAGATTAAATAATTTATCTGCCACAGCTGGATTTGTACCCGGAACATTCAGCAGAGCAACTCAGCGATCTACATTCACAGCTACCGCTGTCAGACCCTTTTTGTTTGGGAATTCCTCAATTACTGCAGTCTTCAAAGTAATAATTCGATTATTTTTTTACCTCTAATGGCAATCACTTCTGTTCAACATAAGATAATGTTTCTTGTGTTGGTAGGGGTTGAACTTTAACTTGTATGTACTACTAGGGTTACTTAGGTTGATGAGGAAAAAACTATTTTATTCAGGGAACACTCACGTTTAAGGAAATCGTGGTAGAAAATTCACCAGAATATTAAATCTCAAACTTCTAAGGGCTCATTGCGAATGAAGAGGGAAAAGGGACAGAAGTTGGAAGCTGAAGGGCGCATTAGGTATGAGTTCGATAAATCCAATATTATTTTCCGGGCTTTTAGAAAAATCGAATCTATAAGCGAGGAAGTATATATGTCGAGATGAGGCCTGTGTCATAGTTTTTGCTTCTTAACTTGATGACGACAGAGAGCATGACATTAAGAGGAACATTAAAGAAGTAAAAATTATCAGAATTGAAAGAAGTTTCGGTGAAATGGTAAAATAGACCAGATTAAGACAATTTTCTGACCAGCAAAAATGGAGTCCAGCTCTGTCAGATCAACGAGATAGTTTGAGGAACTTGAGAGTATACAACAGGGAGGTTGTTCGGGATTTTTCTTTGGATTTGGAGTTGGATGGTAGTGATAAGATGCTATAAAAATGCGTTAACGCTTCGGAGGCATTTGGATTGTAGGGAAGACTTCACTACACAAACATCAACCTATTGCTCAAACAGGAGTTATGACGGGCAAACTTGTTCCGATTTTCATGATTCATACACAATGTATGAACTGAGGAAAGCTCTCCACATTAGGAAAGCAAACGAAAGAGAAAAACTTTTGCATGCATTTTTTGAAGCAAAGTTGGGCGAAAAATTAGGGAAAAGTTTGCGAATGATCAACTGAATCTATGAGTGTATATTGGTAAATTTGTTATCATACTAAATAATACATGCTGTTTTTCGTTCCTACCTAGAAACCATTAGGTAGTAGTGGAAGAAGACAACTTTACTGACCTACATTACAGGTATTACCTAATAAATACTTTAATTCTTAAATCAAACTATTTTTTAAGGTATGTAAGATATGCCTAAAATGGTGGCTTTATTGTCTAATAGTATGCTGTAATGTACTGTATTATTCATACATCTCCTCTTTCTTAACTTATATTAAGTAATAAAACATTATCACTTAATATAAGTATATACTATAAATAAATAATATATTTATTTTTTGGAGGGAATGATGCGGATTGCAAAGACAAATCGTTTATTAGTTTTTTTTTTCTTCAAAATTGTTAATTTCGATTATCATAGAAATTTCGTTCGAACAAGAACCTTTCAAAGTAATTATTAAGTTTAAATAGTTCATTGTTCGGTTTTTCAGAACACTAATTCCACAGAATTTAGGGGGACCGGGGTAGATCAGTGGGTACTGTACTGAGTTGATGTGTTGAAGGTCCCTGGTTCAACCAAGGATGGACACTGGATTTAAGAACCCTCCTGGGGCTCACCCAGCTTCTATAATGTGGATCCACATAATGGAGGAGATGGGTCGGTAAACGGACACAAATCTCTCTGTGCACAACTTTTTTACTAGAAGTAGTAGGGTAAACCGGGGGAACGGCGACACCCCGGATAATTCCGACACTGCAGTTCTAGCCATCCCTAGAGAGATATTTGTGAAGTGCTTTTCGCTGCAACCTTGCGGACATCACTGCTACTAACGCCCAGTGTGCCTCTGTCGTTTAGGTAAACAAGTTTTGCTGTGAGTTGAAATTAAAAGTTTTTGCTGATTTCGGTGTAATATTTTCTTAGCACTTCATAGAAGGTAAATGTAATTATAAGTTTGTAATCCTAAATAAGATTATATAAGTTATAAAGCACGATATTTAGCGAGTAGTTTAGTATAGTTTTTGTTTCGGTTCGGTCACTAACCTGCCCTCATAACCTGTTTAGACGCCGACTTGTCTTACCGGGATAATGCCAACATCCCTGGCCGGGGCTATTCCGACATGTCGGTATTGCACCGGTTCATTATGAATGGGATTGGCTAACGCGTTTTTGTTTATTTATTTTTAGATGGTGCGTTCTAAGAAAAGATTATGAAAGAAAACTACAAATCATCCAAATTTGAACATAACTGGCATATATAAAAGCCCTGAAGCTGGAACATCTTCAAACAGTGTGCATGATATGCCGACAAATGCAGAAAAAAGTCTACGTCGTGATCTGCTTGGTTTTAAACAACAGCTTTCAATAATATCTCCTGTAAGCCTACAACAACCTAACAATTAACTCAAAACCAAAGGCAGACCTAAACAGCACTCAACTATTGTCACTGCTACGTCTATGAAAGCAGTATTACAAGAAGCGAAAAAGATCAAAAAGGAGAAAGAGGTAAAGGCCAAGATAGCACTTAAAAAACTCTTCGAAAATCCTGAAGTGCCCACAAAAAAAAAAATTAAAAAAATCAAGAAGGAAAAAGTAGATGAAAATGTAAATGCCTGTGAAGAGAAATCAAAAAAGTAAAGAAAACATGCAGAAGACAAATATCTTTCTCAGAGTCTTCGTCTGAATATGACATTGATGAGTCGAAGCTATGTGACGATGACGAGATGGATGACATGGTAAATTTACTTGGAGGAGACTCGGAAATGTGTTTAGTGTGTAGAGAATTCGGAGGTAACGAACTTTGGTTTAGGTGTGTCGTTTGTGGATTGTGGCCACACGCTGATTGTAGCGGATTTGATTCTGCGGAAAACTATACTTGCGACCATTGCATTAAAAAACAATTTATCTTTTAATCTAGCTTAGATATACATTTTATTACAAAATATGTTTACTCAAAGTTTGGATTTGTTGTAAATACTTTTTTATTCCTAATAATAATTTCCTCAATATTGCAACTGTTCACCACTTCATTGTAAACGTTTCATGTACAATAAAAAAGTTTTTTAAAATTATTACAGCATTAAATTTGTCTTCTACAACCTATGTTGGTATTACCCCTAAGGTATGTCGGAATTACCCTGGTTCATGGGGCAATTCCGACAGGTGGTTATAGTTTACAAACAATTATTTACAAAAAAAATGTGAAGTTGTTTAAGCATATGCATATAAGAAATCAGTAGGCCACATTTTGAAGTAGTTATGTGTTTTATTTTGTATTTATATCTCTTTAACTACAAAATATAAAAATAAAAAACCCTTAAGGTGTCGCCTATTCCCCGGTTTACCCTACAGTTTCTATCACGTAATAAACCCCAGAGTCTTTATGGGTTTCTGTTGTACACGTTTTTTAAAAAATCCGAATTAGGTGTAGAATATTTATTATCACACAGTATCCTATATCCTTGTTTGGTTAAGAGAGTGCCTATATGGTATTAAAGGTTTCTGATAACGAACTTTAAATAGGGTTTTCAATCGTGCATGCGCACTATTATTATTACTATGTGCATATATATTTTGATTTTTTTCCCTCATGTATCTCTCAGGAATGGTGATAAAGCTATACTAAACCTAAATGGCAGACATTTGAAAAAAAATGTTATTCTATTTGTCGAAGGATTAGATGGATATGAAGAATTTATCATTCATTAGGCTTTTTAAATTTAATTTGGGTTTTCATAAAAATTTCGTTCGAACAAGAACATTTCAAAGTAACTATTGATTTATAAGTATTCACCGTTTGTTGAATTTTTGAGGAGGCTAATTCAGAATTTAAAATATGAATATAGAATTTTTTTTAATGCGCATGCGCATTTCGATATTGCTGATTAGTCAGTCTGTAAGGTAATCCAAGTCTGATATATATCCCCTATATACTTTGAATATGATTTTCAATCGCGCATGCGCATATGTATATTGTTGTTTCGTTACAGTGAGTCTATAAGGTAATCAAAGTTTCTGATGTATATCTCCTACTCTGCATATGATTTTCAATCGAGCATGCTTAACTATTTGTATTATTATCATTACTATGTGCATATATGTTTTTTATCGTTTTTTTTTTTGTACCTGATAAAAATTATGAAGCTATACTGACCAACGTGGGAGAAAAGTTCAATTTTAATTTAATGTCGCCATAAAAGCATGTTATCGTTTAAATTAAAAGCATTATGAACGCCTGGCACGGGAAGCTAATGGGGCCTTTATTGTAGGCAGTCCGTGGATTAAGACTACAACTGAGAGGGGATTGGCCAACCTTTGTAGGTTTCTGTAAGGGATGGTTTCTGCCCATTGACGACTTGAAAAGGGAACTACGAAATAATTTTGCCGGGGGGGTGAGGGGATGGGAGGTTTTATCTCCACTCAGACCACCCTTTCACTCACTCTCTTTCTCTCTTCTCTCTCTCTCTCACCCTCACTCACTCACTCTCTCTCACTCACTATTCGCCACCCTCTCTCACTCCTATTTACCGCTTCTTGAGACGACGACAAGTCCCATCCGAGAACCGTGGACCACTTCAGCATCCCTTCTTTAACTCCGTACCACCTAATTAAAATATTAACAAAGGACGGAAGCCTGTGTAAAGATCTCTCCTCTTAGCGGAAGCACTCGACTAAATGCGCCCCCCCCCCATTGCTCTGTTAAGATATACAGATCATCCCTTGACGTATCCCGTCTCCGCATTCATTTTTTTGCCCAGTCATTTTCCTTTTTTTTTATATATATCTCTTTTGGCCTTAAGGATGTAAAAAGAGAGAGGGATATCCTAATGAATTGTGAGTAGATTTTGAGTACTAAATTTCTGCTTAGCATTTACATTAAAATTATGCTCCCTAATATATATATATATATATATATATATATATATATATATATAAATAAATAAATAAAATATTTGTATCTACATAAAAACGTGATTAAAATACTTAAGTTCGCAGATCAAAAATCAATAACATATATTTTTTATATTGTAAATTTCGGCCAAGCATCTAAAATTTAATTAAAATTATACTCACTAATATATATATATATATATATATATATATATATATATATATATATATATAATTTTTATTATAATGCAATTGGGAAAAACCACAATGCAAAGCCTTATGTTTCAAAAAATACACCTACTTACCAGTCGACGTTTCGCCTATTCAGGCATTATCAAGACACCAAAATCAAAAAGGGGTTTATGTGAATCGCATCTCGAAGAAAAAGGTGCAAAACATCCCAACGATCAACAGCCCAAACAGGCTCCAAACATGAGACAGCACCCCGCCACCAAGACGTTCAACATATTATAATGGTATTATACCAAAACTTGTAAGCATCAATTTGATTTTGAGAATGCTAAAGTTATTTACAAAGAGAGTGATGGCTCTAGAAGGAAGTTGTTCGAGGCCATGCAGATTGCACAAAAGATTGACATTTCGGTAAATTATAAAACAGATTGCAGAAATTTGAACCAATATTATTCGGAAACGTTGAATATTTTAAAAGAAAAATTTGGCTAACTTTGCTAATATGTATAAAAAATTTTTATAGGCTAATATTACTTGATATGGTTTGTGGATCAGCTGATTCTATAACCTTCCCAGCTGGTTGCGTATTACTTTCGTTCAGTTGTATGTTGAACGTCTTGGTGGCGGGGTGCTGTCTCATGTTTGGAGCCTGTTTGGGCTGTTGATCGTTGGGATGTTTTGCACCTTTTTCTTCGAGATGCGATTCACATAACCCCCTTTTTGATTTTGGTGTCTTGATAATGCCTGAATAGGCGAAACGTCGACTGGTAAGTAGGTGTATTTTTTGAAACATAAGGCTTTGCATTGTGGTTTTTCCCAATTGCATTATAATAAATAATAGTGTTTCTTTTTGAGTTTTTGCCTCTATTTTAGTATATAATTTTTATTTAATGAAACGGACAACTTTACATAATAACGTCATTAAAATACTATAGTACGCAGATCAAAAATCATTATCATACATTTTTTATATTTTAAATTTCTGCTTAGCATATATAATATAATATGGGGCACATGGCACAATGGGGATGTATGGGGGAGAAGAAACGAAAAACAGAAACGGACAAAGATTGATAGAATTCTGTATAGATCAAAATATGATTATTCGAAATACTCTCTTTCCTCACAATAGAATTCACTAGATAATATTCTCTGCAGAAGAAAGGAATGTCAACAGCGTGATAGACTATTTTATATATAGCCAGAGCATAAGGAGGTACATCACAGATGTTAAGGTGATAAGGGGAGCGGAGCCAATCCAAAAGCCAAAAGTCGATGATAAGATAGATGTAGCGGCCCTGCAAGATCCTGTGAAGAGAGAGCTATATGCCTAGAGATTGGACCGGGAAATACAAAAATAGACTTGGAAGACGATATAGATGAATTATGGGCAAAGATTAAGAGAAAAACTATTGGCACTTCTACAGAGATATGCTCAGTTAAGAAAAAAATATTAAATACGGCAAGGAAAAGAACAAAATGGTGGGACGAGGCAGTAAAGCAAGCAAGAGCAGAGAAAAAGGAAGCGTGGAAAGAGTATAGAACCAATAAGAGCACAGAAAACTGGAATGCATGTGTCATAAAAAGAAATATCTCCAAAAGAATAGTCAGGGAGTCCAAAAAGACCACATGGGAAAGGGAGAATATTAAAAAATTCTGGAGTAAGGTCAAGGCCATCCGAGGGAAGAAATTGCATAACCATTCGAAATGAGAAAAATGAAGGAGGGGAAATCATAGCAGAGGAGAAAGGCATTTTGGAAAGATGGACACGACACTTTTCAACCAATTTTACCACTGAGACCCCAAAAATGCAGAATGAATTTATGAACGAACAAGATCAAGAAGAAGATGAAAATGTAATATGGGAAGAGGAAGTTGAATCAGCCATTGAAAAGATGAAGATAGGGAAGGCTGCTAGAAGAGATAATGTTGCCCCAGAGTTCATAAAGTTTGCAGGAAATGAGCTTAGAAAGATCCTACAGGCCCTTTTCCAAAAGATATTCACTGAAAAGCAGATACCAAAAGATTGGGAAGTCAACATTATAGTACCAACACACAAGAAGGATTCTGCTAGCGAACGTGCCAATTATAGACCAATATGTTTGTCTTCGGTGGTATTTAAATCATATACTTCCATTCTTGAAAAGGACATTTGTAGAGGAGGATCTCCAGGAAGAATAAGCAGCATTTCGCCCAGGACAACAAACAGATGATCATATTTTTGCCTTACGTATGATCATAGAAAAAGCATGGGAGAGAAACAAGAACATATTTAATATGGGACCTTGCTTTCCTCGACCTCAAATCGGCCTTCGACTCTGTTCCTCGAGAGGAAATTTGGAAGGCATTAATGGCTTAGAAATTTCCATCAGGCTATAATCAAATCTTGCTACCAAAAATCTAAGGGAATAGTTAGAATTAATGGCACTGAATTAAGAGCTTTCCCATGGACAAAGGAGGCAGTATCAGCCCACTACTCTTTACTATAATTTTCATGGATGAAATTATAGAGATATGTAAAAGAAGAACTGCGAGAACTACAATTGGGCATTGGAATATGCAGACCATACTAGCACAAGTGGTAGTATATGCTAACGATATAGCCCTGATCTCAGACACTTCTGAAAATCTGCAGCGGATGATAACAGAATGGGAAGCAGAACTTGCCAGGAAAGGCATGATCATAAATGTCAATAAATGTAAAATATTGCAAGTGGGGAGAAATCCTGAAGATATACATATTGTATGCAATGAAAAAGAAATGGAAGTCGTAGAGGAATTCACATACCTGAGCACAATGATTTGCGGAAATGGGAAAATAGAACAAGAGATTTCGAACAGGATTAAAAAAGCAAATAATCTTTACTACCTGATCTGCAACACTATTGTAGGCAAAAGATAAGTAGGAAAGGACGTGAAACTCCATATATTCAAAAGTCTATATTTTCCAGTTATCTTATATGGGGCTGAGAGTTGGATAAAGACTGGAGTCGTTTAACATCTGCCGAAATGAAATTTCTCAGACGAGTAACTTCCAAGACAAGAAGAGATAGGATCCAGAACGATACTATTAGAGAGGAGCTACGCATTGCCTCCCTGAAAGAAACCCTGGAGAAGCGTCAGCTCAAATGGTTTGGGCATACCCACAGAATGAGCCAAGACAGGGATCCAAGAAAGTTAATGGAAGCCAAACCCGTGGGCACTAGACCTAGAGGGGAACCAATACAGACGTACTCCAACTACATTTCCAAGTTGGGACAGGCAAGAGGAAAGAACATGCAGGATCTGAGGATTATGGCGAGAGATAGAGATGGATGGAGATCCTGGGTTGATGCGGTACCTCGACGCTGAAAGGCACAAGAGGAAGAGAAAGAAGAAGAATGCATATTGTGTTTGATTGACTCCATTGATTCACAGTTACATTGATTGCACCCCGGACTAATGCAATCCATCGTTTTTAAAATACTTTAGTAGGCAGATACAAAATCAATAACATACATTTTTTATATTAAAGTTATCGAAAAATACCTAGGAGACCTTTTTGTAATATTTTAAAGTTTGAATAATTTTCCACTTTCAATCCTTGAGATTCAGTCTATTTGTTAAACTTTCTTTTGGCGAGGTTTCGGGAATATATTGTTCTTATAATCATGCCATAACAATGCAAAAAAAAATGGCGTTTATTAAATTATATTAAATAACACACTAGTATAAATATAAAATGGATTTGTACGATATTATTCCATAAATGGTACTTATAAACTGATGACAAAATGTTATTACCCCATCAACCCACTGAAATACCTGCTGAATAAATTTAGACTATATTCAGTATATGTATTTATTTGTATATCAGTTACTTTGGGGGTACTTAGGGTACTAACCTCCTTTGTTCCAATGCATAACTGTTCAAATCACTCGATCTGTTATATTGTATACTTTTCTGTCTATTGAAAGTACAAAAAATTGAATTCAAATATTTCTTCCCGTTTAATTCAATTTTTGATGACAAATTCTTTTTTTATTCTAATATTGTATGTAAAACAAAATATATACACGGTCTGTTCATCAAATATTTCTTGATTTGATAGACCGTGTCGTCATCTTCCTCAGGGCTTAATCTTGGCGAAACGTTGGCAGATAATTTGACGAAATATTCGATGAATGGATTAAAAATATTGTCAGTATCAATTTAAGAGAGTATTTATTTACACCGTGTTTACTAAAAACTTGTTTGTAGTATAGACAGTTTGTTTATTTATTTAACGCCACTTAAAGCAGTCTAATCGCACGATGCTGGGGTGGGAGTCCTAAATTTTGCCTATCCAGGTATAATTGGGATGGGGATCTTTAACGAAGTAATATTATAATTTATTATTTTAATTATTGTCGAAATTAATTGAAGAAATTTTATTATTAATTAAGAAAACTTTAACCACTGATGTTTCTCAGGATAGTTATGATGTCTGGGTTAATTTTTCTAATAACTCCCTGGTCGGAAGTGGTTTTACTCATGGGACCATTGAAGTCGGAACTTTGAAATCGAACCCAGCTACTGAAGCGGCGCTCTCACCTGCCTTGGACCCGATTGTTCTTCTCCGACACGCGATCAGTCGCAGGAGAGCTGCAGTGGCTGTTGTGGCTTCGAGTGGCCCCAGCCCGGGCGACAATCCCTTCAAAGGGCTAATTGACTCCAACACAATGAGGGTACTTAGCGACATAAAAGTCCCTTATATACATTTCCCAATATACCGATAATTCTATAGCTGGACTCAGAAAAAAATACCTACCCCTCCCACCAAAAAAAATAAATAAAAAATTCTTATTCTGCACTGCTGTAGAAAAAAAAAGTACCACAAAAACCCACGGAGGGTCTTGGGTTCAATACGTAGTCGAGACTGTACTGTTTCTTGGCATGGTTGTGCAGGGAGGTTATTTGCTCCGAATTCAAGCTCAACTACCAGGCATTTCTCGCTTCAAGGGTACTCACTTCATAGAGACTGGGCGAGCCCCAAGAGGGTCCCAGATCCCAAGTTAAAAGATTAAATAAAATCTGCCAGCAGCTAACTAAGCTCTCCACCACTGAGCCACTCCGTCCCTTAAAAAAAAAATGACATGAAAATTTTTAAAAACACATTACATCTTTATTAAATATATATCCTAGTAGTCGGCTTGGTTTTCGCTGCAAGAACCCGAGCCTCCAACACCACAGCCGACCAATCTCCGCGATCCTGTGCTATCCTCCGCCAGTTTTTTACACCCAGTAGTTTCAGGTCGTCTTCGAAATCATCTAGACATATGATTCGAGGGCGTCCTCTGCTTCGTTTACCATCCGGTTTCTCATTGACTCATTGACACTCCTTGCTATCCTGTGGTCAGGTATTCTAACCGCAAGTCCCATCCGTCTCAGTCTGGCTTTCTTTATCAATGCAACAATGTCCGACTCACCATATAGGTCCATCAGCTTCTCATTCTTTCTTTTTCTCCGTACACCATTTTCGGCCACTCCGCTCCAGATTCTTCTTAATATTTTCCCATGTGTTGACCATAAGTTCTGATTTTTGCTCAGGGGCCCTGTCTCGCACCCATACATGACTACTGGTCTTACTATGATTTTGTATAGTTGAATTTGCTTTCACAGTTATATAGTTGAATTGAAGTATTTACAATATATTTTTTTAATATATTTTATTATTTGGGCTCCATTAACCCGTCGTATCCAACCGTCACAATCCTAAATCCTTCTTAAATTCTCAATGCTCCTTACTTTGTTACGATTAAAGTCATCAATATTGACCTTAATGACCTTTGTTGCTGATTCAGCCCGAACCCGACATCAATGCTTTCTTCATAAGCTTTCTTCCCACTTAAACCCAATAGTTTCAAAACTCGACACATCGTCAATTTCCGGTAATCCTCCTAAGCGTCTAAAAGAAGATGGCCTCGGGACCTTTTAAGTTTAATTTGTTATTTGAGTAGTTCACAAGGGTAGTTTCTCTACTAAACAGAACGTTTCTTTTTTGTTTTTTCCTCTGCCCTACATGGATGGCCTGACATGATTGTGCCGAAACGTAGGCAAACATAATAATAATTTTTTTTTTGTTTTTTTTGTAAAATCCGACTACACCCCCATTATTTTGAAACATATCTTAATAAATATTAAACATTTCACAGAAGTTATTATAAGGTAATATACAGTGGCGAAAATCGAAAATTTAAGTAATTGTTATGATGGATTGAATTGGTCATTGACTGCACCCTCTGATCAACTCAACTCATTATTAGAATTAACAAGTCAACTATTTAGTTAATATTTTCTACCATTGTTTAATTATATGAAAATGACAAAAACTTTCAAATAAATGGAAACTTTTTTCAAGGAGCGTGTTCATTACTGAATTTTTTAAATGTTATTGAAGTAAAAGTAATATTAATATTGAGAACTAAAAAGAGACCTTACATAAATGTTAAGACCGTGGAAAAATTCCAACGAAAAGCCTTAAGTCTCCAAACTAAAACAGAAATAGAAATTATCTGTCCAATATTTCGCCCATTCAGGCATCCTCAGGGTAGAAAGAGAATAATAGCAAAACAAAACATGAATAATGCACCCAATAAACATCCCACCACCTCGAAGGCTCAAATGCAACTAATGAATCATAAGGAAGGATACTGGACCCCAGCTGGTTAAGGTTAGATAAAAACAGCTGATAGATACTTCAGAAATTCAAAATTCAATATACACTCACCAAACCTCAAAAACCACCACAGGAAAAATAAGTAATAGGAAACAACACAAAACTTAAGACGAAAGACCATATGAAAAAAAGAAAGTAAAAATGCAAGAAAAAAAAAATTAATAATATCATCATGAAACCAGTGGACCTACAGACAGTGGACAGATAATTTCTATTTCTGTTTTAGTTTGGAGACTTAAGGCTTTTCGTTGGAATTTTTCCACGGTCTTAACATTTATGTAAGGTCTCTTTTTAGTTTTCAATATTAATATGTTTTGTGGAATAGCCGTAGGTCCACTGGTTTCATGATGATATTATTAATTTTTTTTCTTGCATTTTTACTTTCTTTTTTTCATATGGTCTTTCGTCTTAAGTTTTGTGTTGTTTCCTATTACTTATTTTTCCTGTGGTGGTTTTTGAGGTTTGGTGAGTGTATATTGAATTTTGAATTTCTGAAGTATCTATCAGCTGTTTTTATCTAACCTTAACCAGCTGGGGTCCAGTATCCTTCCTTATGATTCATTAGTTGCATTTGAGCCTTCGAGGTGGTGGGATGTTTATTGGGTGCATTATTCATGTTTTGTTTTGCTATTATTCTCTTTCTACCCTGAGGATGCCTGAATGGGCGAAATATTGGACAGATAATTTCTATTTCTGTTTTAGTTTGGAGACTTAAGGCTTTTCGTTGGAATTTTTCCACGGTCTTAACATAAAAGTAATATTAAAATTAGCTGATTGCTGTGTTTTAACTATTTAAAAAAAAAAAGTGTAAATACAATTTTTATTATTAAAATGACTATAAACATTATAGATTCTTCACTGTAATTATGTTATATCGTCTCTGCACATTTTTTATTATATTCTAGACCACCCATACCTTCGTAGCTGTCACCACCTCTTTGTGAGACCCAAAGGAAGATCGCTCCCTCGCCTGATATGATCTTCAGTGGCGATCTCTCAGCTCCTAAACCCTTAATTCCTTCTATTCAGCCTAAATGCGAAGGGCTAATCCTTCAAGTCGTAGGAGGTATAATGCTTTTACTCTCGAAGAAGTCAGATTGAAAGATAGAGGTGGTCGTCCTTTTATAAATCAGGTTGGTACCGGGACGAAAAAATGATGAAAAAACTATCGGCGATTAAAAAAAAGAGAAGCAAAATGTTATTATTAATTTAATAAATTAAATGATTTAAAAAATAAATGAAACTAATCAAAGAATTATTAAGATTCAAAATAACACATGTTTAAGGACCCCAAAGATTCAATCCTTACTTTAGTGGTGTAGAATTAATATATATACATATACAATCGTATATTGTATACGTGTGGCTGGGTGTGTGTATAATGATAAAAGATATTTACATCACTCGAAAACAAAACATTTTGCTTTTTTTTTGTTTTGCACAACAGCTCAGAAAACATGTTTTGTATAGCATCAGTTTATATTGGCTTCTCAATTTAGCTTTTTTGCTAAAATTTGAGAGCATTAAAATAATGAACTCTTTTGCTTCCTCTGAATTAATATAGCAGTTTGTCATGAATGTTTAGCATTTAATAATTATTGTAATTTATTGATTTAAATTGGTTATAATATTCAAGTAATTTTATTTTATGTAAATATAAAAAAGTAAATGTTTTTTTATTTTTTATTTTAACTGCTGAGTATATATTGATGTTTCCTGGCGGATACTCTCAATGTAGGGGTGTATAGAGCCAGCTGTGAAATTACGAGGGGTTTATACACGAAGGTGGGGGAAGTCCTCCCCTTTAGAACACCCCCTATAGAAACCGCCATTGCTGTTCCAGACTAAATTCACACGTCATGTTGTTTCATAATATTACTTCATTCTCCTAATCCGCTACGTTTAACGGAGATGAATTTGTTCGTAATTTCAGGGCAGAGTAAAAAAAATATAATTTTTTTTTTCAATTTTTCATTGTTAATTTACTATAATTTTACCCAAAACAGTTACTGAGAATTGAGGGGATGTTTATGCAGAATACAGTCTTTGTAGTAATAAAAAAATAAACTACATACTACCACTTACTAACATTTTTCTATTTAATCTTGTCAGTTCACTATCCCTATATTACATAAACAAGTTTTTAGTGATGTAATATTTTATCTATGATGCCTACCAACGGATCGAGGAACAACTTTTAAGTCTTTTGTCGTGCTCGATCAGTTAAATTATAAATATTTTTAAAAATTGACAGGTCACAATGTCAATATTTCTGATTTCTTTAAGCGGTTTAATAAGACGTTTAAAAAACACGTATTGACTCATCGATAGACTAATTACTATTTATTTTTTATTAAAGTAACTTGAATTACAAATGATTAAATTCGTTATTTTATATTAATTAATTCAATTTCATCTCCTGTATATTTAATAATAACAAAATTGCTGTATTTGTAAAACCATTTTTACAAATAAAATATAAAGCATATAAAAATAAAATATAAGATTTGCTCAGTCTAGAAATGAATTGAACTTGTTAGTGCTGTAATATTTTATCTGCGATGCCTAGCAACGGATCGAGGACTTACTTTTCTCGTACTCGATCTGTTAAATTATAAATATTTTTTTTAAAAATTATTGAATCACAAATCTTCCGGACTTCGTCAAGACATTACACGAAATATAGCATTATTTATTAATTTAAACGGAAATGGCATGGATTTAAAATATAAAACAAGATACATCATATCGCAATAATTCGATTTTTGGACTCTCGTTTCAATACAAATGCAGACTGATATTCTTTAAATTATGTATTGTTCCAATTGATCGCAATCATGTTATAAACCTTGCGATTATACGCTAGTTATTTATTAAGTTATTTATTAACATTTCATGAGATATTAGATTTGTTTAACGTTACATTCTTTTGCGCTGAATTTTTATTGACCTTATAAAGTAAGTAGGAAGTAATTAAAATAGTTATGTAAATAATCCATGCTTAAAGAGACTTAATTAACAGTAAATTAGTTAATTGAAAACAATATGTTTTAAATCCATGCATGTTATATGTTACTACGTATAACAATTTCCCATTAAAATAATTTTAGGGGGAGATTTCACTGGAAGCACATTATTAATTTTTAATTAATTATAGTAGGTATAAAATCACACATCGAAAAACATAAATATAAATAAGTAACGAAAAAATAGAAATATATTAAAAAATAAACATTATCTAAAACTTCAGCATAATATTACAAGTAATATTATTTTGTTTTTTTAAGTTGTATTTTTTTTTTCTTGATTATCACATTATTTTTATTTTACATAATGACAGATTATTTCATAAGAATCCATGGAAATAAGACGTAGAGAATCAACAGACATATAATTCGGTGTTTTGTAATATTTAACTTCTTCGTTACAATTTACCTTTGGGAACTTTTATTTTAGGCACTGTATCACTATTGGAAACCTCTGTGAGACAACTTTGTATCTAAATAATATTTATTTCTTTAAAATATAATATACGCAACGTATGCATTTTGTATATCCAAGTAATTTATGATTAAAAAAAAATTATAAAATCAACTAAATCAATATTATTAACATGAATTTCTTCTAAAAAGAAAACCAGAAAAATCTGTTGTTGGAGAAGGTGTAAGCAAGAGGAGAGATTTCAAAAGCGGACAAAGGAAAGCTAGTTATATATCGGATATGTATATATTTCGAACCCGGTTGTGGCAGATAAATTATTTAATGTGGAATCAGAGATGGAACCTGTGAGAGATGGAACCCTCCTGGGCCTCTCTGTCTCTAAAAGAGGGTACCCTGAATTGGGTATAGTAAAAACAGTAAAACCTGGCTGTTGACTTGTACACTTTTAGGTTGTAGTTTTACAGATTTATTTTTTCCTGAGATAAATAATTAAATCATTAAATAAAACAGATAAATATAATGATTATATTAATATATAAATTACTTAATAAACTAAAATTTTTATTAATAAATTTTAAAACCAATCTAATTTAAACAAAAATTCTTTTAACACTTTTTTTTAACAACACTATTTTTGTTAATTTAAAATTACATTTTTCTATAGTTTACTAAAGTTTGGAGTTAAATTTGTTTCTTATATTTAGAACAATAAAGAATAGTTGCAATTCATATGAGAAAATGCATTAAAAAAAAAAAAGTTAGACAATAGATATTTTCGAGCTATGCGTAAATTAAATTTTCCATTAATCTAAATTCTTATTGGTGTGAATAAATATTGATTCAAGGGACATTATTTTCAATTTTTAATTTTCAGAATGAGCATTTTTTTAGAGAATCTATCAGATTCAAAAATACGTTTTACGATTCAAATGAAATAATTCCTTTCAAGAGAGGATGCTTTTTATAATTTAATTTTTTATTTTCTTAATGGTTGATGGAAGGATTTGCTTCCCGAAAAATCTTATAGAGTTCTATTCAATTTAAACGTTAAGCTGAAGTTCGGGAGGATTATATTTTCTAGAATATTTACCTTTACCCGTGGATGATTTTCCCCGAACATCCCCGAGCTTCCTAAGTTTATTTTCACTATGAAGTAAAAATAAAGCACTTCAGAATAAATAAATAAATAAAAGTAGTGTTATTAGCAATATTCATATTTTCATAAAGAATTTAACCATTATTTATTGGCAAGATAATTTTAAAGGAAAACTAAATTAGCCCGACTATTCAAACGATTTAAATGCGTTTGCGCATTATATATAAAGATATTGATAAATTTTTTTAGACATAACATTTTCCCATCATCAAATAAACTAAAATAAAAATGTATTTCTATATTTACTATTGCATTATTATTTTTTATTACAGTAACATAGACATAATTTGTAGTTGGTAACAGTAACTGTTAACTATTAGAAAATAAGGTTTAACAAATTTTTTGTTTTAGTAAAAAACTGATATAAAGATGAAAACTGGTATATTGGGTTGGTGTAGCACGTTTTGTAAAATTTATATTTTTTATTAATTATTAAACATATAAAGAGTTATCAAATCTCTAAAAACTATTCCTACTGTCATGAGACTTCTTTGATGTTTACTAAATTTACTGATGTATTTATATATTCATAAAGAAGTTAACCATTATTTATTGGCAAGATAATTTTAAAGCAAAACTAAATTAGTCCGACTATTCAAACGATTTTACATGCGTTTGCGCATTATATATAAAGATATTTATTTATAAATTTTTTTAGACATTACATTTTTCGATCATCAAATAAGCTAATCGGATTTATTTGGTAGTTATGTATGGAATTGTATGCAACGATGGAAACTAGTGGGTTTGGATGGGCCTGGAGTTTATTATGGAATGATAGGTATCTGAAATGGGCTAAATCGGTAACATATGGAACGTTAAGGTCATTACGGATTGTTTTATTTGTGACAAAATAAGGAGCGTTTTGGGATTTTGCGAAGGATTTTGGATTGCAAGGATTGAATACGAGAGGAATTCAATGGTTTGGTGGAGCCCCATAGTTCAATTCCGTAAGTCCATATAGGTCTTATAACAGTCATATAAATAAGTCTTTTGTAATTGATCTGAAGCATTAAAAACATAAAGATTTTTTAAATCTGTGGAAACTGATCCTATTTTTATGGGACTTTTTCGATGTTTACTATATCTATTCAGCTATTTTTGTATTTTTTGACAGTGATATTGGTGTCAAACGAGACTTGATACATATTTGTTATTAAATATTACATACAATAAATAAAATTATGAATAGATGAGGTTACCATTTTAGGAATTTATAATAAATAACAAAATTTTGTAATGCCTTATTTGGTAAAGGGGGGATATAAAGTTTTTAAAAAAAAATTTCTGGCTTGATATAACATTTTTCAATGTTTACCATTTTTAATTTTACATTAAAAATATACTGATTTTTTAAAATCTTTTGGAACTAAATAGGTTCTGAGACTCCCTCAGTATTTATGAATATATTATTGTGCAATATTTGTTGATATTGAGGTAGGTTTCGTAAGAGGCCTAATTTATAATTGTTATTAATTATTACATAAAATAAGTTAACCATCTCATTAATTATTAAAATATAAGTTTTCTGTTTTAGGAGTTCATAACAAATAACATAATGTTTATTGCCGTCTAATTTAAAAAAAACTGGTATAGAGATAAAAAAAGAGAATATGTAATTTCAATTGGATGTCGCATTTTTTCAATGTTTATATTTTTTAATTTTTCATTAAAAAAATAAAGATTTTTTTAAATACCGACAACCGGGGTTACTTTACCCACCGGGGTATTTTTGCCAAAAAAAACGGGGCCAAACAGTGGCTATTAAAATGGCCACTGAGTGCTCTGCAAATATTCAGATCTGTTAGTTAAACTGTTGGCAAGAGTTTTTCTATTTAGTGATAGCTTATCAGTGTGAAACTAACCAATTTGTAAAGTAACTGAAAACAAGCATTTTGGAAATCGTTCAGAATTCCTGAAAAACTGGATGAATCCAGCATTTCTCCGATAGACGTGTTCAAAACTTCATCTCCGAGAGAACGCCACGGAAAATACTTATTTGAAGTGGATATCTCCAAATTTTATCAAACAGTTTGAGTACTATTACCTACATGTATTGTTTTTTTTAGTTTTTTTATAAATGTGCTCATAGTTTTCTACTGAAATTTTATAGGTAACACTGTCAATTTAAGGAGTGCCTAGTATAAATATAATTTATAAAAATAATAATCTATAATTAATGCATTTTTTTCAACTGTTCTTATGTTTATGTTGGTTCATTTTACCCCCTGCAAAGGTTAACATTGCCCAGATGTTAATTTGGAGGCATTTTCAATAGATAACTTCTGGTGGGCAAAGTTATCCCTGCTACGTAGGTAACTTTGCCCACCAAGTTTTATAATTATTGCTGAAAGAGAAAGATATAAAAATTTTTTTAAACACCATAAATAAAATCTATAAGCCTTACCCCAAGCTTAGAAATTTGTTTCCCCTACTCATAGAGAAGTACACAAATTTTTTACTAGAAATTTAAAAGAGGACAAAGTAACCCCCGGTTGACGGTAGTATGAAAGTCCTTCAATATTTCCGGATGTATTTTTGTAATTTTTCAAAGTGGTGTAGGTGTCGCAAAAGGGCTAAATTATAATTGTTATTAATTATTATATTTCATATTTCATAATAAATAAAAATTAAATAATTGTTATTGCCTTCTAATGTAAAGTACTAATATAAAGATGAAAAGGTATAATTTTCAGGTGATGTTATTTTCTTGTTGTTAATTTTTTAAATACATAAAAAAAATATTTTTTTAAATCCCTAGAAACTTGCCTAACTGTTCTGAGGTTCCTTCGTTGTTTATTGTATCTAATATTGTATTTTTTTTTGTATTGTATATATTGACAGTGACGTGTCTTAAGATATGTAATTTATCATTGTTATTAGTTTTTTCATAAATGAAAATTATTAAGAGATAAGTTTAGAATAGTAGGAATTCATAATAAATAATACAAATTTTAATGTAAGTATAACAACCTGATATTAAGATGAAAAAAAGAATAATTCATGGGCCGATTAAGTTTTAACAATTTTTTATTCAACTAAAGAACTGATATAAACATGAAAAAATAATAGTTTATAAGTTGATGTAGTTTTTTTTCGATAATTTTTTAAATACATAGAAGAAAATATTAATTTTATAACTGTTAAGAAGTGTGTCTTAAGAAGATTAATTTATAATTGTTATTAATTTTTACATAATTAAAAAATATTATAAGTTTAGTGTTTTAGGAATTCATAATAAACTAAAAAATTGTTAGTGCCATATAATGCAATGACCGAATATAAAGATGAATCAAAGTATTATTTTTAGGTTGAAGTAGTTTTAAAAAAATTTCTTCCAACTAAAGAACTGATATAAAGATGAAAAAATAACAGTTTTCAGATTGATGTAGGTTTTTTTTCGATAATTGTTTAAATTCATTAAAAATAGTATATTTTTTTAACTCTCTAAAAACTACTACTGTTTTGTGACTTAATCAATGTTTACTAATGTATTTTTGTATTTTTCGATAGTGATGTAGGTGTCTTAAGAGCCATAATTTATAATTGTTTTTAAATATTTCATAAAACAACTATTAATTAATAAATGACAAGTTTACGCTTTTTGGAATTCATAATTAATTAAAAAAAAATTAATAACGTCCAATGTAAAGAACTGATATAAAGATGAAAAAAAAAATTGATATAACTCGTTTTACATTAAAATAACGATTTTTTAAATATATAGAAACAGTTCCTACTGTCTTGAGACCTCTTGAATGTATAAAATATTTTCCTACGTATTGTTGTATATTTTGACAGTGATGCAGGTGTCGCAAGAGACCTAATTTATAATTGTCATTAATTATTACATACACGAAATATTAATGATTAAAACATAAGTGTTATGTTTTAAAAGTTCATAATGAATAACAGATTTTTTAATGCCGTATGATGTAAGTAACTTGTATAAAGATGAAAAAATATTAATTTTCATGTTGATGACTTAAAAAAAAATATTAATTTTTAAATCTCTAGGAGCTGATCTCAATACCCTGAGACCTCTTCGATGTTTACTAGAGGAATTGTCACAGACTTTTCGCAGACCTTTCCTCCGATCGTTGAGCAAATATTAACTGATCTCCGCGGCAATACAGTAGCAGATGTAGGAGTTTTTTTTTTCTTAGAGGATAGTTTGGAGGAAACACAAGATTTACTTATTGTTCTATAACAAAAGATCCTTCAAAGAGAAAGGCATCCTAGCTTCCCTTAGGACCAGTACCAAACCTTTGTGTGCCAGCGGGTTCTTCTCATCTTGTAGGTAGAGCGAGTCTTTTGACTGCTAACACTGGATGAATCTTGTCTGTCTGTGTTGTTCTTCTCTCCAGGTAATCAACATTCTTATTCTAGTATTATCAGTTTTTATCAATTTTTGTATATATGTACTTAATTTATCTCGATAAATCTTCATATTTATTTTTTCCCGAATGGGAAGCAAATAGAATTTTTTAGTGAGCTAGGGGGTACCAACACCAAATTTAGAAATTATACATCTGTTCATGTAATGGCTCTACTGTAGGTACTTAACGTTTTAGTAAACCTCTGATATTATTCTAGAAACTGATCAAATTTGAGTACTCACTCATATTGTTTTGTATTGAGTATTTTGCATTAAAATCATGAAATTTTTTGTTTAATTTCAGTTTTGTTTCATAGATAAATTTATAGGTGCTATATAAACACAGATATTATGATTTTAATACCGAGGTAAACTCGTTAGAAAAAAGTATTATATTTTGGTCATAAATTTAATAATATCAATTAAATTACTTGCAAGAAAAATAATGAATCATATTAATTTAAAACATTTAAAATAAATAATTTAAAACGTTTATTATTATTATTATTTTCCAGTCTCCATTTTAAAAATTATACAAATATCATTTATAGTAATTTAGAAATTACAATTCAGTTTATATACTACATATAAATATGCACTTTGTATTGTTTAGAGATATTGAGTATTTTTCATTTACTAAAATAATGAAGTTTTTGTTTATTTTAGTTTTGTTTCATAGATAAATGTATAGGTGCTATATAAACACAGATATTATAATTTTAATACCGAGGTAAATTCTTTAAAAAAAAGTATCATATTTTTGTCATAAATTTAATAATATCAATTAAATTATTTGCAAGAAAAATAATGAATCATATTAATTTAAAACATTTAAAATTATATTATTATTATTTTCCAGTCTCCATTTTAAAAATTATACAAATATTATTTATATTAATTTAGAAATTGCAATTCAGTTTATATACAACATATAAATATCCACTTTGTATTGTTTAGAGACATTGAGTATTTTGCATTTACTAAAATAATGAAGTTTTTGTTTATTTTAGGCCGATTTCACGGATAAAAATAAATAATTTATAGTTTGTTAGAAAAAAGCCCTAATATTATTTCATTGCATTCTCTATATTAAAATAATAGTCCTAAAATCGAATTGCAATAAGATGTAGGTTTTTTTTTTCTATATCGAACTATTCCATGTTTTCTATTTAAATTCAAAAACAGTGTTTAAAAATTTCATATTTATATGTAAGATTTTACACAATTTTGTTTTAATTTTTTTAGAACAATCTTATCCAACAGTCGCCTAGCCCTGTAAACGTAGTGGTGATAAAATGGTGATCATATTCATTACACGAGAAAAAAAGCGGTACACAAGGCCCAAACGAAACATTTTGATTTCGTATTTCAATAAATTAAATCAATAGATATATTTTATGTCAAGATTTGTTTATTTAATAGTCTTATCTAAGATTTCGTTTAATCCTGATCGCATTATTCCTGAATAAACAGTTCTGTTGTACCCAATTATTCTGTTTAACCAGATAACATCTAAATATCTAATACATATTTTCATTTTTATTTTGCTTTATGAATAATTTTATTTATTCATTTTTGTTATTGATATTTTCTATTAATATTTTCACGTACTAGTTTCTTCTAACTTTTCTTTAGTTTTCTTTTCCGGTATTATAAAAATTATTACTTCAGAAAAAATATATAAATAATATTATATATATATATATTTTTTTTTAATGCTAAATTATGTTATATTTATAATTCCATTTTTTCATATATCTTAAGCTTTCCTTTTGAATTAAATATGGGCAAACGGCAAATGATTTTATCATTTAGCACTTAGCAAAGAGTGACGTTTAAAACCCTATACACCTTTTAAATTTTATTATGGAATAATAATCATTCAAACCATTTAAAAGAATAAACGTTTTTAAAAACATCCTGATGGAGTTATACCACTTTCGAATAAACAGCTCATTTATTTTATTTAAAACATCCAATCAACATGAGGATGGATCAGCTACGATCATATCATTATACAAGAAGTAACACTTGTTATACTTAAGTATGGAACTTGTATTTATTAAAAAAAATATTATTGTTCAATATTACTCGTAAATAGCATAGAGTCTGATAAAGGTTAAAAGATCGGGATTCAAAGTTGGATCGACGGAGGCCTGGATAATACCCAGCCCTCCCGTTACTTACAATTCACATCGGGAAACAATTCTGCAGGCCCGGCTCTTCGACAGGTTTCAACTCGGTTGCCAATCAACTTTCAGCGGCCATGACGAATGCAGGATTGTTTCGGAGTTGCTGCTTCTGATCGTTCGTGTTCCTGGCTGCTGGTTCTTGCTTTCAACGGAAATCAGAGAGCAACGCTCGCAGTTTAGAAAAAAATGGATCCACTCGGAAAGGTTGGCGGATATAAAACGGAGAAGTGGATTCAGTGAATAGAATCATATCTCCTTTCGGTCCCTGAGGATCCTCGACGCTTCAATTAGGAGATAGTTGAATGGCTCGGTATTAGCTGCTTTTTTTTTCTCTACCTGATGGCGGGGAGTGGTTGACAATGAGCCTGGATTTTTTCCATCTGCCATTAGCCGAAGAGGCCGCTTAATGAGGGGGAGCTCATCCCTCTAATTGCACCCCCCACTCCACCCCCAGGCGGGGAAACTGTCAATTAACAAAATGGCCGGCCTTACCCCCCGGCTACAACGGCTCGTAGGCTAAATGCCGCAAGGGGGAAGGCTTATGAAAGAGAGCCTTCTTTTCCCTTGTTCCTCATTCACTTAACCTATAATTGCTCTTCATTCATTTGCCTAAGTGTCCGGGAATTAATTTGTGTAGCGGGGGTGAATTCTCTTTCGCTAAAAGTGACGCCGGTGCACAGCCCGATGTCCGGGAGCTTATGGCCTATTCCCACCCCTAAATCCGCCATTTTATCCATTCACCTCGAATAAATAATGTATTATAAGTAATAAAAACCTAGAAGTTATAATTATTTTTTTTAGTTGCACCCAACTTTGTGGAACTTGGAATTGTTAAGATTTTAAATCAGGTTATGAAGAGATCTTAAAACAGCGTGTCTATAGTAAATAAAACACTTTATTTTTTTATAAAAAATGAGAATAGTCAATTAGAAAAAAGAAAAGCTGTACCACTACAACCCATGAAGGGTATGAGGTTCAGTACATGGTAGAGACTGTACTGTTGTGCAGGGAGGTGATTTGTCCAAGATCACGCTCAGCCGCCAGATAGTTTCCCCGTATTTTAGGTACCCACTTTATAAAGCCTGGGCTAGCTCCAGAAGGGTACTAGATCTCTTATGATCCATTTCCGGCCGATAATAGACTAAATAAAAGTGTTGCCAGCAGCGGGATTTGAACCAAGACATTCGCCATGGCCACTCAGAGCTCTACCACTTAGCCACTCCACTCTCAAAGGCAATTAGGCAAAACAAAATTAATCAGGTAAAACAGTAGTCTCACTCAACTAGGCAGCTCTGACCTCTTAAGAAGTGGTTTGCCGTAGTAACTCGGAGAAGGAAACTGTGAAGTCTAATTCAAGATTTAGTTCATTGAATCACCTAGTATTCTCCAGTCAAGAGGGTGCTCAAACTTTGGACAATATCCAGACAGCCCTAATCACTCGCGGAATTTAATTTAAAACTATTTTCCCTACTATCATGAATTTATCGATGAGATATATAACCAAACGATTTCTGTACAAAAAATTATTATAAGGATTTTTTTTTGTTTATGATCACATTTTAATACATAAATATATATCGATACACTATATCGATAAATGGTCTAGTTCGATTATCGAAATCGCTATCGAATCAATCATAAGTGAATTTTCTGTGCATGTGCCTTTCTCTCGCCTCATCCTCTCTGATCTACTCCTTTCCACACCATCGTTCGCTTAGTTCTCGCCTCAAAGCTTATCCTCTTGTCTCTTGGCAGTTCCATCCCTTAGCATATCAACCGTAACACCGAGCTCTCTTATGGCCCTCTCTGCATCCTTCAGACCAGATCGGTTACTAAACCCAAAAAAGAAACCATTTTTTATTTCTAAAGAATTCAAATATATTTTTGTAGGCTTACTTATACATACTACAGAAGTTATTACTTTGATAAAATATATATATTTTTTAATTCATCAATTGACATTGACAATTCAAGGATTGCCTTCAATGGTACGTTTCTCCATCCACGCTTCCCTTGAGGAAGATTTTCAAAGGAAGATCATAAATACAATATATACCAGAGGGCATTTGGATTTCTCTGAATATATATTTATTATTTATTGAAATTTGCAATTGTATAATACCAATACAATAAGTAATTATAATAAATGAATGGACATAATGCAATGGATAAAGGCAAGGAGAGAAATTACCCACTGATAGTACTTAATTAACATATTCAACTTAAAAAGCCAAGGCCCTCTTTTCAGACGTCTCGGAATCGAAGAAGAACCTAGGTTTTAAATTAGTGGATTTCAGTGAATTGAAAAATAAAATTAATTTATATTTTTAATTCAATTTATAAAACATTAAAGAAAAAGTATTTATGGAAAATGTACAACTGTATTATAATTATATAACAAGAAATTCCATGAATGATACGTAATAGCATGAGATAAAGCCAAGTTAAGAAATACTCTCAGGCTATAATTATAATAATTATTACTGAGAGAGATGCAGATCTGCAATAAAAAAAAATTTAGCCCGGATACAAACGGATACAAGTCATTTTCATCACTTCAAAGTTTCAAAATGAGGAAAAATCCTTCATACTTTAAAAAATACATGTATGAGTTGAAAATGGTTGACTGGATGATCTTATGTAAAGGAGATGGTTGGGGGGTGCAGTCAATAAGAACACCGAATAAGTGAAATACTTATATTATGTGCCGACGTTTCGACCTACAGTGTAGGTCATCTTCAGGGCTAACAGAGAAACAAACAGAACAAAAATGTAAAAACATCAAAGTTGTACAGTAACAATACTAGTGACAAATAATGTAGAAAAATACAAAGTGGCAGATATGAAAATAGAAGATAAAGAATATTAAAAAGGAGTCAGATTATAATAAAATAAAGATATAGACAGATTTAAAAATTACTGATAATGAAAAGGCATTAAACTAGTGGTAGATATAATAAAAATCAGATAAAGACAAATATAACAAAATTATTGAAATAGTGACAGATATAATTATAGAAAATGTGATAGAATATAATAAAATTAAGATAAAGACAGATATAACAAAGATATTGATAATGGAAAGAAAATGAAAATAATGGCAGATATAATAAAGTAAGACAGATTTAATAAAATTAAAGAAAATGAGCAGAAATGATAAATAATAAATAACGCATATAAAATAAAAATAGAAAATAAATGTACAGAATGGATAGTACAGTACAATATAATAATATAAAGAAAAATCATAAGGAGGAGTTAAACAAAAGAACAAAACGAGGATATTTACATATAAAGAAAGGTTGGAATATGAATAATACAGAAAAACTAGTAAAATAAAGGTGTAAAATGTATGATAACGGACTTAATGATGTTACCAAATTACAGAAAAGTATGGAAATATATGTACAATAACAACTGTGAGTAATAGAAAAACTATTGTACAATAACACCAGTGTACAATGACTGTTTTGAAAATATAGTGGATAGGAATAGAATATGAAAAGATAAAATAGGTGAAAACGCTAGTACAGTAACAATAGTTTACAATGTATGTATGAAAAAATTAGATGGGATTAATGAATTAGAAAAATAAAATAGGTGTATAAAAATATTAACACATGATTACCAACATATGATGGATGCCAAAATGATAAGGGGAAAAAATAAGAAAATTAAAAATGTAGAAAGGATAAAGAGAAACTACACTGTAGGTCGAAACGTCGGCACATAATATAAGTATTTCACTTATTCGGTGTTCTTATTGACTGCACCCCCCAACCATCTCCTTTACATTTAAAAAATACAGTTTGATTATCAGATTATTTATTTATTTTTTTTATTGGAAAAATAGCACATATATTATCGATATTCAACAATTGATTCATATAAAATTACGAACATTATAATTTTGGGCTGTTGACATGAAGCTTTGAATACAACTGATTTAGTCTATTTCTATGGATTCATTACTTCGGACTCCATTGCTGACGAGACGAAGTGTCCCAGGCATAAGCAAGTATTAGATTTCTAGGTTTTGAACAATTGTTTACAATATTCAAATATTTTTTTTAAAGAATTTTAAGCATGACTTTTGTCCAGCTAGCCCCTACTAATCGAAACACTGTGCCTCGTTAAAATGTCAACTACAACTCATGTAATAAAGACTAATAGCTGAAATGGAAAATGCACAGTTTAGTGTCAAATAGAAATTAATACTGTTTTCAAAAAATATAGTTTAAATACTAAAAAAAAATAAATAAATCAATATGCGTTTTTAGAGATGATTTTCGAATACAACTACTTGATGCATAAATCGACGTAGTACGCAAAAAAACAGCTTTACGTAATAAAGCTGTAGAAGTTTCTTCAAAAAGTCATACTTGCGGAATAATGACTTTTTTAATTATTTTAATTGGTCTATTCCCGTAATAAAAGGATACTGGAGATGCGATTACCGCCATTAAAATCCACAGTTTATGAAATTTAGGTGTGCCACTATTATATTATATTAAATTATAGGGGGCTACTTTGGAATATTATAATGAGTTGTTACAAATAAAAAAATGCTAAAGCCATAGTCATAAAATGTCCATTCAACTCTTCGAAAAGATAAAACCTTAAAAATATATATTAATGACTTTGATAAAGTTGTTTTATAGCGGAATGTACAATAAAATGGCCATTAGTATCAACTATTATAATCTTCATTGAAATAATACGATATGGTTTAAGTGAATAATTTCGAAATGGCTTCCTATTCTTTAAAATAATTATAACTAATAATTGAGTAATAAACGTCTCTTTAGCCCCTTCTGAAATGATTTTTTTTTCAAATTTATTTATAAAAAAATGAAGATTTGTGCTTGGAATATAAATGAATAACGTGTTTGAAAAATGTTTAACACTGTTTACTGTTAATCGATTTTTACTTCTTCTCAAAATAGTTTTTTGAGTTATTTAAATTATTAGCCTACTACAAAGAAAAACCCTGACTGCTTGCCTCAAATGGGCTGTGTGATGTGTGTTTATACTTTTTTTTTTTTTTTAAACACTTTATTGAAAATTTACAATCTGCCACTTGTGGGCAATAAGTAATGGTGCTATGTAACTTACAATCATTCCATAACAAAACAATGATATAAACAAAATAAAATAAATAAATATATAAATAAATAAATTAATGCGAAAATGATAATAAAATAAAGTAAAAAAAAATGTATATAATGTACGCTTTCATACCCTATTTAAAATCTGCCTGGGGTCCCCGAACTAAGCTTCTTCCCCAGGAATGAGGGCAAAGCAGGAGTCCGGGAGGCCCCAGCTCCCTTTCCCAGACGTGTCACTGGCTATTTATACTTAAGCTTTTGTTTAGACAAGGTCAGCTATGTATGATTATTTGGTTAAAAGTAGCCTACTAAATAACAAATTTAAAGTAAATGTATAATATTAATAAATATTTACAATATTAATAAATATAAAGTTGTCGCTAACGCCTTAACTACATCTTAAGATATTAGAAAATGAGGTATTGCATAGAATATACGGTCCGAAGAAGGATGGGACCACTGGAGAATTTAGGAGATTACACAACTCGAAATTGCGAAGCATGCACCCAAGTAACATTATTCAAGTGATAGCCTCGCCTAGATTGAGATGGGCTAGTAACAAATGAATTCTTAAAAAGTTAATAAGCTGTGCCTGTGTTAATAAAGGCGTAGGTGAGAGGATTGTTAAGAGTGATCTGACGGATTTGGGTTTGGGTTGTGGTTCGCGGATGGAAGCGTGTAAGCATAGATTGTTGGAGCCTTCGGGTTCGCTAAGCATTATTATTATTATTTATATTATTTTTTTTAATATAAATTTATTTATTGATATTTACAACTGTATTACAATAATACAACAAGTAAATAGGATAAATGCTACAAAATGACATAATAATGACAAGTAGAGAAACTACCCACTGGTAGTACTCAAAATAAAGTTCAACTAAGAAGGTCACGTGGCCATCTTCTTTTCAGACGCCTCGAAGGATTATCGGGAATGGACGAGGAAACTAGGTTTGAAACTAGAAGGTTTGAGTGGTAATGAAGTTTGTTATGAAAGGATAGATACCAGGTTCGGGCCAAATCCGGGGATTATTGAGTCGGGCCGGGGGGAGGATTGAGGATTTTACGAAGGATTTTGGATTGTAAGGATTGGATACGAGAGGAATTCGATGGCTTAGTGGAGCCCCAAAGCTCTACTCCGTTTATATTATTAAAAATAAATATGTTAGGCAATAAATAATAAATGGATATTGATGGGCAAATGGTACATTGATTTAATTTTTTGTAATTTTCTGTACAAGTTTAAAGATCCCCGTTAATAAATTTACAATTATCATTACCATACATGAACTTTAACGAGAAAGGTTGTGGAGTATGAGCCCGTATGAGAGATGCGCACAAGCTGACGCAAGGGCTATTGACTAGGGGTGCTTTATAGATGAGGAAAATTAAAAGGATGAGGGATCAGGTAAGGAGGATGGATTGATGGGCTATGACAGGTCAGCCAACTGAGCCAACTGAGCACTATTCAGGGGGGCCAACTGCCTCTATCCTCTAACTAAATTAACTATCACGGTCGAGTGGCAAGGGCCCTGGAGGCGGCTTACGCTGGAATCAGTTTTCTCCCTGGTGCATTATACCCAATCCCTCGGGTGGGAGGGCTAGGGGGTGAAAAAAAAGGAAATTGTTTGTGCGCAGTTGGTACGCCTGCTAGCGGTGTCGGCGTTCGTCCCGATTAGGGGATGAATCAGAGGAATGTTCAATAGAGTTGAGCCTGAAATATCTGACGGGGTGTTGGGAGATTCCTCGTCGTATTCCGCCCTCTGTCCGATCAATCGTTTGAGTATTTCAGTATTTTTTCCCCTCCAAAATAAAAAAATAACTTTTAAAATGTAGCATTAAAAAATAAAGAAAATAAAAGCAAAACAACAATTTTGCATAAAAATGCAAAATAATAAAATTCGGATTATCCATTCTTATTATATGCTAAGACATTAGTGGAAAAATTTCAACTCATAAGCCATTAGTTACATTTGCAATCGTATATATAAACAAATATTATCCACATTATGTACAGTGGACTACATCTTCTGTGTTAAATAAAACCTGAAAAATCTGTGTCGCTACAACCCAATAAGGGTATGGGGTTCAGTACATGGTAGAGACTGTACTGTTTCTTGGACAACACTTGTGCAGGGAGGTGATTTGTACTAGATCACGCTCAACTGCCAGATTCTCCCCCCCTTAATTTAGGTACCCACTTTATAGAGGCTGGGTGAGCCCCAGGAGGATCCTAAATCCCATAAGATCCATCTCCGGGCGCTAACAGATTAAATAAGAGTCTGCAGAGCGAGGGGGGTTTGAACCCGAAAGTCCTGAACATGGAGACTCAGCGCTCTACCACTGAGCCACTCCGCTCTCATATGCTAAATAATTATGTATTGTATTATAACTCTAATTACATTTTTACACATACGTCATAGTTTTTATAGACGTAGGAACAGTGCCCTTTATGTTTCTCGACCAATGTCGAAGAATCGAAAAAGAAATAATGAAATATAATCATCATATTTTTTTTCTTAAAAATTATTAGTTATGCCGTCCTAGTTTATTTAAATAAACAAACAAACAAAAATCTCAAACCGTTCGATATTTTAATAAATGCAATTTATTTACACAGGGAACAGTTTTCTTTGGAAAAGATTGTTGAAAAATGTAATTGCGGAAAAAAAATGTGAAATTCAATGTCATACACAAACAAAGAAAAACTCGATTTTCAATTTCCAATGATTTTATTCGGACTAGAAAATTCTTTGTCTGGCTGGAAAATGTGATTTCTTAGAACAATTCCCTTTTTACATGAGTGGAATTATATTCTACGAATACAAGTTAAAAGGGGAGAGGATTTTCGAGGGAACACGTGCCAGTGATACCGTTGATGATGTAAGCTTAACTTATGTATTTATAAATATATTTTCTAAAATTTATTTACATATATATTTTATTTAACCGACTCAATTCACTTGATTAGATGAACTTCTTTAATTCTTTGTTTAACACGATGATTTTCATATTTAATTTATCTGTTTATATTTATTTAGTTAATATCAGTAGGTACATCCCAAATGGGTTCTTGAAGAAAATTGAAAAATAATGAAAAATTCTGTGCTTTTCTTCTATAATATATATAAATATTGGTATCTATTTTTCTCGACTGTTTACAATAATATATTTTTAAGGTTTTGATGATCCAGTCCTGAGATTCAGACAATCTTCTCTCTCGAAAACCAAAAAAAAAAAATCGAAAACCAAATTTTACAGATTTCAACTTTCACTCAGACTTGAACTGTATTCGAAAATACGTTCCAATGTGATATTGATTTGATTTGATTTCGTAATTAATTTGTTAGTACCATTTATGTGTTATCATCCCAAAAGTGGTAATTTTATATTTAATATAATTCATACAGTGCAAAATATACCTATTTCCTATTATTACACTATTTTTTCCATACTAAAACTCAGGACCATTTTTACCTCGAAGCGACAACCTGCGGAACTGATACCAAATTGTTTACATCGGCATCGATCGCACGGAAGTATTCATCATAGCATTTATTTATGACATTTCCCCTAAAATATTTTGTGGACATGGTGTCCTTTACCTCCGGGGTACAGATTCGGACCGACGATGTATCTAAAGCCCCCGTGAATAAGTGGTCGAATTTAGTTCAGAGTGAATTAATTCTGTTGAGGGAAGCGGAGCGTAGTTTTTGGATTGAAATGTATTTACTACGTAAGCTTGTAGCCATTTCAGGCTGCATTTACTACAAAAACGCTCTAAGCTCCCAATCAATTACAAAAGACTCATATACATGACAATCATAAGACCCTTCTGGACTCACGGATTAGAGGTTTGGTAGAGGCTCCACTGAGCCATCGAATTCCTCTCGTATAACTTACAACCCATCTCCTTTAAAGAAGTATATTGATTTTTTTGGGAATTGGAACTATAAAATATTTCAAATTTATTTTTCATTATTATTCTTTTGATAGTGATTATTTATAAATATTATTATTTTGAAGAGAAAAGATTTATCCTGGCCGAGATTCGAACCCGGGTCTTCCGCATCTCTAGCGCGGTGCCCTAACCAACTGAGCTATCAGGCTCGTACCCAGGCCAGACAAATCCATTCTGTTCACCGATCTATCACCGTGTTCTCGCAATATTTGTTAAAAATTAAATTAGATTAAAAATAAATTATAAATATAAAATTGACGTAAGTCAACGAGATCCTAATTAAAGTAATGCTCAATGAACATTCTTCCCCGTGTATAAGTCGCAAAAATTACGAGAACTCTTCATTTTCTATTTGAGCTAGTAGTTTTTATTTCATGGTTCATAGATGTCATGGTTAAATAGATACTGATTCTTATTTGTTATAATCTAATTTAATTAAAATTAATATATAAAGAATAAATTAAAAATACTCCTATTCATTTCCAGAATAATTTTTTATAAACGTTTAACTTGGAATCCTCATAATGGATTGAGGAAACTACTCCTCGTTTTAGGCTACTGTAGCACTTACTAGAAGAACTATTAGAAATATTATACTCGTATTATATATCCGTAAGACCTATTTGGACAACGAAGTACAGCTTTGGGACTCCACTAATCCATCGAATTCCTCTTTCCAGAAAACACTATTAATTTTTATTTGATTCTTAATTTTTCATTCATTCCAGGGCTTATAGATGACACCATTAAGCCATCTAATTCCTCTCGTATCCAATCCTTACAATAAACAATCCTTCGTAAAATTCTCAATGCTCACTTTTCTGTTACGAATAAACTCATCCATAAATACCTTAATGTCCCATTTGTTACCGACTTGGCCCGAACCCTTAATCTTTCCATTACAAAGTTTATTCCCACTCAAACCCACTAGTACCAAACCTAGCTACTTCTTCAAATCCCGACATTCCTCCGAGGCGTCTGAAAAGAAGATGGCTTCTTGACCTTTTAAGTTGAATTTGTTATTCGAGTACTACCAGGGGGTAGTTTCTCTACTTGCCTTTATCTCATGCCATTATATATTTAGTTGTATTGCTACAATCTGTACCACTACAATACCTCCTGACATGAGATGGATCTGGGATTCAGTACATGGTAGAGACTGTTCTGTTTCTTGGGGTAGCTTCTCTACTTGCCTTTATCTCATGGCATTATATACTTCATTCTATTTACTTGATTTTTTTATTATTATACAGATGTAAATTTCAATAAATAAATTGTTTAATAATAAACCACTTATTGACTATTATAATGTCCTTAATCCAATGCTGCAATGGATTGCTAATAATGTGCCTCTCACACGATTCTTCGACACTTATAATAATGGAAGATTTCCTCTTCCCGCCCTCTGAATGGAAGAGGACTTGTACAAAGAGGGCATGTGTTCTAAGCCTCGGGGGTGAAAGAACTGGCGGAAAAAGCCATCGATAAATTATTATCGACCCGGAAGGGGACGACAGGGGGTGGGAATTATGACGGCCCCCTGGGGATTACCACCCTATTGTGGGGGCAGCCAACATGGCCTCCGCTTCCACCCTAATTAATTTTTCTTACCCCTCGCGGCGAAGGGCGACATTTTGGAGAGCAAGTTAAGCAAAATGGAGGGATGTCAATGGGACTGCTCCCTACGGAATAACTAATGCCTTTATGCCAGCGTTCTGTCATCATAGTTTTTTTTTTAATCCAGTGCAGTCTGTCGGCACACAGATGTCGTGTCAATGGAGCATTTTGGGTTAAGCCAGTTTCGAAAATGTTTTTGCTGCAAGAACCAAAAAAAATAGTACTCAAAACATTGGAATATTGGAATAACTGTGTTATGTTTTCTGAGTTATTAAAAATTTATCATAATTAAAAAACTCAATAAATAAAAATTATCAGAACATACTTTTTTCAAAAATAAACTTTACGATCGTGATTCGAAACTATACTGAATCCATTGAACTTGATCAACATCTCTTATAATTATGGCGTAAAGTGACTTTAGCCCAACTATACCAAACGGAAATTCGTGTTGATAGACAATTGCTATAATTTAAAATGTTATTTGGTGGTAATTTTTACCCTTTTTTAATAAATAGTACACCTTTAAATATAATCATACATATTCTTTCGCCCGATGGAAAAGTGACTTTAAGATTTGGCCAAATTCACTTTATGCCGCTATGGCTATTCAGACAAGGCTATAATGAGTGTCCTAAATCTTACTTATCCAGGAGTAATTAGTAATGAGTACTTATCATCGCACATGCTCGAGACCACCATTTTCTGTACCCTCCGAAGGACGGCATAATAAGGATTTTTTACCCCCCCCCCATTAAAAAACCGTAAGGCCACAGGTGACTCTATTATTCGTATTTAAAAATTTTCAATTGTTAGTTAAAAACGGAATGATTAGAAAGTTGCGTTATTCGTTTTTAATACTACGAGAACGTGCTCGTTGCACCACATTATTAAATGTCTCCTTTTGTAAAAATTAAACAATAATGGGGAAGGTTTTATTTATTTACCTGTTATTATTATTATTATTACAGTTCGGCCTCACCGTTCATTAACAACAGAGTTTAACATATTAGGGCATTTTCGCCTTAAATGAAATAAACGGCCCTTTCTACGAAGCTGAACGTCTATTAAATTAATGCTATTTAGAGGATTGATGCTTGGGACCACTACAAACTAAAGTGCTTGTTATGCGGTTAGTTCTGTTCTGCTCTACAGTGCTACCGCAAATTCATAATTAGAATTTGCCAGAACGGAAGGTTATTATAGATTCCCAGAAGGAACAATCCTATGTGAATATGAAAATCAATAGGAATTATAATACGTTTTGTTGCTATGGAATGCGCGTGATGCTCCTGCGCTGTTAATCATTCAAATAGAATAATATGAGCATAGGGATGTACTTAAGCAATATTTTCAAATATGGGTAACTTTTTTTCTTTTCGAGGAAAGAAATATATATTTATTTATTTGTAAATATATTGGGGAAAACAAGAAGAGGCAGGCCTAACTAGGATGGCTGGACGGTTTGGGGTAAATCTCAGGTCCCTGGGGGTGAGAAGAGCCGTGGAGGAGAATGTTGAGGAGGCCCAGGTTCCCCATGGACAAAGCGCTGTGTGACGAAGAAGATTCCTACACACTAGGCATTTTTTGAGAACTTAAATATAATAAATATTGTTATACTGTTTTGTGATCTGTGTATAATTTTAATTTCAAAAACATTTTACGTTGAGATATCCATTTCATTTAGAAATACAATTGTTATAGCTTAAAAATATATCTCAGAAGAGATGTCGAATAGGTTGTAGGAGGCCTAATATATGACAGAGAACAAATACAAGAAACTGATAGATGAAAATAGAATAAAACTTGATCTAGGCCACCATCCATGTTCCCTTAAGCCTGATTTTCTGTAGATGCCAGACTCATCATTAGAGTAATTTCGAAGCTATTTCTTGTTCTTAATAGTGTTCAGCCAGGACGTTGAGAAGACTAGGGCTGTGAACTATGTGATAAAGAGATCTATAGAAAAGAAGGGAGTGAAGTACTTCTTCTTTCGAAGCGAAATCAAGAGACCCTGATGATGATTATGTCCATTGAGTACCGAAGCTTAGGTTCTTACAAGAAAAACTTATATCGTTGGCTTAAGAAGTCCGTCCCCCAAAGAAGACGCTCTCAACATTGAACCGGATTCCTGACCATATAAACCTTTAAAAATCTAGATCAGGACGATCTTATGAATCGGACGAAGCTGTAAATGAGGGTAATGGTCTTTTGGAATTTTAAGGAGAGAAAAGAAGTTGGACAAAACGAACTTCCAGTCCATGCAGTTCAAAATTGTTGCGACGATTTCCCTTCAAACTCGTATCGCCCGCTGGAGATCCATGAACATTTTCCCTTTCGCGTGGAGGGTGGTGGGACCCTCTTTAACTAAGGAGGGAGTGATGTGATGAACCTCATTGTGCGTTAATTAAATCTCAGCTCTACGGTAATGGATCTTCTGGAATGTAGTAATACCTTCCAATTGAAAACATGCCTGTGTGTGTGCGCGCGCGTATGTGAGTGCAAATAAATGGCCTTGTTATGTTTTAATCATCAACAAATATTCCAGAATTTTATGTATAGAACCACAGGTGGTAATAAACTTTGGGTTTACGCCTTTAAGCACATTTAAAAAAAACCACTTCGAATTGATAATGTCAAGATTAGTTTTCAGTTTAGCTAAACCACCTAAAAATGTAAATAATTCTTTATCTGCTAATTTTGATTAAGTAACCCAATATTTTATTCGATTTTGTATTAATTTGATCACATTTCTTAACAAAGAAAGAAAAAAAAACTGTACCACTACAATCCATGGAGGGTATTGGGATCAGTACGTTGTAGAGACGACAGTACGTTGTACTGTTTCTTGGATCAAGGTTGTGCCGGGAGGCGATTTGTCCTAGATCAGGCTCAATGGCCAGATTCCCTCCTTATTTAAGGTACTCAATCTAAAGAGGCTGGGTGAGCATCAGGAGGGTATTCAGATCCTTCAGGGTCCAATTCATGGCTGTAATATTAAGTATTAAGCAATTTATCTGCCTCCGCCAGATTCGAACCCGAAACTTTACTGGGAGATTTAATATTCGAAATGAAGTAGTTTCATACTGTATACTAATTTTAACTATAACTGAATATAATATGAAATTTTAATTCGGCAAAATAATCCTGTTTTATGGCAAGCGGATAAATCAAATTTTAATATAAAGATATAACTTCTCTGTTACCGGATACCTATCTCCGGTTACAGTTACAAAATAATTAATTAACAAAATTACAAAATAATTATGTCCTTTTTAATTGAACGTCAACGTTCATCAAATTTTTCACAAAGGAAGGAAAGCTCTTCTCATTCCCGGAAAACTATACACAAATCCATTAAATGGAGGAAAAAATGGTTGTGGAATATCGATATATGTTTGTAGGATATGATTGATTCGTCAAAAAAAAAGTATTGCTTTGAAAATATGACGTAAACTCTTTATTCAAAATGTAAAAAACAAAAACAAAAAAAATAAAACGCAGGGAAATAACAATATATCCTCAGGGTATTGGATATGAGAAAATATAATGATATCGTTTAATAGGAGACAATGTTATAAACAATATCTTGTATTTTTCTGACTGGTCAGTCAGTTCCATTCCAATAGTATGCTATGTATCATTGGGTATTGATAAATAAATATATATATATATATATATATATATATATACATATATTTACAACAACCAAAGATTCGGATAAATTAGTTAAAATCAAATGTCGTGTACGAAATACAATGTGAAGATAAATGTGGTAAATCATATTTCGGAACATCGAAAGAATACTTAAAACGTAGAGTGTAACGAAACCAATATAGTTATGATTCAATAGTAAAAAAAAACCAATAAACCAGATCAAACAGCTCTCACTACACATTTTAGAAAAACTTACATTTAAATTAAACACAACTTACATTTAAATTCCATAAACCTAAAATAATACACCAAGAGAAAAATAGTTTCAAACGGAATATAAACGAAATTATAACTATAAAGAAATATAAAAATCGCGCTGTAAACAAAAAATTGGATGTTCAAGGTCTAAGCTCGTGTTAGATTAATATGATAATATGATTCAACAATTAAATAAAACTGCTGTTTCTAAAAATGGATTACTTATTCGTTGATCATAGCTATATCAATATAAACATTTTAGGATATATTGCGAAGTAACTGATAAATGATAAACTGATCTATTTTTTGGAACATCTCATTTTATATTTATTTTAGTGTGCTATTTAATGTTTTTATCAAAAGCTCATTTTTTTACTGTTAGGGCATGAGTATGAGACTAATCTAGTCTCGAAACGTCGCCTAAGAAGTTTAAAGAAGGACAGAAACTCAAGAACCAAAACATATAATATCCATAACAGTCAAGATAAACAGAAACCAAAATATATTTATATATATGTAAAGAAAATGTATTTCTTTAATTTGAATTAGCGCGCCGCGCCAACGTAGATAATGCAGATGTTGAAGAGAATGATACTGGCGTTATCAGCAGGGAGGTTACGAGTGTGTTAGCCAAGCAGTGAAAAGCTCGAAGTGTTTTTTTTATTATTAATTATAAAAGAAACAGAATCGACAGGAGAATAAACATTGAATGTCGTTTCTTTGTTTTACAGGTATGAATTTAGATTTTATTTGTAAACCCGTAAACTAATTATCAATTAAAAGAAAATAAACTTTGTTTTACAGAGCAACACAACCTTGTTTCAATTGATTCCTGTCGTCCCTAAGAATCATTATATATATATATATATATATATATATATATATATATATATATATATATATATATTTTATATATTTATTTATTTATTACTACAACCCATGAAGGTCTGGTAGAGATCCTGTTACGGTTTGGTAGGGACAGCATTGTTTCCTAAGACAACGGAGGTGATATATCCGAGATAACGCTCAACCAACTAGGTTTTCCCCCACCTAAGGAAACCCATTTTACAGAGGCTGATTGAGCCCCAGGAGGGTCTACAGATCCATTTTATCTTGGTTTATTCCCTCTGCTCATTTCGTTCTTCGACACCATCTTAGGCAAACTAATTCTTTTTAATATCATGAACACACGAGAATACAATACAACTTTTTTACATTTTTATATCTGATAAAATGATACAAACATGTGTAAAAACAAGCATAAAAAGCTGTAAAAATGAAATAGAAGTGATACATGTACAAACAACTTAGGAACACCAATAGTTCTGATAATATATAATATAAAATAAAAATATCAATTTTTCTGGTATGTGAAATGAGGTATTAAGGAATGAAGTGGAACCGTGTGAAACCGTTGACGAAAAAATAATGAGAAGGAAACTGAGGACTAGTACAAGTCCGTCCCGCGTATGACTCCTGTTCAATGGTCAGAAAAAGTAATGGATTGGGCTCCTGATAACAGAAGAAAAAGAGGACGCCCAGAAAGGAAAGAATTGGAGGGAGAAATGACAATGAGGAGTCTCCGAAGGGATGATAGGAAAAATATATATAGAATAGAATCTTCCAAGACAGTTCCAAGATATCGATTCCGACGTCTGGGTGTTTTTTCTCCAAAATCAGAGTTGTCGAAATGGATTATTGGATATGATGTTTTAAGAAGGCTAGGTCAGATAGGATCAGAAATGAGGTAATAAGGAAAGAAATGAAACTGGGTGAAACCGTCGGTGAAAGAAAAATGAGTATGAAACTGAAAAGGTATTCGCACGTCCGGCGTATGACTCCGGTTCGATAGCCAAAGCAAGGGATTGGGCTCCTGGAAAAATAAAGAAATATAGACTATCCAGCAAGGTCGTGGTGTCAAGAATGCGAGGAATAAACGGCAGACTGGCCGAGGGAAGGGACTATATAGAGGCGAGGAACCTCCGAAGTGAAGATTGGAAAGGTAGGGAAAATGTGATGGAATCTTCCATAAAACTTCCAATCTATATATTCCTTTTTAGTTAATATCTAATAACCTGGAAACGTTCTCATTTGCTGTCCAATGCAATACAATACGACCTTACAACCCTGTATTGTTAAGAGCCTTTGCCAGGCGGCTCAATCCAATGCAGTTGCCCTCAAGTCACGGACGTTCAGGGTACGTCTGGAACCTGTGCCACTTCATCGGCCAATCACTAAATCTATTAATTTTTATCCGAGTAATGTTATCGGGCTCCCCAAACATATCCTACGCTTCTCGGTTGGTACGCCTTCTCCTTTCTTGCATTCTTTCTAGAGCAGCTGTATTTACGTTGGACTTTGTTAAAGTCCATGTTTGAGAAGTGTAGGTCAGGAATGGCCTAATAATGGTCTCATTTAACATGATTTTTATTTGCCTTAATAATAGTGAGCTAATCAGATGCTTCCTCAGCCCAAAATAACATATATTAGCGTTGATGGTTCTCTTGCTCATCTGCTGGGATATATCTTCATACGAAGCCTCGTGAAATGTACTTTTACTTACACAACCTTCAGTAATGTCTTTGAATAGATTTTTACACTTCTGTATTTAATAAATATTAGGTCGTGAAAATATCTATCACTCCTCTCTTTTGACCATGAGTATTCCGAGCGCTGAGTGTTGCTTTTGACAACAAGAGCTCAGTGAAATTTATTAATTCGGGGCGAGGTTGGGAAGTGGACTGACGAACGCTGGCACGATTCACGCTCTAGCTGGCACCATCCTCCAGTTTTAATTGAGAGGGTCCCGAAGCAGGCTTTGAAGTGGCCCGGGTTGATACGTATGATAATGATCCTTTTAATTCTGCCAGGGCGGCTGTTCCAGATTTAACGAATGATTACAGTCCGCATCTGTTCCTCCGAGCCGGCTGGCGATACCGCTATCCGAACCGGCCCTACGGACCATTCGATATTTTACCTCCCCCGGGATCAATTTTATACACTCCCTCCCACTCCTTGGTAGTGGGGGTGGAATTCACCCTGCCAATGTTTTCGTCTTTTGGGGTAGTCTTTTTTTTTTTTTTGAAAGTCTGAGTGGGGGTTCCTTCGAAAACAAATTACTTTCGCTACCTCCATTATTTTTAAATAACAAAGGACTGAAATTGCGATCCCTGTAAGATACCCGGGTATGTAAATAAATAAATTTATAACCTAACTAAGACTTTTAGAAAAAAAAAATATTTTATTGGATAGCAATGAGTACAGTCTGCTACAGTTAAGAGCAATAAGGGTAATTATTCCGCAGATTGTCGCTTCGAGTTGAGTTACAAAAATTTGTAATTTTTCATTCATTCCCTTTTATCATTATTTCCCGTTATTTTCCAAAAATACAAATAACCTTGAGCTTTAGTATGGGAAAGAGAATGAAATGATGGGTAGATTTCGGTAATCATTTCATTAATAAATAAAAGTTTCAACTAATATTTCTAAGTATAGATGATGTACATTTCTTGAAACGTCTATTCCTTGATAAAATGATTAGCGAAGAGTACACATTTCCCATAATTACATTCTCTTTTCCATACTAAACCTCATGATAACTAGTATTTTTGGAAAATATTAAAAGAAAAACGAATGAAAAGTTATAACTTGTTGGGACTCACAATCTGCAATTACCGCAAGATCTGTGAACACACAAACTGTATATATTATTACACACTGCCTTAGGGATCTCTGAACCCAGCTGCACCTTCCATGTGTGGAGAGGAAAGCGCTCCTGCGCTTCTATTGCAGCCGCTTCACAGCTGAGACAGAAGATGAGTGGAGAAGCTGGCCACTGACAGAACTCCAATGACAAATTTGCAAAAGGTCTCTTGACCTTAGGGGGTTAAAAGGGTGAGCGGTGACGGATTATATTTGTGACGGATATTATATTTGTACAAATTTATGTAAATAGTTAAGCTATTTCGTAGTAGTAATATCTTATATTATTTTAGTAATTAAATAGGCCTAGATTATAATAAATATTTAGAACATTGTTATTGTAAAATTATATTAGTTTAATAATTTAATTGTTAATAATCTAATTGTATTCTTTTTGTCACTATGTTAATAAATGTTAGTATCTTGAATTTAGGAGTATTTCAATTCATTTTAACACCCAGTAGCCCGTAACAGTATGGATGTTTTAGCTTTGACCTAGCATACCCAATAAGTGTTTTCCAACCTAATTATGAAATTTTTCAAAAAATGAGTGGTAGTTGAAGTTTGTAAGAAATTGCGCTAGTATATATCTTATTTATGTATGTAAATGTAGTATGTAACTGTATTTCTGTTCTGTTCATGTTCATCGTTGAACCTGAACTTCTTGCAATAAACAATTGGAAAACTCTATATATCCATCTATAACTTGAAAGTTTTTTTAAAATTTAAATGGAATACATCGACCATTTAAATAAATAAAACAACAACAAAATACAATGTTATATTGTATTTAACGACTTAAAGGAGTCAGAAACTGTGGCTTTTTGATTCCCAGTTTTATAAAATATTTATAATTTAACTGTCCGAACACAACAGAAGACTAAACAGAAAGAGAAACTTCTGTATGTAATATAGAGATACAAAAAGCAAAACAAAAAAACTCTACCGCTATAACTAGATGAGTCTTGAATTCAGCTTATGGTAGAATCTGTGCTTGTTGAAACAAGTGAAATACAAGTATGAAATTAATGAAACACAACACACTAAACAGTTGTGTAGGGATGCGATTTAAACAAGATCACTTTCAATCGCTGTAATGTCCTTTTTTAAATTTTCATATAGGGCTTAAATACCTAAATTTCAAAAGTGATTTCCCCAAAGTACCCGTAATTTTTTTTTTAATTGGAAATATGTTACTATCTCTCATTGACTGTCTCAATAAAAAAATTAGGTAAATATGATCTATGAAAGAATTTTATGACTAATAAGGGAGAAAAAAACAATAAAAAATCATGATTAAAAACAATTTTCCGGATAGAAATGAAATAACAAGTACAACTCGATAAAACAATAGTTTACAATATACTGATGAAAAACGATTGATTTAAGAAAAAATATTTTCTAACATAAAATCATATGTTAATAATTTGGAGGAAGCATGTATTGGGGACAGGAATTTCAAAACCCGGTAATAATAAAGATAATGAAAACATTAAAAATAATGGGGAATGGTGAAAAATGCATATGATTAAATGATTATTATTTATTTCTGCTATTATAATATTATAATAGACACTAAATTATTCTACGGAAAACTAAATGGATTTTCATGTTAATCAAATGTAAAGTTTTGACATATACATTATACATTTCAATTAGCATTCCAAGTTAATTTTGTGTGGTGTCAGCATCAGACATTATTTTAATTATTTGATTAAATCATAATCTATTTAAGGTTCGTCGTATTCACTATTCATATGTAATCAACTATCAAGAGTAATATTAAATTTTTAGCAGAATTATTAGCAGGTAGAAGTCATAACCAATGTAATGTGTTAACCAATGTTGTCCATTGAAAAAAAAATGATCTATTGGAGCGTGAAAGGGACGATGTTTTTGAATGCCCGATGGAATGAAGTTATTGGAACACCATCACCACCACAGAAAAAAAATAAAAACAGACCAGTTTTTTAACTTCAGATGACTGAAACTATTTGTTAAAAAAAAACTGATATGTATAGGTCAGTTAGAAGAGTGTTTTATTACCTATATTTACAAACAGAACCAAAGAAGTTATTCAATTTTATTTAGTTTTTTTTTAGTGCTACAGAGGTATATTTATCTCAAAATTATACAATAATTATTGCAGAATATATTTTTGTATTTATTATTATTTTTTTTTAAATGCATTAAAATTCTGCTACAAACAATATTTCGTTAGTTTACTTAAAGAATAAAAAAATAACTGTCAAACTCTAAAATGGTTTTGACACCTCGTTACATATTAAAAGTGTGTGTAAGAATGGCGTTAAAAAACAACTCAAATAAAATATATATATACTAGCTTTAGCCAGCGGCTTCGCTCGCGTGGAATTTGGTCTGCCACATAAAGTTTCGTGAGGTATCATTTTTTTTTTTAACTATAAGTTACCCGTACATCCAAAATTTCAGATGCCTAATTTCAAAACTGACGGATTTAATAAAATCTTTGAACCCCTATTGTATTAAGGGGGAAACCCTTGGGGGTAGAATTATCCAAATTTCTTTCTTAAATTATACAAAGAACCTATCTGCAAATTTCAAGATGCTAAGTTCCTGATTTACCTTTAATTATGTACTATAATGGATTCTCCACAGATCACAAAAAACTGTCTGGGGGGGGGCACGTGCCTTTAAATCTGCCCTTCCTGTAGCCTATGTGTTATTATGACGTATAACCTATATTACTGTAAAGTTTCATCCAACTCCGTTCAGTGGTTTTTGCGTGAAAAAGAGACAAACATACAAACTTTCGCATTTATAATATTAGTAGGATATACTCTCAAAATTCAAATAAAAATAAAATGACAGATGTTAAAACTGCCAACTTTTATAAAAGGTTTTCTGCGTATGCCCGCAGAAGATATGGAAATAAAAACCATACTTTATCTTAGTGAAATTGTCATTCTCGATTGAATTGGCAAACTCAAATTGGTATTTTTTCTCGAAGTTCTGGATATGTTTCGGTTGAAAAGATTTAAATTAATTAAATGTGATTGGTTTATATTCACTATTTTTTAAGTAAATTAAATTCCGGCTATAAGCAATCTCGAAAATGGCACATCACTTGAAACATCAAAATTCGAATACGCCCTTTAATATGTAGCGAGGGGTATATGTTGCACTCTAATAACAAATTGAAATTAAAAAACGAGACTATCGTCTTTTCAGACGCCTTGGAGTTGAAGAAGTAGCTAGATTAGAAACCAGTCGGTTTGAGTGGGAATAAAGTTTGTCATGAAAAGACTGCTATCGGGTTCCAATTGGGACATTCAGGTCATTTTGGATGACTTTATTCGTAACAGAGTAAGGAGCATTAATTAATCTTTGATATTAAGCATTAAGAATCTTCGAGTCAACTATTTTCCTCTTTATTATAGTATTTTAACATATCGTTCGAATCAAAACATTTAATTTTTTTTTACATAAGAAAATAACAAATAAGGCGAAGGAAATATAAAAAAGGCAATAGCATTCGGCAATCAACTTATAAAAACAGAAAGTGAAGGGACAGAATTGGCCCTATCCAATTGAGAACTACAGAGTTCTTTTGTCCGTTCCTTTTTTACCCTCCATTATCTTCTCTTTCATTCCCTTTAAACGCCTCCAGGTATTTCTTTATTGTGAGCTCTGAGGCAAGCTACTGAGGAAACGTTTGATATTTCGGCTACATCTTTATTTTTTCGGCATAAGCTACTCTTTCTGAGCATTTAAAAGAAGTCAGAAAACTTATTCAAAGTGCTCCTGAATCGATACGAATATTTATTTCCGGAAATCTATTAATACTTCAATACTTCAAATTTAGGTATAGAAAAAAGTGAGAGTATACAATGAAAAGAGTATAAGTGAAACTATTTACATGTTAGCCTCGTATGAGAAGGCTATTTTTTACATTAAAAAACTACATTTAAAAAAATTAAATTTATTTATTGATATTTACAACTGTATTATAATACTGTTTTATCCATTTAGCTGGAATATCAAATAACATCAAAGTATAAGTTATTATTTCATTAAAATGTATGTATATATATATATATATATATATATATATATATATATATATATATATATATATATATTTATATATTTTTTAAATTTATTTGTTGGAACTGAATATCTTAGGAGTGCCTTCAATGGGTTTCAACATCCACGCTTTTATGTGAATCTCATAGGGGTGGGGTTTCCAAAAGACCACAAATACAATATTAGCCAAATGGCATTTGTATAATTTCTCTCCATAAATATTTATTATAATTTGACCTCTAGGAGTCTATTATAATAATTAATCTTGTAATAATAATAATCTTGTAACCTCTAGGAGTCTATTTTCATGCATTTTATATCTATAATTAAACTAGTTTTTTCTAAATCCTTTATATTCCACCTTTTTTTATATTTTAATCTTTTAATTTTGTATCTTTCTGTTTACCTCCTCATTTTTCTTTCTCTTTATATTATGTTTACATTATTATCCTTTCTGTACATTTATTTTCTGTATTTTATATTCGTTATCTTTAATTATTATATCTGTCACTATTTTAATTTCTGTTCATTATCTTTAATTTTATTATATTTGTCACTATTTTAATTTTATTATATCTGTCACTATTTTAATTTTCTACATTACATGTCAGTATATTCTTGTGACTTTAACGTTTTTTTATATATTTTTTGTTCTGTTTGTTTCTCTCTCATAACCCTGAAGATGGCCTACAAGGTAGGTCGAAACGTCGCCACACATTAAATATAAGTCTTCTACTTATTTGGTGTTTTTTTGACTGCACCCCCAACTAACTACGTTCTCCATTTATTATAATTATTTATTGAAAATTAAAACTGTATTATAAGAATTCAACAAGTAAATATAATGAATGATACATAATCGCAAGTGAAGAAACTACCCAGTACTCAGTCCCAAAGTAGTACTCAAAATCAAATTTATCTTATAAGGTCACGAGGCCATCTTCTTTTCAGACCCCTCGGAGGATCATCAGGAACTAACGATATAACAGCTACTGCACGACATACGATATCATAATGGGAGTGGTTTTATTCACTTTAGAAAAAAATATTATGAATCCTTTTTATATTGATTTCAGCACCGCCCCTCAGGGAATATAATAATATAATGTAGGGAATATTGTTGTCACAAAATTCTATTCCCCAAAATAACTCTATTTTTACATAAAGGATGAAAGCTTCATATATTTGCCTGTTTTTCGGATTCCACAGAAAAAATAACCCCAAAGAAACCATTTCAAGGCATTCGAACATAAAAGGATAAAGATAGGTAACACATTAAAAGCTGGTTACTCGTCCAATCTCCGATGTTTGAAAAATACAAATTAAAAAATAGAGAAAAACCTTTTAAAAACTAGAAACTAGAAGGAAACCCCTCCTTTTTTTAAGCAAATCTTTTTTTTATATATAAAGAAATATATTTCGTTTTAAAACTGACTGACATTTACAGTTTATATCTGTGTCTATCTCTCGCGGCGCAATGGCTCATGAAAGCTGGCTACCTCAACAATTCTCATCCACTCAGAGCAATCCTCTGTAGATCTTCATCTTCTCACTCTTAGAAGCTGTAGGTCAGCCGCGACTTCCAACTTAAGCCTGGGTCTACCTCTTACTCTTGTAACTAAATCATAATCTTTATACAGATTCCAAAGTTCTCTGTTGGTGGTTTTGTCTCTTAAATTACGAGAATTGCTTTTCTTATTATACTTTGTATGATATTAGATTAATTTGCCAAATGGACAAGACCACTACAGTGGAAAGGCGAATATACTGATAGACCTTTGTGGTAAAATCTCCATTAGTTAATTAATTAATCGGTTTGTTGTTCGTGTATCATCATGTTGCCTTGATACCTCAATGACTGTTACATTTACAGGAATACTCATACTATAATTGGTAATTATTGAATTAATGTTGTTACGCAATTTATAAATAGTTAATAAATAATAATAAGGTTAAGCGAACCCGAAGGCTCGATGCCGATACCACTAGTCTCTGCTTAAATCTTCCAACAATGGACCACAATCCAAACAAAAATCCGCTAGATCATTCTTAAAGCAATGCTCACTTCTAAATTTTTTTAAGATTAATTTATTGATATTTACAACTGTAATAATATTACAACAAGTAAATCTGCTAATATGAACAAATAACATTAAAAAAAACACGTGTAGAGAAACTACCCATCGGTAGCACTCCAATAAAGTTCTACAGTAGAAGGTCTCGAGGCCATCTTTTCAGACGCCTCGGAGGGTTATCAGGAATAGTATGGGAAGCAAGCGGATTCAAGTGTGTTATCGTAGGTATCTAGTTTGGGTAGAATCAGCAACTTATAGGATATTAAGATCGTGATGGATGAGTTTGTTTGTGACATAATAAGGGGCATTGAGGATTTTACGAAGGATTTTGGATTGTAAGGATTGAATACGAGATGAATTGGATGGTTTAGTAGAGCTCAATTCCGTATGTCCAAATAGGTCTGATAACTGTATGTAAATGAGTCTTTTGCAATTAATTGGGAGCTTAGAGTGTTTATCCAGTAAATGTTGAAGTAGGCGAAAACGTCGAGCAGTTTCTTGTCTTTTCAGTCTTGTATGAGGATTTAATGATATTTAAAAAAAAAATTATATGGATGATCCATAATTCAGATATAATAATAGTATGGGAAGCAAGTTGAGAGACTAGCGGATTCAAGTGTGTATGGGAGCTTGTCATGGAAGGATTGGTATCTAGTTTGGGCCAAATCAGCAACATATGGGATATTAAGATCATGATGGATTAGTTTTTTTGTGACTTAATAAGGAGCATTGAGGATTTTGGATTTTAGGGATTGGATACGAAATGAATTGGATGGTTTAGTAGAGCCCCAAACCTCAACTCCGTATGTCCAAATAGGTCTGATAACTGTCATGTAAATAAGTCTTTTGTAATTAATTGGGAGCTTAGAACGTTTGTCCAAGATGTCTTCCTGAAGAGGACAAGGAATCACTGGAGTAGTGTATTAGTGTTTTTTGTTCTTTGTATGAGAATATAGGTAGTATATTCACTTCATTCACAACACCTGTACTACTACAACCCGTGAACAGGCCTGGGCTTCAGTACATGGTAGAGATTGTACTGTTTCATGGACAATTGTTGTACAGGGAGGTAGTTTGTCCTAGATCACGCTCAACCGCCAGATTCCCCAATTATTTTGGGCACCTACTTTATTCCCGCTCAAACCCACTTGTTTCTACGTCTTCGATTCCTGATAATCCTCCGTGGCGTCGAAAAGAAGATGGCCTCGTGACCTTATAAGTTGAATTTGTTATTTGAATTTTTTTTTTAGATTAATTTATTGATATTTACAACCGCAATAATATTACATCAAGTAAATTTTTCTGACATGAGCAAATGAAATGAAAACAAAAAACATTTGTGGAGAAACTACCCGTCGGCAGCACTCCAATAAAGTTCTATAGTAGTAGTCTATAGTAGAATGTCTCGAGGCCATCTTCTTTTCAGACGTCTCGGAGGGTTATCAGGAATATTATGGGAAGCAAGTTGAGAGACTAGCGGGTTCAGGTGTGTATGGAGCTTTTCATGGAAGGATAGGTATCTAGTTTGGGCCAAATCAGTAATATATGGGATATTAAGATCATGATGGATGAGTTTGTTTGTGACATAATAAGAAGCATTGAGGATTTTACGAAGTATTTTGGATTGTAAGGATTGGATATGAGATGAATTGGATGGTTTAGTAGAGCCCCAAAGTTCAACTCCGCACTTCTAAAATAATCTAAGAATAGATTACATTAATAGTAATGTATGAAATGCTTGTTTCAATTATTGTGTTGAGTAAAGAAAAAACTTTGGATTATTTAAAACGGATTCACATTAACTTTCTTTCTGAATCGAATAAAACCACTCCAACTATGATACAGTATGTAGTGTAGAAGTTGATACTGAGTTTCATGATGAAATTCATTACAAAATTGGGTATCTTTAGACTGAACTAAAGAAAATAAATCCTTGTTATATAAAACAACGTAGGTATTATTTAAAAAAAAAGTACAATGATCAATCTATGAAAAATAGCAATTAAATAAACACTTCTACTACTGTATGGCGCTGCAACTCGGTGACGAGTCCTGACCTCCTTCTTCCTGTCTTTCATCCGACCACCTCAGCTTCGCTCTCCCCCTTCTTCTCGTGCAGTAGAGAGGTTCTGCCAAAGCCGTCTTAGAAATGGCCTCATCCATTCTAATGCTTAAATAAACACTATAATATATTAATGTATGTAGATAAATTGTCCTCACACGGATCTCAATAATACAAAAAGGTGATCCGAGGAAATTTCGTGAAAGTTTCTTTTGGCTAAACCATATTTGTTCGTTGATTAACAAATCCTTCCAGAAAGATTGGTTATCATACTATACTCACGGACGGGAAGTACACTATTTAGTATTGACGTACCTAACGGTAATTATTATTTAGGCTCTGGGTTTCTGATAAAGAATAGAGTGATCGAATATAGGTTGGTATATTTCCGATGTTTAGGTTTCAAGCAGCTTTAATAAACATTAATGCTCCTACCAAAGGTAATAATGGTGAAAGTAAATACGAATTTAATGATTAAATAGAGTGAATTTACAATGAACTACAGCGAAACTACTTAACTATAATATTAGAAGAAACGAAACAAACTTTTGACAATACGGTCAGACCTTTTTTTCTCAAAAAAATTATAATACACCAAAAAAAAAGTTAACAAACCTGAATTAGAGTCCGATTTTCTTCGGAATAATTATAAAGCTCCTGAAGATATGATTGTAACTAGAGATCTACAAATGGTTTAGAAAACGAGGAGAGGATGTTACCAGTGGCGAACCAACGTCAAGGGGAGCGATCCGCCTCGGGCAACATCGGAAGAGGGGCGCAAAGGTGGAGAGAAAAAAAAAGTAAAAATTACATTACTGAACTCCCTGAGAGAACATGCTCCAACTGTACGTATAAAGAAGAAAAGGGTGAATTCTCCTAGCTACTATATGAAAATCATTGAAGGGGACTTAAACGCCAAAGTTGGAAAGAGAATTTTAGTATCTACCATTGGTAAAACAGTTTACATGATGACAAAGCTTGTGACAAATAAACTGGACCCAAAAGTCATAAAATTGCAAGCACTTTATTCCAGAATAAGAATATACGGATGGGCATCTGTACACGGGGTGTTGTCATAGTCCATCAAATCGACCATATACATGTCAATGACAGACACTTTAGTGGCATTATCGATGCCTGAGTAATCAGAGGAATTAACATTAACTCAGACCAGTTACGTTGCGGCAAGATTGCTACTAACACACCTAGACAGTAAGGGACAGAGGAATTAGATTTAAGAAATAAAACAAGCGAACTCCCAGATCAGGGGAGTATGCAGACCACAGAAGATGAGAGTATATTTTGAGTAACTGTGGAAAGACGATGGGACAAAAAAGGAACAGTAAGATACAAGATATTCTTGGTAACCAATTGCAGCTTATAAACTTTTGATCAATAAGCGTCCTCTCAGTACATTAGAGGAATTTAAGAGTAAAAGAAGTGAAGAAATGCTTGAATTGGAGAGTTGAGTTGAAGGAGTGCCTGGTCACCATTCTGTAAATGTATGGAAAGGGATAGGAAGCATTCATTCATTTTAAAACCCATACCAAGGTTATTAAACTGCTTAGGTCCCTTACTGTAGCCTAGGTTAACCATGGGAGAAGTAATTTGTATTGTAAACATCAGGGGTAGTAAGTCCAAAGAATTCAAGACAAAAAGAGGAGTGAGACAGAATCATCCATTAATTTGCCTTTTCTTCCTTCTGACTCAGGAAAGACTCCTGTTTAGAGCCTCGCATGTTTAATTACCTGACACTAGATTTAACAGTAAGATGTCCCTGCTTACTCTGCTTGACGACACCGTTTTAGTTGGTCATACTATCAAGAAATTGGGTTAGGTAATCATTGTGGCAAAGACAAATTTTATCGTTAAGCAGGACACCCCAAAGCACAGAAAAAATCGGAGTTTGAACAGGTATTAGAATTTATATATACATTTTATAAGTAAAATTTAAAATAATAAATAATTAGAAAAAATAGAATATAGTATGAAAATATTAAAAAAAAAACCTGTACCACTGCAACCCATGAAGGTTTCAGTACGCGGTCGAGCCTGTACTGTTTCAAGGACAACGTTTGTGCAAGGAGGTGATTTGTCCGAACAACTCGCTCAACCACCAAGGTATCCAAATCTCACAGAGATCCATCAGTGGATAATATATTTCTCATAACTGGTATATCAACTTAATACTCTACACACTGAGCTATCCTATTCCTTTACAAAATGTACCTTTTAGTAAATAATAAGAAACATATTATTAAGAAAATAATTACAAACATAGTTGAATGAACTTTATTTATAAACGTTCTATTTGATATAAATCGATATGAGCACTGTCACAGAGAGACGGAAGACCCAGGTTCGCATCCCGGCCAGGGCAAATCTTTTCTCTTCAAAATAAAAATATTTAGATATTATTTATAATTTATTTTTATATATTAAATATTATTTCCGGAACTAAAGTCGGTCACTTAAAATTATCAAAAGGGCCATAGGTTACCGTCCTCTGCCGTAATATTTATTAGTAAATTTATTGTTACAGGTATCTTTATGTATTCAAACGTATTTTATGTATTCCTCCCTTTGATATATTTAAAAGTAGTTCGACTTAGACATATCATCACGTTTTTGAGACACGTCGTTTCCGGACGATTCACTTCTGCAACTGGATAAGCGAGAATTTAGGAGTAGGGGTTGTAAGTGGCCGAAAACTAGGCCTACAATGAACGAAACGTATCCTACAAAAACACACTGACAAAGAGATGAAGCCGAAATCAGCCGAGATAGGAAAGAGAAGTTGTAACAAAACAACATTACGAAGGGGCACAAAGGAGGAGAGGAAGAGAGAGACAGATGGAGGCCGATAAGTTTGTTCATCGGAACAAATGGCAAAGGTAACTGTATACTTTAGTACTTGAGTAGCCCCAACGTTCAACTGTTCGGAGTCGGCGGGGAACCTACAGCCATGAGAACAAAAAAATTATTCCATTTCGACAGATAGGTTAAATATTATTCGAAAAAAAATGTTACATAAAATTAAATATAAGACATTGGCATAATATGGAAGTATATAGAAATATATAAGTGTAAACATGTGACTGATTGTCAATTTCTAATACAGTAGAACCTCGATTATCCTTCAGGGTATGGGACCAAGATGGTGACGGATTTGGGAAATAGGCGGATACGTACTAATAAGGTATACAGAGGTAGTAAAACTATTTTTTAAAAATAATAATTACATACATCGATGGCTAGAAGCACAATCATTGTGTGTCCAATATTTCCCTCTTGAGAAATTAATATCAATTTAAAGGTGGAGTTGAGCTCTTTCCTCATGCACAAACGTAGTATGCCCCATCTTAAAAATCATTAAATGATTATACATTTTTAAAAAAAGGTCAACTGGACTCAATCATATAATTTATTCTTTAAATAGGAGAAAAAAATCCATTTCCAATAAAAAAAAAATTTATTCCTTATTTTCGAGATACGTTTTGGCCTAGGCTATTCTCAATCTTCTGTTTTAATTGTTTCATTTTTTACTTATTATATTGTTAACAATTCGACCATAAGTCATTCATCTGTAAAATCATGCATAAATTCTACAATTGTATCAATATAAATAATTCAATAAATAAAAGGTTAACTTATTATTAAATTACTATAGAGGACATGGTTCACTCTGAATTTAAAGATTTTTTTAAATGGAATAAAACAACTTAAATTGAGGTATCTATGCTTTCTTTTGGTTATTTGTTGGACAATAAAAGAATTTATGTACAGTTTTATTTATTGAATTATTTATATTGTTACAATTGTAGAATTTATGCATGATTTTATAGATGAATCACTTATGGTCGAATTGTTAACCATATAATAAGTAAAAAACGAAACAATTAAAACAGAAGATTGAGAATGGCCTAGGCCGAAACGTATCTCGAAAATAAGGAATAACCTTTGTCTTTTTTTCCGACATTATTATAAGTACTTTTAAGAAAACAAGTACCCGACTTATTCTTAGCCGGCGTCTATGACTTTAGCAACCAAACAATATATATACGTCTTTTTTTTTTCTTTACTTTTCTCAAACTGAGGTGACGGTTAACATAGAGTGACGGATAATAGAGGTTTTACTGTATTTTCATTAAATATAAACGTTAATCGATTGCTAAAACCAAAACATTACTTTATTATTATGGATAATACACAGTATCCAATGATAAATATAAAGCAAATCATATCTAAAACCATAACAGTTGATTAACAGTCGTTTTATATAATGTAATATTTAATACCGTCACTTACAATGAATAGAAAATGACAATCAGTCATTTACACATTAGTCATAAACACACGTTAAGCTAAGATATAGACATAAATATATGAAAGATAAAAATATTAGTCTTTAAGTGAGATATTATTAAAAAAATAATTATAAAAATTGAATATTACATATACGAGTAGATATATGTAAGATGCAAAAATATACAATATAAGATAGGTAAAGATGTAAACATAAACAATAAAAGATAGATAAAGATAGAAATGTCAGATAAATAACAACATAATAGGAAAAATGTTAGTCGATATTATTTATTAAAGTAATTAAATTTTACTGGAGTTTTCATGATTAAGAAAAATTATTTTTTATTATCAATGAACGCGAAAGAAAAAAAAATGCAAGTTAATATAAAATTGAGGATATAAAATAGTATATAAAAAAATTTTAATTATGAATTATGGATTATCCAGTCAACTCTTTTCCACTTAAAAAAAATGTGTTGTGATGCAAACATTCGGTCTCAGATCGAAAGTGTCACATCTTGTGCTAAATCAGTTAAGTGATAAATATTTTTGAAAGTTGGCAAATTACAAAACCACTGTTCCTCACCCCTTTTATGCCGTTGCAAAAAACATAGCGCTTTTTTTTAATTTAAACTAAAAAAAATGGAATGCGTCGATTCAAATTAATGAAAGAAACTAAATATTATACTATTCGGTTTTAGGTCCGATGCACGACGATTACACCTGAATAAAAAAAAAAAAGATCCCTTGAGATGAGAGAGGAGAGAGATTTCTTGTGAAAGGAACATATTGTTGGATATTTCACCATCCCTAGTCTAATATTTTCAAATCATTTATTTAAATAAATTAATAAATTTCGATTAGTTATTTAATTTTTCCGATCAGTTGCCTCCTCCCTGTCGAACTTCGATTGTGCTGGACAGGGAATCGACTGCTGACGGTAGCGGACTGAATAAAAACTAGAAAGAAGATTAAAGCCTGAGGGTGATTAACAAAGAGGAGATAAGAAGGGCTGGCTCTGGCATCCCTTTGTGCCCTACACCCGGCGCCCAACTCTACCTATAATTGCCAGTCCCATCTTTACAACTCCTCTAAGGTTAGTATTCCCCTGCCCTTTTACTTTTAGCCAATCCTCGGATGAGTACTATAGTTGAAGTTGGAGAACTATTAGGAGTTGGAGGTATAGAATTTTTTTTTCTATTTTTATAATCTCAAAAATCCGATGGTTTCTTCCTTATAGTTAGAAGTTACAGGACTTTCGAATGCTAATTTTATTTTTATTTTTAAAATAATTAAAAATTGGTGATAAGGAGGTTAATAGTAGATTAATCCACTTTTTTTTCTTTTTTTATAATGTCAAATATCCGATGGTTTCTTCCTTATAGTAAGAAGTTACCGGACTCTCGAATGCTAATTTTATTTTTGTAATTTATTTTATTGTTATATGATATAATTTTTTAAATATTTTATTTGAAAAGAAAAGATATGACCAGGACCGGGACTCGAACCCGGGTCTCCCACCTACCCGTGGTGGTGCCTTAACCATCTCGGCCATCCTAGTTCGCTTCTCGGTCAGTCATATCCCTTCTTTCCACCGATCCTATATCTCTGTGTTCTCGCAATTTCCGATGTATACACGGGAAGAATGTTAATTGAACATTACTTTATTTTTGGATCTTGTAGACTTTAAGTCATTAATATTTGCAATGATTTATTGGTTCAGGGTAACAAGAAAAATATAACACCGTGTACATCAAGAAATTCAAGATATTTAATTTTCTGTATTTAGCAATTGAATGGTTTCAGATGCACTCATGAGCTTTCATTAGATTAATGAAAGTAATTACCGAATTATGTTCTTTCTTCCCAACATATTCGCACCTCGAAATATCGGATGATTCAAATCGCTAAGAATTTCGACAAGTGACACTTCAAGATATGTGTCATTTCTGATCTCAATCAAGTGAGTATGAACCTTTTTTATCGCCTCCTCTTAGATTTCATTTAATTGTCTGTGTGCCACGCTTTTCGTTTATCGCTTACGATACATCGCTTATCTTATATCGCCTCAGTGTAAACGGGTTCTAAGGGTGTGTTTATCATGGAACAGTTATATGCTTAATATTATATTACTTAATAAGTGAGTTTTTTGCTTACTGAACATTTTGAAATAGACTGAGATTTATTTTGATATAGTACGTAGTCAATAGCTGATATTTAGCATTTACAGACATTCAATACATTTTATTACTTGTTGAAATCCCTATTGATGTCCCACTTTCGAATGTGCAAAGATTGAATTTGAATATTGCAACATTCGAAACGGTATTGAGGTTTCAAATAGATGGATAAATTATAGTATTGTACAAATCAATAAATTCTTGTTGCATTATCTTGGCATTGGGGCCTATGAGGGCTTACTTAAAATAATATTTATGAAAACATGATTACATAACAATTAATTCCTTCTTTTTTTTTTGACTGTTCATATAATATATTGTCAAGTAACAGTATTTATTTAGCATGTTTTATTTAAATATAACCTTAATTTTGCTCATTTACTATTTATCACTACTAATTAATAATTTGAAATATAGTTTTATAAAGTAACATAGTATAATGGTATAGTACGTATAATATATTGGGTTGTAACATGTAAAATTTCAGTAAAGATGTAAATTTAAATTATTAGAAAAAAATGATTAAACAATAATTATATTGATCAAAATTGGATCCTTCACTTTCAATACACTTCTCCCAACATTAATCTAAGCATTTCTATCCCCGCTCTGTAGAAATTAGGTGTCAAGGAAGAATCAAGTCTTTGAAGGCCGATTTCAGGGCATTTTCGTTGTCAAATTTGTATTTCTTAAAAAATTATCCAAACAACGGAAAAAGCAAAAATCAGTTGGAGAAAGGTCCGGAGAATATGATGGGTGAGGAAGGAACTCTATATTCAGCTCCTGAAAAAAACAATCGGGTAAGCTGCTGGGCCTCATGCATGTGGTACCCATATTCCCAGTTTTTTGTCTTACCAAGCTCCTTAAGATCCCTGGAAACAGTCATGACACTTGCTCCAAGTTGTGAACTTAATTCACGAGTGGTTTAGGAAGAGCCCATTTCGACCAGCTCTTTCAACTTTTTGTTGTCCAACTTAGTCTTCGGCCTACCACGTTCTTTGTTGGTAAGGTCATAATCCCCAGATCAAAAATTTTCAAACCTACGAAAGATAGTCCTTTCGCTCACTGTATCTTCACCGTAAACAGTATTAATGTTTCGGAACGCCTCCATGACGCTATGGCCAAGTTTAAATTCGTAGAGAAAAATCATACGAATTTCCGCGGAAGACATAATTTTATTCTTATTTATTTTCAAAACGTTGCTTCACTTTCAAACGGAAAAGTAAGACTGATTATGAAAAAAAGATTAAATGATCTTTCAAACGGTATGCATAACATAATTGTTTTTGCACAAATAATCTAATCCCTAATGAAAAGCAAACTGTAAATAAACGAAACTTACATTTCATCCGTTACAACCCAATAATATAGTAAATTATAATATTATTTGGTTTATAATAATGATACCACATAATAATATAGTATCAGGTAATTTATTTTTTATTTGTATCACACTACATGAGCTATTGAACCGTCTGCATATTATTATTTGTACATTACGTAATTATTTGCTTAGAAATTTACTATATTTTTACAATGAATGGAATAGCATGGCTTGATGTTTTAGGCCCATAATTATTAATTTTAAAATACAAAAGCAATGTTGTATAGTTAGTTGAGTTTATTAATGTTTCAAATACTTTATAATTTTTTTTTTTATCCTCCCCTTCGTGCAGTACGTCTGAATACTGCACGGATACAAATATCTATAAAATCAAACAGACCGGTGTATATTGAGAAGAATTGCAGCTCGAGAGATAGAAGAAAAGAAGATTCAGCAGAAGCTAGATTATTCGAGGGGATCGAACCGGGAATACCCCGGATAACCGAAAACTCGGATCTTACGCAGGCAATGAGAAAACCTTTGGGATACAATTTCCCGCGTCGTCTGCGTCTTATCTATCTGGCTTTGGATAATTAGTTTTTAAGTAAGCATTGAAATTATAATTAAGCATTATATATAGATATGAAACTATTGGACAATGGTATCGATTATTACTTTTAGAATGTCGATATTTTTATATACGTTTGATAATCCAACCCAAAAAAATTGTTTCGTGATTGGTTGCGATAAACGCAGACATTTTAAAAATATCTATTTATTTATTTAACAAATTCAATTTCATAGTAAATAAACATTAAATAATTAAAACTATCTACAATATTTACATTCTGCACTATGCAACTCAGGCTAAAGCTTTCAATAAGTGAATTGCAAAGCACATCAGGAGATCTCAGAGCTTCTTTTCCTGCCATGCAACTTACTTTCAAAGCTAGAAACAGAGTGAGTGAACTAGTAGAATAGAATTATCTAAAAGGGGAAAAATCCTGTTTATTTAACCGGGAATAGAATTCACTAGAATTCCCCCTTCTTGTGAGAATTCACTATTTCTCGTAAATTTTAACGGAATATTTAATGATGGTATCTTTAACAGTGTGTTGTGAGTGATCATTCAAGATTTTTTTTAGCCACATATATATACCCCTCGTTATTTTTAAGTTGTTTTTTAAAGGAAAAAAGTAAAGAAAAACTCCTTACACCCCCAAAACATGTTGTGTAACATAATCGTACAATGTTAAATAACAAACAAACATTATATAAGAAAAAAAATTATATAAAAGGTATGTAGACTGATGTGTGAAAAAAGAATCACCTTGGGTGTGTATTAAGAATTTTGTGTATTTATTTTAAGTTAAAAATAATCATTTTTTAATTAATCTTATACCTGCTTTATGCAATGACAGGTCATGTTGAACGTTTACCTTAAGTATTAAAACCCTTTTTAAACGGAAAATGTGGAAGTAACACATGAAGATAATACTCCACTTATTGAAAATAAATTTTAAATTTATTGATTTAGGTAGTATCCTTGGCCCAATCCTTTATACAGTTTATACAGCTGACATATACTATACTATACCACGTATACTTATGATAAATGTGTATTATAGTGTAGTAATCAACACCAATCCAGTTATTGCATCCCAAAGCCTCCAATCCCATATCACTGATCTTGAAGAATGGAGTCAAAACTGGAGAATTAAAATAAATTCTCGAAAATCGCATGAAATCACTTTTACCTTACGTCGTAAACCAATGACTTCCTGCCCTTCAGTATCCTTTAATAATATCCCACTAGTGCCTGTCGAACAGATCCGATACTTAGGGTTGCATCTCGACAAACGATTAACCTAGAATCCTTATACAATACTGAAAAGACAAGAAACCGCTCGACGTTTCAGGCTACTTCAACACTTACTAGACAAACGCTCTAAGCTCCCAATTAACTACAAAAGACTCATCTACATGACCTATTTGGACTTACGGAGTAGAGCTTTGGGGCTCCACTAAGCCATCGAATTCCTGTCGTATCCAATCCCTACAATCCAAAATCCTTCGTAAAATCCTCAATCCTCCTTATTTTGTTAAGAATAAAGTCATCCAATAACGACCTTTATGTCCCTTTTGTTGCTGATTTGGCCCGAACCCGGTATCTATCCTTTCATAACAAACTTCATTACCACTCAAACCTTCTAGTTTCAAACCTAGCTTCTTCTTCAATTCCCGATAATCCTCAGAGGCGTCCGAAAAGAAAATGGCCACGTGACCTTCTTATTTGAACTTGAGATTTGAGTACTACCAGTGGGTAGTTTCTCTACTTGTCATTATCTCATGCCATTATGTATCACTCAGTCTATTTACTTGTTGTATTATTGTAATACCATTGTAAATATCAATAAATAAAACAAAAATAAAAAAATTACTGACATTATTTTCTATACTTTTTAGTTTTATTATCTATTATATTGTGTTTTTTAATATTTTAACTATTATTGATTTATATATAGTTTCTACTTGACTTAACATGTCCGGTCTTTATAAATTTTTAAATTTAAATGACCTCATTGTGCTCCACTAAGATATTGAATTTAGCTCGTATCGTAAAATTCTACCTTCGTAAAATTCTTAATGCTCCTTACCTTGTTACGAAGTCTTCCTTAATGGTCTTAATGTCCCATTAGTTACTTGTTTGGCCCGAACCTGATATCAATACTTTCTTGACGAACTTTATCAAAAGCCTTTATTTTCAACCTCTTCAATTCCTGATAATTCTCCCAGACGTCTGAAGAGACGGTTGCCTCGAGACCTTTTAAGCTGAATTTGTTATTCGAGTACTACCAGGGGGTATTTTCTCTACTTGCATTTATTTCATGCCATTAATTATATCTTATTCTATTTACTTGATGCATCATTATACAGTTGTAAATTTGAATAAATAGTTTTTTTTTAATTAACAGGAAAAAAATGATCCGGCTGAGGTAAAAAAAATATGTCTTAAGTAGGAAGAACTGTTTATTGGAAAGCCAACGTTTTGTTTTACATTTCAGGTATTCTTCAGTCAGGGCATTGGGATGAGTCAAATGTAAAGGTTTTTTTTTCATAAAAACGATACGTTAACTTTCTAATAAACAGTTCTGCTTAAGAGATTTTTTTTTTTTACCCGGACCATTTTCTTCCTTATATAACGTATGTAACGTCAACTATTATTATTCAAGTTTTGAAAAAAATTGTTTCCTTAAGGAGTACTTGCAAAGATTTACTTAATACTACGTTACCAAGCATTTCTAATATTGTACAACAAGTAATACCTCGGTGTGTCTGTTTTTTTTTTTATTGTTTTTTCTTATATAAAAGAAGGAGGATAAAGAATAGCAAAAAGAAAGACAGGAACACCAGTGGCTATTTCTTAAAGAACGGACACGTGAAGAAGCAAAAACAAAGAGTGCTTGGGAACAATGGTAGCCGAAAGGCACGAGGTGGAGCGAGCTCATCAGGGGATATTGAAACCAGGGGGTTGGAATACATCTACCCCTCTTATCTATTCTGTCTACCCTTCACCCCTCCAGCCCTCTCATGCGTATTCTTATTGGTTCTTCCACTGGGACCTGGCTTCATACTCTACTCGAAATAAACCCAACAAAAGCAGTTTTGTTTGTTGACAGAATGGACAGAAAAAAAGCGACTATTGTTGATAATTTAATTTTTAATTAATTTGGTAAGTGGCTATGACTATAATTTCATTTTTTTTTATAACTTGATAATCCCAATTCATATACTTTACAGAATGGCCTTAATACAGTGCCTTAAAAACAACAACTTTATATTACTTTAGTGAGACGATGCATGTTGCTGAAAATCTTTCAAGCAATTAGTTTAAATTTGTATCATTTAGAATTATTTCAACGAACGTGTTTCTATTAAAAGTTAGTTTTGGAAAGTGGTGTGGTATCGCCCCACATTTTTTTTTTTAATTCTATCGTATTCTAGAAAACTGTACCATTACCTAGACAGCGTCTCGGCATGGTAGAGGCTGTATTGTTCCTAAGACAATGTTTTTGCAGGAAGGTGATTTATCCGAGAACTGCCCAATCAAGGGTCCCCAATTTATTATAGGGACTAGGTGAGCCCAAAGAGGGTCTGAAACAGCTTAGTAGAGTAATTAATTTATCTAAACAACCGGATTTGAACCTTCAGCAAGTCGAGTTAATATAAAGATATTAAATTTCGTAAAAATTAAACGTCCAAGCTAAAATTATGTTAAAACAAAATGAACAATTTTAAAAATATTCAAATCTATCTACAATTTAATAAAAACCTCTTGGATAAAAGATTTTATAATTACTGTGGAGTGTTTTATGGAATACATAATTATATATATACACACATACACGCACTACTTCAGTTGTACAAGATATTTATTATTAGATAAAAATTGATGATAAAAACCCCATGTATTTATTATTGAAGAGTATCATTGGCATAAAAAAAAAAAAAAAAATCAAATTATTTATTATTTAACAATAATAAACTGCTTAAACAATACGATAATGATCGGCATAAATTTGGTCTGAGAGTGTTTCACGAAAAAATAAATAAATAAAATGAATTCACGAAAAATATAACCAAGCGAATATTTCTCATATAAATTACAACAGCGCCAGTTCAAATATTTATCCACCTGAATCAATTCGGTTTCTTATTAAAAGGAAGATTTTTTTATTGAATGTTTGCAAGAGTGGCTATAATTTTTTAAAACAACATTTGCACGACACCATCTCTTTCCTCTGACAAATATATTTTCTTATACTTTTTAAATTTGTTCAATTATTATTTCTGTTATTTCATAATTCCTTTTAATGAAGGTGAAAATGTGTAAAATTTCTTAAGTACGAAAATATTAAATAGTGAGATACTTGAATAATTATTTATATTACTATTTATTTAGGGTAAGATAAATAAAACCGTTTTCCAGTTATTGTTTATTCTTAATTTTCACTCTATTAGAGACGTTTCGAACCTATGGTGTCATTCTCAATCTTTTCTTCTCCTGCATCTTTTAACTTTAATAAATAAATTAACAATAATTACATTACTATAAATAATTTAACATAAATGTCCAAAGAAAACACACTATAAGTATAGGTACCTGGAAAGTCATACTTTTAAAAATCCTTGGGAGATCATTAGTCCTCCATGGTCAATAAAATAATATTACATTAAAAGACCAAATCTTGATCTTTGAACTATTAGATCCTTTTTCAGTTCTATGAATCATTTGACTTTAATATAAGATGCAGGAGAAGAAAAGATTGAGAATGACACCATAGTGTCGAAACGTCTCTAATGGAGTGAAAATTAAGAATAAACAACAACTGGAAAACGGTTTTATTTCTCTTACCCTAAATAAATGAAGAATTAAATCCAGTTTAAAAAAAAAATAAAAAAAAAATATATTACTATATAAATAGACGATTGGACAATATAAACGTAAATTTTTGTGTGTATATATATATATATATATATATATATATATATATACACATATATATCCATATTGGCTCCGGTTTCTATCAGCCCTGAAGATGCCCTACAACGTAGGTCGAAACGTCGGCACTCATAATAAATAAGCTTTTCCTATTTTGTGTTATATTGACTGCACCCCCAGACTATCTATATCCCACAAAATAAATTATCAATATTTTATTTTCTCTTTGATTTTATTAATACCAATTTTAAATTTTAAAAAGCCTCTTAGTACTGAAAAAAGTATCGTGTGTGTGGATTCATTGTTGAAAGAAGTTCCATACCTGATGGAATGGGATTCAGTACATGTCACAGACCGTACTGCTTCTCAGGCAACGGTTCTACAGGGAGGTAACTTGTCCGAGATCGTTCCTAATTTCCAGTTCTCTACCAATTAAGGATATCCACTTTATAGAGGCTGGGTGAGACCAACTCTGTAGATCCATCCGTCGCTGTTAACAGATTAAATAGTTTATCTGCCAATGATTTAACTGCCAGAAACCTTCAATAGCATAGCATCGTATTCAATAGCGTACGTTACTACACACATTGAACTGCTCTATATATTTACATTATTACAGAATGTAAGTATATTACTAGATGTGTGTATATATACTCTTATTTTCTATACATTATTCCGAGCGTGTTTTCAAATTTTCAATCACAGAATTGAATAATTCAGGATTTTTGGATGCAATTAAGTCTGAAAATGCCTTTTTGAATTGTGAACATACCAAAAAAAAAAATACTCTTAAAGAAGTTATCCAAGTTTCTGAACAGTGGTAAGTCTGTTGAAGATAAGTCTATTAGCGAGTTAGGTGGGTGTGAGAGTACTTCGTAACCTAGCTCGCTTAGTTACTCCACTTTCAGTTATGAAACCTGAGGTTTGACGTTGTGCAAGAGTATAGGTTCCTTCCGATTATCCAATGCAGGATGATTCTTGATTTGTTTTTGTTTCATTATGTCAGTATCCCTGCAATACCTTGTGGATGTGATGGTTTCACATCTTTGCAAAAAGGAGATATGAATTATTTATGAATTAATCAGTAACCCATTCTCAAACCAATAGGGAACGGTCCGTTCCTTGCAACGTTTTTCCAAAAAATATGGTTGTTTCTTGCAAGTTTGGTTACTGAGTGCCTAAGTTTAAACTCGTTGTTTGTCAATGCCAGTGCGAGAATGTGCCATAGTGGTTAGTTTCCACATTGAACATGGTTCTCCTTACTCTGCTGGCTGCCTGGTGAAGGTTCTATTACAATTCATAGTAATGTGATAATTTTGGGAATACGTTGAGCATATGTGCTAAGCTTACTTCCTGTTCTTCAGTAGTAGGCCATTTTGTACCAGTTGCAGTAATAGGCAGCTAATAGATGGCTCTGTTTCTGTTTCAGGGAGATAGAGCAGAGCAAAGAGTAAATTGTGGTACATTAAACACTAAAATAATTACACGAAAATCGCGTGATTTCATGGTCTTATTTGATGGCATACTAAAGATTGTTCAATTGTAGTGATAGTAATTATTATAAAACAAAATACAGGGTTGTGAAGAGTTCATTACAATTTGTAAACATAAATATAGTAAACAACAAAAGTCGAATAGTTTTACTTTGAATTTTAGAAACAATAAATGGACTTTTCATATGGAACGATCCAATTCTTGTTAATCCGGGTTTCGGGTATTGAGGATCTAGATAAGCGGGGTTCTCCAGTAGATGTATGGTTGAGATGAATCATTTCAGTCATACAAGTCCAATAGAAATGTCGAGGTATGAGGGATTGGATCCGGAGGGTCGCTTCAGATTCATAATCGGAAGGCGCAGGTATACCCTTACATCTTCAGAGGAACGTACCGCCACGGGGACTCTGGGATTTTGAACAATCGGGCTATGGAGAAATGCTTGCGCGGCTGCAGAGGGAAGTGAATCAGTGATTAAAGCCCTCTTTTAATTGAGTGATCCAAAGAGGGTGGCTCAAATAATAGCCTACGCAGGGCCGGTTATGAAATATGCTCTGCCGGTCAGATCAAAGGAACTCTACAATGCTAATGGCACCTGGGTTCCTTTGCCGCTCTCTCCATACATAAACAAATATTATCAACATTATGCGTCCTTAGCTACTTCTTCTCTGATAAATAATTACATACTTTATTGTCATATCCCTAATAGGCCGATCCAGGGGGGGGGGGGTTGTCTACTGTGAAGAATCCATTACAGAACATACTTATAGGCAAATCATGTGATGATAGTTTAGGATATTTTAATGAACCTTTGAAACCTTTCTATAAATACTACAAGTTTATTTCTAAGTTATTGTTGATTTTTTTGCCCGTCTGCCCCTTGTGCCTCCCCCAGAAAAAAATCCTGGATCCGCCCTTGATATCCCTCACTAAATTGGCAAATATATTATTATTTTTATTAGGGTAGGATCAGTGTGTGGAGGATTTTCCTGCGGATTTCTTGATTCAGTTTACATACTTTTGCTCTCGTATACATAAACAGGTATCATCCATATTATAAATCCGAAGCTACATCTTCCGTTATAAATAATTACTAATTTTATTCCTATATCTCTAATTACGTTCTGTTATATAATAATTTTAGGAGCAGCGTGCGCAGATTTAAGAAGAGATGCACATATGATTCGACATTACCTAAAATATCCTACGCAAATGAAGGATTTCTTGATTCATTTTGCGTTCTGTCATACACATACTATTGCTCTCGTATACAGAAACAAGTACTATCAACATTATGTATCCTAAGCTACATATTCTGAGATAAATAATTACTACTTTTATTCGTAAATCTCTAATTACGTTATGGTACATCATAATTTTAGAAGTAGTGCATGTAGGTATGTTATATATGCTATATGCTATGTATGGATGCTACTTGATGTAAGAAGAGATGCATGAATGTTTCGACAGAACATGAAATAACCTACGCAAGTAAAGGTTTTGATGATTTACTATGCGTCCTTAGCTACATCTTCTCTGATAAATAATTACATACTTTATTGTAATATCCCTAACTAAATTTTGCAAATATGTTATTATTTTTATTGGCATAACAGCAGTGTGTCTTGATAGTGTGAAGGTTTTTTTATTCAGTTTTCATTCTGTCGTATATATTAAAAAATATTATCTACATTACGTATCATCGATAGATCTTCTGTGATCAATTAGTTCAGATTTTATTAGTATTTCTCTAATTACATTTTACAGATATATCACAATTTTAAATCAGTAATGTATTTTTATATAATCATAATTTAAAATACTAAAAAGAGACACTCCAACACCATCAAGTCCCAAATACAACAGAATGCCAAGGATGGTAACAGGAGAATAGCTGGAAAATGTTAAATAAAAAACAGCTCCTAAATAAAAAAGAATAAATTAGAAAATGTATACATCAAACTTCAAAAAAGCACTAAGGAAACTAATAATAAAACAAAAAAAAAGGAGACAAGAGACCATAATATCAAGAAGGAAAAATAGAAAGAAATTATCAAGAACCCAGTGGACATAAGGCTATTCCACAAAATATATAAATATAGAAAAGCAAAAGCTCTAAAGAGACTTAAAATACATTCATGATCAAGATAACTTGACATCCCGGTGTGTACATACTTTTCTTCGTGTTGGTGTATATTTCGTTTGTTCTCATTAAATGGACTTTTTGATTAAAATATTTAAGTTGTATTCGTTCAAGTAAAAATTAAGAAAAACTATATAAAATATAAATAATGAATAAAAATATATATAAGAAATAATACGTTAACGGACTTGTCCCAGAATAAATCAAGAATTTATTATTATTATTAAAATATCCTACATAAAAAGCCCAAGATCGCAGGTTCTTATTCCGGCAGGTGGCCCTAGGATTTAGGAAAGGGTGTAAAAAATCCTTGGTTATGCCGTCCTTCGGAAGGGACGTTAAAAGGGGGTATTGCCTGGATAGGCAAACTTTAGTAGCATTGTACGATTAGACATGGTAGCATAAAGTGAGGTTAAATGAACAAACAATCCTTTCATGACAGCTTCCCTCCACTACAATTCCCACTAGTTTTAAACCAAGTTACACCTCTTCAATTCCTGACAATCCTCCGAAGATATAATCCGAAAAGAAGTATTACAGAATATGAAGATGCGAATAGATACTACCAGTAGGTTGTACTAGTCTTAACCTGTTAACCAGGTGGGACGTATAAATACGTCAAACGTAATTTTGTATTTTCCTTTGTGCTCAAACATTTTTGTGCATCAAACAAACAAGGATATACTCAAGCATTTTGCCTAACTTAGAGCTAATCATGGGCTGTGCAATGTTTATCTACAGCGCATAGGGATCAAAAATTCTTCAGAATATGATAGACGTGGGCAAAGAGAAACTCTCCAGCATATTATCATAAAATGCCTCGCATACAAAGAGAAAAATATTTATGTTTTTTAAAACCATTATCCAACAATGAAACCCATTATAAACAATTTCTAGCACCAAACAAGCCAGAGGAAACCATCAGTGTCACAGAATATTTACGTTCAATAAATAAATATATATAGCATAGTATACAATAGTGCGTAATAAATTCATAATTGGCTGTATAAAAAATTTAAAAAAAAAACACGAAGGAAAAGTATGTATACACCAAAATGTAAACTTGATCAAGAAAGTATTTAAAATCTTCTTTATGCTTTTGCTCTTTTACATTTATATATTTTATGGAATAGCCGAATATCCACTGGGTTCTTGATAATGTCTTTCTTTTTTTCTCCTGCACTCTACTTTCCTTTTTGATACGGCCTCTTGTCTTCTGTTTTTGTGTTGTTTTATTTTCAAGGATTATCTGGTATCTAAAAACTAGCCAGGTTTGAAACTAGTGGGTTTGAGTGGAAATAAAATTTGTCATGAAAGGATTCATATCGGGTTCGGGCCAAATCAGCAACAAATGGGACCTGGTTATTTAAAAAGCACATTTAAAAAAAAAAGATTTGGATGATCTACAATACAAGTATAGTAATAATAATTAATGGATTTTTCGGCAGAGCGAAATCTATATTAAGTATCGTCGCCTGATCAATTCAGAGCTTTTCTAGGGACTTCACAACTTAAGAAACAAAACTAAGAAAATAATTTTATAAACAAGAATAGAGAGATGAACAAAAAAATTCATTTTTTCGTAATCGATGTTAATTATGGTATGGAGGATGGAAATAGTTGGGGGTGCAGTCAAATAAGTGAAGACCTACTTTTTATTTGTGCCGACGTTTCGACCTACTTTGTAGGTCATCTTCAGGGCTATGAGAAAAAAAAACGATTAAAAAAAAAACTATAAAAAAACATTACAGCACCAAGAATATAATAACTTATAGAGTAATAGAAAAGTAAAAAAATAGTGATGGATATATTATTAAGCATGTTGAATAAAAAAATTACAGAATAAATGTAAAGAAGGATGATAATGTAAACAAAATACAAAGAGAAAGAAAAATGAGAAGGTAAACTGAAAGATACCAAATGAAAAAAGCATAAATATAAAAAGGTGAGATATAAAATATGGAAAACCTAGTTTAATTACAGATAAAATATAAAATGTATGATAATGGACTCCTAGAGTGTTACAGAAGTAAAATGTATGAAAACTGATACAAAATATGATACCAATTATGGTTATAATATATATATATATATATATATATTATTTTACTGACTGATATTTATTTGTAAAAGTTGAGTCATTGTGAAAATATCTTAAATTATACTGCCTCATTTTCTACTTTTCGGTTTCTTTCAATAACAAAACCTGTTTATTTAGTTTTTTAAAACTATTATTTATGCTTTGTTGTTAGTGGTCATTTAAAAAAAAAATAAAGGACCAGTAGAATAATGAATTGAAATGAATACCTTAATGAATCAATTGTTTATTTATAATGAATATTTTTTAAAAAGATTATAGGATAATCTATAACCCAAATATTATAATACTTCTTTATAATATTTGGGTTATAGATTACTATGTAAAGTGAACTACATCCTAGTTCATGTTTTTATTTGCTGTAATTTATTTGTTATCAGTTCTGGAGGTTGTCGCTTCGAGCTAAGACACAAGTTTTAACTATTCATTCGATTCCTTTTTAGTATTATCGAAAATAATAAGGATAATATTATCGAAGATATTGGTGAATTTTAGCAAGGAAGAAAGATTGTAATTATGGAAAATGTGTATATTTTCATAATTATTTCATCAAGAAATGGACGTTTCGACAAACTTTTACGAACTTTAACGAAATGGTAGTTGATACTTTTATTTCTTGATGAAATGATTACAAAAATATACGCATTTATGTTAACTACAATATTTTTTTTTATACTAAAACTCTCGAATACCTTTATTTTCGAGAATATTAAAAATGAAAAGAATGAAAAGTTAAAACGTATTGTGACTCAACTCGAAGTGATAACCTGAACATGATACCATTTATTTTTTTTAGAATAATTAATTGATATTTACAATTGTAATAATATTACATCAAGTAAATCTGCTGTAAGAACAAAGGACATAAAAAAAAAAACACTTGTGGAGAAACTACCCATCGGTAACACTTCAATAAAGTTCTATAGTAGAAGGTCTCGAGGCCATCTTCTTTTCAGACCCCTCGGAGGGTTATCAGGAATAGTATGGGAAGCAAGCGGATTCAAGTGTGTTATCGTAGGTATCTAGTTTGGGTAAAATCAGCAACTTATAGGATATTAAGATCGTGATGGATGAGTTTGTTTGTGACATAATAAGGGGCATTGAGGATTTTACGAAGGATTTTGGATTGTAAGGATTGGATACGAGATGAATTGGATGGTTTAGTAGAGCTCAATTCCGTATGTACAAATAGGTCTGATAACTGTATGTAAATGAGTCTTTTGCAATTAATTGGGAGCTTAGAGTGTTTATCCAGTAAATGTTGAAGTAGGCGAAAACGTCGAGCAGTTTCTTGTCTTTTCAATCTTGTATGAGGATTTAATGATATTTAAAAACAAAATTATATGGATGATCCATAATTCAGATATAATAAAAATAATTAGTATTGTCGCCCAATCAATTCAGATCTTCTATGGACAATACAACTTAAAAAACCAAAGTAAAAAATAATTTTAAAAACAAGAATAGAATGATGAAAAAATTAACTTTTTCGTAATAAAAAGAGCGTAGTATGCTAGATGAATTAATTAATGAATTAAAGTATACATTTAAGTTTTAAATCTTTAAATTTAAATTATTTTTAAATATTTTTTTTTACCACCCCCCCAAATATCTCAATCCTCCTTTAAATTTAAATATAGACTGATATTAGTAAAAGCAGAGTTATGAAAATATCATAAAGTGGACTCCACTAGTCGTTTCTTATTTTAATATTATTTTCTACTTTTAATTTCGTTTGATAATATAATGTATTTATTTAAACTACTATTTATGCTATCATCTATGTTTCTTACTTTGTTACGAACAAAGTAATCCATAATGACCTTAATGTCCCATTTGTTGCTGATTTGGCCCGAATCCGATATCAATCTTTTCATGAGAAATTTTATTTCCACTCAAACCCACTTTCAAACCTAGCAACTTCTTCAATTGCTTATGATTCCCCCAGGGGTCTGAAAATAAGGTGGTCTCGTGAAGTTCTAAGTTGAACTTGATATTTGAGTACTACCACTGGGTAGTTTCTCTACTAGTCTTAATTCATGTCAATCTATACGATTCATCCTATTTACTTGTTGTATTAGTTTAATACAGTTTTAAATTTCTTTGAATAATAATTAAAAATATATTATTTTTCGATTCTAAAGTCTCTATATAGATATGAAACTATCGGACGAAAGTATTGATTTATTTTTGGAATTTCGATATTTTCCAACATTCCTACTTATAGTAGCTATGTCAATATTTCTCCTGGTGACACAATCTTCCTATTTCATATAATGCTATTTTTAATGCATTAATTCCATAAATTTGTAAATAGGGTTTGAATGTGTACATTATTTTATTTATTTTTATTTTTATTATTTTTTATCTAGACTTTATTTTATTATCATTTTTGCTGTAATTTCCTTTTATTACCGCTTGTATATATGTTTGCGTATGTATATATTTTATTACATTCTCTTATTTATTTTGTTTATACCACTTTTATGTTTCTCCATGGAATGGTTGTAGCAACATAGCACCATTACTTATTGCCCACAAGTGGCAGATTGTAATGTCTGAATAAAGTGTTAAAAAAAAAAAAATTAAGTGGAATATTTTTTCTCTATACCTTTTTTCCCAGAATAGTCGATAAGACTCCTTGCCGCTATTTCAAACATTTACTTGTTGTTTTGTTATAATACAGTTGTAAATTTCTAAGAATAAATTATATATATATATATTTATGATAATGCATTGTGGTTTTTTCCCAATTGCATTATAATAAATAATAATGTTTCTTTTTTGAGTTTTTGGCTCTATTTTATTTATATATATTTATGCTTTATTGATTGAGGCCATCTAACAATATAATGTAAAATAAAGGACCTGTAGAATGAATTTGAAATATATATTAATTGTTTATTAAAAGTTTACATTAAAAAAAATGATTTTCGGAAGGTTTGTAATCCAGATATAATAGTAACAAATGGATATTTAAGTGAAGCAGAGTGAATCATTTATTAAGTATCTTTGTCCGTTCGGTTCGGAGATTTTTTTATGGACTTTTTCTATTCCCTGGAATAAAGTCAACTGATTCAGGAGCTGAGCGATTCTCAAGACAAAAGGAGCTGGAAGAGGCGGCTTTGGATGAAGAAGGTGCAAAGAAAAGGAAGGTGAGAATTGTGACCCGCCGAGTGAGCCCTGTTCAAACGGACGAGGCGACAGGAGTGGGGGCCGGGGCGGCGTGGTGGGGGGTGACGTGTGAACTGATAGAGGGACAACAAAAGGACGGCCATTGCTCCGGGCGGCCAATCAATCCCTGTCGCCTAGCAACCCTGTCACAGGCCCCACCCCCTCGCCCCACCCTTCTCCCTCCGATATCTATTAACAATATTTTAATAAAAGGAGGAGATAATCAATTGCTGGTAGAGAGAGATGAAATAAGCTGCTCCCATTGAGAGAGCATAAAGTCGAGGGCAAATGTTTGCCTTCACACATCCCCCGCAATCTTCGTCACTCTCCCTCTCCATTATTATTATCGCCCTTATCCTCTCTACGCTTTTGCCCTTTTATTTCACAACCCTTCTGCTGATTATCACTTTATTAAATACATTCCTTGTAATCGTTCTATTTATTATTGTAATTATTATCGTATCGACGATTTCATTAAAGTGTAGATTATTAAAGTGAAAGAAAGTGGTCCGGGTAGAGGTCACAATGAATTTGTCGTAGAATTGGAGAAACACTTTATTTATTAGCCAACGTTTCGACCTACTTTGTAGGTCTTCTTCAGGGCTATATGCAAAATACAGACAATATAAGAAAACAAATGGTACAAATATATTAAAACATATTAAATATAAATAAACAAAAGTAAGGTGAATAAAGGCAATAAAAATGATAAAGATGTACAGCAAGGTAAATGAAAGTTAAAATGTATGAGTGTATACTATAAACAACCAAGTGCCAAATAGGTAGTAACCCACATCATGAAGAAAATAATAATAAAACAGAAAGTCTTGAAAAGAAAAAAATAAGGTAATGCAAATAAAAAATAAAAACTGAACATAAAATAGGAACATAAAAACTGAATATAAAATAGGAAATATATATACATTTCCCATAATTATACATTTTTCATATTAAACCTCCCGTTTATTTTTTTTATTTATTAAAAAGGAAAGAAATGAAAAGATAAAACTAGTAATTATTTATCTCGAAGCGACAATCTGCGGAACTGATACCAAAAGACCTAAATTTTAATCCTTGATATTTTTTAAGTGTTACCTAATATTTAATCCTTAATCAGTTCCGTTGTCGCTTCGAGATTAAGTCATTACATGTTTTAACTTTTTATTCCGGTCCTTTTTAATATTATATAATATAATATAAAAACACAAATATTAAAATAAATAGTATCACATTTATTTGTAAAGGAGATGGTTGGGGGGTGCAGTCAATAAGAACACCGAATAAGTGAAGTACTTATATTATGTGCCGACGTTTCGACCTACAGTGTAGGTCATCTTCAGGGCTAACAGAGAAACAAACAGAACAAAATGTAAAAACATCAAAGTTGTACAGTAACAATACTAGTGACAAATAATGTAGAAAAATACAAAGTGGCAGATATGAAAATAGAAGATAAAGAATATTAAAAAGGAATCAGATTATAATAAAATAAAGATATAGACAGATTTAAAAATTACTGATAATGAAAAGGCATTAAACTAGTGGTAGATATAATAAAAATCAGATAAAGACAAATATAACAAAATTATTGAAATGTGACAGATATAATTATAGAAAATGTAATAGAATATAATAAAATTAAGATAAAGACAGATATAACAAAGATATTGATAATGGAAAGAAAATGAAAATAATGGCAGATATCATAAAGTAAGACAGATATAATAAAATTAAAGCCATTATTTTCATTTTCTTTCCATTATCAATATCTTTGTTATATCTGTCTTTATCTTAATTTTATTATATTCTATCACATTTTCTATAATTATATCTGTCACATTTCAATAATTTTGTTATATTTGTCTTTATCTGATTTTTATTATATCTACCACTAGTTTAATGCCTTTTCATTATCAGTAATTTTTAAATCTGTCTATATCTTTATTTTATTATAATCTGATTCCTTTTTAATATTCTTTATCTTCTATTTTCATATCTGCCACTTTGTATTTTTCTACATTATTTGTCACTAGTATTGTTACTGTACAACTTTGATGTTTTTACATTTTGTTCTGTTTGTTTCTCTGTTAGCCCTGAAGATGACCTACACTGTAGGTCGAAACGTCGGCACATAATATAAGTACTTCACTTATTCGGTGTTCTTATTGACTGCACCCCCCAACCATCTCCTTTACATAAGATCATCCAGTCAACCATTTTCATCTCATATATCACATTTATTCTTTATTATCGTATTTTTTTTTTCTTATTATCCATAATTCTATTATACCATACATATTCCAGTAAAAAAATAAATAAATGCATTATTAAAATGTGATATTATTTATTTTAATATTAGTGATAGATTATTTAAATAAAACTTAAATAAAATCAATGATAGAAGGGCTACTAGTATTTTTATAGCACTAGCGATATTAATGTGTCGTAATAAAGAGTATTATTTGTTAAATATATTACTAGTAGCCCTTTTATCATTGATTTTATTTAAGTGTTATTAAAATAATCTATCACTAATATTAAAATAAATAATAGCACATTTTAATAACGCATTTATTTATTTTTTTACTCATTATCCATAACTCTATTATAGTATATATATTCGACTATTTTATTATTTTTTATAGTACTAGGGATTTTAAATCATAATTTATTAGATATAAAACATGTTATCGCCCTAATTTCGATTTGATTTAAGTGTAATTTAGGATTATATATTAACACTTTATTATATTTTGTCCACTTAAATATTTGTTCCCACTATACATACTGTTTATACAAGATATTGACTTGTAATCGTCCTATTTATTATCGTATCGACGATTTTATTTAAATGTAAACAAGGATTAAATAAACTGTTCAAAAATGAATGGGAATACCACTAATTTTGTTGTATTTGCTTTGCTTACCATTTTAATATTATTTTTGTTATAAAAAGCATTAATACTTATTAGAAATACTACATTATATACATATACATATACATATATACATTATACTACATTAAATATTAATGTAGTAATTATATATATATATCACTGTTTTGATATTTATATATTGGGAAAAAACATTCTCCAGTCATCTCAACTTCTTAATTTATAAAATTCCTTAAAACGTTTCGACAACTAAATGTCATTATCAATCTTTTAAAATAAGTTTTCTGCATCGACACAACAGTTATACATAAATTTAAAGAAGTTTTATGTCTAAAAATCTGTAAAAAATATCAATTATGTTAAGAAAAATACATAATTTCAATATATAATTGTCCCAATAATTAGTAAACTCAAATATAAATACCTTATAAATGCATATTTATTAAATATTTTCTTGGAGATTATCTTTCCTCCATGGTCAAATTAATATTAAACTTATATAAACTTTGATCCCTAAAGTAGTAGATTAGTTGTATGTAATTATGAACTATTTATTTTACTGTATTTAAATTTTTTATTTATTAAAATATATAAAAAACTAATTTAAAAATTTACATGAATATATCACTGTTTTTTTAAATGATTTTTTGCTAATAGAATATAACTGATATTACACATTTAAAAAATTTAGATTTTATTTAAGCGTAATTTAGGATTAAAAATTAATTCTGTCCATTTTAATATTTTTTCCCACTATACGTACTGTTAAAATAAAAAAAATATTTATTCTTAGTACTAATTATTATCCATAATTCCACAACTTTTATAGCACTAGCAATATTAAATTGCCCCAAAAACATATTAAATATAATACTTCTTATGGTCCTGACATAAATTTTATTTAAGTGTAATTTAGAATTATATATTAACACTTTTAAAAAATAGTGCTTTTAGCATCAGTTTTTTATTGGTATCAGGATTAATTTAGGATTAAATTTAAACACTTTTTAATAGTTTGTCCACTTAAATATTTTTTCCGATTGTTTAAGTAAAAAAAGAATGAAACTTTTATTCTTTATTTGAATTATTATCCATAATTCTATTATGCCATACACATCCGACTATTTTTATAGCAATAGAGATGTAAAGATAATTTTTTAATACTCTTTACTGATTATCAATATCAACTGCTTGTAATAGTAGGTACTATCGTCGATTTTATTTAAGTGTAATTTAGCATAGTATATTTACAGTTAATTATTAAAACAATTTATTAATAATAAAAAACATCACATTTTAATAACAAATTTATTCTCTTTTTTATATTGATTAATTGTAACCTTCCTATCGTCGATTTTATTTAAGTGTAATTTAGGATTATTTGTTAACACTTTTGTCCATTTAAATATTTGTTTCCACTATACATCCTATTTAAATATAAAAATAATGACATATTTATTCTTTTTTTTTAATTATTATCCAAAATTATATTATTGTATACACATCCGACTATTTTTATAGCATCAGCAAATTTTAAAGTGTCCAAAAAAAATTAAATATCATAATTCATACTGCCCTATCGTCGATTTTACTTAGATGTATTTTCGGATTATATATTAACATTTAATAATAGTTTGCCATATTTAATATTCTCATATTTAACACTAAAACATTGTAATATTATACCCACTTAAATCTTTTTTCCTGCTATACCTATAGTTTAAATAAAAATAATAACATATCTATTCTTTTTTATCGTCTTTTTTTGACTTATCTATAATTCTATTATGACATACACATTTGATTATTTTTATAGCACTAGAGACAGATTATCACTTATTAAATTAGATACTTGTTATTGTCCTATCCTCGATTTTATTTAAAGATAATTTAGGATTATATATTAACATTTTAAAAAATCTACAAACTATAAAAAAAAATATCGCTTTTTAAAAACACATTTATTATTTTTTAAAAATTATTATACATAATTCTATAATAGCATACACATTCCACTAGTTTTATAGCACTAGGGATATTTAAGTATGCAAAAAAAAATCATTTTTTTATAACTCTTTACTGATTCTCCTTTATTAAATATACTATTTGTAATAGTTCTATCTTCGAATTTATTTGTGTGTAGTTTAAATAATTCATAGGCGTATTAAAATAAATAATATCATATTTATTCTTTTTTTATAATTTATAGATTTTGGGTCTTTTTTGGTTTAGGTACGCCAGTTATTTTTAATAGTTGAACAGTAACAGTTTAATTATTTTATTATTTTAAACGATCCATAATTATTTTTATATAAATTAATTTGCTAATTTTTTAGGCACCAAAAAAGTGCCAGAGGCAAAGAAAAGAATATGTAATGTTACATTAATTATGTATAATTACAAATACAAGTAAATGTATATTTAGAAAATGAAGAATTTATTTTACTATTATAGAGATTTTTCCCATAAAATATAAACAGTAGATACTTTTATACTATTTTAGTTTTTCTTTTTTTTAGGTCAACAATTTACTTTTAATAGTTGAAAAGTAACTGGTTGAAATGTAACAATTTTAATAAATTTTTAATTATTAAAATTTCCTCTGTACTAACATTTTTATTTAATTAATAATCACATGTTAATACAGCTCTACAATCATTTCTCAAAATAATTTTTTTAGATCTGTATTCCTCAATTCAAAACAAAAAAGGAGCTAAAGCTTTTTTAATAATTAACGGAATAAAGCATTTTTATAATTCGGCCCTACTTTTATAAAAAGTATTAAAGTCCAGTAAATATTGTAAAGTATTTTATTATTAGTGGAGTGGAGTGGCTCAGTGGTAAAGCGCTGAGTTGCCGTGCTGATGGTCCTTTATTCAAATCCCGAACGCTGGCAGACTTTTATTTCATCTGTTTGCGGTCGAAGATCGATCCTTTGGTATCTATGAACCTCCTGAGGCTCAACCAGCCTCAATAAAGTGGGTACCCAGAGTAAGGGTGAACATCTGGCGGTTGAGCGTGATCTAAGACAAATCCCCAACAACAAAAAAACTGTTCATTGTGCAAGAAACAGTACAGTCTCTACCATGTTCTGAACCCATTTCACTTTATTGGTTATAGTGGTACAGGTTTCTTTATTTAATTATTAAGTAAAGTAAAGTAGCCTTGGAGATTTTTTCTCGCAGAAGATTAAGTCAAATTTTGGTTCACCTTACTAAAACATGTTGAAAAATTAATAATGTAGAAATAAAAATAATATTGAAAAATAAATAATAACGGAAAAAAATTATTATTCTCAGTGTTCAGTATTTTTAAAGCCACAACACGTTCTTTGGCTCGACAGATAGAGGGCAAGTTCCACATGCATATAAAAACTATTGCATTATGTTCAATGGTATGTGTACTGTATTGCATGTAATAGATCTATCTTCATACAATTACTATCGTTTGCGTGGGATATTGCTTCAATGGTGGTTACTTTTTCCCACACACAACACACATACTCTCACACACACATACTCACACACTCATATATATATATATATATATATATATATATATATATATATATATATATATATATATATAAACATTTTATTTAAGTGTGTATATATATATATATATATATATATATATATATAAAAGGTTATTTGATCTATCTCTTAACTATATAATATTATTATATTAAATTATTTATCAATTTCTTCCGCAGTAGAACTTATTACAGGTATGTACCTACTCGTAACTTAACTTAGGATTTTAATTAAATTTGTATACCCGTTTATATAGCTTTGAAACGATTGAGACATTTGGCCATGTCGCGGGTTCGCAGCCCGGCAGGTGGCCCTAGGATTTTTTTAAGGGAGTAAAAAATCCTTAGTTACGCCGTCCTTCGGAGGGGACGTTAAACGGGGGCCTGTACGATGTCAGGTACTCGTTAAAAATCCCTATCCTAATTAAACCTGGATAAGCAAAATTTAGAGCTCCCACTGTAGCATTGTCCGATTAGCCTTAGCAGCATAAAGTGACGTTAAATGAACAAACAAACAAACATTTGGCCATGTGCTCATATCCTTCTGGACTACATTACGACGTTCACTTGGATAGGATATTAAAATCCTTCACATACCTTGTTTTTTTTTCTTTCTTTAAGGAATATTTATGTAAAATTCTAAAAAAGGAAACAATGGCGTTATTAACAGATAAGAAAAATCTCGAACGGTCGAAAAAAAACATGAGATCTTGCAAATAGTCGGTGTATAACTTCATCATTATCATCATTAGTGTCGCAACAACCCATTTATTGAGTCAGGGCCTCCTCATAGCTTGTAAGATACCTGAAAATATCGTTAAATATTAATTTCACTAAAATTAAATTAAATAAAAAAATTAATTTAAATTTCACCGTTTAAATTAAAATACTAACAACATAATTCGCTCATTTGCAAGTTAAAAATAAACGCCGCAGGCCTCTGGTTTAATTTATCATATATCCTCCTATATGACATATTTCGTAATGTGCTTTTGGGACATTTACTAATTAGATGTTTATTTTCCCTCATGAAATGAATATCAAAATTAATTAAAAACATACATATCCATTATGTAGTCATACATATTTATTTGAATTGCCGATCAATGATCAGTAAACAAAATATATATATTTAAATTTTATTAAGCCTGAAGCCTGTAACCATTACGACCCGTGAACGAGTCTGGGGTTCAGTACATGGTAGAAACTGTACTGTTTCATGGACAGCGGTTCTGCAAGGAGGTAACTTGTCCTAGGTCACGCACAACCGCCAGGTTTCCCCCCTTATTTTGGGTACCCTATTTTTATAATATTTTATAGAGCCACTATAATTATATTTTTATAGTTCGTATTTCACACTCTTATATTAAACATTACTTGAGTGTTGAAAAAAATAATAAGATACAACATATACACTACAGATCAATCCATTTCAAAGCACCTAAACTTTTTTCCTCGAAGTATTCGTTGTGTATTCACTTAACGTCACTTTATACTGCTATGGCTAATCGGGCGGTGCAATGTTAGGAACTCTTAATTTTGCCTAACCGAAATTTAATTAGGATAGGGATTTTTAACGTGTACCTGACATCGTACAGACTCGGGACTCACCGTTTAACGTCCCTTCTAAAGGACGGCATAAATAAGGTTTTTTCACTCCCTTTAAAAATCCTAGGGCCACCTGCAGCGATCTTGGGGTCAGTAGGTTGTTACGCTAGCCACTAGACCACAGGTCACCCCCTCGAAGTATTTAATTTTATTAAATTTATTTAAGTATTTAATATACGAGTAAATATATTTTTTCTTTTGTTATTCCCTGTCATTTAGTTTATTTTTGGGGCCATTTAAAGTTTACTTTGACTGAAAAACATGTTTTACGAACGTTTACTCAAATCCATTATTATCCTTACAACACATGACGTATTTTTTTTTTACTTCTTCCAATTTATTATTTGTTGTTAAAATGTCGATCCTAAAATTTCTTATATTACATTTTTATTTTTATTTATGTAAATTTAGAAAAATACTCATATGTCATGTTTTTCTAATTTGAAGCTTGAAGTAGTAAGTAGATTGCTGACTTACTGATATCCTGGTCCTTAATTCGCGACCGGCTAAGGCAGATTTTTTATTCTATTAAGAACTGTTAATCGATTCTTTTTCGAGACTTCTCCAGCCTCAATAAAGTGGTTACTCTTTTATTTCTTCTTTTTTTCCTCTTTAGACCATGTAACTGTCTTTCAAATCAGTGTGGAATTACCCGGGAGAAGTTTAGCTTTCGAGTTAACAAAAAAAATTAGTAAAGGGATTGTTATATTATACTTGTATTACTATATTTCAGCCAAAAAAAAGAATAAAACAGGCAAAAATATTCAACAAAAACTAAATTCTCCCATTAACTTTTGTTATGTGAAAAAATTAAACTACACATATTGTTATCTTGAATAAATGAACATTTATCACGAAATTATCCGAGAGTTGAACATTTTGTTGTTCAAGTTCACGAATATTTGTTTTTAGATTTTTGGATATTTTTTTAAATTTTTACCACGGCTCATAGTTAAAAACGTTTTCACCTTTGAGTTTTTTTTTTTTTACATTACTAATGATTAGTTTCGTAAAGTTGCATTTATGTATTTCACGGTAAATAACATTCTTTACAAGTATGGATAGCTCAATGCTTGAGGGAATAAAAATCTTAGGAAGTAGAAATTATATTAAAAATCTCGGTATTATATTACATTTTTTATGATTAATGACAAACTCCTCGAGCTCCCAATTAATTACAAAAGTCTCCTACACATAACTATTCTAAGACCAATTTGGACTTCTGGAGTAGAGCTATGGTGCTCCACTAAGCCACCGACTTCCTCTCGTATCGAATCCTTGCGCTAAAAATCATTCGTAAAATCCTGAATGCCCCTTACTTTGTTATGAATAAAGTAATCCATAATGACCTCAATGCATAATCCGATATCAGTCCTTTCATGAACAAATTTATCCCCACTCAGGCTCAATCATTGGTGTAACTAGAGTTGACTCATGGGGGGGTTAACCCCCACCAGTCAACCACTCCAACTCCCTTCAAAAAAGATGTCTCGTAATATAGGTATAATATGTATTATACTATAAAATCATGTAGCTTCAAATTAAATAAATAGATTATAATTTTTTATAAATGTTATTTTGGAAGTTATAAATGTTATTTTTGGAAGGGCAATCAAGAAGTAGCTTTTAAATACAAGTAACCTTATTGGTTACAATAAATTACTATACTTAATTGCATAGGGGTCTTTCTAGGCCCATCCAGACTTTACTTCTAGACTCTAAGAATTGTTTAAACTGTTCTCACATTTACGATGCCCCTAATGCCGCTATAATAATATAATTAATTCTAAATAAACAGTATTAAGTTTTGGTTTGTCATTTTAGTGTACCTTTTATTCATAAAAATAACTGTGTTTGCACTTTCTTTGTTGTGTTTTTGGCATTATTGACCCTTACTTCTGTAATCCCACAATAATAACTTTGAAAAAGTAAAATCCTTCAACGTTTTATTTTTTTTTATTGTTTCTTTTTTTTATTTAAATTTGAATTTTTTTTTTAAATTTCTTCTAATAACCCCACTCGTTATGCCTATGGACCCAATAGTTGCAAACGTAGCCCCTTCGATTCTCTATAATCCTCTGAGAGGATGGTCTCGTGAACTTTTAAGTTCAATTGTTTCTTTGAGTACTACCAAGTTGCCTTTTCTCATGCCATTACACATTATTCATTCTATTTACTTGTTGTATCATTATAATAAAGTTGTAAATAAATAAAAGGTAGTTAGAGCTTGGCATCAAACTAGATTTTTTTCTAATGTATATTAATTATTATCATTTTTAGTATGATATTTTTGAGAATGAATGACCCATCATTGGGACCATTCATTGTTGGTGGACGGCCTATAAATAGTTAAATAATTACTTAGAATGTATGAGGATATGTAATAAATTTAAGAAAATGTAGGCAGTCAACTTAGCATTCAAAATACATCGCCTTACATGAATAATGTAAGAATGAGATATATTCTAATACTGAAATACCAGTTCATACAAGTACGTTTGTTTCTAATGATGTGTTAAGGATTAAAATGGGTAATTTGGTATTCTGTCTGATGTCTAAGGAGTACGTCATGAAATATTAATGCAAAAAAAAAACAGTACAACGTGGGTTACGAAGTTTCTGTCATGTGTTTTCCTAACGGCCTGGTTTAGTGTGTCTTTTTCTTATTGGGTAACAAATACTCATTATTGTTTATGAAACGAGTAATAAAATGAGATGCAAGTTATAATTAACTATATGACATTAATTAACGATAAACAATTATAGTTATGTTTAATTCCATCATATGGTTATGAAACTACTAAAGCGTCATTTAATAATATTCGGTTTAAACCTGTCGAACAGATTCTAGGTCTCAGGACATAAAATTTGTAATCTTCTAACAAGAATTAAACGACTAGGAACTTCATTTTACGACTAGTTAAACATTTATTAAATTAATGTCTTAGATTTATTTATAAAGTATAGTTGAATATAATGAAAGACATGTTTGGTCATACGGTTTTGAACATACAGTTTTCTTTAAACTAATATAAGTTTTGTTCCTAATAATAAAAATCCTTCGATTAATCCTAGAGACGTTTATTACGCCACAGACTAAATTTCTTAAAAACTATAAAAATAAAAAACTAATTTATTTTTATTTTTTCAATTTAATTCCCTCAATAAGGGTTATTTTCCTCCAGTTTCCTGACTCCAAATAATTTGAATTTTTGAATCACAGCAGAAAAGAAATATTAAGAAACTCCTATTTGTACTTATATTTATTAATTTTATTATTTATAAAAATTTGGAGCAATGTTCATAGGTTATTTGGCAGAGCAGTTAACCATAGCTAATTACTAAGTCATAGCTAAAAACAAAACAATTGATTAACAGTCCTTAAGTGCACTGGAATATTATTCATACAGCCACTTCATAGTAAAAAACATATGTTTACATCTAATACACGTCTTCTCTTTAAATTAAACCAAAGAAAAATAGTTAAAAATATCAATATAATAGATGTTATATTATACTAGTTTAAATTCAGTATAACTTTTATATATTAATGATTTTACATTATTGATTTTTTTTTTAATATTAATTTATTGATATTTACAACTGTAATAATATTACAACAAGTAAATTTGCTAATATGAACAAATGACATGAAAACAAAAAACACTTGTGGAGAAACTACCCATCGGTAGCACTCCAATAAAGTTCTATAGTAGAAGGTCTCGAGGCCATCTTCTTTTCAGACGCCTCGGAGGGTTATCAGGAATAGTATGGGAAGCAAGTTGAGAGGTAGCGGATTCAAGTATGTATGGAGCTTGTCATGGAAGGATAGGTATCTAGTTTGGACCAAATCAGCAACATATGTGGTAACAACACTCATTTTTGAGAATATATACGTAAATATATAAAACAAAAAAAAACCGTACCTCAACAACCCATGAAGGATCTTGAATTCAGTACATTTTAGAGACTGTACTGATTCATGCCAACAGTTGTGCAGGGTGATGATTTATCCTATATCTCGCTGAACCACCAAGTTTTCCCACTACTAAGGGCACCCAATCTCTATAAAATGAGTACCGTTAATTGGGAGAAAAACCTGGTGGTTGAGCGTGATCTAAGACAAATCACCTCCTTGCACAACCGTTATCACGAAAAAGTACAGTCTCTGTCATACATAGTAGGTACCGAAACCAAGCCCCTTCATGGGTTGTAGTTGTACAGGGCTTTTTTTCTTTGATATATTGTTCTATTTAAAATATAAAGTATGACACATAATTTTTATTTTTATTTATAAATACGGTATGTATATGTGTGTATACATATATATATATATATAAGTATATATTTGGTTTATTTTGGCCCCAAGAAGGACAAATGTTGTTTCAGGGGAAGTGCTGCTTGCCGAGTATTAATAGTCAACAGTTTAAGCCACTGTGAGCAACATCTCTGTTTCAAGTAGGCGAGCTCCAAGGCAAACATTAATCTACATATTCATGGCAAGACTCTGCCCATAGCGTATCAAAACAGATCCTCCAACTGCGTATCCATCTTCATCCTCCCCCAACATCCGATGGTCGAGGAGCTGGAATGGGTCCGAGGATGCAGCATAAGTTAGAGCGGAGATGTCTTCCTGAAGAGGACGAGGAATCACTGGAGTAGTGCATTAGTGTTTTTTGTTCTTTGTATGAGAATATAGGTAGTATATTCACTTCATTCACAACACCTGTACTACTACAACCCGTGAACAGGTCTGGGCTTCAGTACATTTATACTTTATTCCCACTCAAACCCACTTGTTTCTACGTCTTCGATTCCTGATAATCCTCCGTGGCGTCGAAAAGAAGATGGCCTCGTGACCTTATAATTTGAATTTGTTATTTGAATTTTTTTTAGATTAATTTATTGATATTTACAACCGTAATAATATTACATCAAGTAAATTTGCTGATATGAGCAAATGACATGAAAACAAAAAACACTTGTGGAGAAACTACCCGTCGGCAGCACTCCAATAAAGTTCTATAGTAGTAGTCTATAGTAGAATGTCTCGAGGCCATCTTCTTTTCAGACGTCTCGGAGGGTTATCAGGAATATTATGGGAAGCAAGTTGAGAGACTAGCGGATTCAAGTGTGTATGGAGCTTGTCATGAAAGGGTTGGTATATAGTTTAGGCCAAATCAGCAACATATGGGATATTAAGATCGTGATGGATGAGTTTGTTTGTGACATAATAAGGAGCATGAAGGTTTTTACGAAGGATTTTGGATTGTAAGGATTGGATACGAGATGAATTGAGTTTAGTAGAGCCCTAAAGCTCAACTCCGTATGTCCAAATAGGTCTGAAAACTGTCATGTAAATGAGTTTTTTGTAATTAATTGGGAACTTAGAACGTCCAGTAAATGTTCTGGGAACGTCCCAGAAGTGGGCGAAAACTTCAAGTAGTCTCTTGACTTTTCAGTCTTGTATGAGGAAGTTGTAAATTTAAATAAATAAATTAATATATTTCTAAAAATAAAGGTAAAAATTCCTGAACCAAGAAGACTGTATACCTCCCTAATTGATCGAAAACTTTTTGATGGAACTTGTTATCGAAACTCAAGCAACCAGCGGTATCAGACAGATAAATTTCAAAATTATCGATAATTTCAACGTCTTTAAAAATAAACCTGTCCCTCTACGATCCATGGACAGTCTTGGGTCCAGTGGATGTTAGAGACTGTGCCATTTTCATAGTTCTGCTTTGAACATATAAACAATATGATATATGTTCATTTTTTAGAATTAATATTTAAAAAAATAAATAGTTTTCAGAATCTCATTTTTACTTTTTCTTCCACATTTGTGTGTGTCTCCAGTTGACATAGAGTCGGTTGAGGGCTGTAAACAATATAAAAAAGTTATCTGCGGTTTCGAACTAAGGACCTAGATATCACTAAGTCAATAATCACATACTGGGCTTTTTTTCACATAAAAAAGTCAATGGCAGAATTTTATTTTTGTTAAATATTTTTTTCTAGTTTTAAAAATGCAGCTTACTGGACTATGTAGAGAAGTTTTTTAAATATTTCGGGCGTGTATAATCCATTTATTTTATTTTTTTCATTTTGAACCACTCGAAACTCAAAATCCCCCCAAAACTCGAAGATTATTTGAAAGGTTAAATGGTCTTAAGAAAAAGAAAAAGACGCCCACTTTATCGAGGCTATAAATAAACGAAAGTTTGAAAACTTTTAAATACGTATTTTTACCTTCCAATTATCAGAATATAGAAAACTCAAAAATAAAATTTTTCCTCATGCAATTTGCTACATCACAATCTGCTTTTAAGATCCCAATTTAAATGTTTAAGACAAGTAAATAGAAAAAATGTTAGAACATGAAGTTCTTGATTCTGAAAACAATGAATCCATCAACTATAATAAAACTATAAAATATGATAGAAATTTCGAAGCTTTACAAACGCGTGTCTTATATAAAAATAATAGTAAAGTTTAATTAACTAATTATGAGAACAAATATTGGAACCTTTGTTTCCTTTTCCTGTTTGCAAATAGTTTTGTTTTAACAGACTGTACTTTTTCAAAAAAAAAATTTTTTTAAACATCTTTAACGAGCACAAAAAAAAATGAACTTCAATGAAAGCAAATATCTCAGCGGATTTCGAACTAAATTTATCGTGAAAAAACACAAAAAACGTTTTATGCAAATATTATAGTTTGAATCTACATACTCTTGGTTGTATCCGCATATAAACACTAGGTCTTATATCTATACTATTTATTGTTTTGCTGGAAAAAAATGTGTACACAAGTATTGTAACTCATGAAAATTTCAACATTATGAGAATCGATTTATACATAAATACTACTGTATTAAATAATATAAAAAATCCTTCCAAAAGTGAAAAGCTTTAATTATAAACCCAAAAAAACGTGCAGTGAAAACCCAAAAAACATGCAATAAAAACTCAGAATATGTAAACTTATGCATTCAAAATGTTTAAAAGGTGTTTATAATACCTGAAACATGCACATACCTATCTTTTTTCTTTAAATTATGATATTAATATTCTTTAAATTTATCTAATGGTGTTAGAATAGTAGTATCTGAATTGAAATTGCATGTAACGAAAATACATAACTCATAGATTAGAATAACAATAAATTAAGATTAAGGTTTCGCCCGTTTCAAGTAATTTGTTGCTTGAACATTTTATATCAAAATGATTATTTGTGGATAATTCTATTAGCTGTGTCCAAAAACGTGTACATATATATTTATATTCACCTTGTAAACATTTTGAATGCATGATTTTACATATTCTGAGTTTTTTATTGCATCTTTTTAGATTTTTTACAAGCACGTTGTTGTTTGTGCACTCCAAGTTTTTAGGATTTATAATGGTACCTTTTCAATTTTTTATTAGGGTTTTTTTTATATTATTTAATAAAGTTATATATTTATTTCTAAGTCTATTCTCATAATATTGTTACCTTCATCGATACTATATCATTCTAAATATTTAAGTTTATTAGGTGCATCATCCAAAAAAGAATTGTTAATAACTATAGACAATTGCAGTATCTTAATTATTAATGTATCTATGATTATGCAACTAGATAATTACCCTTATTTTACAACATACTTTGTTATTTTTTATTTTATTATCGAAAACAAACTATGTCTGTAAAAATTATTGAATAAACTCAAATATTTTTTATATTCATGAATTAAAAACCTGCATAAAAACTATAAACTTGGATTTTATTATATTATATTTATAGGTTTAAAGTTTTTAATATATATATATATATATATATATATTATATTTTTTATTAATAAAAAGAGTAAGTATTACATATTTATGTCTTAAGTATTAACAAATTCATATATTTAGTACTTACAAGTTCATAAGTATTCATTCCTTAGTATTTAAATAATAACTTAAACAATTTAGAAAACAAGTAACAGAAACATGCATAGTTTCCACTGTTTTTTACTTGAAAAAAAAATAATAGAGTTATTAGAGTTAAAGTTAAATTTGAAATTAGAGTCATATAGAGTTAAATCATGCAAACTGAAGTTTATTATTTCAATTGAAAAAAAAACATACTAAAAATAATTTTAATAATTAATAAAAAAAATCATTGGAAATGATTCAAGTAAAAACCTAATTGACCTCCCCAAAAATTAATTTTGTCAATGAGGAATAAGATTGAGTTGCTATTTTAATACAAACAATTCAATCATTCACATATAGGTTACGAATATTTTTAAAATAATCAGAATTTGGTTAAAAAAGATCAATAAAATTGTTCCTAAAATTCTCCAGGACTGTTGTTTTAATTATTATTGTAACTGATTGTGGTTGTTCAGTGGTCTTTACCTAAGGTAATGTATTTTTTAATATTCTTTGTAGTTTTTTTACAATAAGAAAGTTTATTAAAAAATAAAATATATGGATTAATTGAATAAAAGTATCTTTTGATTAATTATTTTCAATTAAATGCTTCCAGAACAAACATCAGCTGCACGTAGTTCAGGCTTTTCCCGAGAGATGCCAGCTCTTTCACCTCTCCAGCCAAGTGGCCATTATCAGCACGTGGGCACCATTTAGTTGGATATATTATTATCATTAAAAATAATAAATTTTATACGGCATTTTTTTATCAATGTAATATTGTGTAAATGTATCCATGCCTGTAAATAAAGAAAATATATATATATATATATATATATATATATATATATATATATATTTTTAATATAGATTATTTCTTAAATTTATCAATCTAATGAATTTATTATATTTTTTTACTGTATTGTATAATTATTCATAGTTTTGGCCTGAAGATTTCAATATAACTGTTTCAATTCATACTGAAAACAGTCCGTTTTCCTGGATTTGACAATTACGTATGATATTCAAATCATTGTTTGTTTTTTTTTATAAAGGATGTATTTAAAAACTAAACGGCCAAACTAGACAAAATTAAATTTTACAGCTATTTTTTGGATAATAATAAATAATAATGAAGGAATGATTAGATAATTATATTCAATTCTAAACTGAATTCAATACTTATCATTCGAAACCCTTTATAATATTCCTACCAAATTGAATTATTTAGAGGAACTATCCTTAAATAAATTTCGTATTAAAAGTCTAACACAAAAGTACATTCTTTATGAACTCATATATTAGGGGTGAAAGCAATAATTTACAAACTTATTAATTAATATCTGTTTTCGAAAAATCTCTCTGAACTGTTTTAAAATTAGATGGACTAGAAACTATTTAATAAGTTATAAAGATTAATATGTAGTTTATTTCAGAAAACATAGAGTATACAATAGTAATTGAATTGATGTCTAGATTGCTAAACAAGTCATATTCTTACCATATTATTCATTAATAAATTTTTATAGAGTCGTTTTTATTATGAACTTGTTTTTAGTATCGACAAAAACCCGCTATTCCGTGAAGTTTCATTCTTAACTATTCACCATCTAAAATGACCCCTATAAAAGCTTTGTTTCATCTTAAAATCAAATATAAGTTACCTATTTTTTACATTTTGTTGATATTCCGAATTGCTGAATATTTTCATTAATCTTCAATGGTATATGCATATCTTTTGGTAAAAAAAAAAACTCGTTAAACATTACAGCAACAAAAACACAGTTTATTTTATTCTAGAGGTACATTCCGTATAAGATATATACATTTAATAAACAATAGTGCTGAATGCTTTAAAAAATAATTAAAAAAAAAAATCGCCAATAAGAGTTTTTACTTAATTACTTAATTCACCAATTAACAAAAAATTAAAAAAATCACTGTATATATTTAAATGTTATTTATTTATTATAGCACTATTTTCAGAAACTTAGGTTTTAAAATTACAATTTTACTTACATATTTTTTTTAACCAACCATTTAGCACTGGTGTAACAACTTATTTTGCTTTTTAAATGTTTAAACGTTAAACTCGTTGACTCCTCGAATTTTAATATATTTGGACCAAACAAAAATGTCAGAGAGCATAACATTTAAAATACTTTCTTTATTACAATAATACACAGCTTTAGTGAGAATACTCAATACTATTATGACATCTTCATTTTTTTTTTCAGATTTAGGATAAAAAATCGAAATATTTCAAGACCCTCCAAAAACAAAGGAGGTATACAAAATAATAATAAGAAAAATAGATTTTAAAAACTGATTGAATATCTGTATTCATTTATCCGCATATAGTATAAACATAGGTAAATAAATAAATAAATTTAGTCAGAAAGCTTTGAAAAATTAATTTGGCAGATTTGATATGAATTGACCTAAAATAAAAAAAAAAATACAGATTTCTTTTTCCAAGTGAATAGATATTTGTTTCATTTCAATGTGTGCAGTGTCCCCTCTTACTGTGCTTAGCCAACTCAATACTGTTCACGAATTCTGTGGTATTTGTTTTATGGATTAAATTCCCTCTTGGCCCGATTTCCCTATCCTTAATATAGATTAATTTGGATCTTTGTTTGCTGACATCAGGGGTTTCTTAAATTATATTATAAAACTTTTATGATTATATAATAACATTTAAATTATATATTAAATATTAAATTAATTATTTGATAAAACTGTATCGAGCGCAATTACCGTTTTGTATTCTGTTACCGATGTGTAACATTATATAAAATGTTTAAGAAGAAGTCAATAACAGTTTTTTTCAGAGAAATTACAAGAAAAAAGTGCTTTTATTTTTCCTTTGGGATATTCTTAAAGAAAACAGTGTTTTATTTGACAAAGAACGTTTATATAATTTTTCAAGTCCCATGAAAAAAATTAATAATAAAATAGGTTACTCCCAATGCATATTTAAGTAAACAGTTCTGCGCGTTTTTCAATCTAAAATAACCCAAAAAATGTTAACTAATATCGTCAACGGACATATAGTAGTACGTTTTTACTAAATGACTTTGTTTATACTAATTGCGGATAATAAAAAACATATATTCATTATTTTTTTAAGACCAGGTTTTTTTTAACCACCTTTGTTTTTTGAAGGGCTCTAAAATGTTTCGATTTTTCTAAAGAAAAGTATATTCAAAAATCCTGAATAAAAATTGAAGATTTTACTAACATTTTCGTTTGGATCAAACTTTTTTTTCTACGCAAGATATATATAGATTTCTAGAGATTTCTACGCAATAATATATAAATTGCAAAATAGGCGGACACACTAGTATGTACTAAATCGGTATTAAAAAAATATGGACAAAAAAATGAAAGAAAAAATGTTTTCAACAATGAATGTAGTACAAGCATATTAAAAAAAAAAAAAAAAAAGCATTTTGTCTGTAATCCTCACAAAATTTTGACCAAAATCGTTGACTGTATGTCAAAATCGTTGGACTCTCCCTTGTGATAACAAATTTTTAAAAAACACACGCAGATAATTTTTTCTCTTAGCACATCAATTATTCGTTCACATGTATATGCATGTCATTTTTTCACCAGGCCGATATCACGTGTATACAAAATACACCGACTGGAATTATGGCGATTACTGCTCAAAAGTGGACGATACACTATGAAGAAAATGCACTTTCAGCAAATATCGTTCCGTCGAAATATGAAAACTATTTACTTATTTACTTACATATAGGTATATTATATGTTAAAAGGAAATATATGCAGAATAAATTAAAAGAAATATTGGAAAAAACATTTTAGCAACATAACATATGTATATACCAGATATGAATTAAGGTTTTATATTTGGGTTATTAACCATAAAAAAATTGTTATGTTATTGTTTGCATTTAATCACATCTGTTTGTGTAACTATTGTTAGCCGCAATCTGTTTTGTACTGATGTAAGACGTGAAATAAATATGTATCGTCTTCGTTTCGTCTAAATTATGTATTTATTTTATTTTGTAACATTCCATAGAGCTTTTTTTTTTAATGCATTAAGTCATCAACCGTTTTCAACCTATGTTTAACGGTTAAAGATTTATTATGTAAATCTCTGATAATATTGTTTAATTTTTCTTCATTTTTTTTTTTTGTTTTTTTCTTGGCATAAATATGTGATATAGATATTGTTGATATATATATATATATATATATATATATATATATATATATATATATATATGTATATGATGTATATATGTATTGTGATATATATGTGACCATAAATTGTTTCTCTTATATAATTATTGTTAACTTATTTTAATATTTTTTTCTTTCTTTTCTTCTAATTTGTTTTTTTGTTCACTTGTTCACATTTTTTTTGTTCATTTTTTTATTCTTTCTCACTTATTAAATTACTAGTAATAATTAATTAAATGTAATTATTTTACACTCTAAGACATAATAGCTTACAATGCCTGTATTGTTATTCTATAGTGACTTGTCCCAGAATAAATAAAGACATTATTATTATCATTATTATTATGTGGATATACTTCGATGGATATATCAGTTATGCATTTATTATTGAATGCAGCAATAGACAAACTTTTGTTATTTATTACTTTTCCATTTATTAAAAAATAAATGGTAGCACAATATGCAGCATGAACTAGATTATTTGATTCTGGTTTATTACTGTTACAGGCTTTGAATTTACCAACATTTTCATACATAGTTCATATTTATGTCTGAATAAACTGCCAAACTGACAAATACCATATTCTGTATATTCTTTAGGCATTTTTGAATATTTGATTGAAATTTATAGCATTTATTAAATCCGTTAGTTGCTTTGCTAGAGATTCCTGGTTCGATCCTGACTGTAATAGATTTAAATTATTTATTATTATTATTTATTTATTGATATTTACAACTGTATTACGATAATATAACAAGTAAATAGGCTTAAATTATTTAATGTGTTAACAGCCATTATGGATCCGGTGGGATCTCATACCCTCCTGGGGTTCACCTAAGCTCTATAAAGTTGAGGGAGGGGAATGATCTCGAAGAATACATCATCCTGCGCAAACGTTGTCTTAGAAACAGTACAGTCTGTACCATGTATTGAACCCAAGATCCTCCATGGCTAGTATCAGTACAGGTGAATTGTATATGTAAGTACATACTATCCGTGTAAAGCTGATAAAATCGTGTACACTGTCGGGAGAAAGCAAGCGACGAACAATAACAGATTTAATACTTATAAAACAAATCAAATATGCACAATATTAAGAATATTGTTAATATTGTTTAGAAAACCTATTCTAAACAATAGTTTTCTTGGTAAATAATAACATTAAATTCCGACTTATCACATATGTAGCTAAGAAGAATATATGAAAATTACCTCAAGCTTTGACTATACATAGTACAAAAACTAAGAAATAGTAAACTATATACCATATACTCACTCAAGAGCTTGTATTCGTATTGGTGAACATAAATTGTATATATAAATTAATAAAACCTTTTTATAGAATTGCATTTATTTTACTGTGTAACGTTTCATATATCTTTTTCTATTATGTGTTGAAATTATATGATATCTTTAATTTCTTATTTATGGAATGGGTTGTAGTGCTACAGTTTTTTTTTTTTTAATATAATCCATCCATTTTTCTCAAACAACACTTCACAACGGAGGCATTTTTTCATTTTACGACAACATAATTTCAAATTAAGGCAGAACCAATTAAGGCCCAAGCGCCATTTTCCCTCCTAATGATTCAAGAAAACGCATTAATTAGAAAAATTCAATTTCAGCCATGGAATATGTTAATTTTTTACGTGATGCTTGTTATTAAGTCTTAGTTTATGCTGACAACGTCGTGATATTTCACTACTACGATTAAATATTTTAATCGAGGAGAATTATTGGTGAGAAATTCATAAAAGATTAGTTATCCACCAAAGTATATATTAGGAATAATTATTGTAAATGAAATTCTTCCAAATATGCATTACATCTGTTAAGAGCCCTCTGACAAGTGGTGGATGTTACAATTCGTGACTTCTTCGACTTGGGGAAAAAAAGCAAAACAAAAAAACAACAACAAGAAAGGACTTTACATGCAAGGAAACTTTTTTAAACGGGTTTCTACAATAAATAAGTATGAAGACCAAAAGAAGTCTACAAGTCTACACCTCGCGTGAGCCAGGCTTAATAAGTTAGTTCCAGGGAAAGCTGTCATCTCTATCGCCGGAAAAAATCCAAAATATAGCCACAATAAACAAGAAAGTATTGTAAAGCATGTCCACGATTTGAATATATAATTTTTTTTTAAGTAACAAAAGTTCTTCAAAAGTTGTAATCGAGGATTTTATTACTTATGGAAATGGTATCCGTCGATGAAAAACAAGGGGTTTATAAAACTTAAGCACATTTGCAAATAAAAAAAAAAACAATATATAAAAAAAACAAATCTTTTACCAATACAACGGTCTGGGGTTCAGCACATGGTACAGACCGTACTGTTTCTTGGACAAAGGTCGTGCAAGGATCTGATTTTTCTTAATGTTCCCCCTATTTTGGGCACCCACTTTATAGAGGCTGTGTGAGCCCGGGAAGTTCCAGACCCCAAAGGATCCATCCCCGGCTGCTAACAGATTAAATAAAATCTGCCAGCAGCCCGATTTGAACCCAGGACCGTCGTCACTGAGCCACTCCTGTATTCCAGAACAAACACTGATAAAAAATATTCCATGATTCTGTGATAAAGTAAGTGATAGTAAAGAAGGGGATTAATTCAAGATTATCTTGAAACCGATGTGGATTTATATACACAAGGAACTGGGGTTCAGTACGTTCTTGAGACTATACTGTTTCTAGGATGACGGTTATGCAGGGAGATGATTCGTTTTGCAAGTATTTATCTAATATATTACATAAATATCTCCTTTTAGATAATCATGATTCCTACAGAACATCATTAAACAAATTCTAAAAACATTAATTCATATTTCAGAAAGTTATGTTTATAAAAGTTGACAATTATGCAGGGAGGTGATTTGTCCTAGATCACGTTCAACCGCTAGATTTCCCCCCCCTTATTTTGGGTATCCACTTTATAGAGGCTTGGTGAGCCCCAGGAGGGTCCTAGATCGTATATGAACCATCTCCGACTGCTAACAGACTAAATAAAAGTCTTGCAGCAGTGGGATTTGAACCAGGATTTTCGGCATGGCAACTCAGTGCTCTACTACTGAGCCACTCTGCTCCCACTTTATCCACAATCATTTATTAATTAATATATTAGGACTGCACTGAAACGAAAAGAAATTGCTTGTTGTTTCTGATTACTTAGTGTGCAAACGCTCTAAGCTCCCAATTAAATATTTATTTTATTTTGAAGAGAAAAGATTTAAAAATTATAACAATTAATAAAAAAAAATAAAATAAAATAAGTATTTATTTAAAAACCCTTCCTTGCCTTACGGGATACAATATTAATTATCACACAATATTAATTATTATGTTATGTCATTAATTACAAAAGACTAGATAGATAAAAAAATATATAATAAAAATAAAATAGTCAAGATTTAGTGTACTGTGATGCAATAGACCAAATAGTAAGGGAGCAGATAGTATCTCTATTTATTTGAGTGGAGAGTTTTCAAAACTCTCTAGTTTGAACTTCTAATTGTTTTAAAAAACTACATTAAAGTTTTACAATAAGTCATTGTAAATGGAGGAAAATATTATAAAGCTTTATTTAAATTATTTTTAAACCGTCAAGATTTAATATGTTAATTTTAAGTTTTGCCATAGTTAATATTTAAAAAAAAAACGAAAAAAAACACCTATAGCACTACGAACCATAATGAGCCAGGGTTGAGTATATGTAAAGACTATATATACAGTTTCCCCTTCAACCAATCAATTAAAAATCCTTAATATTAATTAGATTTACAGAAGTAATGTGTTAATTATTAATTTATTGCTTAAATATAAATATTTAAATGATTGTAATATAGATACATTAGTTAGTATAACATATGCATGTAATTTGGGATGTTATTCATATTAATGATTTCTAGATTTCTAAATATCAATTATAAATATTTATAAATATTAATAAATATTATATCATAATGTATATTATATAATAATTATTAACTTTAATGAGTTATTTCTGTTCGACTGATATTTATTTAATAGTATTTATCTAATATTTTAACGGAACGAGCTTACTATTTTATTCAATTTAAAAAGAAAGAACATTTTTTAATTTTTTGTTCACTTATTTTATTTGCATTGTTATAGTGATGAGAAAATCGTTTGTAATTGTTTTATCGATTTATAAGTGCATAGTGTGTATTATAAACATACAAAGTGCTATGGGAAAAAATGGGAGTGGTGTGTATAGCTCTGAGCTATTGAGTTTTAGGTCTTGAGTTCGAAACTGGGTGTGAAAGAAAACTATATATTCCCATCTTCATATGTTCCCAACCAAGAATGTACCCTGTGTTATCTTATCTTCTGGGATGCACTCAGTCTCTACATTAGTGTACCCTTTATTCCGATAAAATCTCGCGATTGACACCCGCGGCCAAATCACCTCTCTGCACAGCTATTCACATAGAGGCATTACAGTCTTTACCATATCATGACTACAATAGGTTGTAGCGATACAGTTTTTTTTATTGCTGCTACTATGTATTGTAATCGAGTCCATTTTATTGAAATTTACAATATTTTTTTCTTATGACAACTCCATAAACTACCACATCTTGTTATTATATTTAAATCAGGTTTAAATTCTTTAATTCTTGTCAGTAAAATTTTAGTATTTACACTTCTTACGATTTTTATTAGAAAATTATATAGTTAGGTAGAAATTTAAATAAAAAAATATTTTTTGTTTTACTTACATCAATTATATTTATTCGAACAAATCCGATAATAAACTGTAAAAAAATACTTTTTTATTTCTCCCAAGTCGGATCTTGTACTAAGAGTATTATATTACTTACAAGAAATAACGTTTTGGGGGTGGTACAAGAGGGGGTGGAAGCCATCGTTTAATATTAGTTGAGTTGTAGGGGTGGTTTCCGGTTGGCTTGTTCTCGGGGGCGTCTGTTGGTGACAAATTCACTGGCACATTGATCAAGCTTCTCCCCTAAGTCTGACCACCACCCCCTTCTCCGGCTCTTGTCTTTATTCTGCTACAATGTCCATTCTCTCTATAAGTATAGTGTAACAAGTAGCAACAAATGGCGTTTCAATTGTCACCTAATGGGTTTAAGATAGGATGCACCTAACTCTAACAATGAATGAGTAAAAATTTAATAATAATCAGGCTTAACGGAAGAAAACTACCAGAAAGTGGAAAGCATCTAGGATACTATGCGAAGGCTGACATTCCTCTGACATAGAATGAACAAGCTTTTGGAAAAAGAAGTTCTTCTTACTAACATGGGCTAAAGAAGTATAGAACACGGAATAAACATTAAACATTAATAAATAAACATTACAGTGTCTCAATTCTAGAAGGAAGTGAATATAAAAGCGGAGTGAATCTGTAAGGGGTTCATGATGAAGAAAGACAAGAAAAGGTTGGACGAGCTGGACAGAGGACCAAAAGAAATCTTCCAGTGAACGCATGAAAGAATATTGAAGACAGAGATAACCCCAGCTGAAGAAAAAGTTGTAACGTAATACGAAGTGGTCATTTCGGAAAAAAATTCGGACGTAGTCTTAGTGTAGGGAATAGGAAGATTGCAGGGAGGAAAATGAAATAAGCCCAAAATGATCCGAAGAGAGGGAGATAAATATAGTAAAGAGAAAGAGTGCTATAGCAGCGAATTCGAGATTGAAATTGTCCCGTGGTCCCGAAAGGAGAAAGAAAAAGGATTAGGCGATACGAACAAATCCGAAGGTTCGTTGCCGATACCACATCTCTGCTAACAAACATTTGCCCAAGGAATACTATCCAAACCAGAATCCGCTAGATCGCTCTTAACGCAATCCTCGCGCCTACACATCTCTCGCTCAGGGCTTCTTAACTATTTAGGAACTTGAACTAAGACCAATTTAATTAACCCATCTCTACCTTCCAGACGTAAATATGAATTTTCTTATTATTTTTCCTGAATAATTATTATGTCAAATAAGAATTAATTTGAATAAAATATTAATTATTTTTTCATGCGGTATGGTGTTTAGGGAATCATTGATAGTCTGAAATATGAAGTATTAAATACAATAGATACAATAGAAAATAGATTAAAATCTTATATTTATACTTATCTTATACTCTAGATTAAGCAAATATTATAAAAAATGGAAAATAAAAATAAACGAGCACAAAACTTCAGCAATAATATTTACAAAAAGAAGGCCTACTGTACCGGAACATATTATCCTAAATAATACTCGAATACCCTGGGCACAAAATGCCACCTACCTAGGTCTGGAATTAGATAAGAGATAATCATTTACTCTCCATATAAATAACAAATGTTGTAAAGCCAAAAAACTTATAAGTACTATGGCCCCATATTTCCGTAGAAAATCTCCGCTCTCTAGTAAAAACAAAATTATATTATATAAATCAGTCATAAGACCTTTACTGACATATGCCTCTACTGTAGGGAGCTACACCTGTGACTACAACTATAAAAAAATAGAAAGAATACAGAACTTATGTATGAGAATCATAAATGACTACCCCAGGTACACAAAAATATCCGACATGATACTTGATTTAGACCTACAAACAATTAAACAGTTTATTCACTCTCAGACTTGGAACTTTTTCAACTCAACAAAAAACTCAGGAAATCCCTTAATGCAATCAATTGGACAATTATAACAAACAAACCTTAAGACGATACATACATAGACGAACTAGACATATACTATTAGAATAATTATAATTAATTTATTACATTATAATAATTTACCAATTATAAGCGAATTTATTCCTTAAATGAAAAAAAAACTGTACTAATAGTGTTTATTTTTACTACCAAATATTATACTTATTTTTATTTATTTATTTTACTGTTATTTTGTTTTATTTTTCTATTTTGTGTAGGTTTTTTTTTTCTTTTTCCTACAGTTATAAATATATTACAGCTTTTATTTTTTATGTTATTCAACTTGCAGTGTAAATTGTTATACTTCAACATGTATTAAATAATTTTTACAAAATTGTAAATTGGCAAATTAAAGGAATAAAACTTTATTAATTTTTTATATAAGACCTATGCAGTGACAGGCTGAGAATAATCTAAACGAGCTGGGCCACAAAATCCCACCACACCCACCGTATTCACCAGAGTAATCTCCAAAAGTAACATGTAACAGTTCTAGGAAATGTAATTTTACAGAAAATATACTTGGAACTTATTTTCTATGAATGCAATGTCATCCATCCTTATGACTCTTCCACGAAGCCAGTTCGGATAACTGAATGTTAGAGTAATTGAAGTTCGTATAATCGACACTCTACCATATTTTTTTAGGAACAATAAAGAAAAAATACTGATCAATCTTATATTGGTGTATTCTTTTTATAAATTTTCTTCAAATAAAAAAGTAAAAAAGTGTTTCTTTTATTTTGCTAATTCGCGACAATAGTAACACATCCCGGGGTGCGGGAAAAAAGTTTGTGGAAATGAAGGGGCAGTGGATAAGGGAGGCAATGAGGGTGGTGCATGGGCCGGCGATCAATTACACGGGATCACCAAATAGGGGTAGGGTAAACAACCCCCGCTACCCGGGAAAAAAATAAAACCTTACAACCCTAACTTTCTTTCCAGGGTCACTCGTTCCTCCAATACTGGAGATGGACAAAAATTACCAACGCGTCGCCAGATACTCTTCAGCGGGATTGGGACTAGTTTGATTCTGATCGTTTGTGTCAAAGGTTTTTAAATATGCTAGAACCCGCTCACACAATGGCTGTACAAGATAAGCGATATATAGGAATTTGAATTTGTTGAAAGCTAATTGTCGTCAAGATTCGTATTTAAAATCTCTTCTTGATGGTATACCTACTGTATACCTAATACTAATACCTACCATGAGTGTACGTTTTGATTAAGTAGATGGTGTTTTTGTCAGGGAATCGCCCATTATAATAGTTGGACAGAGTGTAGGTATACTCTCAACAGACATATGACTTACAAAAGGGCAATAAAAATATGAATGAGAGGAAAATAGTTGACTGGATGATAAAATGGAGAACGGAGATAGTTGGGGGGTGCAGTAAAAAAAAACACCAAATAAGTACCGACCAGACTTATATTTAATTAGTGCCGACATTTCGACCTACAATGTAGGCCATCTTCAGGGCTATGAGAGAAAAAGAAACAGAACAAAAATATATATAAAAACGTTGCAGTAACAAGGATATAGTGACATGTAATGTAAAAAATTAAAATAGTGACAGATATAATAATTAAAGATAACGAATATAAAATACAGAAAATAAATTACAGAAAGGATAAAAATGTAAACATAATATAAAGGTTAAAATATAAACAAAGGGGTGGAATATGAAGGATTTACAAAAAACTAGTTTAATTATAGATATAAATTGTATGATAATAGACTTCTAGAGGTTACATAAGTAAAATGTAATAATACAAGAATATGTAGAAAGAAATGAATAGGTATCTCGTAGAATGACAGTTAGCAATGTAAAAAATTTGAAAATATAAGTATGGGATGTAATATAAAAAAATTGATTGGGATGTAATATAAAAATATTTGATTGGATTGATAAATTTGAATAATTAAAAATAATGTTTATAAATATGAACTCATTGATTACCAACATATGATGGATGCCATAATGATAAGGGAGAAATAGGAAAATATATAGTGTGAGGAATGGAGAAAGACTAAAGAGAAAAAGATATAATATATAAAACATTAAAATAAATAAACAATACAAATAATTTTGGACGATATCTAAAGCAGTAAAAAGTTTTACTACTGATTATATCACGTGCACACGTGTATATTTGCGAATATTTAATACTGCCACTCACAGATAGGACAGTTCTGCCCCAAATCGGAAATACCATTGAAACAATAGTTAACTGACGGATCCATGGCATACTAAATTATGCTAAGAATATAGGCACATATGTACCCAAGATGTGTGGCAACGCTTTCTTGTTCTCAGCATTTTACATTTTTATAACATCCCCTCAAATTCTACGGATATGGATCTTCACGTTTTTACTCAATCGATGTCGGTGCCTTTGACCTTGATAGTTGTCACCTGACACTGCGTGACAGACAGGACGTTACATGTTTCAAGTTTTCGACTTGCACTGCGCGACATTGGTAACTTTTGTGTTTGGTAGTGAGTTATAAAATTGTCGACAAAGAAGTTTTTTTTTTAAACCTTGAAAGGATTGCCTGAATCAAATATTAAATGTCAATAGTTTTTTACTGGTATCTAATTATCTTTACTCGGGGTTATTATAAATTTACTGAAAAAATCTTAGGTACGTGTTAGTAACACTATAAACAACTACTTTTGCTCTGGACAAACATCGAAAACGAAAGAAAAAATTTCATTCTTTAAAGAGGAGAAAAAACCTATTTCCAGTAAACAATTTTTTTATTCCTTATTTTCGAGATACGTTTCGGCCTAGGCCATTCTCAATCTTCTGTTTACATTGTTTCATTTTTTTTCCTATTATATGGTTAACAATTCGACCATAAGTCATTCATCTGTAAAATCATGCATAAATTCTACAATTGTAACAATATAAATAATTCAATAAATAAAACTGTAGATAAATTCTTGTCCAACAGATAACCAAAAAAGAAGCATAGATACCTCAATTTAAGTGATTTTATCCATTTAAAAAAATGTTTAAATTCAGAGGGAACCATGTCCTCTATAGTCATTTAATAATAAGTTAACCTTTGATCTTAGTATATTATGATCTTTCATATTATTTTTCAAAATCTTAAAATTATATTTTATTAAATGACTAAAATAATAGATGAATGACTTATGGCCGAATTGTTTACCATATAATATGGAAAAAAAATGAAACAATGTAAACAGAAGATTGAGAATGGCCAAGGCCGAAACGTATCTCGAAAATAAGGAATAAACATTTTTTTTACTGGAAATAGGTTTTTTTCTCCAACTTAAAGAATAAATTAAATGATTGAGTCCAGTTGACCTTTTTTTTTTTTGAAAAAAATTCATTTCTCCATAACTAAGATCAGTTGATCGGTCATTTGAATGGAGGACTGAATTTTTTTTTTCATTTCAAAGTTAGCCAGTGCAAAAGTTGCTGTTTATGGGGTTACTAACACGTACCTGGGAGTTTTGCAGTGAATATAATATAACCCTATATAAAATTTCATCTATTTATTAAAAATTAATAAGGTAAAATATCCGAAAAAGATCCGCCAAAAAAGTCACGGATACGGGTCTTTCTTCTCCCCCGGATATCCGCGAATACGGATATCCGACACATCACTAATTGTAACATAGAGAAAGGTAGAAGAGAAGAAGATATGTAAAGCGGAGAGTATAGTAGTAATCAAAATTGTAGTTTATAACATGTTGTGTAAAGACATAGAATGTAGCTAGTAAGACCCCGTTTACACTCAGGCCATATATGATAAAAGGTACATCGTAAAGAATTTATTGCGACTACTTATTGCTAGGTAGGCGACAATAAGTTAAATGGGCGATAAAATTCGGTGAGTAAAGAAAGTACATTGCTTAAGTACTAATAATGAACTCAAGTGGGGATAAACGTCGCAGTGGTTTATTGGTTCAGACCTAGAAAAAAAACTGTATCTCTACAACCTACAGAGTTTCTTGGGCTATTACTTGGTAAAGACAATACTATTTCTTGGACAACGGTTGTGCAGGGAGGTGATTTGTCCTAGATCTCGCTCAATTGTCAGATTCCCCCTTATTTTGGGTATCTACTTTATAGAGGGAGGGTGATGGTCTTAGATCATAGGATCCATCTCCGGCCGCTAATAGACAAATAAAAGTCTTCAAGCGAGCGGGATTTGACCCCAGGACATTCGGTACGGCAACAGCACTCTACCACACAGCCACTCCGCTCCCTGTTCAGAGATAGGATGAAAATGAAAATCGGGTCTTTTCTTCCTTAGGACTGTCGGTTACTTTTTAGTAATATCTATGATCACCTAGGTTACGACACATTAATCACTATAAACTAACATAGGATTAGAAAATATTAAAAAAGGTTAACATACTATTTATCAATTTTGGTATCTGTTCCACAGGTTGTCGCTTCGAGTTGAGTTACAAGCTTTAACTGTTCATTCGTTTCCCTTTTAATATTCTACAAAAATAGAAGTTAACATGAACTTTAGTATGGAAAAGAGAATGTAATTATAGGTAATGAGTAGATTTCGGTAATCATTTCATCAGAAAATAAAAATTTCAACTAACTTATAGAAGTGTATGTAATGTATACACTTCTCTGACAGTACACATCTTAATCCCAAAAATCAAAGTTAAAAAAATATTTTTTATAATTTTTTACTAATTATAGTAAAAATTTTTAAATTACTTAATTTTAAATATTAAGTAAATATTAAAAAAAAATGTATATACATTATTTTTATTAATATTCATGAGATTCAGTCGATGATATTTAACTATTCTTTGACTACGAGCCGAGACTTAATTGTTCTCATATTCTGTCTATAACACACACACACACACACACACACACATATGTGTTTTCTACATACATAATATATATACATACATACTGACCAAGGTGTTACTTTTGTTTAAGACGAAGAACTTAAGGCATTCGTTTAGCCTGAGAAGCGAGAACATGACGAGGCAATTGAACAAATGAGAACCAATTTAACTGCGATATAAACACTTTATGATCAGATGCGGTCATATAAATCAAAATTTTAAGTTAGGATTAATTTTAGGGTCGTTTAGCGAACGCGTGTTCCCAGGCCTCGGAGATTTTCCAAAAGGTTTAACTTATTCAAAGCAATATGCCCCCCATGTTGGAGGACATCCTATATCATAGCCAACCTCCCCCGAACTCCAAGCCCCATTGACTCCTTCACAATACCCTAATTGCATTACATTCAATCCGGGGGAGAAAACACGACATAAACCATTTCTTGTTACGATTGGTAATTAATTTTATAGGCCGCAATATTTTATGTCCTCTTTACATTGAATAACTTTAGAGTTATTGTCATAAAATTTAATCTAATAGGCTAAGCTGTTTATTTTACCTGATAATTAAAATTGCTAAAAGTAACTCCTTTGGGGGACGTTTCCAGACTATGTTGGTCTCATAGTCAAGCCTATAAAAAATTTTGTGATTGCTTTACGAAAAATATATAAGTCACAAAAAGTAGATACCGATAAATGCGATCCAATATTTTACACGTTTCCGATACGTATTTTATAATTAAATTGACAAAAAAATGAGATGAAAAAAAAACTAGACAATATAAAAGACTTTGTTGATTTCTTCTGGTTTAGATAATAAATAAATTTTTCAAAAATGAGAATCTTATTATCATCTCAGCCCTGAAGAAGTCAGCAGCATGGCTGGCGAAACGTTGGCGAAAAATTTATCAACGCGATCTAAACCAGAAGAAATCAACAAAGTATTTTGTAATAATAGTGGCCGTGGAAACCTAAAAGAGTATTTATACAATATAAGTTTATAAATTAAAATGAATATAAATATGAAGAGTAATTAATACTTTTAAAAATAACTGAAAGGAGGATAAATCATTGCTGTAATGCTTTTAGAAGTGATGATATGAAAAAAAGGATTTATGTTATATTATATTTACCATTCATATTTCAATGTACAACATGATTGCTAATTATTTTATTTAATTAGTGTAAGTGATGGAAATACCGACCGCTGTTTGAACATATGAATAATTTAAATGGAAAAAAAAATCCTACCACTAGTACTCATGAAAGGTCTACTACTTCTAGGACAACGGTTGTGCAGGGAGGTGATTTTTCCGAGTCATCTTTTTCCCCTATTAGGGGACTCACTTTATAAAGGCTGAGGGAGCCCCGTGAGATTCTAACAGGGCCCATCTATAGCAGTTAATAGAGTAAATAATTTAACTAGTTTATTTTTTTTATATTTTTATATTTAACTAGTTTAGATTTTCATAACTTATATAAAGATCTCTTAAGCCAATTTCACACTGAGGCGATATAAGACAAGCGATATACGTTACGTGAGACGCATCTATCAGTTCAATCAAGTTCAAGTTACCGGTCAATGGCTTTAAGCAAATTGTTTAATAGTAATAATAGTTTTGTAACAAGGAAGTTTCATCAATGCTTCCGTGTTGTCAGCTATGTAAACTTCCTTGTCCTCCCTCTTCTTTTACATGGATATATACTAGATCTAAGATTAGTAAGGTAGAATGTAGGAGGTTGGAGGCAGGAGAGTAGAGAGCATGTAGTTGATAGTTTATAGTATGTGACGAAGGTAGTCTCTAAATTATATGTAGTCCATAGTCAATAAGTTTTAATGATAATCAATAATTAATAACTCGCCTAGTAAATTCATAACAATGTCTCTTTCATATCTCTTGTATATCACATTATGTCTGTTCAATGTCTCAATAAATATACATTTCTATTACAAGTCGTCCACCGTTTTATAGCTACCTCTAAAGAGATAACAAATTTTCATACTCTCGAAATTGCGCAACATATTGCTAGTGACATATCTCTCGAAGATATGTTGATCTTCTCAGGGATTAGTATCGTTCGATATTTCAATCTTGAGGTGAAATTGTGTACCCACAAAATCTATGTTTGCTTTTTTATCACTCTAGGCATCATCTGTTGTGTCTGTGTGCGATAGTATAGCAAATTCGCCACTATATACACGTACAAGTGATGTAATCAGTAGAAAAGCTTTAGACTGCTTTTGGATTCGTTTAAATTTCGTTTTATTGTCCCTTTATAAGTCTGTTGAGAGTTCACATACTATTTCTTATATTTAATGCTCGGTATGGGGGTGGGTAGCGGGGTAGCTCAGTAGTAGAGCGTCGAGTTGCCGTGCTGGGGGTCCCCAAATAATTTATTTAATCTGTTAACAGCCGGGGATAGATCCTTCTTTGGCTCACCCAGACTCTAGTGATACCTTTAGTTGCGAGTGACCTAAGACAAAAACCTCACTGCACAACCATTGTCCTAGAAACTGTACAGTGGATTCTGTATTCGTACTGAACTTAAGACCCTTCATGGTTTAACTTCTTGGTATGCACACGAGTACAGGAGGAGATAACATACGATCTGAATCCTGTTTACAATATGTCATTTTTTGTCGGTGTTTTTTATTCCCGATAGTGGGCAGAGGTTGTGCTAGATAATGGAGCTGGCCACAAGGATGGCGGTAGGTTACTCACCAGGGCTGAATATAGAATCGGAGGGAGGCCGCGTCTTTGGCGATTCGGCTCACGAAGGTCCCTCAAATGGTCCAGAAAGGAGGAGGGTGGGAGGGTGGAGATAAACTGGCCACCCTCCCATTCTCCTCCTCCCTCGCTTTATTTGTACAGATAAACCAACAAACCCTGGGCATATCTCAGACCAATGTCCAGCTAGGACAACTCCCGAGGGAGGACAAGTCGAACTTAGTCCTTCCGAAGGGTCCCGGGGTCGGATATTATAAATCATGCAATTGGAATCTGGCAAATTTTCAAAAAAGAGTTGGACAGACGCTTAATAAAACCATGTATGATGTCCAAGAAAAGGGTATAGTAGTTAACTAATAACTAAGGGTATAGCAAAAATTTGCAACCAATTATATTACCAATTTGCAAAAATTATATTGGTTTCCAATGTCCTAAGCTTGTAGTATACTTATGAGCTCTAAACCCCTAAATTGTGAAATATCGTCTGTGTGAGCAATGTAAATTCCTTGACCTTCCCCCTTTTTTTACATGTATATAACAGTTCTTTTTCTAGCTATTGGCATGCTAATTCTGTACTGAGGAGTAAATACATCCTAAAAACTACTAAAAAAAAGTAAAAGATTTTCAATGCTATTTTAACAGATATAATGTTACATGGCTATGAAACATAGAAATTGGAAAGCAAAGAGAACCTTCTACATGGGGATATGGACTTCAAGAGAAGGGCAACCGGGATTTCTAGGCGTGGTAGGATACCCGAATCAGTAGTGCCAGAGATAATGGGTACTAACAATACCATTCTCGACACAATCACAATAAGGCGATTAGAGTGGATTGGACATCTACTGAGGATGAAGAAGAACCCGAACATGAAAGGATATGGCCTTACTCAAGAAGATGCACTTGACAGGAAGACCCGGAAAAAATGTTATCCTAAAGTTTGGTTGAAGAAAATCGCAACTATATATATATATATATATATATATATATATATAATAGCTCTAAGATTAGGGAAAAAGAGATTAGAGAGTAGAGAGGAGATGTGATTAGTTTATAGTATACTAATATATATATATATATTGTGTTAGGAGATTATTCAGTAACTTAGATCTAGAGTAGTCAAAGTTATAAAGTCAGTATCAGGTTAAGTTACCTAGTTAGTTCACACAAGAAAGTCTCTTGTATATCTATATTATATCTATTAAATATCTCAATAAATATATAGAATAGATAGATAGAATATATATATATATCTATATATATATATATATATATATATATATATATATATATATATATATATATATATTCTCAATATTAATCTTCTAGGGTACTGGACTTTACAGATTATATTTTTTTTTAGGTGTATAATAATACAATTGTATCCCATAGTCAGTTGTATGCCATAGCAACTGACTATGGGATACAACACGCCCAGCTAATTTTTTAATATGCAACCTATTAATCTGCTGTAAAAGACAGAGTTTTTATACTGTTGATCATGAAACCTATATATTGAAAATGACCACTTAGGTCGAAACGTCTATAGAAAATAGATATAACATATGAATTTGGACTAAAGGTTTTTTTTGTATCATTATACACCCTAAGAAAAAAAATATATATTTTCTTAATAGCCGTCCATCGTTTGTTAACTTAATGTTCAAAATCCTGTATCACTACAACTCATGAAGGGTCTTGGGTACAGATGGACTGTTACTTGGACAAAGGTTGTGCAGGGAAGTGATTTGTCCTAGATCATGCTCAATCGCCTGATTCCCTCCCCCCTATTTTGGATATCCACTTTATAGAGAATCAGGAGGGTCTCAGATCTCAAAATATCCATCACCGGCTGTAAACAGATTACATAAAATCTACAACAGCCATATATGAAACCGGTGCCTTCGACGCGGCAACTCAGAACTCTACCACTGAACCAAAACGCTCTCCCATTTTTTAAAATATATGCCGGAGTATATAAGAAAAATGCACCATAATGGCAGCGATTTTGCCTAATTTCTTCGATAAAGGATTTACTTTAAAATAATTCCGATTTCCCTTGAGAGTACGAAACATTGATCCATTATAAATGTTTCAAAAAATCCAGAGCTGAGCGCATGATCTGTCATCTGGGCTTATGTAATGTTCAAAGCTCAAACTAAAAACTGTGTTTAGCTGTGGCAGGTATATGACTGTGTATTTAAAGTGTGGATATGGATGATCTGTTAACAGCCCTTGAACCCTGTAGAATATCAATACCCTCCTGTGGCTCACATAGTCTGCCCCATTTTTCGAAACAAGGATCAGTGGGGTGCAGCGATACAGCTTTTTATTTTTCAAACGCGAGGATCAGCTAACAAAATGACCCAGTTATGATTTTATTGAGAATAATACTCTGATAAGTTGGGATTCATAGTACGTCTACATGACTGTCGAAGGACATTGATCTTAACAATAAAGTTAAGTGTGCAGTGCTAAGGGCCCTGGGTTCAAAACCAGCTGTGAGAGATAAACTATTTAATCTGTTAAGAGCCATAGATGGATCCTGTGGGATATGAGAACCCTCCTGAAGGTCACGCAACTTCTATAATTGGAGGAAAATCACCTCAGTGGTCAAATTAGCCCCTTGTATAACATTTAGCTTAGAAACAGTACATTTTATTGACTGAAATAAAAATCCTTCATGTGTTGTAATTGTACTTTTTTTTTTTTTAATGTGCTTATTGCCATCATCATCTATCTAGTACCTATCTATATAGTACCTCCTCGACAGGTTTCCTCTACCTTGAACGATCTTCCGCTGCTCTCCATCTTACCCCCAGGAGCTTAAGGTCTGCTTCCACATCATCCAGCCATTGCATTCTAGGCCTTCCTCTTTTAACGTTAAATTTAACTACTAACATACAGTATGATGCTTTGGCTTGAGTAGAGCTCTACCATTTACTTAGCCTAAGATCCTTCATAGGGTGTAGTGGAGGTACCTACTTTTTTTTTCAAACGTGAGAGCCATGTAGCAATATAAGCCAGTTATGATTTTATTAAAGATAGACCTATAATATATAATAATTTAATACCTATAATATAATAACTTAACGACACTTGTACGGCATTGAGATTTCTAGTGAACGTTTCATCTGTAAAGATTTGACCTTGTTTTAGGGGTTTCGGTATGAGATTGATAAACTCTATGAGTAAGCAGGCATGGAACCAACAGTCTATATAATCAACGATCGCGCTCAATCCATATCTATACTCTCTAGCGTTGATGCGGAAACGATCACTTCATTAAGTGGAATAAGCTGTGGTTTCAAAATAGCCAAAATATTCGTGGGTTTTGCTGCCCCAGCATCTCTTAAATGTACCATATTGACTTTCATGAGTATCATTGGATTTCTACCGAGATGCCCATATACGATATATACTGAAATTTGGTCTTATATTTTTCTTTGGTTTAATGGAAAAACGATATATAAACGCCTTACCGCAACAAAAATAATAAAAAAAATCGATGAATTGTCGGTACATAGAGCAAAAATTGTGAGACAAAAATAACTGAACTATACCTTCTCCCAATTCTACTTCTTCTAAGGCGAGGAACATTTTAGAAAGAAGGTAACTGTTATATGAGACGAAAGTATGTGATTTGGAATGGAAATTTGACTATATTATAATAAGTATTTTATTAATAATAATAATAAAGACTTCATTTATTCTGACAAGTCCCTTTACAATAACAATACAGGAATAATATACAACCTAATATATCTTAGAGTATAATATAATAAAGTTAAGTAATTAATTACAATTAAATTAATAAATGATAAGAAATTAAAAATGAATTAAAAAGAAATTTCTGAATTACCTCCAAAGTTAATATAAAAAAAAAAACGATTAAAAGAATGAAGAGGAAAAAATAGATATAAGATAACAATTATTATAGAGAGATAATCAATTTATAGTTACATGTACATACAAATTTTATGAAAAGCAAAACAACAAAAATGATGAAAGAAATATACAAACAATACTAACTATGATAATTATTTTAGGTGAATTATTGACTTAAATTTAATACAAATTTGTTCTAAAAAAATGTTTTATCAGGCAATTCATCGAGGAATGTAAATATGTACTTAAAATCTTTTATACCTCATAAATGGTTTAGTAAATTTCATTTCATGTATTAAAAAAAAATACCTGCAGCAATACCAACCCTTGAAGGGTTCAGTACACGTTAAAGAGACAAACAAGTTCATAATAGACAGTAATAAGTAGCAATAGAATAAAAGGAGAAAAATACCTTTAAACTATAAGTTATGAAGGGTCTTTGGTTCAGTACACGGTAGAGACTGTTCTAGTTTTATGCCAACGGTTGTGTAGGGATCAGATTCTGCAAAGATCACGTTGAACTCCAATTAAGGGTATTCACTATGTAGAGGCAGGGCTAATCCCTGGACGTTCTATAAATCCCTCAGACACTATCCAAGGTTGCTAACAGATTAAATAATTTAGCTGCCATAGTTGTATCTAATCTTCAGCGCAACAGCACACTTAGCATCTCCGCGATTTTAAACATTTGAAATCATTTAACATCTAATGTGCATTTCAATGGTGAACACACTCCTCATTCATTACTAGGGCATTGCTCTATGCGGACTATGATAGGCGAGATTTCCCATTGCTATAGTAGTAGTGGCAGGAGTACTCCAACTAATAGAGGAAAGCTAAAAACGGCTGGTGTATTAGAGTAATGCGTGAGCCCCAACTCCTGAATGGGGTGACTCAAGAAGGATGCTGAGGGGGATGGAGCGTTAGTGATTGGATATCACCCTCTAACATTAGAGGGAGGTCTTCTACCAACTATCTCCTCCGCATTGGATCTGCGTTTTCTTAATCTTCTCTACGAGGGTACGATTGTGGAAGAACACGGCAGAGGAATAACCGAAACTGGGGTCGGAGATGAAACCTTCACCATGGAACTCCGAAAGAAGATTACTAAGTACATGAAGATATTTCAAAACGTGTAATTTCTAACAATAGCGTAATGATTTATATGGCATAACCGTTGGATTAGAAACGATAAAGTCTCTACCATGTACTGAACCCATGGAGGGTCCTTATTTGTCCTAGAACACGCTCCCCTACCTTGTACCAACTTTTAAGAGGCTGGATGACCCCCTAGAGTGCCTCCAAACCCCACAGGGTCTATTCCCGACGGTTAACAAATTAAATAATTATCTAACAAACCCGTTGTGGTGCTCTACCAACTAACCAGGATAGCTCAGTTGGTAGAGCACCACAACGGAAATGTGGGAGACCCGGGATCGAAACCTAAAAATCGAAAATAAAAATATTTAAAATTATAACAATTAATAATATAATAAAAAAATAAAATGAAACAAAATATTAGATTTATAAAGATTATTGGGTGCCGAGATTAATGCTTAGTCAGCATAAAAGCGAAAAATATGTTTTTTTACAGTCATGTTTTAGCCCTAACGAACATAACTAGGTTGTGCAACAACTAACATGTTATTTGAACTTTGGATTAGCATATGTAATTTTTTTTTACTAAATCTCTGCAGTATGGAATGCACTAATGGCAATACATGTTTTTTTTACATGTTTCAAGTTAATAAATATGTGCCAAATTTTATGTCACTATTGCTACGGTATCTGTTCCCTTTTTGTGGAAGATATGAGGAAATTCGTTCACCGAATAATAATTTTCGAATATGCTGGGAAAAGTATAACATATAAACGTGGGTTTGTATCAGCACTGATCCTTTTATGTTACAAAAAATTATTGTTATTTAATAAGAGCGGTGTGGTTCAGGGGTAGAGCGCTTAGTTGCCGTTCCGAAGCTCCCGGGATCAAATCCGGCTGCGGCAGATTTAATTTAATCCGTTAAAAGCCGGCAATGGGTTTATTACGATTGGGGATCCTGCCGGAGTTCATAATAAAGTGGTATCCCAAAATAGGGAGAAACACCTGACGGTTGAGTGTGATCTAGGACAAATCACCTCCCAGAACAACCGTTGTCTAAGAAATAGTACAGTCTCTATCCTGCACTGTGGTCTTGTATGTTAGTAATAACAGTTTCTTGGATAACGGCTGTGGAGGGAAGTATTTGTTCTATAATGGACGTTTCAACAACCATACATCGTCTATACTTCAAAGTGCTAGTAGAAACCTTTACTTTTTGACGTAATGATTGCCGGAATATACATTTCCTATAACTACATTCTTTTTTCTCTATACTAAAACTCAGCGTTATTTTTATTTTCGAGAATATTAAAAAGAAAACCAATGCAAATTTAAAACCTGTGAATTAACTCGAATTGATGCCTGTACTTGTATATTACCGGTCTTAATGAAATATTTTCTCGTCTAACTTATCACTCGTCTCATTTGAGTTATTTGTGTATGCGTTATTAAATTGATTTCTGTATTGTTTTTCAGCATTTTTGTCTTATAATTTGTGTTGATTGCCCATTTCAATTTTTGTATTGTTTAATAAATTAAATTTTAAGTTCTTTTCTTATTCCTTTTGTTATTTCCTAATGAAATAAATGGGAATGAACACTATAACATTTAACTTGCCGAACTGATACTCAATTTTCTTCTGCTTCCTCCAAGGCAGTTTTTGGAAGGGCCAGTGTCATCGTCAATTAACCCTGATGAATCCTCTGTAATAGCGATCGACGGGGGTGGAGGCTATGTTGTTAGCTAGAGGTCCTGGGGGTGGCGATGCCGTGCCAGAGACACTAACTCGCTAGATTTACTGCCCCCGGGGGTGTGCATGCCTCGCTGCACCCAATTCCCGTCCAGGCTACCCCAAGGAGGGAAGTCGTCGCTTGCTCCCTCAACCTAGATCATGAGAGGGGTATGGTGGCTGAGGTAACCCGATAACCATTTTACGACAGAAAGTTGAAAATTTAGTTAAAACTGTTAAGTATATCCACTGTACAAGTAAAAAATTACAATGATAAAAAAATATAGAAAAAACTCAACACGTTTAAACATCTTAGTAGTTTTGACGACGTTATAAACGCTATATGTTTATAATAGATATTGAATACCCACATGTTCACGAGTTCAAAACAATTTTAAAGGTGTTAAATCTGTTAAATAAATAAACGTGGCAAATTATTATCTAATTTTGATATTTTAAGTAGTTCGAAATTATATATATGTTGTACCACTACAACACTTGAACGGGTCTGGATTTCAGTACATGGTAGAGACTGTACTGCTTCATAGAGAAAGATTCTGCAAGGAGGTGACTTGTCCTAGATCACGCTCAACCGCCAGATTTTCCCCCCTAAATTTACCCACTTTATCGAGGCTATTATACATATATAGATATGTGTAATAATTATAAATAGGTGGGCTATGTAGGAGTATTAATGCAACGTAAATTATCAAATCATTACAACCCAAGGCTCTAGATAAGCAACATTAATTCAGTTTATTCTGGTATTTTTATATTAATTTTGTTAATTTTTACTGACTTTTGGTTTTGTTTAATAAATTTTCTGACATTGGGATGTTTGAACTGAAATTACTTCTTATTTATTATAGAATGTAGAATTACATACACACATACACACACACACACACACACACACACACACACACACACACACACACACACACACACACACACACACACACACACACACACACACACACACACACACACACACACACACACATATATATATATATATATATATATAGAGAGAGAGAGAGAGAGAGAGAGAGAGAGAGAGATAGGTAGGAACAGTGGCTGAAAAATGAAAGGAATCTTTGAATAAATAAATAGTTCTAGTTATATTAAATTTAAAACAATAATTTATCGCAGTCACTGAACATCCTAGCAATGTTATATTTTATGGGGTGTAATAACAAACTACTAACCCCAAGATTGTGGGTTCGTAGCCCGGCAAGTGGCGCTAGGATTTTTTAAAGGGAGTAAAAAATCATTGGTTATGCCGTCCTACGGAAGGAACGTTAATTAGATATTTATTTACGTTGAAACTTTTATTTCTAGATGAAATGGTTACCGAAATATACTCAAAATCCATAATTACATCCCCTTTTCCATACTAATGCTCAAGATACCTTGTATTTTAGGAATATTGTAAAAGGGAAGAAAATGAAAAGTTAAAGACATTTTGTGACTCAATTCAAAGCGACAGCCTGCGGAACAGATACCCTAAACTGAGCTTAAATTTCTAGAATATTATCGGGGTACTGTACAAAAACGGTATGTACCTATTGCAGTACGATTAAATGGGCAATTGAATAATTTTTACTATCATTGGAGTACCCCCTTGTGTATTAATAAAACACTTTGATTCTTCATGTTTTATTTAGAGAGAAAACAAGTGTCTAAAAAATTCTTTATCATTAAGTCAGAACCTTCGTATCTCAAATTTAAAAGAAATTTCTGCCTAGAAATACTTACCTTTATCAGAACAAAACTGAATAAAGAAATGCTTTGTATGGTTTCTATAAATTATATTTATAAACGTGAAATCATTATCGTTTCCTCTGAAAATGTACAAAAATAGAATTGACATCTTGTCAGAAGAGACACTAAAAAATGAATGGGCGACTGATAGAGATCATTGTGAAATCGACCAGATTCTATAGTGCAGACCCATTATATTCGAATGCCACCATGATGTTACGAGATGTCACTCGTGTATGAGTGACTTGATTGCATTTGTTTTTTTCTCTCCTAAAACGAATTTCGTGGAAGAAATATTTTTTCTTTTGATTGCAATAATCATTTTTTTTTTTTAATTCGACTCAGTCAGTTGTCCCTTATAACAAGTATGCCTCTGATAATTTTTCAACCAAGAAGTAAACTCTTATCTAAAATATGATATAAAAAAATGTAATAGCAAGTCAATAACTTTATATCTACATAAACTAAACATTTTTTTTCCTGTCAAATATATGATATTTGTTGTCATTATCGCCTATCATATGTTCCTAATATTCCCCGTATTATAAATGCGTTAAAATTATATTTAAATCATTAGTTATGGAATATCGTTTACTTCTTGAATTAGTTAAATAAAGTGCTTGTTTGATGTGTATGCTTAGAATATGAGGAAAGCATGTTTTATAGATTTTTTACTCCCAAAACTCGGTTTTGTATCTATTTTTGAAATTTGAATGTTCTAGGATACCTTATATTTTTGATTTTTTTCAAATACAAGTAGTTTTGAATATTTTTATTTTAAAGAGAAAAGATTTGTCTTGGCCGGGATTCGAACCCGGGTCGCCCGCGTTCGAATCCCGGCCAAGACAAATCTTTTCTCTTCAAAATAAAAATATTTAAAAATAATCACCATCAAAAGAACAATAAATAAAAAAACAAAACAAGTAGTTTTGGTTTAGTTTTTTTTTTAAATTTGTTTAATTTAATTTTAGTGTCTGCAACTCTATGCTTTTTTTCTGTCTCCTCAGCTCTCACATCTTCATTGTTGCACCATTTTTGTTCAAGTGGCCTCGCCTTCTTTTTATAGACTTCTGAAATGATGATAATGCTTCGAGTTCATGCTTGGCAACCTATATTTTTTCAAGTGCGTATTTCGCATTTTGTTTGGGTACTTGTGTATTAGCCGGTTGCATAAAACCTACCTCCTTATCACGTGTAACCTATTCTTATCACTCGTCACATATGAATATTTTGAGTTTGCGTTATTAAATTGTTTTCTGTATCGTTTTTACCTTTCTAGCATTTCAGGTATCTGTTCCGTAGGTTGTCGCTTCGGGTTGAGTTATAGTTTTTTCATCTGTCAACTATTTATTCGTTTAATTTAAATCAACTTATCGTGAGCTTTAGTACGGAAAATAAAATGTAATTTTGGGTAATGAGTAGATTTTGTTAATCATTTCATCAAGAAATAAAAGTTTCACCTAACATTGCTTAGTATAGACGATATCGTCGCTGTAAAAACAATACCGCCTATCTACAACTTCTTATGAAAATGAGTTAGTAACGTTAAAGCATTCTACAGGTTGAATTACACATTAAGGAAGGCAGGTATTAAGATCAGTGACATGGCAGAGTATGTTTCTCTTCAATAGTTTAAAAAAAATTGCCAAGTCAACAGTCGGTGCGGGCTTTTTTCTCTCCTGTATAATCGCTCAAAGTGTACATAGGCAGTATTGTTTTGACAGCGACAATGCGTTTGTTAGTTGAAACGTATTATGGTAAAAAACGAATGCACCAATATACGAAATAAAACTAGCTACATGTTATTCCAATATTTCGATTTTTTGGGCAGTTTGATATTTCAGTACCGATAATATAGGGTCATAATATTGTATTCTTTGTAAGATTGTATTGTATTTTTCGGTACCTGTTCCGCAGGTTGTCGCTTCGATTTGAGTTACAACAAGTTTTAACTCTTTATTCGTTTAATGTTTAATAAAAGTTATCGTGAGCTTTAGAATGGAAAAGAGAATGTAATTACGGATAATGAATACACTTTAGTTACCATTTTGGAGTATTTTTTTTTTTCGAATAAGCCACTTTGGAATAAGTTTTTTCAAATCTCTTCTTCTTTTCTGTCTCCTCAGCTCCCGAATTTTCGTTCTTGCGCTACTTTTGTCCACGTGGCTACCATCTTCTTTTTAGGAACATTCTGATAACCCATAGATTTGTACGATTTTGCCGTCAGAGATGATTCTTCTGTAATATCTGCAGGAGTATTCAGCTCCTACATGTCTTTTTTATACTTATGCAAATCATGCATTATTTTATTTCAACTATTTCAAATATTTATAGTTAATTCATCTAGTTTAGAAGATTTAACTACAAAGTCTTTCTAAACAACTCAACCAGCATTTGAAATAAATAGTTGAATATATACCTGCGACTATGCTTATAATACATACCCTACTTGGGAAAAATTATAACATGTCTCCTCAGTTCTTCCTGAAATGAATCGGCTCCCATCTTATTTTTTGATACTATCTGAAATGATGATAATTCCTGTTCATGAAGTTCATGCTCACAAATCTCCCATACTTTTTCATGCGCGTATTTCGTATTTTGTCACGTAGACTCAAGATCGTCCGATATCCCCCAACACTAATACGTTTTTTAATTTATTCCGTCCTCCTCCGACCTGACAGGCTGAGGCTCCGTATCAACGGGAGCTCTGGGTCGAAGGGGGGAGCATTGCTGAGCTCTGAGTAGGGGACGAGTAAATAAAAAAAGAGTCGGGAGCCAGAAGCCAACGGTAGCTGGCTAATAGCTAAATGATTGATGATGGGTGTCGTGTGATAGATTAATTATACACGTGAAAGTCTATGATCCCGGGGTGGCCCCCACAGGCCGATACCATCTTCAACACGCTCTTTTAGCTTTGACAAACCGAATCATTTAAGTAGTAGTTTTATTAACGTCCCTTCGGTAACAGATTGAGAATACTATTAGAAAAAGAAGGAGACAACATTTCTGTTAAATGAACCTCTGGTCCGGATTGGTAAGGAGGGAGGAAGGGGGGGGGGGCAGGGACATTTACACTAGTTGGCGCCACAGGAGCGCATTTCTCGGATGACCTTTCTCTCAGATGAGTTTTGGAATTCTTCTCCGACACCATCTTCATCGCTCCGCCCCTGAATTACTTGAACGTTTGAGTACGCCATTCTTGGCAATGAGAAATTGTCCATCGAACAAACGGAAAACGTTGCTGAAAATCAAGATACAAGCTTATCATCCATCCAAGGTACAAGTTTTAGAAGCGTTCGAGGCCATTCCAAGCCGACTCTTCAACTCTTGAGTCTCATTCCATAGCCCTTGGTGAATTATACATAAGTTTGGCGCATACAGCTCAGAAACTCAGCGCTTTACACAATAGCTACCCCGCTCACCTTCTCGAATATAATTTAAAAAAAATTAATTTATTCATTGAAATTTGCAACTGTGCTATAAAAATACAACAAGTAAATGGACGAAATATGGTTCTATTCCAATCTGTTGGAAGAATGGAGATGGCACAGTATATAGCGTGCTGAGTAGCTGAGCTGTATGTCCCCGATTAGAAGCCAGGTTTGGCAGCTATTTAATATATTAACTTAATGAAGGCTGGATGAGCCTCAGGAAGGTCTTAAGTCGATCTACGGCTGTACACAGATTACATAATTTCGCTGCCGCATACAGCTCGGAAACTCAGCGCTTTACACAATCCGCTACCCCGCTCACCTACTTATCTAATATAATTTTTTTTAAATTTACAACTGTGTTATAACAATACAACAAGTGGAGCCCCAAAGCTCTAAGCTGTAAGTCCTATTGGGTCTTGTAATATCCATGCACATGAGTGTTTTGTAATTAATCGGGACCTTATAGGGTTTGTCTATATATATGACAATCATTAGTATTCAATCCTTACAATCAATAATCTTTCATAAAATCCTCGATGCACCTTTCATTGTTACGAACAAAGTAATCCATAATGACCTTAATGTCCCATTTACTGCTTATTTTGTCCGAATGCGATATCACTCTTTTCATGGCAAACCTTATTCCCACTCAAACCCACTAGTTTCAAACATGGCAACCTCTTATATTACTGACAGTTCCTCCGAGGCTCCTGAAATGAAGATGGCCTCGTGACCTTCCCAGTAGAACTTTTTATTTGAGTACTATCACAGGGTAGTTACTCTATTTGTCTTTATTCATGCCAATGTGCACCATTCATGTCATTTACTTGTTGTATTGTTATAATACATTTATAAATTTCAATGAATAAATCATAAAAAAAACTTTTGTCATGATCGGAATTGTTCTACAGGAGTCAGTTAGATAAATCACTATTAAAGAATACTGTAGGACAGGAAGTCATTGGCTTCTGACGAAGGGTAAACTTTATTCATAAAGAGTGAAACTACCATTGACCTTGGGTCCTATTTAGGTATGTGATCAATTACCTACCTAGTAATAAATTATTACGATTATCAGATTAAAAAATTGTGTTTACTTGTTGTCATCAGTTGGAGATATCTGTGGCCGGTCGGATCAAAGGAGTACGCCAGAAGACCAGAAGGGGGAGACTCCTCAGGTCCTGAGGGTGGCTAGTTAAAGGAGTCCAGATAAGACCTCCTCAGACTGCGTTCAAACAAACCAGTCAATGGGTCAGGTAATGAGTTTTCTTAGCAGAGCTTTAAGTAACTGAAAGGGGAGGCTATAGCCGGGCAGGGAGCTCATCAAGGAAGATGGCAGTGCAGTTAGCGACTTGGAGACGCCCGGCAAATGAGGCTACTCAGCGCCCGCAGATAGGAATCTCCTTTTGAGGGGATCTCTCCGCCCTCAGATCCCACAAACGTACGTAATTTTTTGAATAAGCCAGAAACACGCTAAAATAGCAAAGTAGTATCAGTCATCAGGGTATGGTTAATTAACCTAATTAACCGTATTACTTAGCCAGCTAAGGGCTTACCATCAAGGTCACTCGAACCCTTTGAATCTTTAAGTGCTTGAGTTGAACTGCCAGCAACCAGGGACACTTTGAACTCCATGTTGTTTATAAATGAATTTGGGACGTATTTATTGTTTATTAACATGGAGATCAGAGCCAGGACAGTATCAGCTAATAAAGAATGTTTTGAGATATCAAAGCTCCTGAGAAGTAAGCTCTTTAGCCTAAAGTCCAGGCAGATGATATATCAAATCCATCATTTCGCCAGTAGCGACAGTACGCTAGTGAAACCCTCACACTGAATAAATCCAGCGTGGAAAAGCTGAATAGATTCGAAAGGAGAGTTCTATGGCAAATATTCGGCCCAGTTCGAGAAAATGATCAACTCAGGATCAGAAGGAACAAGGAGTTGAGTGAGTTATATGGAGATCTAACGATATCGAGCATCATCAGGATTCAACGCATCAAGTGGCTGGGCCATGTATATTGGATGGACGAAGAAAGAACAGCTAAAAAACTGTATTAAGGAAATCCTGATGGAGTAAGACTTCGAGGAAGGCACAAAGCTAGATGGAAGGATGCCGTCTGTGAAGTTCTGAGGCTGAGCAAGGTCTCCATCGGACGATCGGGACTATTGGGGAAGAGCAGTTGAGCAGGCCAAGGACTTATTTATGAGTCTGGCGTGCCAATAAATAAATAAACATGCTTTTATTAACTTCGTCTGTATGTATGTAATCTTTGAACTCGATTTTATGACTCTTCAAAACATCAATTAAGTTGAAACTTTTCTCACTTCTCAAGGACCGATGACAGTGCAATAATTTATTGACATTGCCTTATTATAATGAGAATCGGCTAAACAGTGGTTTATACATATATATATATATATATATATATAAAATATATATATATTTGTAGAACATATAGTTATCACAAAGTTATATGCTTAGGAATATTTACTTAATAAAATAAAAAGTTAATATGAACATATATGCATATATGCATTCGTGTATGTATGTGTTTATGTAATATACAGTAAAAAAAAAATTGTTTCTCTTTTGAAATGTGAAAAATAGGTTTTTTAATATCTAAATGCTTTTTTCTATTACATGATGAAACTTGTACTTTAAAGTTAAAAATATTTACTGCTGTTTGCAATAATTTGAAAATAAGAACCATAATCCAACAAACAAATATTATCTTTAATGTAAGAATCAAATGAAGCAAAAATAATCAACTATTCGTTGAGACGAAAGATAACAAAAAATCTTAATTAACCATTAGTATACTGCATAAATATAGAGAAAAAAATGTTCTGGGTGGAGGTAAAATAAATTCCTTAAATAGTGATAAACTACTTATCAGATATCAACGTTTCGACCCACATTGCAGGCCTTCTTCAGGGATGGAGAGAAGGGATAGAAAAATATTTAAACTAAATAATTGGGTTAAAAAAATGTATATATTATAATTACCCACGTATATATGTATTAATATCATCCAGTTAGATATAAAAAAAAAGACATAAAGGGATTAAATATAAATCACTGATAGTATTGTTTGAATTTTTCTTCATTATTTTTTGTTTTTTTCTTGGCATAAATTTGATACATCTGTGGCACCTGGGCATAGCGGGCTAAGTCGAATTTTGTGAATTTCAAGCTATCTACTTAGAATAGTTATTTTTCTGAACTTATTTTAAGTTCAAGATTGGAGTATCAGCCCACGATTCACAAAGCAATATCCTTCATTGCAATGCACGGAACACTTAGCGGGTTAGACACAAGGAAAGAGAAAAAAATTACTATTCTAAGTAGATACCTTTAAATTCACAAAATTGGATTTAGCCCACTATGCACAGGTGCCACAGATATATGTAGCTATTAATTGTTTCCATTATATAATTATTGTTAACTTATTTTAATTTTGTTTCTTTCTCTTCTTCTAATCTGTTTTTAAAATATTGTTATTAGAGGTCATTAACATTTTTTTTTGTTCATTATTCTTTTTATTTACTTTTTTATTCTTTCTCACTTACTAAATCATTTGTAACAATTAATTAAATGTGATTATTTTACACTCTAAGGCATAATAGCTTACAACACCTGTATTGTTATTCTAAAAGGACTTGTCCCAGAATAAATAAAGACATTATTATTATATACATAAATGTATATAAAAGAATGAAACTAGTGGAATAAACAAGAAACAGAAGTAGAAATAATTTAAATTATAAAATAAAAGTATTTCAAATTTTGAATTAAGACAAAGGATTATAACTTAAAAACTATTAATGATGAAAAACAATATGTAATACAAGTAAACATCAGAATAACAAGTAGGTACAAGAATGAGAACAGTACAATAATTAGTAGTTAAAACGACAATAATAGATATAATGAAATTATTTTTTGTACAAAAGAAAATACCAACAATGACTTGACGTTAGTGACGCAATACAAAATTGGTATAAGTGTCGTATCATTATATGATAAAGTAAATGACTTTATCATGAAGAAGGAAAATAAATAATGTTATTCCCGTAGCGTTTACACAAGTAATACGTTTGATAATAGTGACAACTCAATTTTTTTTTTTGCTATAATATACTCACGAGTAAAAATGAAGAAAATTCGCACAAATCATTTTATCTAAGCGTTTTTATTCAATTGAAAAATCGACATGTAATGATGTCTTGAATGATATAACGTTCTATCAATTCAATTAGGCATCATTAGGATATGATTGTGGTAAATTGTAGGTATTATTGCAGGATATTCGAGTAATCTGTCAATTTTTCTTCAACAATACGTCTTTGTTATCATTGAGGCGACAATACGTGTCGCAATATCTAAGTGTTTTTTTTTTTTTTTATATTCATACGTACAAGAATTGAATAGATTATCTTTATTATTAAGTTTTGTAAGGAGAGCAGAGTAGCTGAGTGGTAGAACGCTGAAGAGCCGTGCCAAAGAAATGCCCGGGTTCATATCCGGTGTTGACAGATAAATTATTTAATCTGTTAACAACCGAGTATGGATTATAATCCCTTCATGGAGCTCACCCAGCCTCTGTAAATTACCTAGAAACATTCTAGGGTAATTATTCCGCAGGCTTCGAGTTGAGTCACTTCAAGTTTAACTTTTCATTCATTTACCTTTATTGTGACCTTTGTGATGGAAAAGTTTATAGTCGAAACAAACATGTATTTAAAACTTTTATTTATTTTCTTAATGAAATCATTACCGAAATTTAATCATTGCCCATAAATTTAATCAGATAATTACATTGCTTTTTCCTTACTGATGCTCATGATGAATTGTATTTTTGAAAAATATTAAAAATGAAACGAATAAAAAGTTAAAAATTTCAACACAAAGTACCCAACACCCTTTGTGTATTGAACTTGTCCAGGTTAAATTATCGTTTAAACAGTAATTGCTAGGTTAGAGGCATGTTGACAAAAAAAAACACAAAAAAAAATTAAATAATTTTTTGGTTCCAATTTAAATCCTTCGTAAAATCCTCAATGCTCCTTATTATGTCACAAACTTATCCATCATGATCTTAATAACCCATATGTTGCTGATTTGGCCCAAACTAGATACCTATCCTTCCATGACAAGCTCCATACACACTTGAATCCGCTAGTCTTTCAACTTGGTTCCCATACTATTCCTGATAACCCTCCGAGTTGTCTGAGAAGAAGATGGCCTCGAGACCTTCTACTATAGAACTTTATTGGAGTGCTACTGATGGGTAGTTTCTCCACAAGTGTTTTTTTTTTCATGTCATATTGTTCATATTAGCAGATTTACTTGTATTATTAGATATTATTATAGTTGTAAATATCAATAAATTAATCTATAAAAATAAATGGTTCCAAATTATAATTACTTTCTTATAAATGATACATATGTTTTACCTAAATGTACCTCTTTACACTTAAACTATAACAAACAGAAAAAACTAAATAAATAAACAGTGTAGAAATAATTGGTTTCATAATTAATACATTATTCCTAGCGTACTTATTACTCCAGAGTTCAAATCGATATATAATTCAATCTGTTAACAGCCACGGATGCAGTGGAATCCGGAGCTCACTCAGCTTCTACAAAGTAGGTACCCTAAATTTGGGAATAACCTGGCGGATGAGTGTTGCTTAGGACAAATCACCTCTCTCCACAACCGTTGTTCTTGATACAGTCTCTCTACCCCTCACTGAACCCAAGAACCTTCATTCTATTTTGATTAAGTGTTGTAAGATATTTTTGACAAGAATCCTATACATTCTAACATAACGGGTATCTTGTTGATAATTTGTTTTTTGTACCAGACGGAACGGAGGTTCACTTTGTGGAGCTAGGATAGTTTAGGTGACCTTTTAAACTATGTCGGAACGTAACTTAAAACCATCCTGAGGCGGCTTTATCATTAAATCAGTAGATTTTATTCCCTAGGATATCGCCTTATAAAACCATTAACACTCGTAACCTTAATATAAATCGTTCGGAATTTAAGTCTTCTGTTACTGCTACCTGGCTATCTTGGACTTTGTATCATTTTTCTAATACTATAAATACTATAAAATCCCCTTATCGGTTTGGCGGTTTTTAATTATAATCAAAACAACATAATATTTTTATTTTTTTTAAATTTTATTATTCATTGATATTTACGTCTGTATTTTACTAATACAGTAAATTAGATGAATGGTACATATTGGCATGAATAAACACAAGTAGAGAAACTACCCAGTGGTAGTACTCAAATAATAAGTTCAACTTAGAAGGTCACGGACCAATCTTCCTTTCAGACGCCTCGGAGGATTATCAGGAATTGAAGAGGTTTGAAACTAGAGGGTTTGAATGGAAATAAAGTTTGTCGTGTAAAGTGGATATCGAATCCGGTTCAAATCAGCAACTAATGGGATATTAAGGTCATAATGGATTACTTTGTTCTTAACAAAGTAAGGAGCATTGAGGATTTTAAGAAGGATTCTGGATTGTAAGGATTGAATAGGAGAGGAATTCGATGGCTTAGTGAAGCCCCAAAGCTCTACTCCGTAAGTCCGGATGGGTCTAATGTTTGTCATGTATATGAGTCTTTTGTAATTAATTGGGAGCTTGGAGCGTTTGTCTAGTAAATTTTGAAGTAGCCTGAAACGGCGAGCTGTTTCTGTCATTTTAGTCTAGTATGAGGATTCCAAGTTAAGCGTTTGTCAAGGTGTAAGTACCGGACCTGTTCTACAGGAATCACAGGGATGTTATTAAACGATACAGGAAGACAGGAAGTCGTTGGTTTACGACGGAGGAACAAATTTTTTTTTTTTAAAAACATGTTTGTAACTCTTCGCAAGTCTGAGCTATGTTGTTAAGTCGGATATTGAAATACGACAACCAATTAGGACTGTCCCAGAAAATAATTAACTGTTTCTATAAATAACTTTTTCATTCGTTTCCTTTTTAATATTCTCGAAATTATAAGTAATTCTGTTACTGACTGTATATACTTGCTATTACTGACTGTATATATTAGCTATTACTGACTGTATATACTTGCTATTACTGACTGTATATACTAGCTATTACTGACTGTACATACTTGCTATTACTGACTGTATATATTAGCTATTACTGACTGTATATACTAGCTATTACTGACTGTATTTACTTGCTATTACTGACTGTATATACTAGCTATTACTGACTGTATATATTAGCTATTTACTGACTGTACATACTAGCTATTACTGACTGTATATACTTGCTATTACTGACTGTATATATTAGCTATTACTGACTGTATATACTAGCTATTACTGACTGTATTTACTTGCTATTACTGACTGTATATACTAGCTATTACTGACTGTATATACTAGCTATTACTGACTATATACAGATTAGTATTGCTAGTAATATGTATAAGACCCGAACATATATATATATTTACTGTTTAGTGTACGGGAACATTCGTTTCTTGATGAATTACCGTAATATACACATTTCCCATAATTACTTTCATATTTCATACTAAAACTATCGATTATTTTTATTTTTGAGAATATTGAAAAATGAACGAACTTAAAACTTGTTGTGACTTAACTCGAAGCGACAACTTGCGGAAATGATGCTAAAATCTGTACCACTACAATCAATTAATGGTCCTGTGTTCAGTAAGTAGTAGAGACTGTAGTGTTTCAATCGCTTGTCCAGGGAGATGATTTGTTTTTGAAGTGTTTATCTAAAATATTACACAAATGCCTTTAAATAATTTGTTTAAAATGATTAGTATTCCCACAAAACATCATTAGGTAATAAACAAGCTCCAAACATATAAATTCATATACAGAAAGTATTGAAAAGCGTTTATCACTGAATTATATATCAAAAGATATTTACACACTTGCACACATACATATGTATGAATCATAATAAAAAAACATTTAAACCGAAATAATATTTCTACTTCAATACAAAAAATGAAATGTTGTCGGTTGTCAAAAAGTTTGAAGAAAAGAGTTCCTGACTTCTTTAAGCCGTTCACAAAATATAGCACTTTAAATATTTTTAAATTTAAATAGAATTTATTTATAATGATTTAAAATTGTACAATGTATAAACCTTGCAGAAGTATTAAAAAATATAATAACCATAATTACATAAGAATCACTTTTATATACTCGTTTTTCCTCGTTTTTTTTTATTCCAGTTTCTATTTATATCTCTTTTCGGTTTGTTTGATTCATACTATTATCATTGCGTTTGTATTCAGTACAGTATTGATATATCTATTTAGAATAACCAATAATATATGACAATATGGAAAGGCAAATTTTGAAATATTTGTTAGTTGCTATGCACCACGACTTCTTTAAGCCGTAAAAAAACCATAGCACTATTTTTAAAAATTTAAAAGGTTATGTGAGAATCATATTTTACCAGTTGTTTCCTGTTTTCTATTTTTTTTATATTCCAGTTTCTATTTTTATATATTTTCGATTTGTTTGATTCATACTATTATCATTGCGTTTGTATTCAGTACAGCATTGATTTATCTATTTAGAAAAACCAATAATATATTGTGGAAAGGCAAATTTGGGGTAATGTTTTGGTACGTATCCACAATTACAAATTATTAATTATTTTTTATAGGCAATAGAGGGCTTATTATTGCTAATAGTATACAATATTGCTAACAATAATTGAAATTATTTATTAAACAGTTAAAATAGTTTCCAATAAATTTCATACTGCTAAGAAGACCGAAGAGTCTCGCCTTGGCTACTCTACACAGCGGGAGGTCCTTCGGGGGATCCGTTAAATTTACATTCTTTATTATACTTTTTTGCTCATCTTCCCTTGGAACCTATCATAGAGACAAAGAGGCCCTTATCTTAAGCGTTCCTCGTTGTATTTCAGTCTTTGATTAATATCTCTTCTAGGTTGTCATGTACAAATAACGTTGTCTACCGATTCTGACCCGAGAAATGTAGCAAAAAAAGAAAATACAAACAATAAAAAAACGGGGAAATAAATATGTAAACATTTTGTCGCATAATTGAGGAATATTTATAGAATAGGGAGCGGGGAAGCTCAATGGTAGAGCGCTAAGTTATGTTTCTGAATGTCCCGGGTTCAAATCTGACTGTGACAGATATTTTATTTCATATATTACTCGCCGGAAAGCGACCCTGTGGGACCTGGAGACCTTGCTAGGGCTCACCCAGCCTCTATAAAGTGAGAAACCTTAATAAGGGGGAAAACCTGGCAGTTGAGCAATATCCAAAAAAAAAAATAATAAAATAAATAACTGCTAAGCTACATGCACTTATAACCAATATACCATAAGATTGGAGACCATTTCAGGTAAATTAATTACATAATTTGACAAATTATTGACCTATAAATATGTACGTGTGCTGTTGTGTGTATATCCGTGTATATCACGGAATATTTTTTATTCAGTGTTTGTTTTGGATTAGAGAATTGGTTCAGTGACGAAGGTCCTGGGTTCAAATCCGGCTACTGGCGGATTTTATTTAATCCGGGGATGGATCCTTTGGGGTCTGGAACCTCTCGGGGCTCACACAGCCTCTATAAAGTGGGTACATAAAATAAGGGGGACATCTGGCGGGTCAGCGTGAATATAGGACAAATCAGCAACCTTCACGACCGTTGTCCAAAGACAGTACAGTCTCTACCACGTGTCGAACTCAAGACCCTTAATGGGTTGTGAAGAGATTATTAGTTTTAGGATGACCATACTTTCCAAATCACGCAGAAATAAATCGCGATATTTTCCTTCGATTTAATAACTTTGCACATCTTTGTTCCTCATATTAACTCTATAGTTACTAGATATAGAAGGGAGCGGGGTAGAGCTCCGAGCTGCTGTACCTCGGATAAAATCCGTCGGTGGCATATATTTATTTGTAAAAACCGAGGAAGATGGATTTTGTGGGACTGGGATATCCTCCTTGGGCTTACCCAGCCTTTATAAAGTGGGTAACCTTAATATGGTGAAAACTTGGTTGACTTGTAGCCTCGGACAAATCACTTTCCTGCACAAGTATTTTCTTAGATGCAGCCTTCATGGGTTCTAGAGGCTCAGGTTTAGTTACTAGATCTAAGACCATAAACGATCTACGCAGGATAACATCCTTTTAAAACTCTTAATTATAACTTTGGGAATATCTTCTATATATCAATGTGGAAAAGTGCGTTCCTCAATTCATTTAAAATTATTTTTCCATATTAATCTTCTGCAAGGATATGAAGCTCTCAATTAATTACAAAAGACTCATATACATTAAAATCATTAGACCCATCTGGACTTATGGAATCGAGCTTTGGGGCTCCACTAAACCATCGAATCCCTCTCGTATTTAATCCTTACAATCCAAAATCTTTCGTAAAATCCTTAATGCTCCTTACTTTGTTACGAACAAAGTAATCCATAATGATGTTAATATCCCATTAGTTGCTGATTTGACCCGGATCCGATATCACTCTTTTCACGACAAACTACATTCCCAATCAAACCCACTAGTTTCAAACCTAGCAACCTCTTCAATTCCTGATAATCCTCCGAGGCGTCTAAAATGAAGATGGCTTCGTGATCTTGTAAGTTGAACTTGCTATTTGAGTACGATCAATGGGTAGTTTCCCTACTTGTCTTTTCATGTCAATGTATACATTCATTATATTTACTTGATGTATTCTGTTATACAGTTGTAAATTTCATTAAATAACTTTTAAAAAAAAATCTTCTGCAAGGATATAAAAATGTTAGAATACGTACGTCTAATGGTGAAAACTTTTATGATCATGTATATAGTTAGAAATATATTTATAAATACCAGTCTCATTTCAACAAATTCGCTCAAAAAGCCTATTTCGATTAGGCTACTCCAATAAGAAACTGGATAAAAAAGAATGCCTTAAAATGGCCAGGCGAGCACCCAACTATTAACCTCATCTTATATCTCCCGGATTTGAGCCCGCTTCAAGAGCCTGATTTATCAGGAAAGTGCGCGCACACACTGACACATTCACTCATACATTTATTTTTTATTAAAATGCTTTAAAGAGAACTAACGTTTCAAGCCAAAAAGGATTTCTAAATTGCCACTATAAACATTTTGTCACATATTCAAATGTTTTTCATTTCACTTCGCCATATTTACCGGATTTAAGAACATGAAATAATATCTAGTATGAGTCCAACCTTTGGTAAATATATACCGTTTTGGGTTTCTTGTTGGGATAATAGCTAACTTATCTTTACTGAAAAGTCGGTCTTGCAATAAAAAACGAAAACCCTGATTTTTTTAAATAGTAAGTTTTTTCTTACATTTCATAAGTGCAGTGCAGGAGTTAACAAACAGAGATTTGTCTTGTGGGAAGAAAACCTATTCAATGTCGATTGCTATGATATTACATGATTACAGAGAGAAGACTTTCTGCGACGAACTGACCTGACTATTTACTATTGAATTAAGTCATAATTTTTCGACTAACGTAGGAACTATTCTAACCTCTTAACTCCTACCTTTAATGCTATATTTTCTTCTCTCCTTTTCATTTTCTCTCTCACACAGATCAGTGGTAGAGCGCTGAGTTGCCGTACTAAAAGGATTTAAAGCCTGGGATGGACCCTGTGGAATATAGAGACCCTCACCCAGCCATTATCAAGTGGGTTTCTTAATAAGGGCAAAATCCTGGCAGTTGACAGTGATCTATATGACATCTCACTTGCCAGCACAACCCTTGTCCTAGAAACAGTACAGTATCTACCACGTACTGAACTCAAGACCTTTCATGTTGTAGTGGTTCAGGTTTGTATTATACAAATGAAAGAGGAATGGAGGTCAAGAACGTTTATATCTCTGACAACAAGGAAGTAATAACTTTCTGGATTAAAAATCAATACTACAAAAATAATTACCAAGGCCATCGAACCATCCGCTAACTCAGGAATAAAGCATAAAAGCTATGTTTAGAGCAATTGCATTGCAAAGATCTGGTTTATTTAGGATACTTTGAAAACTAGTCTAAAGTTAGATGCAACTGTAATAGAATCGTCATAGAAGATTGAAACCAGCAGAAAGTCTTTTCTCTTTACTTTGCACCAATAAAATGTGAATTATTTGGCGCAGAAGAGAATTGTTAATGGTTTCAGAGGTGTATAATGATTCTTACGGATGCTTCTAGTAAACGTCTACAAGCCTTCGAGATGTGTGGTGTTACCGGCTTACGCTCAGAGTTTAATGGGTGCAATATTTCGGCAACGAAAGCATAATATAAGTAATAATACTAATAATAATAATAATATTATAGTATTTGCTGAGACACAAAAATGTGGCAAAAATTGTACATCAAGAATTGTCTATGAAATTTAATATTGTGGACAAGACCTACATTTATTACTATTACTACATTACTACATTATTAGCTGTATTGGGACCAGGCCATCATAACTGATCACACGGTTCCTCACAACAGGCCTGATATTTTGCTGATTCTAAAAGAAGACAAATGTGTAAATATAATTGAAATAGGAGTACCGGCAGATGATAACCTCCACAAGGTGGTCGCCGAAAAAATTTGGAAATATCAGGACCTGGCAGAGGAATTGAAGCAGTTATTCAAGCTTGATAAAGCAAAAGTGTTGCCATTGGTTATATCCACGAATGGACTTATTCCAGAAATGACATTAAGCAGCATAAAGGAATTGGACCTTAATTCCAATATTCTGTATGAAATGCAAAAAGTGGTCTTGCTCGGAACTGCGAGTATTGTTCGAAAAGTTATGAATATTTGTAATTAATTCTCTGCCTAACCCTTGACTTACGTCCGGGTAGGTTCATTTTCCGGTAGAAACCGAGAAAAAAATAAATGTAAATAATAATACAGAAGCCCCTTGAGATATTTGGAATCAAAAGATATAAATTGACATACTACGGTCATGTGATACGAAATTAAAGGCACCGTCTGCTACAGGTAATCTTACAAGATTGAAAATCCAGGTCTCAGGCGTCACTCCTGGTCAAAAAATCTCAGGAAATGTACAGGATTAACATCGATAGACTTGTTTCGTGCAGCGGTCAGTAAAATAAGATGGGCCGTTATAATCGCAAACATCCAAAGAGGATAGGCGCTTACAGAAGATTCTGCTATAGTTAGTAGCTTCATGCTAGGTATCTAGGTAGGTAGGTTATTTTTGATAGGGATTAGTCGGGTATCATCTAAGAACACTTGGATAATTCACAAGCCGTCCTCTCCCATATCTTGGTTTTTGAACGAAGGATCTTAAAATTTTCCTATTTACGATAACTGGACTGATTCGCGATGGGGGCGGGCGGTACCGGCAGGACGGGGGGAGGGAACTGGAAGACGCCACGACTGACGAAGAAGGACATTAGCTAATAAAAATTATTCCGCGGTCGGGAAGGGATGTATATTTATGTGGCTGGGAGGGAGAGAGCGGTGTGATTGATAATTGTTTGGCCTAGCCAAAGCCGGCATGGACACGGCAACCAATTACCGGGACAATGGCATCCCCATCTCCTTCCTTATATCGCCCGCCTCTTTGTCATTACACTTCGCCTTCTCTCAGGCCGACTTTTTCCCCTTTGCTTTTCCTCCTTTTTCCTTATTTTTTCTATTGTTTTTTAATGCAGCTCCGTACTTCTCATATGGGGAGTTCCCCTATATTTCGTTAACAATCGTTTGACAGGTCTCTTCTTGGGCGTCCCTGATATGAGCCAATTCTAAGAGAAGTTATTTGTGGTTCATAAGCCGAGCTAGTCTGATTTTAAAAAACATTGATTAGCCTTTCTGAGGACCCTCCTGGGACTCACCCAACCTCTACAAAGTGGGTACCCTGAATTGCGGAAAACCTGATGGTTGAGCTTAATCTCGTACTAATCAACTCCCTTCACAACCGTTGTCCCAGAAACAGGACAGACTCAACCATGAACTGGAACCATGATCCTTTATGAGTTGTAGTGGTACAGGTTTATATATACGTACAATGTGGGGAGGGAGAGGTCAAGGAAGTTAAAATAACTGACAACATTAAAATATAAAATTAAAACAAAACGCCAACCAAATGCATACATTAAAATAAAATTAATACTCTTGGGTCATAAAACCACCCGAATACTCAGATATAAGTAATGCAAGTTATGTTTAGGGCGATTGTCTTACGAAGAAGGCCCTACATGTATAGGATACTTAGATACCTAGTTTAAAGTTAGATGCAACTGCAAACATGAATGAACTCATCTTTAAAGCCAAAATAAATAAATTTGAATGATTTGGCGTAGAAAGAGGATTATCTATTGGTTTCATTGTTGTATGAAGATTCTACAACATTTATTAACTTCATGCTAGGAAACTCGAGGCCTTTCATGTGTTGCAGTGGAACAGCTTTTTTTAAAAAAATAAAATTGATTTAAAACATAAACATGATTAAGAGGATTTAAATAAAATAGAAGAAAAAATAAAATAGAGAAGGTTTAGATTTTTTACCGGCGATTGGCCCGAGATCACGTTCACCTTCCAGGTTTTCTCCCAATTTAGGGAGACTGGGTGAACCCTTGGAGGGTATGCAGTGTCTGTTAACATATTAAATAATTCATTTGCCACAGCCAGCTTTGAAACCTGGCTTTTTTCAAAATAATAGATAATAGACTTAGAAGCATCAAAGGTTTTTATGAACATTCAGATGATATAGAAGAAACAGTTAAAAAGAGAAGCTTAAGATTTTTTTCATGTAATAATAGACTGGCTAAATAAATAGTCATATATTTTGATAAAAGAAAAACCAAACCGAAATATCTCAGAACATTACTAAGATCTTGAAATTTAGGACTCGCAAAAGGTGTAATAAAGGAACAAAGGACAAATTAAAAAAAAGAAACTACAATAGAAAATTTCCAAAAAATGAAAATAGAAAAAAGGAAGGAGCAAATGCTACAATCATAAGATTTATTTATAAGATTTTAGTTTCTTTTAATTTAAATTTTATTTACACTTATTTACAGATCAACTTATACAGATAGACTCTGTCCATGTATTAGTGTCCCTGAATAGAATTTTATTTATATGTTTGTATATATTTGAATAAACACGTTTATTATTATTATTGTTATGTATAATACAATTTAATGTAAATAATATTCCTGATTACCCTCCGAGGGGTCTGAAAAGAAGAAGGCCTCGAGACCTTTCGAGAGAATATTATTAGAGTGCTATCAATGGGTACTTTCACCACAAGTGTTTTTTTTCATGTCCTTTGTTCATACAACAGATTTACTTGATGTAATATAATTACAGTTGTAAATATCAATAAATTATTCTAAAAAAAAAAAAAAAAAATTAAATAATATATGATATTGAAGATAGACTAAGTGTATACTATATACATGCATAGTGAATAGTTAAAACAGTACACAGGGACTAAAAATACTAATAATTTATTGAATATCATTAAAACATTCCAACTCAAAACGATGCGTGTCACATAGGGTGATGTAATGGTTAGGCACAACAATCTCCTATGACCAAGGTCTCGGTTTCGCAGCCCGGCAGTTGGCTTAGGATTTTTAAAGGGAGCAAAAAATCCTTACTTATTTCATCCTTCGGAAGGGACGTAATTTGGTTATTCCGAGACTGTGCAGAGTCAGGTACTCTTCGAAAATCCCTATATATCAATATACCTCGATAGTCCAAATTTAGGACTCGACCACTGTAGCATCGTTCGATTAGCTATAGCTGCATGACGTTAAATAAATAGACAAACAAACATATTATAGATAATTGGCATACGAATGGAAAGAACAATAAGTATCAGAATGAATATAATCTGGGAAGAGAAGACATACTAATTATGCGAATTTTGACCGATTTCAAGTTATTATTTATGAAACGATCTGAAGGAAAACAAATTGACTGAAAATCACTGATGAATTATCAATACGATTAAAATCACCTAAAATTAATTAAAACGTCTGAGGTATATTTTAATAATGATGTTTTTTACAGGAACTTCATATGGCCTTTATAGACCTAGAACAAGCTTATGACAATGTGCCTAGAGAGAAGTTATGGATTGCACTTGAAGACGCAGGCATTAGTAGGGCTCTGATTAAAGCGGCGAGACACCTATACAACAACGATATATATCAGATAAAATGCGGTAACCACCTTTCATACCCTTTTCATGGTACTAAGGGATTGACGCAAGGGTGTAGCATGTCACCCACTCTCTTCAAGATATACCTTCACGAAGCAGTGAAACCGTGGTACAGGCAATGTGGGGGTGTTGGACCGTACATTGATGACGAACAGCTACTGTCCTTGTTCTTCGCTGACGACCAGGTCGTGTTTGCAAGACGAAAGGTCTACCTTGAAATGATTGTGTGTGCCCTAAAGATGTGCTACGAAACGGCGGGCTTAAGAATTAACTTCGAGAAGACCGAGTATATGACCGTTGGAGATCCTGATACAAATGCGCTTCTGGTGGACAGGGAGGCTTGTAAGAAAGTAAATATATTTAAGTACTTGGGGTCTTATTTGGGTACTACCGGGTCGTCTGAGTATGAAGTCAGGAAAAAGGTGGAGCAAGCCCGAAAAGCTACTAGAATGCTATATCCGGTCCTATGGAATTCAGAGATATCCACAGATAATAAACGCCGTATTTTCACAACCATTGTCGAATCTTATCTGACTTATTCTTCGGAAACCTGGACTATGAGCTCTCGTCTGTACTCTAAGGTGCAGGCGGTTGAAATGGATTTCTGGAGGAGGTGTCTCCTTGTCACTAGGCTGGATAGAATTAGAAATGAAGAGATTCGACAGAGGATGGATGTGAATATATAAACAAATGAAAGGATCGGGGCACGCCGCCTAAGATAGTACGGCCATGTGAAGAGAATGGCGTTTGAATGTTGGCCGAACATAGAGCTGGACGCGGACGGCCCAGAAGCAGGTGGATGGAGGAAGTCCAGGAAGAGATGGCCGGTAGAGGTCTCCAGGAAGGGAATCGGATGGACCGAGAGGTGTGGAGCTCTGCTCTGACAGGTTGAGACAACCCATGTTGGAACGCCTATAGTAATAATAAATAATGTTTTTTACCTATGATATCTTAGTTATATGATCTTTGCTGTGGTAGAGTATTGATTTCATGGTCATCCCCTAATGCTACACGGATGCTACATGTATATAAAGACAGTGCCGAGTCCTTAATTTAATTTGGCGTAAAACCTGGTAGTTTAAGGTGATACAAGCCGACATTGCGTCTTCACTAGAAATAATACTACATTAATAAAACTCCATTAACTCTATAATCTATAATACATATCAACAAGAATTTTCTCCAAAATATGTTTCTCGTGATGTCAATTATAATGAGCGCTTCCCTCATTATCGTGTTACAATGGAGTTGCAATATGAGGAATAACTCCATTTCAAGCCAATGCCTATCTTAGCCCCATACTACGAAAAGACAATTCTGCTTCCCTTAGTACAAGAAACTCATTTTGAAGAAAATTCGAGTCAATCTAAACTTATTCACGAAGCTTTAGATTTATAGTATTACGAATTAATGGAGTTAACATATCTTACTAATATTATAAATGTGAAAGTTTGTATGTTTGTCTCTCTTTCACGCAAAAACTACCGAACGGATTTGGATGAAACTTTACAGTAATATAGGTTATACATCAGAATAACACATGGGCTATAGCAAGCGCGGATTTAGGGGGGACGCACGGGGGGGCATGCCCCCCGAAAGTTTTTTAGGTACTGTGGAGAATCCATTATAGTACATAATTAAAGGCAAATCAGAAACTTAGCATCTTGAAATTTGTAGATAGGTTCTTTGTATAGTTTAAGAAAAAAAATTTGGATAATTCCACGCCAAGGGTTTTCCCTTTAATATAATAGGGGTTCAAAAATTGTATAGAATCAGTCAGTTTTGAAGTTATACATCTGAAATTTTGGATGTACGAGTAATTTACATTTTTAAGAAATTAAATCGATTAAATCATTTATTAAAAATGATCTTTCACGAAACATTATGTGGCAGACCAAACTCCACGCGAGCGAAGCCGCGGGCATAAGCTAGTATATATATATATATATATATATATATATATATATATATATATATATATATATATATATATATATATATATATACAGTGGAGCGTCGATTATTCGAACGTCAGTTATCCGAATGTTCATTCAACAGAACTGTTTTTGTTTTTTTCAAATGTAATTTTAATAATTAAATATTTTTATTTGAAAAGAAAAGATCTGCCCAGGGCCGGGATTCGAACCCGGGTCTCCCATATTTCCGTCTTGGTGCTCTACCAACTGAGCTATCCTGGTTTGTACCTCGGTCAGACACATCCTTTCTCTTCACTGATCCCATATCCCCGTGTTATCGCAATTTGCGATGTATAAAAGGCTGAGAGTGTTCATTGAACATAACTTTTATTTTAGGATCTTATTTAACTTCAATTTCCTTGATAAAAAGCTCAGGGTAGGTTGTTAATCAAATCGATAAAAATCTTTTAACTAAGTTACAGTAGTTTTCAAAATTATTTATAGCATCCTTTTTTATGTACATGTACATTTTTATGTATATATTATTTATATAAATGTTTGTAGCCTGCTGTAGTTATTCAAAACCATTTAGTGCAATATTCGGAGTGTAATAACCACAATCATAAACTCAACCACAAAGATAAAGAATGATTACATAATCATTTGGACAGTTGTTTTTAATCTATTTGAAAATTAAAAAAAACACCACTAATTTGCCTGAATATATATTTGTGTTAGAACTCGTAAAAATACAAACTCATTATAATGAAGTTTCTTGTATTTTTTATCAATGGTAATTCATTTAAAATTAAAAAAAAAATTGTAAGTGAGTTAATTCTCGCTCCATTTCCAAGCCTGAAAATAAAAAACTAATTTAGATTTTAAAAATGAAATTTTTTATTTAAAAATAAAATGATAAACAAGCAGGTTTCGAATTAAAAATTTGTAACGCACTTATAAAATTGCCAAACCTTTAAATTAGTGCCACTAATCACAAGATTTAAGTGTAAACAGGTCGAAAATGTTAAAAAATATAGAGCTATTTGAGCTTTTTTCCTTTAAACCCCATTAAAAATAAGATTTTTTAAACTTATTTATAAAACAATGGCAACTACATGCGGAAGATTTTACTGCATGGATTATTTAAGTCTTAAATTAAAACTTAAAATAAAATTATCCCTGACCGACTCGGAATATTACCTTAAATAAATATGTCACTTTTTGATTATACAAAAAACAGTAAAATATGCAATTAAGTGCTGATATTAATTTCCAATAAACCATGAAAACATTAGTTACTTACCTCGCAAACAATTGAGGAAAAAATATCACTGGTCAATCAAACCATAAAAACTATATAACTAATTATATTGAACACAAAAAGTGTACTGAGTGATCCGTTGCGTCGTCGAAAACTTGTGTTCAACTGTCGGCTTATCGTCCCGATATTGTGCCGAGCAGATAGGCCAGATAGTTATGAATCTGGGAAACCAAATTTGATAGCATTTATTGAATTTCGGTATTTCTAGTTTTGGCCAGGTTTTTAGGGCTAATACTGCGCACTGGCTGGAAATTACAGGGTCACTGAGGTCTAGGTCCTGGATTTGATACCACCTGTGGTAGATAAATCATTAATTATGTTATCAGAATACATTGATATCCATGATACATACATTGATGAAGCTTGTTTCCTGAAGGACTGACCGAGTTTGAGACCGGCTGTGGCAGATGAACTCTGAAGATTAACTCTGTTTACAGGATAGTTGGATATTCTCCTGGGGCTTACCCAGTCTCTATGAAACTTATGATTAGTGAAAAACGTGATATCGAACAAACCACCTCCTTCCATAACCTTGGGAACAGAACAATCTCTATCATGTACCATGACCAATACTGATTCAGATGAATAGAGGATTGCCATAAAATAGGTTGAAAAATTAACAATTACCTGGTATAACAGGGGGTACTTATATGATACTCAGTCAAGTGTGGGCCACTTTCTCCCAAGTCAGTTCCCCCATCTTTCAACTTCCACTCCGGCCCTCTTCTTCCATATCTCTTGACGCGATGACTTTAGAATTTTTCCTCCAGAGCCTTTTTACACTTTTGGTCTACCTTTGATGGGGATCTATCCCCTCACATACGTTCTACCGCTGAATATGCGACCTAGTTTTAATACCACCATTCTTAACTCATAAGTTCCAAAACCTAATATGGCCTATGCTAAACATAGCAAGAAAAACTATATCGTTTATATATTCTTTTAGGCTTCCACGACCACTATTATTACAAAAGACTTTGTTTATTTCTTCTGGTTTAGACCGTGTAGATAAATTTCTCGCCAACGTTTCGTCAACCATGCTGATGACTTCCTCAGGACTGAGATGAGAATGATGAAAGATTCTCATCAGTCTTTTTTATATCGTTTATGTTTCAATCAACTATAAATTGTTTTGTTTTTTTACTTTTGTTAGCTTTATGATAGAAGAGATGTTTTTTTTGTACTGCGAATTGATTACCACAAGAATGCTTCTCTGAAGAGTTCATTCTACTGTCGTAAGGTTTGGGGGATGCGAAGAAGTGGGGTTTATATAGGTATGTAGGCCCATATTCTAAGGAAGAGTCCAGAGAGATTTAAACAAAAATAATGGTAACATAACTGCGAAGGGCCTGAAGAGATATCGGACGATCTTTTTTAAAAGCCCTTCCAGGGCGGTGCCGGGTACGGTACGTAACAAGTCGGTAATAGAGGCATTAGTTGTCCTCCGAATTAAAGGTCTGCCTCGCGTGACGGGGAACAGTTCGAAGACAGCCCTCTCATAAGCAGGCATCACTCTTCCCCTGTTGTCACATGAAACATGGCTCTGGGAGGGGGTTCTTTCCCACAACCCCCCCCCCCTTGCTATCACCCCAAGGCTAACGATCAATTTAGTCAACCGGATACCGGCTCAATCTAATGAAACTGTCTTTAATAAAAACGTAGCCCTTAAGGCAGCCTTCATCATGTCGACTGTTTCATGACTACCGTAGGAACGGAATGAGTTGTAAACTTTCTAATTTAGAGGCAACAATTAGATTAGGGGCTGTCGTAGAGGATGGCAGGGGTGGGTAGTAACCTTGAGGTTATTGTTTTTTTAAACCTTCATTGTTTTAAAAATTCCTGGCTACTTTTATAGTTTATTTAACCCTTAAAGTGCGGGCAACTCTCTGGTACTTCCAGTACACAAACTAGACTGTATTGCAACGAATATAAAACTACTACCAATACTAACATTGTCAACTAACGAGAAAAAAACCTGTACCTCTACAACCCGTAAACGGGCCTGGGGTTCAGTACATGGTAGATACTGTACAGTTTCAAGGACAAAGGTTTCGCAGGGAGGTGATTTGTCCTAGATCACACTCAACCCCCAGGAGGGTCCTAGTTTCCATATTCTGCTGATAATTGACTAAAGAAAAGTCTTGCCTGGTTCTACCACTGAGCCACTCCGCTCCCACCCAACTAATGAGACTACTTATTAATTACCACTACTTTGACAGAAAAACTAAAAAAATCTCAGTTCCATCATCACTAGGTTCCCAACTTCAATAACAAGATTAAAAAGCTCATAATATTAAATCTCTTTTTGATCCTAACCCGATGCGAAGACTCTCGGGCGATGCGGTCCAGAGGGACTATACCGAGCGCTTACCGTCGCTATGGTCTGAATACTTTTCATACGAGCCAGCTCTATCACTTGATTAAACGATCATGGTACAACCAATAAATTATTATAGCATTTCTTATACAGTTTTGTTAATAACAGAAGGTTATCTTCAAGCATCAATCATATATTAAAATGAGTAAAATTCATATTGTTACAACATAAAAATGAGAAAATAGATCTGGAGTGCTCTCTAAAAATAGCTATTTAGAGTCTCGTGCTATTAAGAAAAATACAATAATATCATCTTTAGCTGAAATAAAAGCTAATTTACCTATCTAACATTTATTAATTGTTTATTTAAAGTTCAATTACAGTTTGTTCTAGTTGTATATTCATTTTACGTCACTTCATGCTGCTACGGCTAATCGGAGGATACTACAGAGGAAGTCCGAGGGATGTTTAACGAGTACATAACACCGCACAGGCTCAGTACCCCCTTTTAACGTCCCTTCCGAAGGACTGCATAACCAAGGGTTATTTACTCCTATTAAAAGAGTTAACATTATCGACGAAACCTATAGTTCTAGGTTATAAACATTACACATCATAATCACTAGCTAGTAGCTCAATAACTACATTAAGTTTTGCTAGAGACCTTTACCATACCTTAACTTCCCAGGTCTCTTAAGTCTGATACTTATTGCTCCAAACCTAGATTTTGAATATCATAAAAGAAGCAAACAAATAGTTGAAAGGTCCGTGCTGGTTGAATTTTGTTTGAAAAACGATCAAAATTAGAACAAAAACACAGAAAATTTAAAACTAAACCGTGGTAAGTATATTTTGAAAATTATATTATTACAAGAGCTCATGCGCATTATGTCATTAGGGAAAGTAAAAAACGGCTTTTGAAAGATTCGTTTGATCAAATAAATAGAATCACCTCATTCGGAGAACACATCGTCGAAGAAGTTCAACACATCGTTCGTCGATATGGGAGAAAACATGCGCCCTCCTTAAACTTTTTAATTAATTGCGGTGATTTTATCGCAGACCCGACAGCACTAGCTATAGTTTAGGTGAATATTCCGACCTCCCATTCCCCAATAGTTCTGAAAATAATTCGCATTCCAGTAGTCCTAGAGATGCATTCTGTCACAACACATAACCCTGATAAATATTACTTTTTCTTTCCACAAATTCAAACTGCTCTAGAAACATTTAAAGAATGTTCTCCTAGTAGTGGCAAAACCCGTTTACATAAATTCTTCAATGAGGCATTTAACTTAGGCTACTTTCCAAGTGATTGGTGTAGGCTTAGCGTCGCTCCTAATAAGAAGTTCAAGGTAGTTTCTAGTTACAGAACGAGTCTACGCATGCGCCAGCTATTAGTTGCACGTATCTGAGATAATCTTGTAAAAAGTTACTAAATAGTGATAACATTGTAGTTCCGTGAGAAAAAACATTTATAAATTTTTCATGAGGCAAAATAATAAATACGGTTAATAAAAACTTGTTTACAACCCTAAAATGAAATGAGTAAATATAATGGACTTAACGCATATAAAGGACATGCTCTATCATGGCTTCGGGCAGAATTATGACGTCACATTATATTGTTAAATGATAACGCCTGATTATATACGTTTGTACCAGCATTTTATATTTTCTTACTATAAATTTTAATATGAAATTATTATTTCCACATGTTAATAGTGAGCAAAATTCCATGCAATCCAGATGTTTGGGGAATACCCGCAGAAATTCTACACTCAAACAGAAGAATAGGCCCTTTAAAAGAAACACTGCTCCGATCACACCACGTAGCTCCACTGAAGATGTTGGACCGCAACCAGACACTGTAACCCAAATTATGAATCGCCTTTTTACTCTTAATTCTTACCAAGTGTTATCAAACATACTATCTAAAAACATGGAACCCACTATATAAATATAATAGTGTTACAGTCAGAGAGAGAAAGAAGGGCTGGAGGGATTAAGACGGATAAGAAGGATCTGGAAGATCCTGACATCCACTAGTCGGTCAGTGTGATGAACTAGTGAGTAATAAGTGAGTCAGTGATAAGTCAGTCGGTAATAAACTGTTTTTGTTTATTACTGTGTGAAGGTTTGTCATATTTGGAGAGTCTTACGGTCGGTGGACTTTAATTAGTGAACTGTAAGTGTTAATTAGTAGTTGTAAACTGTAGCGTAATTTTATTGTGTTTGCAGAAAATTTATGTAAATAGTTAAGCTATTTAGTATTAGTAATATCTTATATTATTTTAGTAATTAAATAGGAGTTAGGCCTAGGTTATAATTTTTAGAATATTTTTATTGTAAATTTATATTGGTTTAATAATTTAATTGTCAGTAATTTCATTGTATTCTTTTTGTCAATTTTTAATAAATATTAGTATCTCAAATTCAGGGTAGTAAAATTCATTTTTACACCCAGTAGCCTGTAACAATAGTATAACACTACTATTTGTAAAAGTATAGGTCCCTTCCGATTAACCAATGAAATTTGTTTTTTTTATAAGTTTTAGTTGCATTACGTTAATGTTTTTTCTATTTGCAACGCGGGATGTAAACGATCCAACGGTGTTTCTCAACATTACCTATATCTCCAGCCTTCTGTTTAATATTAAACAGCTTTCACATGCTATAACCATAGTTTTTATCCGGGTATCAAAGATGTGCATTTATGCCAAAGTACGGTTTGATAAAAGTAATAAGATAAGAGATTTTTGACATATTGGCTCATCGGATGGAGGGGAAGATAAGGACGCTATCTCGGTCAATTTTCGATGTCCATAAAGGCAAGATATTAGGGGATCCCTCCGCATTCAGATTGTCCAGTCACCCTTGGCCCTCTCAATTAGGGGTGCCGGCCAGGGATTGACGCTTTGCAAAAGGGATGGGGGGATGGGCAGGGGGTGAAACAAACCCTCTTATGTCTCCATCCCTCCTTGGCAACAATAGCCTCGTTTGTATTGCCATATATCTCTGAATTATTGACCATGTACGCTCGTTTTCAAGCTGCCGGTGGCTACTTCAATAGACGTAACCAAGAAAAGACGATTAAAGAGGAAGAGGGTCACATGTTCTGAATCCTGTTTGAGGAAGAATTAGAGATATTTAATCGTGATCCTACAGGCTGCAATAAAAATAAAATAAAATGTTACACAAATCAAAAATGACAAAAAACTGTACCACTAAAACACCTCTTGGACACTTTTTTTCCCCACCAGGCTGTGCTACGTGCATAAACCCCTTTTCTACAATATCTTATGTTCCCGGATAAAGTAACAGCACCGAATTAACTGTTTTCGAATATGATTCATCTAGATTGATTAAATGAGGATTAAGTATATTTAGACACGAGAAACAACTACACTTTGATCTTAAGAGAATTAATACTGAAGAAAATTGCCCTCTGTGCTTAAATTATTCACTTAACGATTTAAAGCAGATATATTTGCCTGCCCATTTTATGCAGAGCCTAGAAATAAATATCTAAGCTCATCCTGTACCACGGCAACCCGTGAATGGGTTTGAAGTTCAGTACATGGTAGAGACTGTACTGTTTCATGGACAACAGTTCTGCAAGGAGTTGACTTGTCACGCTCAATTCCCTCCCCTTATTTTGGGTACCCCATTTTTATATTATTGTATAGAGGCTGGGTGAGCCCCAGGAGGGTCCTAGATCCCATATGATCCATCTCCGGCTGCAAACAGAATAAATAAAAGTCATGCCCAGAGCGGAATTTGAACCAGGATTTCCGGCATGGCAACTCAGTGCTCTACCACGGATCCACTCCGCTTCATATCTAAGCTCATACGATGGATATTTGTATTGTATTGAATCCTAATTACAACAATGATATTATTAATATATGCTTTTTTTTTAAAACTAAGCTCAATGTATTAGAATAGCTCTGACCCAGTGGCATATACATGGTTGTTTATCCACACATTAATGCCTTTGAATCATGTAATTTTTCATTTTATTTTATATTTGTTTTGTTACTCTAATTTTCCATAGTTTGATGTGGTATTAATTCATAGTTATAATGTAGTTTTATATTCACCGCTATGTTAGGTTGAATTCCAAATTGTTTCCTGTATGTTTACTTTTTCTTAAGTACTTTTATTTTCTATCTAAGCGAACTCTCTGTATTTTATTAATGTAAAAATAAGAGAAACAATTTATAGTTGATATCTCTAGATTTAACATGATATACAGATGTACATAGACTCCATATATACTCTGCTGGCCAATAATAAAATATAATTAAATAATAATAAAATAAAAAAATATGTGAATAAAACAGTTTCTTGTTACAATCATGTAACTAAATGTGGAATCACAATTATTTTTTAAAGTAAGCTTTTGTGTTTGTAGAATTTCTGTATAATAATTATATAAAATATCATGTTAACTTTTGATTCGTAAAATTTATTTATCATAATACGAACTGCTGAGTGAAATATATTCTTCCATTTAGTAAATGACATAATTAGACTTGTGTCTAAAATTGGATATTAAGCTACGTCAATTGTAATACGTTACAGGAAAACATTCAATAATATATCATTAGGGACAGGAATAGTAGGGTAATTAAAAATTCAAATTAATTAAATTTATATTCTCTCTTTTCAAAAGAAAAAATAAATCAGGGGCTTTGTTATTATCGTCGTTATTTTATTAGTTCATACCTATGCTAAATATGTTATTAGTGCCATTAATGATTAGCCCTAGAAGCATTATAGAACTCTATGAGAGAAATAAGTAAAAATATATTTATTCGACTGTCAAACATTTTAATATTATTGCAATTAAACTAGTTTTTTCTAAATCCTTCATACTCCACCCCTTTTTTTATATTTTAATCTTCTCATTTTGTATCTTTCTGTTTACCTCCTCATTTTTCTTTCCCTTTATATTATGTTTACATTTTTATCCTTTCTGTACATTTATTTTCTGTATTTTATATTCGTTATCTTTAATTATTATGTCTGTCACTATTTTAATTTCTGTACATTATCTTTAATTTTATTATATCTGTCACTACTCTAATTTCATTATATTCCGTCACTATTTTAATATTCGTTATCTTTAATTATCATATTTGTCAGCATTTTAATTTTTAACATTACATGTCACTATATTCTTGTTACTGCAACGTTTTTTTATATATTTTTTGTTCTGTTTGTTGCCCTCTCATAGCCTTGAAGATGGCCTACATTGTAGGTCGAAACGTCGGCACTAATTAAATATAAGTCTGGGGTACTTATTTGGTGTTTTTTTTTACTGCACCTCCGTTCTCCATTTTATCATCCAGTCAACTATTTTCCTCTCATACGTCAAACGTTTTAGATTTATTTACAGAAGTCAAGAAATTTTCTAATATTCCCTCATAAGGGACATAGTTTTTAACATGTATTAAATCATGAATCAAATAAGAATTTCAAACCCTGAATGCTTGAAAATATTTTATAGGAACACCTATGTTCTCAGAACTGATGAAAAATGTCAGTGGTGCCGTGAAACCATAATCAATAGAATAAAACATATAATATTGCATTGTAAATTTTTTGTGAACACAAGGAAACAATTTCTGCAAAAATATATTGCCCAACATGTTGATGAATTATCACTGCAAAATGTACTCACTATGGACAGCCTGGAAAAATTAAATAAAATTTTTTTCTATCTACAGTTTATATGTAATTCGGAATCCAGGCTTTAATTATTGTTTATTAACGTGAATGTTTCACATACACCTTAATAGTTAATAGTTTCATATACCTCTACAATATCTTAATTTTAACGTATAGAAAAAATAAGATAACTGTTGCAATAATGTATTTGCGGGTTAGTACCTAAATACTTCAATTCCATTGCATTTATCTATTTCCCGAGGTACATGCCTTATTTAGTATCTGTTATTATATTTAATACTATTCTGTCCTGACTTAAATTTTGTTTATTTATTTATTAAACCAGTTTTAATTTTTAAAAAATACATATTTTATTATATAACTGCAAATAAAAATAACTGTAATTAAATTACAATATGCTATACAGGGTGTCCTGAATTTAAATGGCAAAACTTCAGGAACTTATAGGGGGCCGAAAAACTAAGACAAAAAGTCCTTTAGAGATTTGCTCGTTTTTGCCTAGTTTTAGAGAAAATCCCAAAAAATAGAAACAAAACAAGTTTTCATGTTATGTTCTTTTTAATGTAAATATTGCTCAAAATGTTGTCCTCTTGCACCAATGCAAGCATTACATCTAGCACTCACTTGATAAATTGCAGCTAAACATTGTTCTGATGATATTTGGTGGACTGCATCTATGATTCGGTCTCTTAATTGTTCTCTTGAGTTGATTGACACCGAATAAACTTTCTGCTTCAAGGTTACCCATACGAAGAAATCCATGGGTGTCATATCAGGTGATCTGGGTGGCCAAGGTACTGTACTACTCCTACTCGTCCAATCCATCGTTGTGGATAATTTATATCTAGCCAAGCTCGAGCAACTGTGCCATAATGAGCTGGAGATCCATCGAGTTGGAACCACATTTCAATCCGCTGCTGTAATGGAATGCCATCTAAGTAATTAGAAAAGTCGTTCTCCAAAAAATGTGTAAATGTGATACCAGTTAATTCAATCTTCCAGGTAAAAAATATGGTCCCACCAGTAATCCGTTCCAAATTCCAAGCCAAACGTTAATAGCAAATTCATGCTGAAACCTATTCTCTCTAATAGCTCTGGGATTTTCAAGAGCCCATACATGATAATTTCTTTGATTAACAATTCTTCCTCTTGTAAAGGTTTCATCGGTCCATATAATTTTTAATGGAAATAAATTATCATCGCGAATTTTTTCAAGAAACCAGTTACTAAAATTCAATCTCTCGACATAATATTGAGGTAATAAATTCTGAACTTCTTGAAGATGGTATGGGTAGCGATTATCACCTTTCAAAGTTCCGGCCATATTGCTTGCCGCGATATTGCAAATGCTCTTCGGATGCTAGTCTCAGGATTGTTATCGAAGTGGCGTTGGACACAATTTCTTCTCCGATAATCTGCTCTTACTGCTGCCTGGAATTGGTCGCCTTCATTACGTATTAAGAATGACCCACACTCTTGTTCACAAAAAAATATCTGAGTAACTGACTGAAGACTGATTTAGGAATTATAATCATCAGGAAGCCAAAATGTAAACAAATAAAAGAATGTAAAGGATAACATTAAGTGCTTACATACCTCACTGCCTAGCCTGACGAACTTTGAAAGGTGATAATCGCTACCTGTAACATTCTTGTTTTGTTTCTTTTTTTGCAATTTTCTCTAAAACTAAGCAAAAACGAGCAAATCTCTTAAGAACTTTTTGTCTTAGTTTTTCGGTCCCCTATAAGTTCCTGAAGTTTTGCCATTTAAATTCGGGACACCCTGTATATCATCTTACCTGTATAATAGAGGTCGGCCTATAATAATTATGGTTGCTGTTTTATTTCAAATAATTACTAACCAAATAATTAACACTAAGTGGTCCAGGCTAAATGGCTATTTATTAAAGCCAATAAAAAATGTATAATAATAATAGTTATTAACATGTTTTTATTAACTACATTTGTCTCTATGTATGTAACAGAATCTTAGAACTCCATTTTCGGCCACTCCAAAACACGGAAATATATTGATGTCTAGACTTCTCAAGGACCGACGATAATACAATATTTTAACAACTTATCCAAACTCTATCATTACCCAAACTGGGGTCTTCAGGATTAGCGATTTTTCATATCCGAAGACAAGGTAGCGTCTTGTGCCAAGCACTAAGGCCTGAGCTAAGGCATCCAGCTTGATGTTCGATACAAGCGTACGATTGCTGGTAGGATCAACTGAGTAATTTCGAATATTTTGAAAGAAAAAATAATAAATATAAAGGGAAACACATGCTTTTGTAGCTAGTCGAGCTAAATAGTAGAAAATGAATATTAGTTTTAAAAAATCTAAAGAAAACGCGTTTATAACCAGCCGAACTAAATAAAAAATAATGACAGTTTAAAAACACATACTATATTAATATTATATATTTCGTATAATTAATAAATGTAAGTTAACGTAAGAAAGTATTGTACTATATGAATTATTAATTGAACTTTTTGAAATTTAAATACTCTCTTGCTTTATGTACAACTTTATATAAGACTGTAATTTAATAAACCTCAATGCTACTATAAAATAAAATAATATTTTTTAAAATAATTAATTATTATCTTAATTATTTCGTGGAAATGGCGGTCTTAAGAATGTCTTTAGGGAACTTTTTTTTTTCCCAAGCTTTGATGAGAAAGGAAAAATTATTTAATTCCACTTTTAGGATGAGAGCCTAGAGGTTATAAAGGATAATTAATAAATGTTAATTGTATATTTTTTCTTATTCGTAAACTAATAATAACCCTTAACATATTGTTTAATGTGACGAAGATTAACAAGGCATATCCGTGTTATTAATCAATAGTTACGAAGTTTAATAAAAGAACTTTTCTTTAAGATTCGGGGCCACGTGAAACTCATAAAAAAAAAATTGTACCACTTTAACCCATGAAGGTTTTAGGTTCAGGGCAGGGTAGAGACTGTACTATTTCTATGTCAACGGTTATGCAGGGAGGTGGTATAACGCTCAACTGCTAGGTTTCTCATTTTAAACAGGCTGGAGGAGATTATCCATTTCACCATATAACGATGGAACAAGTAATTAATTTAAATAATTTTCAACGTAATGCTGATTTTGTTTTTATTTTCCGAAATATAAGTGATAAGATAAGTGAACTTATCTTAACTGTTTTAGGAAGCGTGTTGTTGGGAAAGATATAAAGACGTGTTGTTCGACGAGTGACCCGGAGTACTTCGACCCACGGCTTTGCATCAGTCATTTGCTAAACAACTTCAGTCTATTAAAGTCCAAAAGCGCCATAAAAAAACAGGTACCTGTACAAGGTGATATACCTAACAGTAACCGTGAAAGGTACTGGGGTTCAGTTCATGGTAGAGACTGTTTCATGGACAACGGTTGCTGAGGGTGGTGATTTGTCCTAGATCACTCTCAACCGCCAGATTACCCTCTTATTTTGGGTACCCAATTTATAAAGACTGGGTGAGCCCCATGAGGGTCCTATATCCCACATGATCCATCTCCAGCTACTAACAGACTAAATAAGAGTCTTGCCATCAGCAGGATTCGAACCTGAATCTTCAGCATGGCAACTCAGTGCTCTACCACAGAACCATTCCGCTCCCTAAAAACCTATAACGTTCTTTATTTATTTATTGTTTTTAGATAATGATTTCAGCAGTAGTTTTTTTTTTAAGAATTCTGGTTATCTGGAAGTTCTTCTATATAAATTAGCTTTTTTATGATTTTCATTTTTTAGAATCAGTGGAGTAAGAAACATGACCATGGAAGAAACAATCCATGAAGGGTCGGAAGTCTATGTTAGGGACTGTACTATTTCTATTACATTATAAAAATTAATAAAACTTTATAACTTCATTGGTTACGAAAACAAATTAAATTGTGAGAATTTGAACTAACCTTAGATCACAATTAATTTATAGACCATTACAACCTATGAATAGTCTTGGGCGAACTTAAGTACATGTTAATGACTTAATATGTCTATGTAAAGGTGTGCATGAAGTTGATTTGCCCTAGATCACGCTCAAATTTCATGTTTTCCCCTAATAAGTTGATAATTTTCAAAACACCTACTGTAATCCTTTAAAAGCTTCTAAACTAAAGTGTTAAGCAAACATTTTATTATTATAATGGAGAATGGAGATAGTTGGGGGGTGCAGTCAAAAAAACAAAACCAAATAAGTACAAGACTTATATTTTCGACCTACCTTGTAGGCCATCTTCAGGGCTATGAGAGAGAAACAAACAGAACAAAAAATATATAAAAAACATTACAGTAACAAGAATATGGTAACATGTAATGTAGAAGATTAAAATAGTGACAGATATAATAATTAAAGATAACGAATATAAAATACAGAAAGGATAATAATGTAAACATAATATAAGGGAAAGAAAAATGACAAGGTAAACACAAAGATACAAAATGAAAAGATTAAAATATAAAAAGGCGAGATATAAAGGATTTAGAAGATACTAGTTTAATTACAGATATATAAAGTATGATAATAGATTCCTAGGGGTTACATAAGTAAAATGTATGAAAAATAGTACAAAATATGATGCCAATTTTATTATTATAATTTTGAAATGCAAAAGCTCAAAAGAAACATAAAATAGTTGTTTAGACATTAGTGGAAAAAATCTCAACCAAAAAGCCAAGCAAAAAGGAAACATCCCACCACCTCCGAGGCCCAAACGCAACTACTGAATCATCGCAAAGAGTAGTATCATTCAGTAGTTGCACTTAGGGTGGTGGGATGTTTCCTCCGGTTTGTGCTTGCTGCATTTTGAAGTTAGAATGTGATTTATTAATTTTTTTTTGTTTTGTTATTATCCTCTTCCTGTCATGAAGATGCTTGAATCGGTGAAATATTGACCGATATTTTCGTTCACTGTTTTAGTTTTATTCCACTAACAGCTAGTGTGCCTCTCCAGTTCTGTGATCCAGAATGCATAGGAGTAGACGCCTGTACTGTCAACCCACACAAAACGAAGGATGCTCTGAAAAATCAGACAATTGAATGTAGAAATAATAATTGGACCAGAGTTATAAATCAAGCGAGCTATACATACGATAAGGATCGGTTCCAATTTCAGAGAAAAACGATGCATATTAATAATCTCAAATCTAATTATCAAGCCAAACTATAATTATTTGTTATCGTGAATACTTAAAAAAAAGGTCGTATACTTTGATATATTTGGGATATCAGTTTATATTTTAGAGAAAACAAAAATTAAAAAAAAAATATTCTTAAATCTCCAAATATCATTTAAGACACGTTTGTTTTTTTTCTCACTAGTTTTATAATAACAATTTATATTACAGCAGGTGAGATTATTCTTTCGGAAAAAGAGATAATAATAATAAAGGGATAAAAGCAAATAAAGCACACCCTAAATTACAAATGCTACTACAGAATCATACAAGCACCCTTTGTATGATTCAGTAGTTGGGATTGGGCCATGGGAGTGGTGGGATGTTACCTTTGGTTAGTGTCTTGCTGACCTGAATATGCCTGAATTGGCAAAATATCCAAGGGTATTTCATTTTCCTGTTTTACTTTGGTGAATTTTTGGTTGGCATAACCCCTTTCCCTTCCTTTTGCCTGGGCTTTAACTTTTGCCCATTATTCCCGCATTAGTTTCCTATTTTGTTCCTTTCCCGCTTCTGTCCACACCTTGCCAGTTTTTAGCTTTGGTTTTTGTTGGAAACCCAGGTGTTCTTGGAGTTTCTTCTTGAGCGGAACACGTTTCTCTCGGTGTGATCCTAAGGCCTCCTGTATGACCCCTACTTCTCGTAGATCGTTTTCAACCACTGTAAACCATGCTTCCTTGCATTTCATGTTAAAGAAGTAGCTGAAAATCCGCTTGCTCAATCTCGTCAGATTAATACCGAATTGTGTCTGTGATCATCTCAACATATTTTTAGAGTCCATAGTCGTTTCGTCTTCTAAAGTCACCATTCTCTTTAATTTGACCCAGGATTTTTAAAATATTTTTTTATTTACTCTATATTTATAGATATCTTTATAAACTGACATTTTTAGACCACATACTTTAATCGTTATTTAAATGAATAACCATGTATTATTATAGAAACTATTATTATAATGACTTTTTATAATTATAATATTAGCTCCTCAATATTATAATAATGATAATAATTTTTATAATAATACATAACTATTCATTTAAATAAGGATAACAGTACGCATTGTAAAAATGTCATGTAAATGGAGTAACCTTTTGACTTTTGAGCGTGATATAAGTTATAAATATAAAAATAATAATAAGGTTTAGTGAACTAGAAAGCCTGATGCCACCAATCTCTGCTTACAGACCTCCACAGATCACTCTTAACGCAATCTCCCACCTAAGACTCGGTCTGAACCTCAGACGCTTCCCAGTCGGTAAAGCACTTATTAGGAATTCGTTCCTTACCAAGCCTAGCAACTTTACAAGCCCATCTTAATCTTCGTGACGCTATCACTTAATCATATTTACTGGATGCATGGTTAGCAATTCCGCGTAATGTAATCTCCTGTATTCCCTAGTGCTCTCATTCTTTTTTTGGACCGAAAATTAATATAAATCTGAAACTTTGTTCTTCCTTCAGCATTAGCGGTAAAGAGGAGTTGGAAGGATGATGGTTTCATAAATTCTGATTTCTAGATTTCGGGACAAAAGACGCGAGCTTAGTACTGCCGAGACCGAACTATAAGCATTAGTTACCATAGCCTCTAAGTACTTATACTTCATCACAAGTAAGCTATAAATATAGAGTAAATAAAAAAAATATCATCACTAAAATAGAGCCAAAAACTCAAAAAGAAACACTATTATTTATTATAATGCAATTGGGAAAAACCACAATGCAAAGCCTTATGTTTCAAAAATACACCCACTTACCAGTCGACGTTATTGTCATTACAAGTCAGTTGTATGTTGAACGTCTTGGTGGTGGGGTGCTGTCTCATGTTTGGAGCCTGTTTGGGCTGTTGATCGTTGGGATGTATTGCACCTTTTTCTTCGAGATGTAATTCACATAACCCCCCTTTTTGTTTTTGGTGTCTTGACAATGCCTGAATAGGCGAAACGTCGACTGGTAAGTGGGTGTATTTTTGAAGCATAAGGCTTTTCATTGTGGTTTTTTCCCAATTGCATTATAAAAAAATATCATATTAATGTTTGTTTTTTTGTAATTTTTCCAGAATATGTGGAGCTTGGATGTGTGGAGTGCTGAGATACAATGCCGAGTTTTAATTTTTATTATTATAATTGCCGAAAGAAAAAATGTTCGTGTCGAGTCGGGACGGAGCAAGACCATGTTTCTAGATAATGGTTCCGTTTTAAAAATCACCTTGACAAGGGCTCCGCCTTGGACATCCCGGGAAGACGGATCTCCCTGAAGGACGGAAGGAAGGTAATGCTCACCAAGTGGGGCGGAGGAAAAGTTGAATTGGGTCTGGAGGAAAAAAAGGAAAAAGGTTGTGATGAAGTGGGAGCGGGCGGCGTCTTTGTCCTTTGTCCGAGCCTTTACATATCCCACCGATCCAGCTTCCATCACCTCTTATTTACTGCCCCACCTCCATGGAATCCCTCCCTGCATAACTGCACTTTCAGAAATGCACTTTAACTGCCTTCTCTTCCTAGCCTCCAGGCGCCCAAGGAGCCTCCATAATCGATACCTCAAATAGTTAGGACCTTTACGAGAGATCGATTCCTTCAAGGGCGATGATGGATGAGACGCTACCGCCGGCTCGCGGTCTCATTAGCTCAGTCGTTGGGTTAATTTAGATGTAGATTAATAAATGATTGGGATTCCGACTCGCCGCTACGATTAATATCTGCGGCGAAATACTAGTCGAAGCAATATTAATTATCAATGATCAGGTCTTTATTATTATGTATATTGCAACCAAGGTGGCAACTCTGAGGCGAAGCAAACGGATGAAAATCTGGCAAACCTTTAATTAACAACATTCTTACCTTGACACTCGCTACCTTTAGTTTTATCTCTTTTTGCTGTTTTCATGCATGAAGATTATTTCTTGGAATTTTATTAAAAACTATATAAGTTACATACCATATCCCGCCATAATAATAAATCATAATAATTAACGATGGACACGTCTTTGTAATTAAGTATATTGTAACCAAGGTGGCAACTCTGAGGCGAAGCAAACGGATGAAAATCTTGCAAACCTGTAATTAACAACATTCTTACCTTGACACTCGCTACCTTTAGTTTTATCTCTTTTTGCTGTTTTCATGCATGAAGATTATTTCTCGGAATTTTATTAAAAACTATATAAGTTACATACCATATCCCGCCATGATAATTAACGATGGACACGTCTTTATAATTAAGTATATTGTAACCAAGGTGGCAACAATGATGTGAAGCAAATAGATAATAATCTGGCAAGCCTGTGTGTTCAACATCATTCTTACTTTGAATCTTATAAGCATGTGTATTTCTTTCAATCAGTACATTTGCTATGGTTTCCATGAATGAAAATTAATTGTTTTAGTGTAAATATTGGTAGTAACTATTAACTAAAATGTATAGCGTTATTTTCGATTTTATTTGTATGTACTATATGGTTACTTCCATTTCATTTTACTGTGTACATAATTCGTTAATAGTTTATATTTATAAATATAGCCCCGGTAAATAAGAGGATATGACTTATTTTCATAGTGTATAACTAGGCTAAGTCAGGGATTGGCTTGAAAAGGGAGTCATTTCTGTTATTGCAACTGCCTTTCAAACCAATAGCTACTATAATGACACGAATCCACTTCCCTCAAAACATTTATTTCTCTATGGACAAGATGCCACTTTTTTAGAACTACTGATATATTATATATTAATATATTTTGTAAATAGATGTTATACCTAATCCTGCTGCTTTATTACTAAAAACAGCCATGGAGCTTATAGCTTATTATATAATTATTATTAAAATTTCAGGAGATAATCTTTTAAATAAAAAAAGAGGAAAACATTCATTAAGTAAATACGTTTTTTTTATATGTATAACGCGCCCGAAAGTAATTATAAATTGAATTTCATTACTTAACTTCATAACGAAAAAAAATTAGCATTTTTAGTTATTTACAAATTACGGCCGAAAAAAGGCCCTAGAAGTACACTATGTAGTAAATAAAAGAGAATAATAAAGCCTAAGAAAGATTAGAATGATATATATAACAATGTCTTTATCTATTCTCGGACAAGTCCCTTTAGAATAACAATACAGGTATTGTAAGCAATTATGTCTTAGAGTGTAAAGATAAATACAATTAATTAATTATTACAAATAATTTAGTAAGTGAGAAAGAGTAAAAAACAAAAAAAAATAATGAAAAAAAAATGCAAATTACCTCCAATAACAATATTTTAAAAACATATTAGAAGAAGAGAAAGAAAAAATTAAAATAAGTTAACAATAATTATATAACAGAAACAATTTATAGTTACATATATATATATATCAAATTAATGCCAAGCAAAAAACAAAAAATAGTTATAATAAAGAAATATTCAAACAATTTAATCCCAAATTTAAATGGCAAAAATTCAGGAACTTATAGGGGACCGAAAAACTAAGACAAAAAGTCCTTTAGAGATTTGCTCGTTTTTCCTTAGTTTTAGAGAAAATCGCAAAAAAAGAAACAAAACAACAATGTTACAGGTAGTGATTATCACCTTTCAAAGTTCGTCAGGCTAGGCAGTGAGATATGTAAACACTTAATGTTATCCTTTACATTCTTTTATTTGTTTACATTTTGGCTTCCTGATGATTAAAATCCCTAAATCAGTCTTCAGTCAGTTATTATTATTATTATCACTGGCTCTACAACCCAGCACGGGTCCTGGCCGCATCAAGGCGTCGCCTCCACTCTTCTCTGTCCTGCGCCAAGGTCTTCCAAGCTCTGGATCCCATGATGCTGCCTGCATCACTCTCGACTTCATCTGACCATCCAAGCCGTGGTCGCCCACGTTTTCTTTTTCCATCAACGAATCCAAACAGAAGTCTTTTTAAGATAGCGTTGTCCTCCATTCTGGCCACATGTCCAGCCCATCTCAATCTAGCTATTCTTATGTGCTTCACCACGTCAGGCTCCTGATACAAAAGATACAGCTGTGCATTTTGTCTGAGTCTAAATTGATCGCCAACTCTTACAGCTCCAAACATTCTTCTTAATATTTTTCTTTCGAAGAGCAGCAAACTGTTGGCATCTGCCCTGGACAGAGGCCAGGTTTCCGATCCATAAGTCAAAACAGGCCTGATGATTGTTTTGTACAGCATGACCTTGGCTCTTCTTGATATCAGACGACTTCGTAAAATTTTCGCCATCCCAAAATAACATCTATTAGCGGCCAATATTCTTCTTTGAACTTCTGGGCTGGTTGAGCCATCTGCTTTGACCAAAGAACCGAGGTAGACAAAACTGTCGACACTTTCAAATGTGTAGGGACCAAACGTGATGGTGGGATCCGATTGTCTTGAAGGGTTAGCCACCATATACTTAGTCTTTACTTGGTTTACCTGAAGACCTATACGCCGTCCAGCATTCTCCAATGCAAGAAAAGCCTGTTGTAGATCTCTCGGTGTTCTTCCCACTATGTCTATGTCATCTGCATAGGCCAGTATTTGGATGGACTTAGTCAGAATCGTACCAGTGTCTTGTAACCCTGCGTCTATTATGACCTTTTCTAGTGCAAAATTAAATAACAGGCACGAGAGTCCATCCCCTTGTCTCAGACCCCTAGTTGTCTTGAATTCTTCAGACAAGTCATTCTGGATCTTGACCTGGCTTCTCGACTTCCTCATCAGCAATTCCACGAGGCTTATCAATTGTCTGGGGACATTCATTTCTTCCATACTTTGAAACAGTTTTCCCCTGATGATACAGTCATAGGCATTGCTGAAATCCACGAAAAGGTGGTGGGTCGTTATGTTGTACTCTCTAGTCCTTTCCATATAAGTTCTCAGGGAGAATATTTGATCAATACAAGATCTACCATTAATAAATCCGCACTGGTACATTCCAATCTCTCTCTGGGCATGGGGAAGTAGTCTTTGGAATGCCACATTCGAAAGTACTTTGTAGGCAGAGCTCAGGAGTGTTATACCACGGTAGTTATCACAAAGCATCTGGTCTCCTTTCTTGTGAAGAGGGAGGATAAGGCCAATGCACCAGTCATGCGGGAGAGTTTTGCTTATCCATTCACTGTGTAACAGATCTCGAATTACCTTTATATTTCATTTCCACCAGCCTTCAGAAGTTCAGCTGGTATGCCATCACATCCGGGTGCTCGATTATTTCTAAGCTTCTGGATTGCAGCCTCAATTTCCTCATCTGGTGGGTCAAGAAGCTCACACTCTTTGTAATTTTGGATAGTGCCAGAGCCATAACTATCTTCTAGGGCAGGGTTCCGAACACTCCCCAGCCTTCAGTCAGTTACTCGGATATTTTTGTGTGAATAGCATCAGCCACAATGCAGCATACATATTCTAATGTTGAATACGCTGATATGATTTTTGTGTATGGTTTCTGTAACGGTAATGCTTTAGAAGCGGTGCGGGAGTATGCGCGCCGATTTCCAAATAGAAGAGTGCCTAATCGACGAGTCTTTTCGTTAACTTTTAATACACTACGAGAGTCTCGGTCATTCTTAATACATAATGAAGGCGACTAATTGCAGGCAGCTGTAAGAGCAGATTATCGGAGAAGAAATTGTGTCCAACGCCACTTCGATAACAATCCTGAGACTAGCATCCGAAGAGCATCTGCTGCATTAAAAAAATCGCAGCAAGCAATATGGCGAACTTTGAAAGGTGATAATCGCTACCCATACCATCTTCAAAAAGTTCAGAATTTATTACCTCAAGATTATGTCAAGAGATGGAATTTTAGTAACTGGTTTCTTGAAAAATTCGCGATGATAATTTATTTCCATTAAAAATTATATAGACCGATGAAGCTACCATTACAAGAGGAGGAATTGTTAATCAAAGAAATTATCATGTAAGGGCTCTTGAAAATCCCGGAGCTATTAGAGAGAATAGGTTTCAGCATGAATTTGCTATTAACGTTTGGCTTGGAATTTGGAACGGATTACTAGTGGGACCATATTTTTTACCTGTAAGATTGAATGGTATCACATTTGCACATTTTTGGGAGAACGACTTTTCCAATTATTTAGATGACATTTCCTTACAACAGCGGATTGAAATGTGGTCCCAACTCGATGGATGTCCAACTCATTATAGCAGAGTTGCTCGAGCTTGGCTGGATATAAATTATCCACAACGATGGATTGGACGTGGAGGAGTAGTACCTTGGCAACCCAGATCACCTGATATGATACCCATGGATTTCTTCGTATGGGGAATCTTGAAGCAGAAAGTTTATTCAGTGTCAATCATTTATGCAGTGCACCAAATATCATCAGAACAATGTTTAGCTGCAATTTATCAAGTGAGTGCTAGCTGTAATGCTTGCATTGGTGCAAGAGGAAAACATTTTGAGCAATATTTACATTAAAAAGAGCATTATATAAATATAAATGTAAATAAATAAGTATAAAAATGAAAACTTGTTTTGTTTCTTTTTTTACGATTTACTCTAAAACTAGGCAAAAACGAGCAAATCTCTAAAGGACTTTTTGTCTTAGTTTTTCGGTCCCCTAAAAGTTCCTGAAGTTTTGCCATTTAAATTCGGGACACCCTGTATAAGGTCCTTCAGCTTACTGGAGTCAACTTACATCGAATGGACATGGTATGATTCTATCCTCTGTACCTCAATCCAGAATTGCGCATCAATATTTAATTAGACTTAATTTAATTAATTGGTTCATGGATAGCCTTTCTGGAAGGACGTAAATGAAAAGAGGAGGGTATGGTTATAAAAAGGCTAACATTTCCTGTTCTGCGCACCAGCAATTATAAATGTATGTAATGTCAACCCATATATTTTGTGACGGATGTTCTAAAAATAAATTAAGCAATCAGATATTATCGGAAATAATAATTGGACAGACCAGAGTTATAAATAAAGCGAGCTTTACAAATAATAGGGATCGGTTCCAATTTCAGATGAAAACGTTGCATATTAATTATCTCAAATCTAAATATCAAGCCATATTACAATTATTAATTAAAGTATATATATAAAGAACGAAAGCTCAATTATGTAATTGGATATATTAGGGATAGTTTTACAGTGGAAAAAACTAAAGGCATCAAGAAATACTTCAAGAGGTGAGGTTGCGCCCAAGGTATGAGTTATTAATTGGAGTAAAATAGCAAAAAATATCATATTAACGCTTTTTTTTCAGAATTCGGTAAGCGGGGTAGCTCCGTGTGTAGAGTGCTGAGCTGCGATGCTGAGGTTCCTGCGTTCAAGTCCGGCTGTGGCAGAAAAATTACTTTATCTGTTAACGGCCACGGATTACCGACCCTTCTAGGGCATACCCATCCTCACTAAAGTCGGTTCTCCTTATTCGGGGAATAACCTGGCAGTTTATTCAAGACTCGCTGGAATCGCAGCTCAACCGTTGTCCTCGAAACAGGGGAGTCCCTTCATGGGTTGTGGTATACCGATTTTTCCCCGAGAATATGTTAGGCCACAAAAAATTAATAAATAATAATAATAATGTCTTTATTTATTCTGGGACGAGTCCCTATAGAATAACAATACAGGCATTGTAAGCTATTATGTCTTAGAGTGTTAAATAATTACTTTTAATTAATTATTACAATTAATTTAATTAGTGAGAATGAATAAAAAATGAACAAATAAAAAATGTGAATTACCTACAATAACAGTATTTCAAAAACATATTAGAAGAAAAGAAAGAAAAAAAATTAAAATAAGTTTACAATAATTATATAAGAGAAACAAATTTATGGTCACATATATCAAATTTATGCCAAGAAAAAAAACAAAAAAGAAAGATTAAACAAGATTATCCGAGATTTACCTTTCATCCCTTTTATAATAAAGATGGATATATGAGTATAAATAATTCTGTTACAAATATAAAGATGCGTATTTGTTTATTCTAAAAACTAACTTTTGTTGCATCCCAATCTCTTCAATACCATATCTCAAACCTTCAAGAAAGATGTCAAAATTGGAGAATTAAAATAAATCCTAACAAGTCCCATCAAATTACCTTCACTCTTCGTCGTAAACCTACAAATTCCTGCCCTACTGTATCCTTTAATAATATTCCACTGAACCCTCTGGAACAGATTACCTAGGACTCCGTCTGGACAAACGTCTCACTTGGAATCCTCATAAAAGACTGAAAAGACAAGAAACTGCTCGTCGTTTTCGCCTACTTCAACATTTACTGGACAAACGCTCCAAGCTCTCAATTAATTACAAAAGACTCATTGACATGACAGTTATCAGACCTATTTGGGCTTACGGAGTTGAGCTTTGGGGCTCTACTAAATCATCCAATTCTCGCAATCTAAAATCCTTCGTAAAATCCTCAATGCTCCTTATTATGTCACAAACAAACTCATCCATCATGACCTTAATATCCCATATGTTGCTGATTTGGCCCAAACTAAATACCTATCCTTCCATGACAAGCTCCATACACACTTGAATCCGCTAGTCTCTCAACTTGCTTCCCATACTATTCCTAATAACCCTCCGAGGCGTCTCAAAAGAAGATGGCCTCGAGACCATCTACTATAGAACTTTATTGGAGTGCTACCGATGGGTGGTTTCTCCACAAGTATTTTTTATGTCATATTGTACATATTAGCAGATTTACTTATTGTAATTTTATTGTAGTTTTAAATATCAATAAATTAAATTAAAAAAAAAACTAACTGGCTGATCAGAAAAGTTAGATAAATAACCTTCCTACATTTAAAATCAAAGGTCTTGAAGGTTATTATTGGTATCATAAAGTTGTTATAACAAGCACAAATTAATAATAGTTACATCAGTGGGGGGTCAGAAGAGTTTTAGGCGGAAGAACGAGCATCGGCCAGCCTAAGGATGAAAGAGTACTGGTGAAGGAAAATTATAATTGAGAGAATTGTGTATGTAACCGAAGATGGTTGAAAAGAAGAGAAAAAAAAATTAAAATTTCAAATTTTTTTTTAATGATGACCTTTGAATTCGAATATGTATTTAAATATTAAAAATAAAAAGGGAATGTCAATGCTTGGTTTCTGACACTCACAATATTGGTGCATTTTGATGCTTTTCTAAGGTTTTAGATACTGAAATGAATAAATCGTTTTATTTTCACCGATGTTTAGTTTCGTAAGCAATGAAGTTATAAACTATTAAATTAATTTTTATATTTCAAAACTGGATTTATTTATACCTATGAGCGTTTATAGATAACAACACCGATTCCTCTTTCCATATCTCGATATGTAGACTCCATTAGTGTACTGAAGGCGACTTACACCGAATGGTCATTGAGACGATGATCCTAACCTTTGTACCTTAATCCAGGATTGCGTTGTGCTTTTCAAGTGCTTCAATTAGATATTCGTAGGTCTGGTTCATGAATAGTATTGTATTTTGGAAAGTATATTGTTATTAAGTATGGTAAAATGTATGTATGGCTATAAGGAAACGACTTAAGGTGGACCAGTTCTGTGCTCCCGCAAGCTTAAATGTCCGTTTAAGTAAATGTACGTATGCCAAACCATACGTTTGTAACATGTACTATAAAAAAAAAGAGATCTAAAGGTTAAAAACTAAAAAGAATAAATCAATGATTGGTCTCTGACACACTCTATAATGATACCTTTTGGTGCCTTTCCACAGTTTCCAAGACTGGAATGAATAAATCGCCTTGTTTTCATTATGTTTATTTTCGTAACCATTGAAGATACATGCTATTATATCAGTGTTTATAAGTTAAGACTGTATTTAATCATCATGGCTACCTTTAACAAATTTAAGTGTTCTGAACACAATATGACTATAACTCACAAGATTGTCGCCACCATATATTTTGCCGAATCTGTTATAACACCCAAGTATGTTATATAGAATAGCGTCGGAGGCTTGGGCTTAGCGTAGATAAGCCGAGGGGGCTTTAGAAGGCAACGTGGGACTTTGTCGTCACGACCAAGCGGGGGAATTAAGCCCGGGTAATTGGTGTTTAGACTGGAAAAGTCTGACCGCTCTTTGTCCCGGACAATTTCCCCGTTCCAGGTAAAACGGACACAATTAGCATATGGTTTGTCCCCGCACGACGAGGCTACTCCACTTAACAGCCTACTACACCCTACCTTTTGACCCTGCCTTTTCATCTTTAGGGACTTTTTTTTTTTTTAAAAAGGGTCTTGATGAGAAGTCTACCAGTCTTTGAATTTTATCGAATGCTCTCTATATTTAAAAGAAAACCTCGTTTTTTTGGCTACTTCGGACTTGGGAACTTCATGTGACTCCTCTAGTTCGTTTTCTTCCTGTTTTGTATAAGACCCTGGCATCACTTGGAGGGCCTTCATGGAGTTAACAAACAGAGACTAGACTAGAAAGAATTATTTAATATAATTAGATGGCTTAATGTTTGGGAGTGGAATCCTCTCTAGTACTGTTCAATTAAACTAAACATTTTGCCGATAGTTAGAGAAGCGTGATAACAATAAATTTTAAACCCTATCTCAGATAAATATGACTCCATTTTCCACAAGGTTCAAATATTAGGCTACTATTTTTTTATGTTTAATAATATTAGTTGACCATATATGTGTGGGAAAGAAAATGGTCCGGGTGGAGGTCACTTTCTTATATAGTGAAAACAGTTTATTTTGAATCCGACGTTTATTTTCAAGTGTGATCCTACTATAGTAGCCCTGCAGAAGACCTGCAACGTGGGTCGAAACGTCGGCCTCCAAATAAATTGTTCTCCCTACATAATAGAATTTTTTTATCTCCATCCGGACCATTTTCTTTTATTTCTTTTTTTACATCATTATTACTCTGGAGTAATGCAAAAAAATGCGTTACAGGAAATACGATTTGATATTCCCTGCTCATTTCTAAACCCCCACCAGTTGAAATCCACCAGTTTTTAATCTAATAATCCTCACATATAATTACAAAACCTTGAGGTTGTAAGTCATTACGTTTAGACTTACTTTCCTAGCTATAAAATGGTAAACTTTTTTAAAAATAATATTTTATAATAATTATCGTTTTTAAAATAATCGAACGATATAATGCAGTTTACATATGTTTAAAAAAAAATAAGGTAATGTAATGACAACAAGCCTTTTGTTATTATTTTTTTTTTTTTAAATTAACCATAAACAACAATATTATAGTTCTTCACTTTCTGATTATTGTTGTTAGGGATAAGGCGTTTTTTTTCTACATCTTCTTTTCTATGATGCCTACTTGGGACCACGTGCCAATTTCGATTCTTTCCATTCTGTTGTTTTCTCTTCCGTTCCTTCCAATATTCTGCCATCCTTTTACTGTAATAATTCTCGAGCCATTTCGTCCGTGGTTTCTTTTTCACTCTTCCCTGGAATCCCTCCATGTTCTGAAAATCTCTGACTACAGTGTCGCCATTTCATGTTATTTCTGCCATGTTTTTTGTGCTTCTTGATACTTCATTATTTGATCTGAATTTCCATACTTTTCTTTTCAATGGGTCTAAGATTTTTCTCGTGATTCTTCTTTCTAGTGCCTCAAGTTTATCTAATCTATTGCTTCATACTAGGCATTCACTCGCATATTTTTAGGTAATTAGTTTTGGTTTTAAAAATTGTTAGTAATGCCAAAAACACTTCCCATCTTGTGTAGCCTTTCTTCTATTGCAGATTTTTCTAAACGATTTCCTTGGATTAATGCTCCTAGATAATAGAAAGGTGTTTTTTATTTTATATTTTCTTATTTATTTATTAAAATAACATGTGGCCTAAAAAAAAAAACCTGCACCACTACAACTCATCGGGCTTGGATTCAGTAAGTGGTAGAGAATGTACTGTTTCTTAGACAACGGTTGTGCAGGGAAGTGATGGGTTCTTGGTCACGTTCAACCTCCGGGAGGGTTCTAGATAACATAGGATCCATCTCAGACCGTTGCAGATTAAATAAAAGTCTTTCAGCAGCGGGATTTGAACCCCAGGCCCTAAGGAAAGACAATTCAGCGCTCTACCACTGAACCACTCAACTCCACAGAAACCGAGAGGAATGGGAAAAAATTGACGAGGAAGCCAAGACCCATAGTTAATAATCAATCTAGTTTGTTTCAGAAAGTCTCTTTGTATATATATGTTACATCATTCCATTTTTACAGTCAATTAAAAAAATTTAGTCTCAATAAAACAATTTAAGAAATAATGTAATTATCTCAATACTACTACCTCCAAAATTTGCTTATTTTTAAAATAATATAATTTTAGAAAATTATTTACAATAAAATCTAAGGCAATTAATTTAAAGCCTATGTTCACTGATATTTGAAAAATCCAGTAATCCCTAATGAATTTAATAATAAAATAAAATATTAATAATAAATCTGAAGACCTGACCATATAACGTTGTAACGGGAGTAAAACACCATAGTGAAGGTTATAAACAGCCATGTGATCAATGAGGTTTTCGTGTGAAATGGATTTGCCACTGCCTCAATCATTTAATTTATTTTATTGCATTACATAATTATTTCTTGACCAACATTAATTAATATTCATTTTTTAGTTCACTATAGCATAGTTTTTATTTATTTGTATTACAGTGGCAAATCCATGCGTAACCTGCACCCAGTTGTTGATAACCTTACATATATCTGATTCTAAAAACTTGGAAAAGAGACGCTTTGTGTGAAATAAATTGATATTGTTATTAATACTAAATAAAGAGTTTTATTTGAAGCCTAGCTCTTTAAAGTGGTGACCCCGACGTGATCGACGTAATAAACGTGATTGACGTAATTTGGTGAGTAGAAATACGTATTTTTTTTCTCCTTTCTTTGTGTTTCTCTTAACCTCCGTTTGAAATAATAAGGTTAAAAGAATGAACAGCAGAGGAAATATAGACGATCTATTGTCATTCGATGTGGAGACGATCGAAGAAAAGCGCTTAGGCGATCAGAAACCATCCATGTTTCTCCGGGAGATGCAACAGCTAGCCGGAGAACAGGTCCCAGAAGTGATGCTCGGCACTTTATGGCTTCGCGGACTACCTGAGGGCATGCAAGCTGCTTTAGCCGCAACGGAACATACGGATGTGACGAAGCTTGCTCGAATAGCGGACAAGATCGCCGAGATTCAGTCCGCTTGTAACCCTATCATGGCTAATCACGCAGTTGCCCCGCAACCTAGACCAGGGCCTTCTGCTCTCGGACCAAGCGACATTGGAGAGGTGATTAATCGACTGACCGCGGAGATAGCGGCGCTTAAGGCGAAGATGGGGGCCAGGTCAAGTCGGCCAAGAAATAGGACGCCCAGCCAGGATCGTGGGCACAGAAGTAAAAGCGGTCGGCGACTTTGCTTCTACCACGCACGGTTTAAGGAAAAAGCAACCAAGTGCCGTCAACCCTGCGACTGGAAGCCGGCGTTAAACTAGTCGCAGCGACGAATGAGGCGGATTCAGTCGCTGAGATCTCCAACCGCCGACTTTTCATTGCCGACAAGAAGTCCGGGGTCAGATATCTGGTGGATACTGGAGCCACCTTATCTGTCTTCCCGGTGAAGACTTGCAGAGCGAAGCCTTCCCAGGAGTACAGGCTTTATGCGGCAAACGGAACGCCCATTCCGTCATACGGGACCATTGTCTTGAACCTCGACCTAGGGCTCCGTAGGAAGATGTCGTGGAGGTTTGTAGTGGCTGAAGTGAGTCACCCCATCATCGGCGCAGATCTACTTTATCATTATAATGTGATGGTAGATCTGGCCGGATGTCAGCTAGTAGACCAGCGGACAGGGCTCACTACGCGTGGAAGGTTAGCGAAGGTGCCAGTGCCCACAGTTTGTTCGGTACCTGCCGGGGGGTGGTACACTACTTTGTTGCGCAAGTACCCCGGTGTAACACAACCAACGTCTTTTGTTAAGCAGCCAAAACATGACGTAGTTCACCACATAGAGACAAGTGGAGCCCCAGTCACAGCGAAAGCACGCCGCCTGCCACCAGGAAGGTACAAGGCAGCCAAGAATGAGTTTATGCAGATGATGGAAGAAGGTATCTGCAGGCCGTCTAACAGCCCCTGGGCCAGCCCACTGCACATCGTGGAGAAGAAGGATGGCGGCATAAGGCCCTGTGGAGACTACAGGCAACTAAATGCAAAGACGGTCCCCGATAGATATCCGGTGCCTAACTTGGCTGACTTCAATGTTAATATGCATGGAAAAAATATCTTCACAACGCTGGACCTCAACCGTGCATATTACCAAATCCCGGTAGCAGAGGAAGACATCCCGAAGACGGCTGTGATCACACCCTTCGGTTCGTTCGAGTTCCTCCGCATGTGTTTTGGGTTGAGGAACGCATCACAAACCTTTCAGCGATTTCTGGATCGGGTGCTAAGAAACTTAGATTTCGCGTGGTGGTACCTCGATGATATAATCATCGGCTCGAGAGACGAAAAAGAGCACATAACACATGTGGAGGAAATCCTGCGTCGTCTCGAGGACAATGGCCTCACTGTGAACCTGGCGAAGTGTGTGTTTGCTCGTCAGGAAGTCGAATTTTTGGGCCACACAGTGAATGGATGTGGTGTCAGCGCTCTTCCTTCGAAGGTGGAAGCCATTGCTTCCTATCCTAGGCCAGAGACAATAAGGGACCTGCGACGTTTTCTGGGTATGTTTAACTTCTATCGCCGTTGCATACCCAGGGCGGCGGATATGCAAGCTCCTTTGAACAGGTACCTCGCTGGAGCGAAGAAGAATGACAAGAGGCCGGTGGACTGGGATGTTGAGGCCACTTCAGCATTTGAACGCTGCAAAACCGCAATCCAGAACGCGGCAGTGCTTGGACACCCGAAGGAGAATGCTGAGCTCGTCCTGGTATGTGACGCCTCCAGTACTGCTATGGGAGCAGTTTTGCAGCAGAAGGATGGCAGTGTTTGGCGACCTCTTGGGTTTTTCTCCAAAGCGTTCGCTCCAGCCCAGAAGAAATACGCCACGTACGATAGGGAATTGCTGGCTATCCACCGAGCGATCAAGCACTTCCGGCATTACCTGGAGGGACGGCATTTCACGATTTGGTCGGACCACAAGCCCCTGGAATATGCTTTTCACCAGAAGCCAGAAACTGCAACGCCCATGCGGATTCGGTTGGTAAACTTCATCAGCCAGTTCACCACTGACATCCGCCACATACCTGGAGAAAAGAACCCAGTAGCCGACGCACTCTCGAGAATAGAGGACATAGACTCGACCGAGGACTATACTCATATGGCAAATGAGCAGAAGAAGGATCCAGCAATTCCGGATCTACAGAAGAACACTCGTCTTCAGTTCCGCTGGATCAAGCCTCCCGGTACAGAAGCATTAGTCCTCTGTGAGACTTCTACCCAGCAGGCACGGCCCTATGTCCCTGAATCCATGCGAGAAGAGATTTTTCACCGCCTACATGGGCTCAGTCATCCCGGGATACGAACCTCGAGGCGATTGGTCACACAGCGTTTTTTCTGGCCAGGTATGAACAGTGACATCTCGAGGTGGGCTCGTTGTTGCATTCCTTGCCAGCGGTCTAAGGTCGTCCGACATACAGTCACCCCTCCAGGTACCTTTGCACCCAGTAGCAGGTTTGAGCACCTGCATGTGGACCTCATTGGACCTTTGCCACCGTCCAACGGTATGCGTTACTGCCTTACAATGGTAGACAGATTCACACGTTGGCCCGAGGCATGTCCATTGGACGAAATCACCAGCACGAAGGTGGCAGAAGCGGTAGTCTGCTCGTGGATCTCTCGCTACGGTACGCCGGCTAGGATCACGACCGACCAAGGGCGTCAGTTCGAGTCAGATCTGTTCATTAATCTCACTCGCGTCCTTGGTGTTCAAAGAAACAGGACTACGGCGTACCATCCTCAGTCCAACGGATGTGTAGAGCGGTGGCATAGGTCTCTCAAGTCATCCCTCACGGCTACGTTGAACACGGCTGGATGGGCGAAGATACTTCCGACTGTTCTTTTGGGTCTCAGGTCGGCGGTTAGAGAAGATATAGGAGCCAGCTCTGCGGAAATGGTTTTCGGTCAGCCTCTGCGTCTCCCGGGAGAATTTTTTGAGCCATCAGGACGCCGAGAGGACGCTGAGTCAACGCTCAAGAATTTACGCGACTCAATGAAAAATTTGCGGCCGGCGCCACACCGCAGCAGCTCGGCCAAGTCCTTCGTTCACCGAGATCTAAAAGATTGCACCCACGTGTTCCTGAGGGATGATACGGTGAGCAAGCCGCTTACACCACCGTATACAGGACCCTACAAGGTAATATCCCGACAGGAGAAAACCTATAAGGTGGAGTTGCCTTCAGGACCGAAGACCATTACAATGGACCGTTTGAAGCCAGCGCATCTCCTGACGGAACCGGCGGTGAATGGCGAAAACAGGGAGCGACCTTCTACATCGCCTGCAACTGCGACCAGCGCCAACAGGTATCAACCCACTCCTTCACCTGCGGCAGACGACCCTTCGAATGACCTCGACGCAGAACAGAAGCAACCGAAGCCGGGTTACCAGACCCGCTCCGGTCGTGTAGTGAAACCCAAGGTTAGGTTCTGTGCCGATGCCATTGGGGGGAGTGATGTAACGGGAGTAAAACACCATAGTGAAGGTTATAAACAGCCATGTGATCAATGAGGTTTTCGTGTGAAATGGATTTGCCACTGCCTCAACCATTTAATTTATTTTATTGCATTACATAATTATTTCTTGACCAACATTAATTAATATTCATTTTTTAGTTCACTATAGCATAGTTTTTATTTATTTGTATTACAGTGGCAAATCCATGCGTAACCTGCACCCAGTTGTTGATAACCTTACATATATCTGATTCTAAAAACTTGGAAAAGAGACGCTTTGTGTGAAATAAATTGATATTGTTATTAATACTAAATAAAGAGTTTTATTTGAAGCCTAGCTCTTTAAAACGTAGATATCAATATAAACCAATATTTAAATTAAATCAAGAATCCATGATGAGTTTGGGTTCTTATTTTTATTATTCATTTAGCAATAGATAATATTTTATTAAATGATGTAATTCGATTCAATAATTAATATTTTTAATTAGCGACATGGTCTTAATTATTATTAAAATTGAATGTTATATAATTTAATAATTAATCGTTTATTGTACCTTCGTGTATTGTGTATCTAATTAACATGAATTTTATTTAACGATCCCTTATTTAATGCTTAAATATTACGACGTGAGTACAGTTTTGCTATAAAGGAGGTTACAAAGATAAAGCTGACAAGGAATTGAATGTACAACGAGAAAACAGAAAAACTCTTTGGACATTTAGTAAAAGTGCTGAAAACATTTTAATATAGTTTGAACAAAATTAAGGAAATAAGTACGAATCTGTAATTTGTAGACATAACGGAATATTCTTGTTTTAAATAATAATGTATTTGATATAATTATAAACATTATTCTACTATATTCTTTTTAAGTCGAAGTACAATTTGATTTATAGCTATCTGACTTATATTAATTGTTTATTTAAAGTTAAAATACAGTTTCATATGTTTCCAAAAAGGTAAAGACTTGGTTTTTTCTTGTTGTGTATTGATTTCACTTCACTTTATTCTGCTATAGCTAATTTGACGATACTACTGTAGGAATTCTAAATTTTTCTTATCAAGGTATAATTGGGATAGGGATCTTTGATGAATACCTGATATCATACTAGAGCACTGGAATCTCATTTTATGTCCCTTCAGAAGGAACGCACAACTAAGGAAGTTTGACTCCCTTCAAAATATCCTAGGGCGAACTGACTGGCTGCTAACCCACGATCTTGGGTATAGTAAGTTGTTGCCCTACCACTACACCACATGTGACCCCTTTTAATTTTTCTTAACCCTTAAAGTTGCGGGCGACTCTCGTCCGATGCGGTCCAGAGAGACTGCGAGCGCTGGGCACTTACCATCGCTGTGTGCTGAATACTTTTCACTATTGGCAGCTCTATTGCCTGATAAAAAGTTCAAGGCTTGGCTAAAAAATTATTACAGTATTTCACTTGCACAAGATTGTATCACAACATAACGTTATTTTCAAGCACCAATCATAAATTAAAATGAGAGAAATTTATATCGTTACAACATAAAAATAAGAAGAAAATCCTGGAATGCCTTCGAAACTATTTACGTCTTGGGCGATTACGAATATATACCAATAATACCTACCATAAAATTTATTTAAAATATCAGGATCTTTTAGCTTATGTGAGCTATTTAATATTATGACTTACTTTCAATTTTGTTCATTAAACCAGATTGTTTTATAATCTGTTTTTCCTTAATACCGTAGCTAAATTTATGCGTATATATCTGTCTCACATAAAGTTATACGTACCATTTTAATCACGATTTGATATTATTATTACATGAAAAAAAAAATGAAAAAAACATATATGTGCTTATAGTCCTTGTCGGTGACTTGCAAAAGATACATATATGCGCTTATAGCCCAAAAGGATTGCTTTCGCAGGACACATATATGCTTCCAATGGAATATAAGATTTAAACAAATTACGGTATCTGTTCGTGTTGAGTTACAATAAGTTTCAACTGTTTATTTGTTTCATTTTTAATATTTTACAAAAATGCTAGTTATTGTGAGCTTTAGTATGGAAAGATAATGTAATTATGGGTAATGAGTAGATTTCTGTAATCATTCCATCAAGAAATAATAGTTGCAACAATGCAAAGTACATACAGAAATTATCACCGAAGTATACACATTTATTATTATTACATTCTCTTTTCCATAATAAAGCTTATGATAACTTGTATTTTCGGAAAATATTAAAAAGGGAACGAATGGAAAGTCAAAACTAGTTGTAACTCAACACGAATCAACATCCTGCTGACTAATTAAAAAAAACTCCTCATCTTTCTGTTATTATAATTATTTTTTCTTTTATTGATTCCACTCCCCGATCATTCGTTAATGGGTTTAATTCGTTCGTTCAATAAGTGATTAAAAAAGGCTAGACATGCCAAAAAATGTGGTTGCTTGATAAACTAGGCGCTCTATTATTAATATGAAGAAGCCTGCATCCTTCAATCTTCTTCACCGAAGCATATTGATCATCTTTGTAAGCCACTCTAGTTGTCTTTAGATCTCTTGGAAACTTTAAAGTCCTTAAGGAGGGCACAAAGTACGTTTTCAGACTTTCCTTCACATACTTTCTTTCCATACTAAAGCTCATGATGACTCGTATTTTCGAAAAATATTAAAAGTGAAACGAATGAAAAGTTAAAACTAGTTGTGATTTAACTCGAAGCGACTAGATGATTAACAAAATTACTAATGATTGTGTTGGTTCCGGATGAAATATTAAAATGCTGTATTCTTTCTTAGGTATTTTACGGCCTACGGTATTTTAACTCTATGTAGAGTCCGGATAAATTTCAATCCATACTTCGAATATTACGAAATTGTTTTCTGGATGATACCCAATTTATCTTTTTTTTTTTACAGAAGAGGGGAGAAGATGGAATCGGCAGCAGGAAGTGATACGATAAACGGTTGAATAAAAACAAAAGAAGGGCAAAGTAAAAATAAAGCTTTGCCAGGACGACGGGAGAGGGGGGATCGGGGGGGAGATTGGGGGGGGGGGGTTGCTGTTGACATGCCTGTGCCGGACGTGTTAGTTATTATCCTGCCACTCACCCTACCAGCTTCTGTCCGCCGATCGGTAATGACCCCTCCTCGCTCATTTACATCCGTCCGTTCGAATTTCCCTACCCGGTGTAATGGTCGTATCCAGGATAAAGTATCCCCGTTCAAGTTCACCATCGAAAGGAGTCAAATACCATCGCATGAGGAGCCTGAGTAACTCACGAATGCTAAAAGGACATGGTCCGTGAAATACGCGGAGTATTTCCATTTCGGATTGCTGCGATTGCGCTTATCCTTATCCTTGGGGTCCCTAAACATTGCTCTGAAATAAAATGATTATCGTCCCATCAGTTATCAGCACTTTCAGTAGCACTTTATTAGTACTTTCATAATTTATATCAACATACATTGGGTGATTTATGCCTTATAGCTGACCAATAAAGCTTCATATGGAATGTCCGTTTTAATTATTTTTATAATTCGAAGTGGAATTCGTGGACTTCCATTATTTACTATGGCTATGTTTACATACTGTAAAGGGCAGTATTAATCCTCTCAGTTAGGTTAGGTTAGGTTTTGTGGTTTTTGGACACTCAACTACAGAGGTCATTCGTGTCCTTTAGGTTAGGTTTGTTTTGGCTTATTTTTTAATGTTAAATTCTGCTATACAGATTAATTTTTTTTAGAAATTCAATTACCTTATTTACGCTCGAAACATTATTTTCCAACATCCAGTGGAGTCTTCTTTCTATTTTGCAGTTTTCAAAGTAAGCTGAGTAACGCGGGCAATCCACTAGAATGTGAGCGATGGATAGCTGTACTCTGCAGGATGTGCATTTAGGAGGAGCTTCTTTATCTATGAGGTATCCGTGGGTTAATCGGGTGTGGCCTATTCTCAATCTTGTTAGGACAACTTCCTCTCTTCTGTTGGTACGGTTAGAACTTTCCCAGGATGAGGTTTCTTTTTGGATTCCTTTTAATTTGTTGCCGTCCTCTACAGTTTCCCAGAGCTGGCCCCAAATCTTCTTTGCTAGGAATTTCAGGCTGTTTCCGAGATCTGATGGAGTGTAGACTCTTAATTTGTCTAGAGTTGACATGGCTGCTTCCTTTGCTGCTAGATCTGCTGCCTCGTTGCCTTTAATTCCAACATGGGACGGTATCCATGCTATTATTACATTTTGGCCCTGACTAATCCTCTCAGTTTTTATCACTATAATTGAATGATCGTTGTTTAGTATGCCATAAAATATGACCATGGGTATCTTTTATTTGGGTAATTTATTTCTTATACATTGGGTCGCCTTTATTATTTTTGAAATTTGAAAGGTAATCAGTCGACTTTTTTTACTAGATTTATATTTACAGATTGTTTGTGCTGTTATTAATTACTTCTTTTTCATAATAATTACAATCACTACAATTCAACTAACATTGTTTTGAACTAACATTGATTAAAAAATCTAAACCCCCACCTTATCCTCCATCTTCTTTGGCGAAGTGATGATTCCTGGGGACACCAAAGACGCCAAAAGCGTAGGCCATCCTTTGATGATCCTCTGAACTCTACACCACCTTCGGCCACATTAGTTGAATAACATAACTTGTTTTAAAATAAAAATAAAAAAAGTACACTTTTTACTTTATTTAACATTGGGTCGTTTTATATGAAATGCCTCGTTTTTACTATTTCAACAACTCAAAAGGTAATCAGACTTCTGTTGTTTAGTATGGTCCTGAACAGATTGTAATGTGCAGTAACTAATCCTTTCTTTTTTATAATATTTACTATTACTACAATTGAACAAACATTTATTAGTATGATGATTTTACCACCACAATACAACAAGCTATCTGGATCGGTTTCTCCAGCAGTAACTTTCTCAGAAATTTTATCAAAAATCACTTAGCGCAACATCTCATGGCCCTAATATATTCCAAACGTCGTGATTAATCGATTTTATGTGGAATATTAAAAAATCTAAACCCCCACCATATCCTCCATCTTCTTTGGCGAAGTGATGATTCCTGGGAACACCAAAGATGCCAAAAGCGTAGGCCATCCTTTGATGATCCTCTGTACTCTACACCACCTTCGGCCACATTAGTTGAATAACAACTTCTTTTAAAATAAAAATAAAAAAAATACACTTTTTACTTTATTTAACATTGGGTCGTTTTATATGAAATGACTCGTTTTTACTATTTCAACAACTCAAAAGGTAATCAGACTTCTGTTGTTTAGTATGGTCCTGAACAGATTGTAATGTGCAGTAACTAATCCTTTCTTTTTTATAATATTTACTATTACTACAATTGAACAAATATTAATTAGTATGCCATAAAATATGACCATGGCTATCTCAATTAAATTAGGTAATTTACGGTACTTGTTTGTTAAAGCAGCCGCAGTTATTTTTGAGTAATGAGCAATCTTGTTCGCATGCGCAAGCAGTTATATTTCTAACACAAACCACCCCTAACCCCAATAAATAGATTTAAAAACGTTATGCCAGATAACTGTTACAAAATATAACTGCTCGCGAATGCGAACAAGTAGGCAAAAATAACTGCGGCTGCGTTAACACACAAGTACCTTTATATATTATATATTGGGTCGTTTCATTTTAAATGTGCGTTTTTATTATTTCTAAAATTAGTGGAATTAGTTGACTTATGTTGTTTACTATGGTTCTTTACAAATTGTAATGAGCAGTTATTAATCCTATATTTTTTATAACAGTTACTATCACTGTAATTGAACGCTAGTATGCCATCAACGCTATAATTGAACGTTAAGTATGCCATCAAATATGACCACGGAAATATCCGATTTTCGAATAATTCTTTGTACTTGCTCCGAGTAGTTACTTCTGTTTACAAGTTTTCTCATATTTATATATCCTTCATTTATAAGTGTTTTATAATTTATTATGTTTTCTAATAAATTTAAATGTTTAAGGTTCTGTGTGCAGTGGCGTCTCGTTCCAACATACAACCGCAACTGAAGAATTATTTTCCCCTAAACTAGTTTCAATAATAGAAAATGTGTAGTGGATGTAACAATTTTTATCTGCCAAAGCTGATATTAAGTCACTTAAAGGAGAAGTGAAGCCGCTTAAAGAAGAATAAGTCCTCTGGAGCTTTCATAAGTCAAATATAATGAATCCATTGGAGAATTGCAGACAACTTCAAGGCTTTATAATTTATTTTCTCCAGTTACTGAAATAATCCTCGAACCATCATGGTAGGTCGTAGGAATAACCCAAACGTATCCGTAATGGTTATTTATTTATTTGCGCCGTACTGAAGTGGTTAATTGTCTTTCGCTCACATCATGAGGATATGTAGCAGCCTGTAATTATATTAAGATTTCCAGAGGACTAGTTCTATATATAATAAGAGAAATTATGAAAATAAATAAGAATTATCACTACTTACTAACACTCCATCGGATGCGGGATACAAATTCAGCCAGTCCAAAAAATATAACTTTATAAGGTATAGATGGTATACGCCAAAATGAAATTCTATAAAACCTGAGCCATGAATACAGGTTCTTTTCCGTGAAATAACTTCACATAAATTAAATGCTGAATTTTCCAATTCTCCTTCAGTAAACCGTTCTGAATCTGAAGCTGTTTGTAGCAGTCGTTCTTTCGTTTGTACTAAACGTAAACGCTATTTTAGTTTTTAATAATATTCCTGTTATTTGTTATTTCAGGTATGAATTCTAAACATAATGATCATGATTGTATTTGTAAGAGTAAGAGAAATAGTGATGAGATACTTAAAAAACAATTGGATTATCGAATATTTATTTTCCAGATTGTATATTGACATTTCTGCCAATTAGGAATGTCGACAGGTTAACTGTCCTGCTTAAATTGTTTAAATATGCTTATCTATCTAATCCCAGTTTATCTGAATTGTGATCTTAACTTCGATAGTTTTGTATCATTCACAAAATACATTTATTAGGATGTTTTAATGAAAACATCGTTCAACTTCTGGCTCGCACTGGTGATCTCATTTTTAGTAATCCTAGGCACTCCCTATCCACTTGACCAGGTCATGAAGAAAACCTTCTGAAAATATGTGTCCTTTACTCAACTTCTCGTTGATGTCGCAACAACAGCAACGATAGTGAGGCCCTGGAAAACAGAATTTATCTCAACATCCCTCTTATCCTTACAATATATTCCTGAAAATCTGCCCAACCCTCAACAACTTCACCAACAACAAGTTCATCATATCCATCCTCCAAGGCTTTTCTCAAACCAACGCCATAGTAACACTATCTCCCTTCATATCAAACTTCATAATCAGTATATTGTCAAATTCCATTTCTAATAGCCAATTCACTTCTTTCATTAATCTTTCCTGAAACCAGTAACTAAAAAACACCTAGCTTTTTCTACTATTCTTGGGCACTACAGATCGTCCCTGGCCAAGTAAGTTTCCTCCAAGAAATTCTTCAACCATTCCCTTGTGTCTTGTGCCGATTCATTCCTATGAGGCACACCGATAGCTGCAGCATCCTTTTCGACTTGTGCTTTCCAGTCTTGGATACACCAAGGAGGAGGATGAATTAAGAAATCATCGTGGCATCTCACTTTCATAAATCCTCGCTTTATTCCCAGCCTATCGCTGTCGCTTTATTTTGATGACGCTCTGCTCATCTTTCTTCCTCAGTACCTAGTTATTATAGCCTTAGGTCAGTACGGGTCTAATAGGGGTTTTATAGATCAACAGCTTTATGATTTTTCAAGATACTTGGATTCAAAACATTTTACAGACCATGAATGCATCTAAGAACATTTCAAGAATGGGCATAACACTCAGCATCAAAAATACGCCTGCAGTCAGATCCCAGCCTAATCCATCGTTTTAAACTTCTTTATACTAACTATTATATTTCCTCATACAAGACTGAAAATACAAGAAACTGCTCGACGTTTTCGCCTACTTCAACATTTACTGGACAAACGCTTTAAGCTCCCAATTAATTACAAAAGACTCATTTACATGACAGTTATCGGACTTATTTGGACACACGGAGTTGAGCTTTGGGGCTCTACTAAACTATCCAATTCATCTCGTATCCAATCCTTACAATCCAAAATCCTCAATGCTCCTTATTATGTCACAAACAAACTCATCCATCATGATCTTAATATCCCATATGTTGCTGATTTGGCCCAAACTAGATACCTATCCTTCCATGACAAGCTCCATACACACTTGAATCCCATCTCAACTTGCTTCCCATACTATTCCTGATAACCCTTCGAGGCGTCTGAAAGTAAGATGGCCTCGAGACCTTCTACTATGGAAAGTTACTGGAGTGCTGCCGATGGGTAGTTTCTCCACATTTTTTTTCATGTCATTTGCTCATATTAGCGAATTTACTTGTTGTAATATTATTACATTACATTATAGGCCGAAGCAGCGGCGAGGAGGCTGTGCCCTGGGTAGACAGGCTGCCCAGGGTATCAGCACTGCAAACAATATAGTTATAATTACATACATACATACAGTTGTAAATATCAATAAATTAATCTAAAAAAAAAACTATTATATCTACATACAATCGGATCTTAACCAGTTAGTCTGTAATCCTAATATCTTTGATTTCTTCATCCACAGTGCATTGTGCTCCCTTCACCATTTCATTGCTTTGAAGTCCATGTCATTGACCATAGTCCTTTAATCTTAAACATATCACTAATTCTTGAACACATAGCACCATTACTAATTGCCCACAAGAGGCAGATTGTAATGCTTCAATAAAGTGTTTTCTTTTCTCTCTCTCAATTCTTGAACCTTTCACACCATCATTCATCAGAGGTTATCTTCTTAAAATCCTGGCAAAGAAATCAACCTGAGAGTAACCTAAAACCCTCAAAACATCTTGACGATGATTTTACCACCACAATACAACAAGCTATCTGGATTGGTTTCTCCAGCAGTAACTTTCTCAGAAATTTCATCGAAAATCACTTAGCGCAACACCTCATGGCCCTAATATATTCCAAACGTCGTGATTAATCGATTTGATGTGGAATATTAAAAAATCTAAACCCCCACCATATCCTCCATCTTCTTCGGCGAAGTGATGATTCCTGGGGACACCAAAGATGCCAAAAGCGTAGGCCATCCTTTGATGATCCTCTAAACTCTACATCACCTTCGGCCACATTAGTTGAATAACATAACTTAATAAAAATAAAAAAAAATACACTTTTTACTTTATTAAATCATTTAATTATTCCGAATATTTTTACTTTTACTTTTTTTTTAGGTATAAAATAAATCATTGTGAATTGATTTGCAACGTTTATTATTATTTATAATTTTTTACAATTATTGGTCATTTTTTGAGTTTTAAATATTTTTATTTTTTAAAGAGAAAAGATAGGCCGGGATTTGAACCCGGAACCTTTGTCTCACCGTGACATCGCTCTACCAGTTGAGCTACCCAAGGCCTCCTGCCGGCCGAGGACAAACCCCTTCTCTCATAGATCCCATGTCCCAGTGCTCTCGCCATTTTTGCGATGAATACACTAGAACGAAGTTCATTGAACATTAATTTTAGGATCTTATTGACTTATTATTATTATTATTGTTCAAATTTTATTCCTCAATGTGTACTTACAGCTTCCTACCTGAGATCTTTCCGCTACTGACTACTTCGTTACGTTTATTATTATTTTTAATTATTATATTTTTTTTTATGCTTATTCTTACTTCCATGGATCTTCCAGAATGTATTCAACACAAATCAGTTTGTATGTATTTTCTGTATTCTAACGTATATAATTGAAGAATCTAGAAACATATGGAAAGTAATAAAACAATAATGCCAACATACTTCTGTTCTATTCCTTCGGAGGTCAGTGGAACTTGCTGAGCTATGACCCATCTCCCTCTGTTTGAGGAGTAGCATTTAATTCTTGGATCTAATCTTGGATTCTTGGGTGATATAAAATAATGTTTCGATTTCGGAGGGTAGGATTAGAAGATAATTAACAATTTTGAAAAATAAAATTTAATAACATAATTTACTTTATGCCTTGTAATGATGGGCGAGAAAACAAGGTTGAACTTAGACTTGTGACGTCCGAAAATCGCTTTAGCTCGTAGCGTCATTTTTCGAGCGACGTTCCAAGTTATGGGAACGGTTGAGCATTACATTCGCCGCCTATTAACAGTTTGAAAGCTGGATTAACCCAACCAATGATATGTACTGACTAAGCATTAATTAGTAATTTCGTGTTCACTGTTCTAGACGTTTATGTAAATGGCCAAACAAAAAAAATAAATTGTAACTATCGATTTTCTGAGATGCATTGTATAAATGTTCGTGAATCATAGATGACTGGGTTTTGGATAGCATGATTCCCTAAAATGTATAAAAGTTGAATTTTATAAAATATTTATTTTAATGTTTTGTAAATAAATATTTTATATCTGTCTATTATGACAAATAAAAAATATATAAATAAAAATAAACCACTGAACTTACCTTGTTCGTTCAATTTTCACGACGAAATATTTATCTCAAATACCTTTGACGTTACTAAAGGGAAGCTGATAATAAAACATTTCTAATGACAAATATAAATTTAATTATGGCTTTCAACAACAGAAATTGAACCCTTTACCAAATACACTAATCGACTTTTATGAATAAATATTAATTGTATACTTCTGATTATAATGTTTTTTCTTTTGTACAATAATTAAGCAGAAAACATAGTTAAATTATGCAACTAGTTATATATTTTTTTAAATTTTGTTATCAAGGATTTTAGGTCCAATTACATGCTACAATCCCAAAAATACATTTTTTTTTAAATATTTACAATTGTTCCACCAGCTTCCATAGATTTTTTTTCGTTCTTTGATTAAGAAAAAAATCATAGTTATGTGTTATCCTTTCATTTCATCCTAAATTAGAAGTTTTAAGTATTTGTCTCAACACTACTGACTTATTTTGATTTGCCTCTCTTAGTCAAATCCTGAGTGAAACACTGGATTCTGCAACGTATTTTAAAATTTTTTATGAAGTTAAATGTAATTTTCTCTCACTGAAATCTTTTTTGTGAATGCATTTTTATTTATTTTTTTTCGAGAAAGGACAGCCAATGTTAGAACTCAATACTTACAACTCTAGGGATTTTAAATAAATTATATATTTGTATTCACATTTATTTACTGTTTTGGAAGTATAGCCACAACTATTTGCTCACATAATATAATACAATACTAAATTTTAAATAGGCTATTTGCTTAATGATTATTGCTGCTTTTTCACTCAAATATATATATACTTGATTGATAATACACTTTTTTTTTGTTTTTTTTTGATATTTTTTTTTACATCAGAATATTGTACAAGATTTACAAAGTCTGATGATACAACAATACAGCTTAACAATTTTGTGCAAGCCTTGCTACAATCACACCGATCTTGACACTGAAACAAATGGGATTTTATTATTTTTATAGCAAATAAACTAGGACATAAAACAAACAACTGTGGGAAGAATAATTAAACACTATGTAATGACCAATGTTACTGAATGAGAGGAATGCATCCCGTAGGAAAATGGGTAGCCTTTAAGTTGATAGTACAAACCCCATAGACTACACTGGACACATTGTGGTTATCATGTATCATATACAACTTTTCTACATAAATTCTTTAACAATTCAGAAAGGAGTATTTGTCATGTTTTTATATGTTATACAAATTAGAGAAATAATTTAAAATCTTATTTATAAGTATGTTCAATATTTATATATTTATATTTATATATATATATCCATATATATAATATTTATATATAATAATTAAATAATAAATTCGAATATGTTAATATATTATTTTTAAAAAAACAAACAAAAAAAGATGAAAACTCTCAACATTATTGTTTTATTCACAATAACCAAAAAGTAGTTAAGAAATTGTGAATATACATAAAAAAAAAAAGAAAACAGAATACATGCACCCAAAGTTGTAATGTCACCCAAAATATGAAATGAACCTTAAATTAATTCAGTACTTATTAGTAAGATAATGATTGAGTGTACAGCAAATATATTTTAATTTTAAGAGGAACATGTGGAAGGTGAATTTAAGGCAAACTCTGTGGCGATCCTTTAAGGATCTAACTTATCCATACCTTAGGTTTTTTTTTTTTCAACAGTTAGTCATGACAACGCACGCACTCGTTGTAACCACTTGTAATAAACATGAATCCGAATGATACTGTTCACTGAATAACCAAAGGAACATTGTTTGTTTTTTTTTCAACAGGCCGGTATAGGATACAATAAGACCGAACAACTTCCACTTTTAATACGCCAGAATTTCACTTCCTATTCTGAATAAGCAAAGGAAACTTTTCTTTAAAACATTTATAACAGTTATAACTGCAAATTAAAGTAAATAAATCATCTATATTATATTATAACGAATATTTAGATAGAAACACACAGACACATATATAATAATATATGTATATATGTGTTTTGTTGTACAATATTTACAATTTGTTTATTGCTTATAATACTTAAATACAACCGACACTCACACACAATCTCACTATGAAGTAATAGTAATTTGGTGAGTTTTTATTTTTTTTTAATTTTATATAGTGACTTGACTCTCGAAAGCACACAGATTTCAATAAAGTGATCATTATCAACAATTATTTAAACAGTTATAAACATAAAACAGACACCGGTTACAGCTAAACTTTCGGTTTCTAACTGGAATTCCACATCAAAACTGTCAATATCTTTACACAAAAATAGAACATAGAAAATAGAAGTATTTATAGAGAAACGTTTCCAGTTTCTCTTAGACAGTAGGAAATGTTTTATATCCCAGCAGAAACCTCAGGGAATATCAAACAGTGTCTAATTCCCTCACTACTTGTTGGAAAATCATGATTGTTTGAGTGACTTTTAAAAATCTTTCTACATTGCAAGTTGTATATACACTACTATCCAAGTATACTAATAAATATGGCTTGGTGATGGAAAGGTTCTAATCAATAATAATGCATAGTTATGTGCAATGATTCCTGTTGTATCAGCTAAAGAGCTGTTGGTAGCTCAAATAAATTATATCTCTTAGATACTAGTCAATAAGTATATATATAAAAAAAAGTTATATAGAAAATGTAAACACTATGACATAGAGCCTTTCCATCAATTGACATGTCGAAATATAACAATTACGTTCTGTACAATACATATATAAACATTCAATTACACCCTTGAACGGTAAATAAAACAAAACAGATATAAAACTCATTATCACAAATAACAAAAGCTTTCTAAAATATTTAGTACATGTAAACCGTTTTCGAGAATGTTCTTGTGTTACATTCCGGATATAGATCTAAGAAAAAAATTTCCTTTGCTTAATATGAGCGCAACCTCTTCATCACGAGGTATTTAGAATTATAGTGATATTGTGACATCACATACATGGAAAATACATGTCATTAGACACTTGCACTTTTCATCAAATATATTCGCCAGTAGCACCATAATCGGGCAGATATTCACACGAGGATGCCTCTGACGATTCCAGTCATTTCGATGGACCCTCGTATTAAATCACAGATAGATATAAAAACTGGAAATTTACAGGTGAAACTGTCCGAGAAGAAAGGCATCGTGTGTCACTAAACGTAGCCTACTTATCTTCCACTTTCACATGGCTCAAAAGGTCCGGCGTTTTCACTTCGAGTCCATTCACCATCTTTTCTATACTCTTCAGCTCACTCGGGGTCGTCTCCGGTTTCGGCGGTGTTGGTGTAGTAGGGGGTGATGTAGGCGGCCTTGTGGGGGTTGGGCTGGCCAGGGGTACTGCCTCGAAGGCGGAAGGTGAGCCGCCGATGGGTGGGAGGCTGTAAGGAGCGTAGCGGTGTGACCCAAGTCGTGGGTGAAGACCTGGGTATCCTTGGCCGAAGAAAGCTGCTGGGTGTTGTGCAGCGAGGGCCAATTGGGCGTTGAAGAGGAGGCTTGGGGTAACGCCGTGGTGGGGCGAGAAGAGGCTACCCAGCGGAGGGCCCGGGGCCAGGAGGTGGTGGGGCCCAGCGCCCGGGTACAGCCCTGGCGAGTAGAGGTAGGGGAGCAGGTGCGGCGCCGGGTGGATCGGCGGACCCACCGATATGTTCGGGGAGGGGTACTCTCCGCTCCCGTGGTGGCTACCTGAAAAACAAAAAAATCATCCATAGTTATCTAGGAATAATACACAATGAAAAAAAAAACACATCAAATCAACTAAAATTATTTGGTCATAATTAAGAAGTTTCGAGAAATAATTCCTAGTAATTTCGTTTATATTCTTTTCATTCTCTATAGGCCTTTGATGTGAGATGTACTATTTTAGGTGGGAATTCATGTGACCTTAAATTCTTCTGTTCTAATGTTGCAAGAATTGTGAAAACTCTGTCCGCTTAGTTACTCGGATATTTCAGACTGTTCGTATATTACGTGCCATTATAGCGGTCGCAACTCGAATACCGAATCCTAAATATTTTACATTAGATCCTTAAATTATCAATTAGTTTTAGAAATACTACTACTAAAAAAAAATAATATATATATTTCCGATTCTTTGGTTAAAAAGACAACTCTATGAATTTTATTTTTTAAATGTTATATTTTCTTTTTCTTTATGAATTTTAATAATTTGGGCCTAGGGGGTGGTGGGAAGTTTCCTCTAGTAATTGTTTTAATGGAATAATGATGTTTATTGTTTATTATTTTTATGGTTGTACGTACCAGATGGCCCTGGGGCGGCAGGCTGGTCTAGGGGCGTCGGGGGTCTGAATCCCGGCCCGCTCTCGGACTCGCAACTGCTCTCCGCTTCGCTGTCTCCGTCGCCCCGCCTTCCTGGCTCTGCCTCACCTGCGAACCAACCTACTCAAGTTTTAGTGTCAACACTAACTAAATTAATTAATACAAAAATATGCAAATGAAAGTGGTTGTCGTATCACGGAAAATACGGATCAAAGTGATAATGATTGAGACAGTGAGCAAAGGGAAACAATAACAGGAATTAATCCTTCTAGTGAAAATTTGTATATCGTATAACCGATAAATAATGAATAAGTTAAAAGAACAAATCTCTGGAATACCTACCGAATAAATAGCTAACACAACTACAAGAATGATTGGCTAGTTCAATATTCATCAGGACAAGAAATGCAAGTTCATATAAACACAATACATCTCACATCAACAGCCTAGAAAAAAACAATCAACTAGAAATAGCTCTTCACTCCGAGACACCTCATTTTGGTCATCATTAATTATTTAGTTATTAAGATGTCTTATTAATAATTTAATGGCATTTGAAAGACTTAATGATTCAGCATTTTTGAGTTCTGCTTTATTGTATTTTATGTAGTAAATTTATTCGATATTGATTAATACCTGCATTATTTTTTTAATTGATAGATGGACTTTTTAAGATTCGAAAATTATTGAAGAAATACAAAGTTCCCGGGGAAAACACTGTAATAGAGCTTGAGAATTTTTCAGTCTGATGATAAAACAATTAAAAATCAATCAAAAATTTTGGGAATCCGTATTATACATTTATACTATCAATGCGCAATTTTAAATTAAATGGTTTTAATTTCAGAAAAATTATCGGAATATAACATGCGAGAACTGGAAAATGATTGCATGGAAAAAATATTAAAAACGTAAATATACAAGATTAAACGTAGGTATTAAAATTCAATCATACACACAAAGAATAATAAATATTATCAATATAAAATAAACGAATAAACCATTAACTATTTATTATTATATACAATTATACTATTATTACATGAAACCGACAATAGTATATAACTAAATTCTTTCGTTTAGTACTACAATAACTTAATCTATTGCTGGTGGTATATTTATATTGCAAATAATAAATGAAAATAATGTTAAATCCGTTTTCAAAGAAATTCTAGTCCAAATATTAAACAAAAAAAAAATGGTTAAAGAAGATAAATTCGACTTCCCAAGCACCATTGGTTCTATGACACTTATTGACATCGAAAGAATCTTCATGGAGTTCAACACATTTTCGTCATCTCTGTAGATTTGCCGGCTGTGTGCTTTGCCTGGTCTGTCGCAAGAAAATAATAGGGGTGGATTTTTGTGCTCATGCGCCTAGTAGCCGATAAATATAATTTAAACAGAAACATTTATTTGTGCCTCAGAACAAAACACAAGCCGACAAATCAAGGAGAAATTAATGAACTCCGTCATTAAACCATAAATGTCATTAGGAAATAGAAGCCTACGTTTATGCCACAGAAGGTGCTCATATTCGCCGGGTTCTTTCAGACGTTGCTTCGATCTTCTTTCTTCGCCACACGATTTGCAAAATCAGAACATTTGACCACAAAAGCAACTTTCTGAATGTACTTCAAAGTGGAAATTACTTGTTAGAACATAAATTTATCATTGATCATTGATAAAAAAAAAATCTTTTTTACATTAAATCTGAACAAGCAATTTAAAAAACCATAAGTGCTTAAAACAAAATTTTAAACATTAAAAAGACAAAAAATAACTGTCGTGTGGTGTTTTTAATTTTTTCTCTAATCCATTTCTTTTTCAAAGACTTCTGTCTTCAATCTTCAACATTCTTCAAAGATCTTCGACATCACCTTCTTCCAACTTCTCAATCTTCAATTCCCTTCAAGAAGTCTTCATCATGAAACCAGCTTTCTTACCACAAGGAAACATATTGAGGCAATATTAAAAAATAAAAATAATTTTAAATTGACTACACCCAAACAGTATTGGGTAAAAAGCATGAGAATCCTTTTAAACTTGTGTCGGAATTCAATATTTTTTCCTTGATAGAAATGCAAAGACTTGAGTTTATTCTGAGGCTACGTGATATAATTAATTTGTGGCCAAATTTAGAAACACTAGCGTTCTCATTGGCTGAAAATTGAAAAAAGAAATTGTTACAACCTTCCTTAATTAAACATACATTTGTATTGATAAATAAAAAACAAAAAATGTTTATTATAACATTTTATAAGCGGTCGATCAACAAATCAAATACGTGTATAACGATAACGATAACGATAAATAATGATAACTAAAACGAAAAACACATTTAATCCCAAAATATAAAATTTATAACTGTATTAATGTTTTTTTTAATCTAAGAGGACCATTCCATTTTCCTTTATTACAATTGCCTATTGAAATAATTATTTATTAAAAGGCAAACCCATTTAACTGTTTTATAATTTTCCTTAGTTCGCATTACTAACGAGAGTATATATTGATTTAAACAACACAATTCTGGAATGCAGATTCTACCTAACACACTCTCAATTTGTGCACTTGAGTAGTTGTATTTTGAAACTAACTTTGACGAATCTTTAAATGTGTAAAGAAGAATGGTATTGTAGTATGACGGTTTTTATAAATTATCATCACTAAAATTTATTTGTACCTATCAATTATAATCATTATAACTTGGTCCTCTGGATTTCTTACCTCTATGGTGGTGTGGTGGAATACGGAAAGGTGGTTCAGATGTACCCACGACATCTAATAACTTCTCTTCCTCGTGGTCTTGTCTGGTCTCCTGTTTCTTACCCTCTTCTTGTGGCCTTTGCAGCAATGCTTGCCTGAAAAATAATAATTACGTTATTCCACTGAATAAATCTCATGGTAGGTATCGTATGAACTTTAAGTAGATAGCATGGATTGGGACTTAAATTTATTGTATATCCTATAGAAGATTCTCCAATACAATTTAGTAAATTCATAATTATGAAAATTTCATTCTAGCATAACCTCCGATGAGGAAATGAGTAGAAGAGAGAAAATCGTGGAACACTAATGCTTGATTTGGCGTACCCCAAAGTTTAATGAAACTAAAGAACTATTTAATCTAAGGGTACAGCCAAGGATATACCCTTTGGGATCTAAAGACCCTTCCGGGGCTCACACATCCTATATTAATGAGTTTTTAATATAATAAATAAATAAATCAAGTAATCGCATTTTATATAAATGGCGCATTAATATAAGCGCTGTTATGAGTTGCTATACTGAAGGTTCCGGATCCAATCTGGCTGTTGAAGATAAATTGTTTAATTTTTTAACAGATCCTCCTATCCCTATTAAGTGGATAACCTAATTGGGGGAAAAAATAGTGGATGAGCTTGCTCTTGGACAAATTACCTCTCAGCATAACCGTTATTCTAGAAACAGTACAATATCTTTACCATATTCTGAATCCAAGACCCAAGACCGTTTTATGGATAGTGGATATTCTTTAATTGGACCTAAACTATACAGCTCGTCTTCAATATTCAACTTTTTTCAAGACATCTTGGCTAAAACGCAGCGATAGGCTGATTCGATTAATCCTTGAACCGTGGATTCCATAATGCAAGAAGTTGCCAATAACTGGGAACTCTACTCTTTGGGGGTCGGCATTAGAAAGAGCTGAAGAGGAAGTAACTCCCTTTCAGGCTGAATAAGTTGAAGTTGCAAACTTTAGTGAAAAACTGTCTCGGAGACGAGCTTAAAGGGTTCCGGTGTTGGTAATTGGTATAGGGAGGGAGAGTGAAGGGTAAATCTGGCGACTAAGAAGCGAAAGAAGAAAACCAATAAAGGGATGGAATGGAAATTAGGGGATTTGCTGAGGTCGGCCCTCGGATATTGCCCATTACCTTCTACAAGTTCCTAACTCAATTTAACAGCCACTACCTTAGTCCTTTTGATCCAATGGTTCTTTGCCGTGGGTTGGGGTATATATTTTTGTTAGATTGGCTACTGAGTAATGATGGTTGTGTGGATTTTAATGATTGTCCAGATGAAGACAGGTTGTAGTGGATTGAAATGTGGTAACCAACATTCACTCGAATTTAACAAAATAGTGAGGACTCACAAGACACAACTGAGAACAGTAATAGGCGATCCATATAATACAAAACTATAAGACATAAGGGACGGAACCGCATCTATTCGATTTATTGTGGTCAATGCTGTTCCGAAGAAACCGCAGATGAGATCAGTAAATTAAAATTCATAATATAAGTGATGTTAATGACGATAATGAGATAAAAACTTATAAATAACATTTTCATAAGTGTACAGTGTATACACAAGTGAAAAATAAGTTTAAGTAATTTGGGTAGTCAAGACATTTTTGTTTTCATTTCACGTTTTATGCTGATATGACTAATTGGGCTGTGATAGAGTGGGATTCCTAAAGTTTAGCTAAGTACAATATAATTGGGATCTTTAATGAGTACCTGGATCGTAAATGCTTGGGATCTCAATTTCACGTCCCATCCTAAGGTATCACTAAGGATTTTTAACTCCATTTAAAAAATCCTAAGGCCTACCGAGTAGGGAACCCGCGATCAAGAGGGCGGATTGACATTTATGGCAATGCTACTGTTTTTTAGCATTACGAGAAATGTAAAGATAACCTATAAATTACTGTTAAAGTTTTGCTGCTAATAAATCATCCGTGTTTTATATAAATGACGGATTAGTATAAGGGTTATTCTAAAATGGAAGCCTGTGTGGCTCAGTGTTGGAGCGTTGAGTTGCTATACTAAAGGTTCCGTGTTCCAATCCATCTGTGGTAGATAAACTATTTAATCTGTTAACAGCCAAGGATGGACAGATCTACAAACCCTCTTAGGACTCACACAGCCTCTATAAAGATGGTACCTTAATTAAATGAAAAAACTGGAGGATGAGCGTGATCTCGGACAAATCACATCCCTGCAAAACCGTTGTACTAAACCCAAGACCCTGCATGGGCTGTAGTGGTACAGGCTTTTATTGTTCTTTTTTTTCTGAGACTTGAGCACGGATTTTCCCGGATGCAAACAACAGATAATTAATTCAACTAGCAATGTACAAATATATTTGCATGACATTTTCAGTTCCTTCGATTCAAACATCGCACTTGATCTGATATTGAAAGGTCTAGGTTCGAATCCTTTGGTTGGAGCTATCTGATCCGGGAACGAACTATCCCGATCAGTCTGACAAACACAATAATTTAGAAATCCCGACTCGGGAATCAATTACTTTCCAAGATTCCTGTTATCCCATGTTCCGCTCCCTTTCACCCGTGTCTTTTGCGGTAGTGACTCAATAGATCGGCCCATGGGAATTCCCGGGGTCAGTGTAGTCCTGTCAATTACTATTTCCTTCCGCCTCTTGACAAATAAGGGATTAATACCCTGAGATAAGAGATATCTTGTGTGGAGGGGCCTGAGGTTGGGGTGGTCGCCCTCCCGCAGCAGTAAAGACTATAGATAAAGGATCATCCCCCGTTCCATATGCCCCGCTATGAGACCAGTTGTGGGATATGGGATTTTCAATAGTTGATTGCGTTGAAGGATGAGGGATGGTTCCTATAGCTTTAGGGCTGCAGATCCATGAGCTGTTAAATCAGTTCACAGTATTTTTAAATTATTGAGATATTATGATTTTTTTTTTGGGGGGGGGGGGAAGGAATTGTTAATACATATAAGTAAATTTTTGCACGATCTTATGAGAATTAAGTGGTTTTAAGCCAGACATGGACTGTTTATATCGCCTCTTTCATTTAAAATATAAAAGAGGAGGAATATAATCCGGGTGATTGTCAAAGAAATAATTCCTTAAATAGCGACAAACTATTTATTGAAACCTACATTTCGCCCCACATTGCAGGTCTTCTTCAGGGCTGGATAGATTGACAAAGATTGAAAAGAAAAGAAATCTGTAATTATTTCATCAAGAAATCAACGTTTCAACAAACACATATCATCTATAGTTCGAAATGTACACATTTCCCATAACTACACTCTTGCTTTCATACTAAGCTCACTATTATTTGCTTTTTGGAGAATATAATGGAGGGTTGTGACTGAACTCGAAGCGAGAAACTGCGGAACTGATTCATTTTATTTTTATGAAATTTGTCTCTATCCCTATTATTTCATTTTTAATATCTTGAGTACCTAGCCCTGAAGATGATCGGCAATGTGGTTCGAGGCGTCGGTTTCCATACATAGTTTATATTTAAGGAATTATTTCTTATAACTCCCCCCGGACCATTTTCTCCTAAAATTTAATTAGTGACGCTCATTCTTGTTGCTGTAGTTCGGCGACAGATGTTCGTCGCGAAATAGTTCTCAACTAGGCCTAGAAACGGTAGTGCAGGGAACTTATCGATCGGAAAGTGGCTGACTTTAAGAGAGACAGAAGCGGCCTGGGCATGGTATTCACCTGCCACATAGGAAAGGTCATGTTTAAAAAAAGTCACCGAAGCCTCACATTTAAGGGCTTGGTCTATTAGAGATACGACATTTAAGGGGTAGTTAGGCCAAGCCTCGGCAATTAGGGGTTGCGGCGCCCCGCTTCATTTTAACCTTTTTAACACCCTTATCTGATGAGAGGGGTGGGATTTCAATTTGCCGCCGGGGAATGCGGGGATCGCCCTTTCTACTCCTCTCAATTTTTCTAACACTGGGGAATAAATTGCAATTTGGAAGGGGATTAGGGGTTGCCCTCTAATTTGCCGATATTAGGTTAGGTCTTTTTAAAAACTCTTTTAGAGAAGGGGTGGGCTCCGACCGACGGCCTAAGAATGGTTAATGCTTCATCGGCGGCTTATCCGCTAAGTGCACCAACATGGTAATCGTTTCGCTTCTGATCTTAAGTCTTCTAGTAGAAGAGATAGGATCATACATATAAAATGAAGGTAGAGATAGCAATGATACAAATTTGTAAAATCCAGAAAGTTATTCATCATTTGAGGCGATCCCATATCAAAGACGTTTTTCCACGGCAATCATTACCGATTCTCTCGTTCTCTCTCGTTGCATGATTCGGAGCAGAACCGCGTTCATCCGGAAGAATTTGTTTTTGGAAAAAATGGTTTGTAAATAAAGTTCTATATATCAAATTATGCTGTATAGTATTAGTAAATTATTAGTACAAAAAATAAATATATAAAAACCTATTGGTCAGACGCATAACGCCATACCCACCAAATACCATTGACAGATCCTGTTCTTCATTGTCTCAAATGTGGCTCCCAATCAAATTGTAAATGTTAAATTGTATTCATAAATCGTTATTTAAAAAGTTATTGATTTTGTAATGATTATTGAATTATTCAAGGTTCATTACATAATCATCAGGAATTAATGAAGGTAATGATTTTGCCTAATAATCATGTTATATAGTAAATAACAGAGATTTCCGTACTTGAGACCAATAAATATTATCCTCTACTAGTTTAATATCTATTAAGTTTAATATTATGATACTACTAGTTTTGTGTTTACAGCAAAAATATATCTCTGTTTTATATAAACAAGCTTCTAGCGATCACCTTGTAATATTTTCACATAAGGTTCAATAATATAAAAGGAATCATGGAAAATTGAGTTTGATTGATGAAGAACGTGTTTTGCGAAAGAAATAAGTGTTAAGAAATAAGAGTTCCGTTAATTGAACGTTCGGATAACTGAGGTTGGGATAATCCACACCCTAATGTACCTAGTAAAATGGGAAGAGGGAGTACTCCCTAGAAATAAAAAAAATAAAACAATTAAAGTTTAATAAAGTAGAATAAATTGCTTAAAGTCTGGCATAGTTATAGTTCAGCCTATGCTTTATGAAAATGTTAGAATATCTGCATTTTATTGTTATATTTTAAAAGTGATATAGTACAGACCATTTTTTATTGAGAAAACCATGAATATTGCTAACACGGTTTGTTGAATAAAATATACGGCGGCAATTTTTATTTAGTTAAACAAGAATGTGTTTTTAATATGGTTTTAACTTTTCATTCGTTACCCTTTTAATATTTTCCAAAAAGCTTTAGTATTAAATGTAATTATGGGAAATGTGTATACTTCGGTAATAATTTCATCTAGAAACGAACGTATCAACAAACATATATCATCTATACTTCAAAATGTTAGTTGAAACTTTTATTTCTTGGTGAAATGATTACCAAAATTTACTCATTACATTAAATTTACTATAATTACATTTCATTTCATTTTTTATTCATACTAAAGCTCAAGATTATTTTTATTTTTGGAAAAATAGTAAAAATGAAACGATAAACAGTTAAAACTCAACTCGAAGCGACAACCTGCGGGACCGATACCGGAAATGGTTTGTGACATGCTCAAAAATGGTCGAATAATAGTTTAAAAAGATTCATGCAAATAATTACATAAGTATTGTTTTGGAATAAGACATCAGTTACGCAGGTTGTCGCTTCGAGTTGGCACAAGTTTAACATCGATTTTCCTTTTTAGTTTTTTAAAAAAAATACAATTGATCGAGAGCTTTAGTATGGAAAACAGAATTTAATATTTGTAATGTGCATACTTCGGTAATCATTTAATCTAGAAATGAACGTTTCAATAAACATGTAAATGATTACCGAAATCTACTCATTACAAGTAATTACACTCTCTTTTCCATAATAAAGCTCGATATTATTTTTATTTTTGGAAAGATATTAAAAGTGAAACGAATAAACAGTTGAAACTTGTTGTAACTCCTTAACTGTATTTTTTTTTAATGGCGCTTGAAATGGACCAATTGAACAAAATATTTCGATTTACTGCCGAATCGCAGAACAGTTAAAAAATTCCCTAATAGTTCCATAAGTATTTAGAAAAAAACGAACCACTATACAAGAGGCGGCATGAGGTCAGATTTTCGATAACATCTCGCTGGTAAAAAAAAAAAAATCTTTTTTTTTTGGAAGACAAGTTTTTTTTCATGTCGTTCGAAGTTGGCGCCAGTGTTGAAAGGAGTTGGTGAAGGAACCGCTAGGTGCCGCCAGTGTCACAACTACATTGATTATTTACCGCGAGGGGGAGCCGAGTCTCCGAGCTAGGAAGGGAAAAAAACACACACACGAGAATCGAATGAGGAAGTAAAAGTTCACTCGCCACACAATCGATACTAAAACTATAATTTGAGGGAAATCGATTTATTGTGAACGGAGTCATTCGTGACCGTTTGATTGGTGTATTGTTGCCGGCAGCACAACACAACACGTGCCTTCTGCCCAGACAGCCCTTAAACGTGGAAGCGACACATGTATTATTACCCTGTTATATTATTAAATAAATATTAAAACCAGATTGTTTTTATTAATTCGAATCTGTCATTAACATGATTTGTAATTAAGATTTTGAAATATCGTTACGGGAATGCCCGTTTTAATTTCATTAAAATTATATAAAACAAATTAATATATTCTGATATGATTCAGTTCCATGCTTGTTCCAATGTAAATATTATTAATTCTCATTAAATTACATTAGTACACATGTTACATAACCATAATAATAACAGTATTTCTTGTCAATAATAATTACTTCTTTTTTTAAAACCTGTCAAAGTAATTATTTAAATTACATAAACACAAATAAATAATTTAATGTGTAGGCCTAATATTAAATAAATCATTATTTACTCAATAGAATAAAATTCAATTGAACAACCTGTTTTTTTTTAACAAAGACAAATAATTTTATCAAAGCAATCTGATTAAAGCCATCAGGCCATTTTAATACAACACACTAATAAATACTTTTAATAAACAGTGTACTTTAATGACGGAGTATATCTTATATTAATCAAATAAATAATTAAATTAAACATGTTTATTTTAAATTATAATTTTTATATCACATTTACACATACAGTTGTATCTCCTACTGTTATGTAATACCTACATCAACCCTATTTAACATGCTCCCTTTATTGGGGTTAGTTTTGTTTCTCCCATCCATATAATTAATTGGACATAATTGATATTTTTATATACGAAATTAAATTAATTAAAACATATTGGTAATATCAATAATAATAATGTATTGCAGTAAACTTTTTTGAAAATAGTAAAAAATCCTCTTTTTTTTGATTAAATGAAATTTTTAATACTGATTTTCATTTAATCGTTATCTATTGTCCTTCGGAGGGGATGTAAAATGTTCTTCTCGAGCCTGCATGGTGTCAAATTCTTATTTTGATATATTGCAATATTACCGTTGTAGTATTGTTTTATTAGCCATAGCAGCATAAAACGGCATTAAATAAATAAACAAACAGGCAGTTACCCATTAAACTATCTGCAGTTAGGTGTCTTATGAAAACTCAGTAAGTATATAATCAAGCTGTATACAAATATTTTTGGAAGGGGCCATAAATCATGGAAATGAAAAATCATGGAGGTTTCTGAATAAATTTCCTCTAGACGACAATTTGCCACCTTATTTCTCTTAGTTAATGTCCTGTTCTGAATCTGAAGTTTCAAGAGTATAAAACATTGCATTACTAAACTGGTGAAAAAGCCAAATTTGGAGTTATCTGGTTTTGATCCTGAACGCCGTCTCATTTTATTTACTGTTTCATATGCCATAGTTTGTAGTTAACTCAGCAAACACACAATAAAGCTCCATTTAGAGCGCTGAGTTGCCGTGCCGAAGGTTTAGTATTAGTACAGTACTAATACAGTAGAGACAGTCTCTACCATGTACTGAACACAAGACCGTTCATGGATTGTAGTGACACAGGTTAAAAAAAGAAGCATCATTCAATTAGTATTGGAAAGGACCATGAATATTTGCAAAACCATGAAGGTTTGGCTGAAAAATCAAAATGTGCAGTGTTGCCAACCAACAACTGTCTCACATACACAACTAAACTTAAAAGGGCTCGCTTTGATTTGTCTTCGACGCCCCGAGGAAGTCTCATGTGTCCCGCTGTTACGCTGAGTTAAAGTGGCTTTTTCCTTCTATCCGTAGGCTCTATTTCCTTGGTTCTTACTTACATCAAACTATCAACTCACAACATCCATCTTACATCTATAGTCTCCTACAATTCAAATCCTCTATCCAATCCCAGGGCACAAGATCTCGCCCTTCCGATCTTTATATCCGTTCCCAAAGAACCAAAACTTTTGAGCGTTCCTTTCTCGCCTGTTCTATCTCTCTTTGGAACTCACTCCCACTCGATAAACGACATGCGTCTTCTTTAACCTCATTTAAATTCAAACTTTTCCTACATCTAAATTCCCAAGCAGATGCTCTATAATTAATAAATAATTTATGGATATATTCAACTTGATCGATTGATGAACTACTGTATATATTCCTCACTCATAATGATATAATTTTTTTTATTATTAGATGCTATTATTTATTCACTTATTTTCCCATAGCCTATTTCTTTTTATTGTAAATTTGTCTGTTTTTTAATTTTAATTTTGTATTACATTTTCTGATTCTCTGCCAAAACATACCTGTTAGTTATTTACTTTCAAGATATCATGTAAATATTGTTTTATTCTAATGTAGTCCTTTGGCTAGATATATATTTATTTAATTTTGTTCATCTTTGTTATTCCATGTTATTCTATTCTATATAGAGTTATATTATTTTATTTACTACACGTTTTATCCGAAAAAAACTATTCCGGATGAACGCGGCTCTGTATGGTGTACCATTATCATGCCTGCAACGAGAAGCGGTACTAATTGCAGTCGGAAAACGTCTTTGATATTTCTATTCTAATACATTTCTTCGGAATGCCCTCGCAATTATAATGGAAGGACAGATGATAGAATGCAATGCAGTTTAAACGGTTGTGGAAAAGAGCCGTTGATACGAAACGAGAAATAGCTCCGCTTAGGAATTATGCCCCCGGTGTTATAAGAAAAATGATGGAAGGCGGAGAAAAAGTCTAGTTTTATAGCCAATTAGACCTTTTAGAGGTAGTTTTATTTTAATAAGTCCCTGAGGAGTTGTTCTATGAAGTAATTTTATAAAGGGGTTGGAAGTTAGGGTGGTGAGGGGGGGGGGGGATATGGTAGAGCAATTAGTGATATAGGCCAATGAAGCTATACCCCACCCCCCCGCAATTCAATTATACCTTAAGTCTACCAACCGCTCGGTCAGGAATTCCGTAACAATAGTCCGGATGAGATCCTCCGGGAGACATTGGCATCGGCATTGTGTCTGCGGTGGAGTTTAACCAACAATTTCAGTTATAATAACTATTATGTTTATAACTATTTCATCAATGTGGAAATGGTAAAATGAACTAGGTGTGAAAAGGTCAAAAACAGTAATGGACGTTTTAAAATGCCTTATCATTTAAGAATAAGAATGTGTCCACCCGACTTATGTAGTATAAAAACTACCTGCTTTCGCCTTTAACTTAAAAAATACTAAATTGGTTACTTCACAACACTCTTTAAGATCAACAAGAAATAATACATTGCTGCGAATCCTCCAAGTTTCTCTTCAATTGGCCCAAACGCAACTTATAGAAAAAATCTACTAGTTCTCAACTTTAACTTTGTTTTTTATCTTGTTTCCATATCACTTTGTTTCTGTTAAGTTTTGAAGATTCCAATAAATCGGCTTTATCCAAATATTCAAACGTATCGTTTCTTCTAGTCCAAAAAACCTGGTTTTATCCGTGTTTGCTTAAATACTTCATATAGTACTAAAATTCTTCTGACTATGCTCTTGTATTAAGTTTTTAAAATGACGAATACTCGCTTATGGCTGCTCGATCGGGTCCCGAGAACACCAAAGAATAGAAGACCTTACGAAATGATATTAACTGGTCGGAAGGATTCTTGCATTCTTCGATAATTCTGATACAGAAAAAAATTTACTTCCCCCTTTAACTTGATGCCGTTTCCTTATGAATATTTTTCTATTAGGTTTTGAAGATTCCAATAAATTGGCTTTATCCAAAAATATTTAAACATATAATGGTTATGTTAGCGTTTGCTTAGAGACTTCACAAAGTCATACTTTCTAACTATGCTCTGGTATTAAGTTTTTTAAATCATGAAAACTCGCTCATGGTTTCTCGATCGGATAGATACCGAAGACACCAAAGTATAGAAGAACTTGAAAAACAATATTAATTGACCGGGAGGATTCTTTTATTCTTCGATAATTCTTATCAGGAAAAAAATGAACGGAAATCAAAAAGGTGATATTCTGAACCTTAAACAGATATGAGAATAAAATAAAAGAGTTTTGGAGTGCACGCCTCAATTATTAATTAATCATACATATGCTTATATAAACATGTTTCATCTATTGTTCTGTAAAATAGTATTATGATTTTGTGGTTGTTTCAGGAAATACATTTAAAGTTCTGTGAATCACTTTGGAAGATTGGCCATTGTTTTGGTTGAGGAAATAAGAGGAATGTATTTTTGGAATAATCATTGGAGCAGAATCATTGGAGTCAAAAGAATAATGATTACAGGATACCTCTAGTATCTATGATAGATATGTATTTTTACGGAACACAGATACAATCCTAACTATTATCGACAGTCGTACGGAACTTATCCCCGTGGATTTCTTCAGACGAAAGGAAAGTCGCTCGGGATAAGCAGCCTATGTTCTTCAAGACTCGTGAGTGAGAATTCTCCAGTCACTCCGGAGGGAAAAAATAAAAACAAATAAAGAAAGGCAAGAGGAAGGTGAAATAAAAAGGACTAACTGAGACAAGGAGGTAAACGTTTCTCGCGGTTGCGCCAACAAGCAAAGAACGCAAGAAGCTCGTGATGCAGGCTGATTGCCTCCGATCTGCATTTGCCCCACCCTCATGCCATACTGGTCGACAATTTTCGAATTCTTTATTTTTATCCTATTTTTTTCCCTCCTGGTTCTTGGGCACCTAGTAAGAAGTTGACGTGATATTCCCGGAGTGGTGCATAACTTTGCAAAGTGGTCCGATTGAAAAAGGAATTGACCGTTCCGTGTGGGATTTAGCACCAACTCCAGCCGCCTAGTCAGTATGGAACAAGAAAAAAAAAATTACATAGAAATTTAACACGAAAACAATACAATGTAATTATTTGCATGATTCCTTTTGAACTAATGTTCGATAATTTTTGAGCATGACACAAAACGATTCCTCTTATCTCCGTAATTATCAAATTTTTCTATTTTTTATTTTATTGACTCCGTTCCCCGACCGTTTCACACATTTTTATGTGCGCTATACTCTATATGTTGTTATTATTTTCTCTTCTATTCTCAGCCGTTATAATGGACTAAAAATGAGGCCGAAAAGTTAGCACAAATAAAATAATTTGTACTTATTTTGTGTAAAATTTATTGACTCCATCTTATCTTACCGTTCTTCGATGTGATCAACTTTACCAATCCATATTTTTGAGAAATATTTGTTTTTTTCTAATTTTTTATAATTATTGGTCAATTTTTTGAGTTTTAAAAATAAAAAAAATTGTTTTTTTCCATTTTCAATAATGTTAAAGTGGTTACTTTATTTATTTTTTGAAGAGTAACACGGATATATAAGTTAGAATAACAGGGGTAATATGTTCTTGTGAATCCTTGCATTTATTTTTTATTAAAAAGTAACTTATAGAAATCTCTTCTAGTTCCCAACTTATTGTTGTTTCATAGTGAATTTGCTCTTTTAGGGTTTGTAGATTAAAACAAAAAAAATTGCTTTATCCAAATATTCAAACATATTCCTGCTTCTAGTCCAAAAAATGTATTTTCGGATATACAAGAGTTGTATATTATTATTCGCATAGAAATACAACTATACCACTACAAATGACCTACGACCCTAGACTCAATACGTCTAATTATTTCTCATCTCTTATCGTTTCTGTTTAAATACTTGTTATTTTCTTTACTGCTCTTTCCGTAAAATTATTCCGTTTCGTCTTATCCTCAACCTTGATGATAGACTACAAATAAGGCCGAAACGTAGCAGTGTAACTTATTTTGAGTAAAATGTATAGACTGCAGCCCCGACCATTTAACACTTTTTTATAATGAGCCTAATTCCTTAAATATGGGGTTAAAATTCTAAGACGAATGATCTTGAATATGGCAAAACATGTGGATGCATGATAAACTAGGCGTTCTACTATTAATACCACGAAGCCTTCTTCAAGCATATTGATTAACGTTGTAAGCCACTCTTGTTGTCTTTAGATCTCATGGAAACTTTAAAGTCCTTAGGAACCGCCTTAGTTTTCTAGTAACGTCAATAAAATACTTTAACATCCGCAAAGTACATTTCATACTTTTCTTTGCATACTTTATGAGTAAGTCGTGTGGAATGATCCCCCGAATTGGTCTTATTGGTCGCTTATACTGTTTTATTACTGAAACACATAAATCTTCCAGTCATGCCTCATGAATTTAAATTTTGTTGTTTGCCTATAAAAATGCATGAAGTTTTAATGTATGAAAGGTGGATTTTTTTTTCTAATAAAAACAAGCTATTATTATTTTTATTAATGGTGTTTTACAATTATAAGTAGACTGCATTATACACATGCATGTAGAACACTCCATTATACGGAAACATGCAAGAAATACACAACTTCATGAAAAATATTCAGAAACGTATCAAAAAAATGGCCGATGATAGCTTTATATAATTGATTTTAAACTGCACAGATGCGTTTACACTAAGGTGATATAAAATAATCGATACATGAATGAATGAATGAATGAATTAAGCCTTTATTATAAAGAGAATTATAAAACAAGATGGTTTACAAAAAACTACTAATATTTACAAAAACATATGCATACTTGTATAGTACCTAATATTGTAACTTAAATAACAATAATAAATAATAATATTTTTTCCTTGTTGAATGATGAATTAATTAATGTAATAATAGGTATAATAACTCTTTATAGGCCTTCCCTTATGGGAGTATGGTTTAACTTCTCGGAGTGACCAGCTCTATTGGGAAGTGGAGTTCGACATTAATTTCTGCCACTTAACTTTATTTTGAGCGATTCTTGTCCTATTTTATCTTCTTCTGTCGGATCAGCAGTTGGCGTGTGGACTTAAACAATGCTTAGGATTTTCTTCTTAAAAATTAGTCTGACTAGAGCTATTCTGTGGTCAATTTCTTTAAATTCTAAAATATTTCCTTTATATAAAATCGATATATAGTAAGGAATAAATAGCGACGATTTGTTACTGGGACTCGTCAATGATAGCAGCCAATAAATCGGCGCGACTTGGGAGATCCCGCTTGCTTTACGGAATTTTATTTGATCTGTTAGCTGCCGTAGATGGGTCCTATAGAGTTAGGACCCACCCGGGACCCATCCAGCCTCTATAAAGTGGGTACCCAAAATAAGGGGGGAGAATGTGGCACTTAAGAGTGACCTAGGACAAATGACCTCCCTGCGCAACCGTTGTCCAAGAAAAAGTACCGAATTATCTTTTCTTCTTACCGTCATATTCACAGCTCGAAATTTTGGAGTAAAAAATCGCCGAGGTGTCCGACAAATTATACTTCAAGAGATATGTCACTTGCGATATATTATACCTTAAGATGTCAACGAACTTTCTGTACGGCTCGAGTATCGTTTATCGCTCACGAAGTATCAATGTTTTCATATCACCTTGTGTGAGCGCTGCCTAAAACGTCGTAGACAATAATTGACAACACTTACAACAGTCAATTAACGTGCGTTGAAATCGAAATAATAAAAAAAAAATTCCCCACTTGACAGGTGTAACTAGCGATGGTTTGTTATACGCCTCTTAATCGGGACGAGGAGATATATTAAAAAACCAAAAAAAAAAATTTTTCTTTTTAATCGAAGCAATACGCCTTGTAAACTAGACTAACTCAAAAAGTACTATTTAATCAGTTGAATTTTTTATGTTGGCCCAGTTAGAGCCTATAATTGGGCTTATAGTCCAGGTGACCAGGTAATAATAGTCTTTCCATCGGCTCATTCCTATTTACATAATTATGATAATTTATTAAATACCTTATTAGAAAGTAAATACCACCTTTTTTTTATTTACTTTATTTTTTTTTATTATAGGCTATTATTTATTATAGGTTATTTCTTTCGGCCGTGTTATCATGCAATATAATATAGATCAACCCTATCATCCCACCTTTATTAGGGTTAGTTTTATTAATTTTTAAAAATATCTTTATCTAATTTTTATATTTCTCTAGCAAATAAGCAGTTTGATTTTAATTTTCGACAAGATAATTCAATTAGTTTCAATAAATATATATATTTATATTTTTATTCGTCTCTAACTGTGGCAACACTGATTGTAACAGTAGTTGAGGCTCCAGAAAAAAGCCATTAAAAGTGTGTGCTATTGAAATGTTTGCAATAAAGCTTATTAAAATAAATCTAAGACTGGACTTTTATTAACCAAATAATATAACATGGTGTCAGGTGAAACTGTGTGATTAACAAAGTAAATAGTCGAATAAGTGTACCAACAGTGATAATAACATACGACCAACCTCGTTTTACAATGGAGTTCAAACCTCCTGCAGAATTATCGTTTTCGGGCAGTATCGCGGAAAGTTGGAATAACTGGAAACAAAAGTTGGAAAACTATTTGTTAGCAACCGAGAAGGACAAAAAAGAAGATAAAGTTAAAATAGCAATTTTACTCAACTTGATTGGTGATGAAGGATTGGCTATTTTTAATACGTTTGAATTATCTAAGGAAAATTTGACATATAACGCTGTAATTGGTAAATATGATAACTACTGTAAAGAAAAGAAGAATGTGTTGTTTGAGAGGCATAAATTTTTTAAAACATTGAGGCTTGATGGTCAGGCTATTGACAATTATGTGACAGTGCTTCGCACTATTGGAGCAAACTGTGAATTTGGTGATCAGTTAGAATCCCTAATTAGGGATCAAATTGTTTTGCACTTAACAGATCAAGGTCTACAGGAAAGAATATTAAGAGAAAGTGAACTAGATTTAATTAAAGTGGTCGATGCTGTAAAAGTTTCTGAAACTACAAAGGAACAAGTTAAAATAATACAAGAAAAATCTGTACAAGTACATGGATTAAAAAGAGGTAACAATAAATCCTATCATAACACAGCTAATGATGAAGGCAGGAAACTTAATAATAATCTTAGGTTTAAAAATGGGAATTACAGCAGTGGTGTGAACAACAATTATGATGCGGTATACTATCAGTGTCGGAAGTGTGGAAATAAACATAGAGCCAATAATTGCCCAGCATTTGGAAAGAATTGCAGTTTATGCAATAAGCCAAATCATTTTGCAGTGGCATGTTTTAAAAACAAGAAAAATATAAGTTTAGTTCAGCAAAATAAATATGAAAGTGAACAGGATTATGCGGAGTCCCTTATTGACTCTTGTGAATTAAGTGAGAGCTCAAAGAAAATTTATAAAATTGATAGTTTACAGTGGTCCCAAAGTTTAATCATTAATAACAAGGAATTGGAGTTCAAGCTTGATACGGGAGCTGAGATTAATGTAATGCCAATAAGTTGTCTGTTCAAATTGGGAGTAAGTACTGACTATATATATAATAATAGACAAATAATTCTGGAGGTATTTGGAGGAAACCAGTTAAAATCGTCAGGAGTTATTAATTTAAAATGTAGTGCCAATAAAGTGAGGAATTGCCAACTCAGTTTTGTTGTAGTGGATGATGCAATTAATAATAAAATCAAACCATTACTGGGGTTGCATGGTTGTGTTAAATTAAACTTAATTAAAAGAGTAAATGAACTTACAGTTGATAATGAAAAGAAAATGGAAATTTTGAAGAGGAATGAAGACATATTTCAGGGAACTGGGCTGATAAAAAATTATGAGTGTCACATTAAAGTGGATAAATCTGTAGCACCAGTCATCAGACCTCCTAGAAGAGTACCTTTAGCTATTAGGGACAGGTTGCAAGAAAAGTTGAATATGTTGGAGAGAGAAAAAATTATTGAGAAAGTGGATTGTCCGGTGACATGGCTCAGCAATCTTGTAGTTATCGAAAAATCAGATGGAGGCCTTCGAATATGCTTGGACCCAACTGATCTGAACAAAGCCATTATTAAAACACCTGCGTTAATACCTACCTTGCAAGAAGTAACTTCTCAGTTGTCAGGTAAATGTTGGTTTTCTTTACTTGATCTTAAGGAGGGCTATTATAACATTAAACTGGACAAAGAATCATCTAACTTGTGCGCGTTTTCAACACCTTTTGGGTTCTATAAGTTCCTCAGACTTCCATTCGGTGTATCCAACGCCCCTGAGGAGTTCCAAAGAGTAAACACTTCCGTATTTTCAGATATTCCTGGACTTATAATATATTTTGATGACATTCTAATTGCAACCGAGACCGAAAAAGAACATGATGAAGTGTTAAATAGAGTATTAGAAAGGGCTAGGTCAAGTAATTTAAAATTTAATCCTAGTAAATTTCAATATAAAACTGATAAAATTACATTTTTGGGGTTTGAGTTCAATAAAAATGGGATGAAAATTGACCCAAAGAGAATAGAAGATATTAAAAGTTTGGAGAACCCTTGTAATAAGAAGGAATTACAGAGAATTTTGGGCATGCTTAATTACATAAGAAATTTTATTCCAAATTTTGCTGACTTAACTTCTAATTTGCGTAACCTTTTGAAAAGTAATGTGGAATTTATTTGGACAGGAGCCCATTCAATGCTTTTAAAAAATATTAAAGAATTAATTACAAAAATTCCAGTATTAACACACTTTGATACATCTAAGGAAATAACTATAGAGTGTGATGCATCTAAGGATGCAATAGGATGCTGTTTAATGCAGGAGGGACAACCTATATCCTATGCGTCAAGGTCGTTGTCACCAACAGAAAAGAATTCCGCACAAATTGAAAAGGAATTATTAAGTCTTCTTTTTGCAACATATAAATTTCATTTATACATCTATGGCCGTAAAACTTTTGTCAGAACAGACCACAAACCTCTAGTGTCTCTAATTAAAAAGAATGTTGGAGAAATACCATCACCCAGATTGCAGCGGATTATTCTTAAATTAATTAAATATGACTTAGATTTGAGATATGTGCCAGGAAAGGAATTATATATTGCTGATTTGCTGTCAAGAGGTTGTGAAAATGAGGAAAACATCAATTCTGAAGAAGATTGGATTAGTGAGATAGTTCATGAAGTAGCATCTAATAATTATCAATTGCAGGTCACACCTAGAAGGAAAAAGATTCTCGAAGAAGAAACCGCCAAGGATAAGACATTGCAATGACTTGTGCAGTACTATATGAAAGGATGGCCTGTCAATCTTAAAGATGTACCTGAAGAAATAAAAGTATATTACAAATTTAAAGACGAAATTTGTGTTAGTGGAAACTTAGTATTTGTTGGCCGAAAGCTGTTGGTGCCTATTTCTTTGAGGAAAGAAATGTTGGAGAAGCTTCATAGTCCACATTTAGGAATCAGCAAAACACAAGCAAGGGCAAGACAAAAATTTTACTGGCCGCAAATTAACTCAGATATTGAAGAGTATATATTGAAATGTAAAATATGTGAGGCTTTTGGGAATAAAAATATAAAGGAACCTTTATTGCCTTACCCTGTACCATCAAGGCCTTATCAACGGGTCGGTATGGACTTCTTCCAATTTGGAAACTATTCCTTCTTAATAGTAGTGGATTACTTATCAGCCTGGTTTGATGTAAAGATGCCATATAAAACAGCTGAAGAAACAATTATGGCTATTAAACCAATATTTGCCACTTATGGCATCCCTGATGAAATTGTGGCTGATAATATGCCTTTCTCGTCCTTTGAATTCAAACAATTTTGTCAAGGATGGGAAATTATATTGACTAACACCAGTCCACACTATCCACAATCAAATGGAATGGTGGAGAAAGCAGTTGGTATCTGTAAAAACCTCATGAGAAAATGTTACAAATCTGGACATGATTTCAATTTAGGATTAATGGAGTATAGGAACTGCCCAATTACAGGATTGTCAGTAAGCCCAGCACAAGTACTGATGAGCAGACAACTAAGAACAGTGCTCCCAACTATTGAGGAAAACCTTCTGCCAAATGTCGTTAAGGTGAAGGAGGATAAGGAGTTTAAACAGCAAAAGGCTAAAATGTACTATGATAAAACATCACAGGAGAGAAGAGGGTTCAATGAGGGTGAAAGTGTGGTCCATAGAACAGGAAGGAGATGGGAGCCCGCCCAGATTGTTGAACCCAGATCAGCGCCCAGGTCCTACATAATAAGTACTGAGGATGGACAAACCTTAGTTAGAAATTCGGTCCATCTCCGAAAATCTGGAAGTCCTTCTGCCAATGATGGAGAGCAGAAAAATGATCCCACATTGGAGAGTGCTGAAAGTAATGAATCGAAGACTGATGAGACTCAGCTGGTTCCGGCTCATTCGCCTCAGCATCCACAAGATAGTCCTGCTAGGTCTAGATATGGAAGGCGAATTATTAAGCCAAGAAGATTGGTGGAAGAATGACTTGAACTTTAATTGTATAAATTGTGGTGTTGATTTATTTCATATCTATTTTGAAAATTCATTTTATGTTTCAATCAATTTTATTTTATTTCTATGTTATTCTTGAATTTAAATAAAAAGAGGGAGATGTGGCAACACTGATTGTAACAGTAGTTGAGGCTCCAGAAAAAAGCCATTAAAAGTGTGTGCTATTGAAATGTTTGCAATAAAGCTTATTAAAATAAATCTAAGACTGGACTTTTATTAACCAAATAATATAACACTAACTACATAATTAATATATGCTGATAATTTTTTTATTACTCAGTTCGTTATGTGAATACGTAACAGTTTATTTCTCTTTATTTATTAGAATTATTTTTATATAAAAGTTCTCCGGGTACGAAAAATAAAAACAACTATAAGTAAATAATAAAAGAGAAAATACGAAATTAATTTCAGCTATTTTTCGGTATTTATACTCGTCTTTTGCACGTATACTTGATTTGTACTTTAAGAAAAACATAAAGAGGGGATTGAAACGAATTTCAGATTAAAATTTTCTAACTGATAAATGAATGTGTTTTTATTTATATATAAGTATATTTATATTGTTATTTATATATACTTATATTATTGACGCTTTACTCATCCAGTTATATATTTTTAAAAACAAGTTATATTAGTTGATATTGTTCATATTTTTGTTTCATTTTCTGTTTTCTTAGTACTTGACACTGTAATTTGCATACATATGTAATTCTCTATTGTTTCTCTATATATAATGATTTTAATCTTATTTCTGCTATTTTTTGTTTCTTGTACTATGTTTTTCTTTTTTAAATGTTATCATGGCAATTCGCAACTTTTTTTATCTCTCATTAATTCTTTCTCATTTAATAAGACATAATAATACCCTGCATTAATATACTCTAAGACATAATAATACCCTGTATAGAAACCTGTATTGTTATTATACAGGGATTTGTCCCAGAATAAATAAAGAATTTATTATTTATTTATTTATTCAAAAATGAAATTTTATTGACATAGAATTAAAAATATAGGAAACCTCCCCATTCCTCATAAACTCAAGTAATCGTTAAACATCATTATCCTAATTAAACCTGGATAGGCAAAATTTAGGACTCCCATTGTAGCATCGTCCGATTAGCCATGCAATGGCGTTGTATAAATAAACAATAAGACATGAGAACGTTTATGTTTATCAATATTATTTATTAATAGTGTTTATTTAGCTATCAGGGCTCGGAGATATATAATACACAACAATAAACCTCAAACTGAGAGGGGATTACAAGACAAAAGTACCGAGTGTAAGAACTAAAGAGGAGAGGAGTTAGACGCTCTACGCATTATGAGCGGCACATCATAGGTGGGGCTTACATCTCCTGGGATCTCTCAAGGATACACCCTTGAATCCCTTACAGATGTCAGCAGTTCTTTGAGCGGGGTTTTGTTACACTGCTTCACTAAAGGACGATCAATGAAGCAACGCGGCTCTGTGCCCCATGTAATAGTCACGATTCGATGAAAATTCGATGGACTCCCCCGAGGAGGAGTTTCTCGTTGGAACTATAATAGGAGTATTTGGGGTAAACAAAAAGTTACATTTGGGTTAAATAATGACAAGGAGGTTCGTCCGAAACAGTCGACTCAACCCCTAACTTACCGCCTTTGATAAAAAAAAGTAATAAATTATTTTAATGCCCCTTTTTTTAGAGAAATTATTAATTTAGAAGAATATTAGATGACCTATTATACATGGGTAAGATATGGCCCGGGTAGGCACCAATGAAATTCCTTAACTATTTATTAGTTAAGGAACACGTTTTGAACCACATATAATGTATTTATCAGGGCTGGATAGACAAGATACAAATATATTTAAAAATGTAATAAACGGAATAGAGAACAATATAATAAAACTACGCAGGTTATCTAAAATAACGAAACTAACTTAAATGGTCACGAGGCCAGATTATAGTGAATCGAAGAGGTAGCTAGGTTTGAAACTAGTGGGTTTGAGTGGGAATAAAGTTTGTAATGAAAAGATTGATATCGGGTTCAGGCCAAATCTGGGATGTCGATTTCATTATGGATGACTGTATTCGTAACAGAGTTAGAAGCGTTGAGGATTTTGTATTGAAAAGATAGGATACGAGAGGAATTCGATGGCTTAGTGCAGCCCTAAATCTCTACTCCGTAAGTCCAAATAGGTTCGTATATGTGTCTTTTGTAAATAATTGGGAACTTAGATCTGTTGATCTAAGTGTCGAAGTAGCCTAAAACGGCGAACAGTTTCTTGTATTTTCAGCCTAGTATGAGGATTCCAAGTTCAACGTTTATCACGATGTAATCCCAAGTAACGGATTTGTTCTGCAGGAATCAATGGGATACTATTAATGGATATAAATAGCCTAAAACTATTTATATTCAAGTAACCACTAGAATGAGTTGAAATCAGTAGATGAAAAGTGCCCTCCTTTAAAAAGAAATAAAAAACATAACACACCCTCCAGGAAGGAATTAGAGTTTTCTATTAGCAATCCACACTTCATCAGTGAAATGGAAACTAATAACAGACTATCGTTACTGCTGTAATTACACGGCATTGCATCAACACCACGGATGAATTAACGATTCCCAGATCCATGTCAGGGGAGGGGCAAATTAAGTTAACCCTCTTGGTAAGGGACCATTCAGTCTCATGTAAAAGGAATGGGATGTTGCGATAAGAAGTGGGAGGCGCTCGGGTAATAAATAACAGAGGTCTAAATCATCAGGATAACGGAAGAATTGGCTTACACCGAAGGCAGGTGTATCGGACTTCTTCAGCAGTTCGGCCTGGATGAGATGCTCAAGATATAAGCGGATAACTACAGGCTGCCACGTTGGGGAACTATATCCTCCAGTGTTGGGGAGAAAAAAATTGTAATTGATCCAGTAGATCGATCTAATTTTCGGAAAGTGAAGGTGCAGCGTAAATGCCAGGCAGGTGCTGCCATCTGCTCGCAAGAAGTAAAAACATTTCTGAAACTGCTTTTTTATTTACCAATCCAAATTCCTCTCATATTTAGTTCTATATTGTCAAAAAACACTGTATTGTAATACCCCTCGGTTTTAGGTTAATTGTAATGGTAAATATATAAACAATTTTGAAAGATGATAGTTTAAGGAGTCATCTCGGACTCGCCACCCGCTGCCTTGCAGATGGCCTACATCATAAGCCGAAACGTTAGCACAATATAATCTTTGGCTGCACTCACTGGTCATTTCAATCCATTATAAACAAAAATGCAGTTATGCCTAATTGTTTATTCAATGAAAACAAAACATTTAGTTTTACTCTGACAAGATACATTTTAAGTTTCAATTTATGATAAAGAAGTACTGGTAAGAGAAAAAATAGATAAAATTAAGTGAGAATATTTAATTTTCAACTGATCTCACGCCTCCCGGGTTGGGAACCACAGAGAACTGTATGACATATAAAGTGGGTATCCCGAATAGGGGGAAATAACCTGCACAACAGTTATCCTAGAAACAGTACAGTCTCTACCACGTACTGAACCCAAGACGCTTCATAAGTAGCGGTACATGTCTTTTTTTATTACATTACGCATAAGAAGTTTTTTTTTCAACTATTAATTTAGTGGAAGCTGATCTGAGTAGTCGTTTGTTTTTCGGTTATGTACGTGTCAGAGATTAAGGGATTAAATCCTTAAACATTCCCGGGACGAAGGCCCCACAGTAGTGACTACGATAAACAAAACCAATAAGGCCAATCAGCTACCACCATCTGAGACAGATGAGCTCATGTGTCATCGTGTAAACAACAAGTATCCCAAGACCTTTAGAAAAACTGGTATGGACACGGTAGTTTTTGTACCGTGGAGATAAGGGGTTCGAGGTAGCCGGTATAAAAAAATGTACTCCTAGGATGAAGGCTACCTGGTTCAAGCGCCGCCCTGTCACCCGAGACAATATTGAGGACGCCTTCTAATATTCATAATTTACATCGGAGCCGGAACGTTTCATCAGATTAACTGTGGGATCTGAGGATGTGGAATCAGTTAGGGCTGGCCCCTGAGCAGGTATCTTGTCGATATATCGTTCCGCCAGTCGTGTCCTGTCCTGTACCTTTGACGCTCTTCAGAAATGATGGATCGATTTTTATTAATAATCGACAGTAAGATTAGACGTCCACACATAGACAAGGGATGTTAATACCTAAAAAAATATCGGTATGTATAGATATATACCGTGAGATGTGGAAACAAAATGTAATTAATGTGTAAAAGTGATGTGGTAACCTAATAATTAATTGGGGGAAAACTGGTGGTTGAGCGTCATTTCGAACTACAATGCACAACCATTGTCGTTGAAACATTTACTCAACTTAATATCATTCAGCATTTCATAGTATTAGGATTAGCTACTCTTAATTGGCTGAAAAATTTCAATTTCTTTATATGAAGTTAAAATGTGAGGTACGTTTCGGGGTCGGGAGCATTGTAACTGCATAGAATTCTATATAAAGGGTAGATAGTTGAATTTAGAGTTCTTTGAATGTCGGCTGAGAAATATTGGTTATGTGCTTTTTCCAGTATGTCGTCTTTGTATGGAAGAAGTCCATTTGTATGGTGAACAGTAAGCTCTTCTGCAAAGGCATTTTGCTCGGCTATTGCTCTAAATTGGGACACCCAATTGAAGTCTATGCCAGGCTTATCCTTGTCTAATGATTTAAGTCTATTAAAACAAAGTTTTGGGAGTCGCTCTTCTGGGATAAACTCGAGCTTGGACCATAGATTTGTAATATTTTTTATCACTTTCATGCTTAATGGTTCTCTCCCTGTTTCGAGACGGACTATATAGTTTGGGGTATTCCTGGGTCAACCAAATAGGCTCTTTAAAAATTTAAGTTGGACTGTTTCGATTGCCTCAAGATAATTGGGGCTCCATACATTAGAAGCGTAAAGCAATGTTGATGAAACCATTGAGTCAAATAAAGCTGTTTTTGTTTCCCAAGAGTCACTTTTCCCTTTTTTCAGTATGTCTATGACTCTTGCAGATGCCATTGATGACTTCTGAGTAAAGTGTTCACATGCTTGTTTAAATTTTCCGGATGATGTGAAGGGAACTCCCAAGTAAGTATACCTTTTTGTATACTCCAATTTCTTATCATGCCAGTATAACGGTTTGAGCTTTTAATCCTTGGAAATATATTAAAGTGTAAATATCTTTATTTTTTCCAATACCAAAAATTGAACAAAAAAAAATACCACTACAATCCTTCAATTGGATTTACCAGAGTTTGTGATATTTGTAAGCAAACGTTTGTGCCGGTAGATGATTTAGGCGAGATCGAAATAATCGAGTGAAAAAATAAATCAGAAAAGGACAGTATTAAAATAAAAAGTTATAGAAGATTTCAGTCATTATTAATTTACGTTTAATTTTCTTATTTACTTATTTTAATTTTCTTATCTTATTTACTTGTCCATATTTTTTTTCAGTGATTTAATTTTTTCTCTAGTTCTTAATATATTTTTTTTAATAATTAGTGTTAATAGTTCGTTCAATATTTAATTTCTTCCCGTTTTTATATTTACTTTTTTTTTTTTATATTTAATCGATTCAATCAGTGTTTCCTCCAAATTCCAGTTGTTTTTTTATTTTTCATTTTACTTTAAATGAAACCTTGTTCAGCAAAAAGGCATACCTACTACTTAACATTTTTTCAAACTTGGTACAGCAGGTTAAAAATGAATCCAAAAAAGAAACACGAAAGAATTCATTAACGACCAGAAAAGGGAAAAAATAATAATATAGTAGGCTTGCCTATCTCAGCCTATAATAAGACATCAGAATTTATTATACTAACCAATGTTGCTACATCGCCTCTGATAGATTCATAAGAATTGGTTAATTTACATGTATAAACATTAAACAGGTGGGAATTATCTGATTAAGTTAACTTCACCCGCGGCACAGACTGACAGCAAGATGGCTACCTAACGTGTTACCAACAGTTAAATATGTTTGAATATAAAAATATATGTATTAAAATGCATACATTACGAGATTTGAATAGTTTATGATTTATTTTCAATGAAGGCCAATGATTATCAGATGTGGAATGTAAGACCATGATTGTAATATCAGATATTAATAGTGAACAACATTTTTTTTTTAATTTTATGAGAGGAGAATTTGAATAAAAAATAAAGATAACGTTATTTGTGTGTAAATATCACTGAACTTGTACAGGCTAAAAAGCAATAAACTTCAGGGACATAGAGTGTGTCTATACAAAATAAAAATTCATATTTACATATGAAAGGTCTTGGGTTCAGTACATAATAGAGACTGTACTTTGGATCAAGGTCAACCACCTGATTTCCTCCATTATAGATTCTCACTTTAAGGAGGCTGGGTGAACACCAGGAGGGTCTGTTAATTCCACAGGATCCATCCGTGGCTGTTAAAAGATTGAATAATTTACATATTTATTTTTTTGTATTTACAGTTGGATTCGAACTCTGAAACAGCACAGCAACTCAGCGCTCTACATACCGAGAAATCCCGCTCCTGTGATCCTATTACCCTCGGAAAAATTTGGAAAAGTATGTAGTTTTTTAAAGTTTTGTTAATTGACATAAATAAATAAAAAAAAATTTAATAATGTACTGTTTACACCATCGTAAAGTTGTCTGAGTTTTATTTGAGAAAGTATAGTTTGGCTTAGAAAAATTATCATTTTTATTTTTACCAATCAAACGTTTGTTACCCTAATTTTACGAAAAGGATTACTTCTATTAGCCTTTAATTTGTTTAAATTATATAGATTTTTTTGGGTGGGATTTAGTTTATAGCGAACTTCTGATTTACCAAAACTTACAAATAAATCCATATTGAAACATTTTTCTATAAAGGAGAAGGGTATTCTCTGTAAACCTTGCTTTTTTAAAACATAGTATATCGCTAATTTATTTTCTTCTTCATAATATTATTATTATTTCTGTTTTTTGTGGTTTAATTGATAATTTTGTGATATAATTATCTTATTTTGAATATTGTCACATTATTTATGTTAATTTTTCCTAGTTTATTTTTATAAAAGGAAATCTCCTTTTTTAAAACGAATTTCATGACTATTGATGGTGCAAATACTTAATTAATTACTTTCAATAAAAAGATCGTTACCTATTCAATGAAACCCACAAAATAACCCATAAAAAATGAAACAAAAAATTTTATTTTTTCTGTTTTATTGAAGTTCGGGCCATAAATTATTTAATATTCAACAAATTAACCACTGAGTTTACATAATTTCCAGCTCTTAATGGCCATTGTAAAAAAAAAAAGTCAACAGCTTAACAAAAAATGGTCCAGTTTGTGCAGCTGCTAGGCTCCTGTTATGGCGTAGAACAATGGGAGGCGGCTAAAACGCAAAAACACCTCAGTTTAGTCTTAAGTACAAACATAAAAACAAATTTTAAAAATGGTAAACTTTTTTATCATTAATATCGTATCATTCATGAAATATATGTTATATACCCAGATCCAGATGACAGAAAATAACCATTTATTGATTTTTTTTTACATTTTATGTATAAAATAACATTACAAAAATTGATAGGAGGAACATAGTTTCGGTCATTAGTAGAGGAATACTTCTAGACAAGAAGGGAAACTTATGATTCTGTGTTTTACTACAACATCTAACAAAAACTAGTTTTTCAAAAAAATTTCGATGCATGGACTTTGTGGCTTCGTATCTCCTTCACAGTACCTGTAAGTACTTGGCTAATATGCCTGAAAAATGTTACCATTGTAGACAATTTTTGTTCGTATCGACCCCTTTGGACCACGTTACACGATTTCTCTGCATCCAATATTTCTTCATGCATTACTGCTTTCTGTCCAGCTTCGTCCAACCTTCTCTGCATTTCTTTATCCAGAAACCCTTCGAGATATGTCACTCTGCCATAAAAATTACTTTGTTCTAGCATGCAAGACTCTGCAGTTTTCAGCTCTTCCAGATCGTTCCATTACTTCTTTAGTCCACGTTGTCGTTGTGTTCATATTTAAAAAATATTCGGCAAGCTATGATCGCTCGTTCTGTAAAGATGTCCGAGGAATGTCAGCATCCTCTTCCACACAGTGTCCGAGATCCATCCATCTTCAGTCTGAACTGCATCCATGATTTTTATTAGAATTTTTCTTTCCATGTCCTGTTTTTTGTTACTATAGTTCATCGTCTAGTTACATGACAACAGCCTGAAGAAAAATTGTTTATAAATTAGATTCGTAACAAGGAAGTTTCACAAATGACTCCGTGTTGTCAGCAATATAAACATCATTTTCCTCCCCTCATCTTTTACATGTAAATACTACCTCTAAGATTAGGAAGGCAGGAGAGTAGAGCAGAGATAGAAACATGAGAGAGTAGAAAGGAGATGGGGTGGTTAGTATATAGTACCTAAGAGAGTAGTCTCTAAGATGCAGGTTAGTCAATAAATTATAACGTTAGTCCATATTCAATAAGTCACACAGTAAGTTCATAAAACAAATACCTTTTATATCCACGTTATATTTGTCCAATATTATAATAAATATATAGTAAAACCTCTATTATCCGTCACTCTCCGTTAACCGTCACCTCAGTTTTAAGGGAAAAAAAAAAAAAGACCTTTATATATCGTTTAGTTGCTTAAGTCATAGGCGCCGGCTAAGAATCAATCGTTGTGCCTTGACAACTTCGGTTCCTAGAATCTGTTGTTTACTCAAAACCTAGTCTAAATCTCCCTATTGAGTTTGAAATTATAAAAAGTTTACGAAAAATTAAAATTGCTTCAATCTTAGCAAAAATAAATGATATTCCTCGGACGACAGTTATTGATATAAAACGTGACGGGGACAAAATAGAAAATTTTGTTATGGAAATGGAAGTGTGTGATGGAGATGCGACTTAAAAGAAGACTACGAAAGTTGCCGCAAACAGTAAGTTAGATGAAGCATTGTTTCAGTGGTTTGTTCAGGAACGAATTCAGGGACTACCACTAACAGGTCCAATAATCAAAGAAAAGACCCTTCATTTTAATCAAATTTTAAGTGGCCACCCGACATTCAAAGCTAGTGAAGGGTGGTTTTACAAGTTCAAATCTTGGCATGGCATTCGACAACTTTCAATACAAGGCGAAAAACTGAGTGCAAATAGTGTTTCAGAAATAGAATTTAAAGAAAAAATAGTATAGGAGATACGAAAACGTGAATTAAATAAATTACAATCAAATTTATAATTGTGATGAAACTGGGCTAAATTAGAAAGCCCTTCCTCGGAAATCTCTCACTTCATCATCAGAGACTGCTGCTCCCGGATATAAAATCCAAAAAGAAAGTTTAACAATTACGGTTTGTGCAAATGCAACTGGCCAACACCGACTGCCTCTACTAGTTGTATCTAAGTCAGTCAAGCCTACAGCTAATTTAATGATTATTAAGAAGGGGCATACTACGCTTGTGAACGAGGCAAGAGCTAAACTCCACATTTAAATTGATATTAATTTCTCAAGAGGGAAAAAATGGACATACAATTATTTTACTTTTAGTCATCGATGTACGTAATTATTATCATTTTAAAAAAATATTTTTTATTAGTATGTAAGTAAGTTACGAGCACATATATAATGTCGAATGTTTGAAATATATCGTTCAATTTATGTGTATATATATATATATATATATATATATATATATATATATATATATATATATATATATAAAACATATGTCTCACTCCCATATCCGTTACCATCTTGGTCCTATACCCTGACGGATAATCGAGGTTCTACTGTATATCTTTCTTACAGGTCGTCCACCGTTTTATAACTGTCTCACTGGAGAAGAGGCATTCCGTTTTTACGCCAGTTTTATAATGTCTTATTTTGGCATTCCAGTAGGTGCACTTCTTGTTGTAGATAGATATTCTTTGTTGCTAAACAATTACCATTACCAATTTTAATCGAAAGTAATATTTAGTTATCATTCTAGAAAATGAAACACGCCCTGTACTCACTGTCATGGTATGAATTATTGAACCATTTTCCAACAATAAACTCCATCGCGATTGAACGCTCTGGCGGATTGTCATCCAAACAGATTTTCAATATCGTCGGACAAATCCCGATGTAGAATAGAATATAAACCCGAGGCGGTGAAACGTCGGCCTTTGCTTTTCCATTTCCATTGCATTTCAGATACAAACACAGATAATTTTCCCCGTGACATCGGAATGTTTCTGTCATAGTCAATCGTTTCCGGAGCAGGTCTATCTCATATCAATCAAAACTTCATCTGCTTATTCACGGGAAATATCGAATACGACGAGGCATCATCGGTATTCCGTTTTGCCGGGGGAAATGGGGGGGGGGGGGGGGTTACTACATGTAATAGCTAAGTTAAAAGCTTTCCATATCTCCGTGCGTATTGATTTTATCTTTCGGTCTAATAGTGCTGTGTCAACTGCGCCTCCATTCTGGTTTTGTAGATCCTTTCATTCGAATTTATTTTTGGAAGTTTCTTATTTCTGCTGATTTCAAGAGATGTATTTGATTAAAGTACCTGATCTGAATGGTTGATGCATCTCGAGTCAAATAGAAAATAAAAAAAAATACAATTTTTGCGGCCTTAAACAATTCTTGGGTCATATAGATACATATGGCGTCCAAACGATAAAGAAGTAACTCCATAATTTATTTAATAACTCACATCGCTTCCGATTTATCGTTGATAATGCTTTTTTGCATAACGAATAGACATTACCCACTCATTTAACAAAAATCGGTTGTTTGATAAATTGCGCTATTATTATTCTTCGAGGATGGCAAATATAATATTGCCAACTTAATCTTTTGCTTCGATCCGTTCTAAGTCCTTTCTTCGTCAATATAAAAAAAATGTGCTGATAAAACTTTTTTTTCATGTTCTTGTTCTCAAAACAATAAAGTCTTCTTGGTCAAGAATTAATTTGCTCATCTTTGTAACTAGCAATATTTGTGATAAGCGTGAAAATTTCTGTTTAACCTCAAAAGATTGTCCTTTTTTAGATGCCCCTCTGCATATATCGGTGTATATATAAAACTCAATCCCGAATACTTACAAAATGACAAAAAGTAAACATCAATAAAGAAGAAAAGAAGACATTTACTTACATAATAATTTGATTTTTTTTGTCTCATTTTCAATTATTGAAGTGGTTAGTATAGGCTTTAGAATTTTAATTAAGTTAAAATGGGAAAATAAATAAGTGAATTAACAAACAAACTTTAACCATTTATAATATTTATTGGTTTCATTTCACTTATTCGTCATTCAAGTGATTCAAACGTACGGTAAATCAGTCCACGTTATTCTGCGTCATTTTTTAACGTATTTGGTCGCTCTGTTACTAGTATTGGTTTAAAAATAAACCAAAAGTGGCAAATAATAACGCAGAACTCTAGATAATTGGTAGTAGTTTCGTTAAATACAGTAATATATAGAATCCGAAGAACTTGAAAATGTGCAAATAGAAGCAATTTTAACTCATTTAATCTTATAACTATTTATATTCCATAATATAATAATGTTTAAGTTAAATTGTTATAATATGATAATGTTTAAAAAGGATTAATATTTTTTTTCTTATTGCATAATTATATGTAATACGGAATTTTTATTTTCTGTTTTTCCCCTTTTTATTGGCACTGGTTTTGAAACTAACTTCGATAAAACTCAATTTTATTGGCAAGAAATTTGTTTTAATTAATTAATGGGGTTCCTAATAGAATAGATCCAGATAAACGGGGATTTCTTGTATGGTTTGGGCGCCAAAACAAAACAATCAAATAGAGAAAAGATTATTTAAGTTGGAAAACTAAGTGGTGTCTGCAAGGTCAGATTTGACTGTTATTCAGTTCATTATAAGCAGTGTGGGATACTAATTAATGTCATAATATCCCAGGGCGAAAAAAAAAAAAATTCGAAACTGGAGTTCTATGACGGGTCATGTGGTAAGGAGCGGGCACACATCCATCAGGGCATGTGCTACAACATACTTAAGCAACCGATCCAAAGATTAACAACCGACCCTCTTGGCAATACATCATCCGACCATAGGCTAAATCTTTCTTTTCTGATGCCGGTACTCGCTTGAGGTAAACTGGCCTAAGATGGAGAAGGCGGCATAAGATTAAACACAACCTTCCCTGTCATTTTAAATGCAAAGGTAGAGAACATGAATGATGAACTGATTGTTGTCAGGAAAGGACTGAATGGCTCTGTGCCCGGGCCGCTTGAGCGGGGGAGAAGGAAAAAAAGAAGCGCAGTACTCAATCCTTTAAAGAAGCGCTTAAATTTATTAAGCGCATTAGTGAATTTTAAGTGGCTAATTAAAAGTAGCATTAGGTGTAATAAAAAATCCACGGTGGTCTCATCTGTTTATATCACCGCTACACGTTTCTTAGCGATTTGTTAAAACTTTTTTATTGTTTTACCAACTCAGCCACAGTTATTTTTCTCACTGGGATTTTCGATAACATCATTACCGTCAAAAACAGCAAAATTTATCCTGATTTACTATAAATTTTGTTATATCTTATTAATTATTAAAACCTTTCTCGTTTTCTTACGCTAAACTTTTAATTTTCTTTCAACTTCTGTGGACCTCTCTTAAAATTGGATTATACCATTGTATAACGTGTGACACATTGCCGAGTTTAGCGCTAAAGCATCTTTAAAAGTATTTTTATTTGAAAAGAAAAGATATGTCCAGGAGCGGGACTCGAACCCGGATCTCCCCTGTTTCCGTCATGGTATTCTTCCAACTGAGGCATCCTGGTTCGACTCTCGGTTAGACACATCCTATCTCTCCACTGATCCCATATCCCCGTGTACTCGCAATTTGCGATGTATACAAGGGGGAGAATGTTCATTGAACATTACTTTAATTAGGATCTTGTTGATTTACGTCATCATATATTATTATAATTTTTTTTAGTTGTTATAATTTTTAAATATTTTTATTTGAAATGAAAAGATATGTCCAGGACGGGGACTCGAACCGGGGTCTCCCACATTTCCGTCATGGTACTCTTCCAACTGAACCATCCTGGTTCACTCTGGTTCAGCCATCTTGGATACTCAGTTCGATGAGTACCATGGCGGAAACATGGGAGACACGGGTTCGAGTCCCGATCCAGGTCATATCTTTTCTTTTCAAATAAAAATATTTAAAAATTATAACAACTAACAAAAAATAAAATAAATAGATTATAATAATTTTTAAATGTAACTCATTCATGTAATTAGTTTAAGTTAAAGCAACTAACAGTATTTGTTTGTGTACTTTCCAACAAAATTAATTAACAGAATATATTTTATACAAGAAATCAGAGGCAAAAAATAAATCAGAAAATGTATTAAAAACTAAAACCCTAGTGTATGTATAATACAGTGTTTTATTAGATAGAAAATTGAATTTTATTGCTGAATAACTGAATGATTATGACAAATAAATGTTTTAACTCAAAAAATGTTTACAATATGCTAAATTAAAAAAAGTAAATCATAAGTAATTAGTCATTCTTCATAAACTTCAATGATAAAAAGGTATTGAGAAATCCCAATGTATAAAAATATTTGATATTTTAACTTTTTCAGCTATTTTTTTTTAATGAACTGTACTTTAATATATTCTTATATAATTGCTTTATTTGTTATTTATAGATCATACATTTACCATAAATGCCTCTATTTTAAGTATTTATGAATGACATTAAAAATTGTACTTACTTCTTTTCCCGTTTACCAGCTCCTGTATCCCGGAATCCTTTCGCGAAGGGGTTATTGTCAATTTTCAATTGTGTGATCTGAAAAATATACAATGTTTATAACTTGTTACATACGCTGATTGATTCTTATAAATTAAAAAATAAATAAAACAATAAAAATGATGAATTATTGATTTAGATGATCATAAATAATTCTATCAATATTAATTTATATGATATACAGATATATATGTTACCTTTTCGTTCTGGTATGCCGTCACTGCGATGAACTCTGTCTCTTTGAAAACATACGTCCTGAAGGTTGAATATGGCAACTTGAGAATGTCGTTGGCTCTGACCAGGTGAAACCTCGGCTGATATTTATGCATTGAGTTCAGGATCGTCTGGAAAAAACCTTGAGGCTGAGCAGACACCCCATGTTAGATGTCCAAGGTAAATAGCACTAAAGAATACAGATGAGAAATACATAAGGCTCATGGTCGAACCCCGGTATCTATCTCCGTATTTTCGCGGGGACGTAATAAGGGATATCGATTATCGGAAAAATTACCAAAAATCAAAGCATTATTTTCATTTAGATTAATTAATAAATTTAACTTATTTCTTGACCTTAAAAATAAGGAAATCAAAATGGTCCGGGTGAAAGTCAAATAAATATTTCAACTAACTGTAATTTATTCTTTTATAATTATTGGTCATTTTCTATGAGTTACAAACATTTTTATTTTTTAAAGAGAAAAGAAGAAAAGAATTTTCTTTTCTCTTTAAAAAATTAAATGTTTGTAACTATTATTTAAGTTGAACCCGATATTTTTGATCAACGTGTGTATCGAAACGTCGGTTTCTAATAAATAAATTATCACTATTTAAGGAATTATTTATTTGAATTCCACTCAAACCATTTTCTTCTCCATTATTTTTATTCTTTGTTAAGTACATGAATTTCGGTTTAGTTTGGAAAAAATAAACGCAAAAAAACTACGTAATAATATTCCTTTTTATTATTTTGTTTATTGTTTATTTTATTGTTTGATTATGATTTCATGATACTTCAAATATGTACGTATTTACGTATTATAGTCGTTTTTAGTATTGTATACGAGATTTCGAAATATGGTTAAATAAAAACGAAAAAAATATATTTATTGTATCAATCTATGTATTGAGTAAGTAGCAATCCAATACATTCTAGAAATAAACTGATTTTCTATCTCTAACTCTTTATATTAGTTAACAATCTTTAATCCATATTCCCAACTTTTAAGAATCACATTTCAAATTATATTTACTTATGTATAAACTTTTTTTATACAGGAGAAATACAATGTCTTCTACTACAGAGGGCGTTTAGGACTGTTGTCGAAATTCAAACACCTAAGTGTTTATAAGTTTATAAGTATATCGAATTAGATAAGACAATAATAAATCGATTTAAAAAGAAAAATACATTTATATCATGCTAGTTTTTATGTATTTGATGTATAAGATCGGTTTTCGTTTCAAAGAATATTCTTATTCATTTATTAATATTTTTGCCGGACGAGACTTGATATCCACCGAGATGGGCCATTAATTTCAGAAAATAGCCGATGTAATTAATTCGATGAAAATGAAAATCGCCTAACAAACCTACTAAAGTGCTACAAATATAAATAATAAACAATATGTAAATATAATAAAATGTATTAATTAATATGTGAACTAAGCCTTTCACACTTCATTTATACAAGACAAATACAATGAAGTGTGAAATGCATCATACAATTATCTCCAAAAAGGGAAATCAAAACAATTTTGTATTTATAACTAATGATTTATTAATGACAAGTTTCTAAAGATGATAAAAAAAATATACTTAGTTCACACATTAATTATAAATAAAAAATTACTTACTGAAGTATTAAAATTAATACAATTAAATTATTATAGGGCATAAGGGAAATACGTGTGACGTTTTATATATATATATATATATATATATATATATATATTAGTAATAGGTTATATACAATATATTTAATATAATTTTAAAGGTAAAATTCTGTTAAATATGTTTACTCAAACAAAGGTAATGTTCTGAATATGGTCTAAAACTCTATTCTTTATTTTTCTTTAATTAATGATCATAAAAGTTTTAACTTATGGTCATATAAACTACTTATATAAACTTATAAAATATATATACTAAATACTTATTAAGTAATATTTTTGTGGGTGATTCTGTTGCAATACTCAGGTAAAAGTCACGGCATTAAGATGACCTGAAATTCGATCCTAATTGATTGTTTTAATCATGATCAGAGTACATTGAATATAGATTATTATTAAAGTAGTAGATTATTATTAAAGTTCAATATACATATTAAATCGCTACGTAGTAACCGATAAAGAGAGAAGACGGGAAACATTTGATGTCCTGTTAACTGTTCTACAAAGAAGTTCTGAGCAGCTAGTTCTTGGGCAGGATGTGTCCTTAAACCTCAACATTATAATTTAGAAGAAACTGGAAGAATGTGAGCTGAATGAGCCTCCCTGTCAAATCTCAATCTTTCAACTTTATTATCAGCCGCTTTCTTTCCTCTTCATTTTTTTTTCTTTTAATATCCTTCCTCTTTTATTTTCTTTAAATTCCTTTATTTCTTTATTCGCCTCCTTACTTAAGGGATTTTTCGATAAACACGTCATAAAAAAGCATAAACCTCAAAATTTGAAGGTTATTTTTTTTCGAAATTGACGGAATAAGAAATTGAAATATCATAATTTTATTTTACCAACAACCAGTAGTTGTGGATGAATTCCAGCAATACAAAATTAACGTACAAATAATTTTAAATTACTCTTCATTGTAACTAAATGTTTTTCTTAATTAATTTACTTCCGAATACATTTTACACTTGAGTTTTTTTCAGGAACCGATTTAAAAAAAAATGATTCCCTACGTTTTAATTTTCCATTTTATATCATATAACTAACTTGACACATATTTTTGTAAATTATTCTCTTCATTGCAGCTAAATAATTTTCTTAATTCATTTACTTTTAAATAAATTTTACATTTGAGTTTTTTCAGGAATCGATTAAAAAAAAAATATTTTCCGAAATAGTTGTTTTCCGTTTTAAATCATAAATAAAACTTTGCAAATATATTTGTAAATCACAGTTCATTGTAGCTAAATATTTTTCTTAATTTATTCACTTCCAAATCAACTTTACGCTTAGTTTTTTTTTCAGGAATTGATTTAAAAATAATTCCCTGTAATTTTTTTTTTCATTATAAACCATAAAAGTTATTTAGTAAATATATATATTAAATGTATTTATTGAAATTTAGAACTGTATAATAATGACAGATATATTATACAATGCCATGAGATAAAGGCAATCAGAGAAACCATCCATTGGTAATACTCGAATAATAAATTCAACTTAAAAGGTCACAAGACCATCTTTCGTTCGAATTAAAACTTAAATTATAAATCAAATTATCAATATGGAGGATATTACAAATAGATACGAAGTAACTATTTTCAGAAAATCAGTCTTTATCTGTATATATTCTATATCTAAATATTCTTCTGTAAATTACTGTTTATTGTAGTTAAATATTTCTCCTAATTTATTCATTTTTGTTTTCCATTTCAAATCATAAAATCGTAAAACTAATTAGGTAAATATCTTTGGAAATTACTCCTTAATGTAGGTACCTGAATGACTTTAATTGCTTAATCGTTAGTTAATTCCAAATAAATATTACCTTTATGTTCTTTTCAGGAGTCGATTTGAAAACAAAAATTCCTTCAATATGATTTTCATTTTGAATTACAACGTTAAGAACACATAAAACTTGCCAGAATTGGTTTCATCTACCATTAATTTTATTGTAGAATATATTATTTTATAATTGAATATTATTACCATTTCAGAATACTATCATCACACTTTTTTCGTCTAATATTGAATAATAGTTTTTACCCTTTTAGTATGATGGGGCAAATTACTTGATAATTTCAACCCCTATCAGCCGTTTTCACGCACCAACAACCATTTCACCCCGTCCAATTCATCCACTTTAGAACTGTCATCACCTTTCTTATCAAGCATATGGTGACAATGCGGCACATGGAGGATCTCACCTCATGCGAGAAGAAATAAAAAAACCGTATATAAATAATGCTTTCACCGAATTACCTAATACCGGAATAGACTTAATTTATTATGATATCCCATAATCTTTATGTATAGTATTTAATGATATTTTTATTATTTATGTTTATAAAAATAAATTTAGTACTCTAATAAATAAATTTGAATTATATTTCCATCTAGATCATTTCTTTTTAATTTTCATCGAAACATTTAGATTGTATTGAATAACATAAGTTGAGTTACATATATATAATATCATAAATTTATCGAGTTTTTAGTAAAGCGTAAATAAGTAGCTATTAAACGGGGGGAAAAGCCAGAGGAAAGGGGATGGCACCATGCACAGAAGGATAAAAAAAAATTAAAAGCCAAAACGTGTATGGGACACTTCAAAATCCAATACAAATATTAGACGAGGGGAAACGTTTGCGGCAGCTGCAAAGGAACATTATCCGATATAGGTTAGGCAGTTTACAAAACGAAACGTGATATTTAAGAGGAGGTGTTCCGCAGGGGAACTCATTACCTTCGGATTAGAACAGCTAATGAAAGGCAACATGGCTTCGCTAAAGGATCTCCGCGACTGATCCCTGGAGGAAATCAAAGCAACACCTATCGTGAATGAAGATTTTGTAAGGGTTCAGCACGAAATGACTTTGGGAACGATTCAATAAATGAGGAATAAAAAAATGAAAAATATTATTTCAAAGAACCGAAGAATGCATTTAGGATTATTGTCTATTATATCTATATAATATCTTCTTTGGCTTCCTCTTAAGCCAAGGCTTCGAGGAGCCTAAACACAATGCAACCATGCGTCTCAAACCATTTATTTTATATGAATATGTATAATATTTAAGGGGTTGTACATATAAATGTTTTAAAATTGAAAGATTCTTATTGCGCTACTTGGCTTTTTATAACCTCAATTAAAATTCTCGAGTTTATATACAATAAATTATTACGTATGGATCGCATTGAGTCTTCTCTGGTCGGTGTACTTTATTATTCTCTTCCCGTCCTAATGATGCCTCAATTGGCGATGTATCAACAATATTAAAGAGACTTAAGGATTTTTTCTTCTAATTTTTCACTTCATGTTATAATAAGAACTATTGAGTTTATATTTCTTCTATCAAACGGCAGATACAAATAACAATGTTGAATAAATTTTCTTCAACCTTTATGAGATGTTTCTTTAATAATAATATTCTTGTAAAAAAAACCTATGCTACCCATGAAGGGTTTGCTTTCAGTACAACGAACATAATTGGGATTGTACTCAGTACAATTTTCAGGACAACGGAGATAATTTGTCCGAAATCACACAGTCTTTACCCCAATTGAGGATAAGGGCGTCAGAGGGTTTTGAGACCTCACAGGGTCCATAGAGCTGTTAACGGAATAAATAATAGTGATTATTAACAGAACCGGAAATTCTCTTATAGAAATAATTACGGGTGCAGTTGTATTTATTCATTGCTACTCATATAAGTATGTGAAAGTACGTTTATAGTTTCTTATCATTAAAAATTTATTATATCTTCATTAATGTCGTGAATGAATAGTATTGTGTGTGAATGAATATTTATAGTGAATAATAGTGAACTTCCGCTTTCAAAAATTTATTCTTTTCAAATGAGATTGTTGTATTCAAACAAGAGAGGTAAAAGTACTTTATGGACCGGTTAAAACCTTAGCACGAATAGATTTCTCATTTCTTTTATTCGTCGAATCGGATATGCAATGCGTAATCGAGCGCGTATCGTATAAATGAACTGGATAAAAATACATACATTAAGTATAGCCATTACTCTCCAAACTAGTTCCATGGGAGCAGCGATTACTGATTTTCCCACTGGGACTCTTGTTCGAGGGAAATACATAAGAGAAAAAAGCAACCGGGCGGACGGCGAAGTGAGAGTATGTGGCTTACCGAGGTAAGAGGATAATCTGATGGGAACCGTCGGACGTGATATCGTTAGGACCCTGGGCGGTGCCTAGCCGGAGCCGCAGCTAGCTTGTTAGCTCCGCGACGTCCGTTAAACCTGATGAGTTTTCGGGTTAACCGGCGTCCATTCCCTCGTTATCAATGGACCATTCCTATGCCGTTAAGTCCACATGGAACCATCCATCCATTTGCCAATCCTCCACGGCTTCTAGCGCAACCTGTCTTACGCAAATAACACCCAGATCCTTATCCAGTTCGCCTTAACAAGTAGGGAATCGTAAGACGCCTTTCATTGTGGATAACCATCTGCCGTGTGTGTCGTGTGATATTGTCCCTGTTTAAGTCTAGTCTCCGAATCCGTGGCATTGAAGTTCGGCACGAGAGGTGGAGGATAGCCGCAATACTTTTATACAACTAGGCTACCGTTTTTGTAATCATGTTCGAAAAGAAACAGATGTGCTAAAGAAAGTTTCAACAGGTTCAGTGACACACCTTAACCATAAACTGGGGAATTCATAACTTATTATTACTTAATAAGTTATATTAGAGAGGAAAATAGTTGACTGGAAGATTCTAATGAACGATAGAATTTTCAGGGGGTTTTATTATTATTGCAGTCAATAATAATACCAAAATAAGAAAAACTTATTTTTTACTAGTGCCATCGTTTCGGACTACGGTCTAGGCCATCTTCAGGGCTAAGAAAGAAAAGCAAAAAATAACTATAACAACATTGCAGTGCTATGAATTATAGACAACCATACATATAGAGTTATTAGGGTATTAGACACACGTACAGAATGACCACCATGGAAACACTTAGGAACAAATTAATTAATATTATACTCAATTTTTTTTAGGATATCTTCGCAAAATCGAATCCTAGACAAGCAAACTACCCGCGATCACAACTTGTTTTTGTCCGCATGATTTTTCAGGAATAAGTGTTTACCTTAGATGGACCTCAAATACCATAATTAATGTAGAAAATATACTTGTACTGATATTTAACTAATTACAGTTATAAAATGTGATTCATTGCAATGGAACTATTGCATGTTCGTAAGTACGGTTATTTATAACACATTGTACATTAAACATTTAGAAAAAATGTATTTCATACCTTTATTTGGCATATTTACTGAATGGTATTTGCATGATTTACTAGTACTTTTGTGTTTGATTTTTAATTTAAGACTAATTGAATATTAAGGATTATAAGTCTAAATAGAACATTGGTTTCGTATAGTAGGGACGTTGCAGAGAATTTATTGAGAACGTTTTCTGTATATGAACTTAAGATTAACCAGCCTTTATAAGGTGGGTACCCTAAATTAGAGAAAACCAGGGGATTGAGTGTGATCTAGGACACATAACCCTTTATCCTTGACACAGTACAGTCTCTACCACGTACTTGACCCTAGACCGTTCATGGGTTTTATTGGTGCAGGCTTTTCTTTTTCTTTATATGATACTTGGGGTTGGTGTCAAATGGATGGAATATGTTTGAAAATGTGTTATCACGTACACAAGTAATAAATAAAAGTTTGGAAGTTACTGATGAGCGTTATGGATACCTAAAAAACTACTGATATGATAGCAACCTATTTGACTTTCATTGAGTTAAGTTGAGTAGAGGTAAGGGCGTGGAAATATCCTTTCAAGTTGATCAAGTGATCATCTTATTCCGCGAATCGCATTCCCTAAAAAAGCTAGGTCGCGCACTGTCCCTACCGCCCTCGCACAATGGCGTACCGAACTACGGGTGATATTTGCAGTTGGGCTACTGGTTCAAGAAACCACTTATTCAGCTAAGTATCAGATAATGGCGAAGAAGGAGGCTGAGTGTTTAGTCGCGTCCTTTTATAGCCAGTCGTGTGGGATCCGTTAACGACTCCCCGAGCCGGATAAAGAATTACATCAAAGCTTCCAGCGAATTTGTTGACATGTCAGCAGCTACTACAATTTTTATACCTTTTTCTCTCTTTTATTGTGAGCTTTTCCCTTTTATTTACCTCTAAATAAGGTTTATTTTTATCCGGAGATAGATATTCTACGGGCTTTCCTTACTCGAGCCAGCTTAAAATCTTAGTATTTCAACATATACATGAGATCTATATTTGTGTGATTATAAATTCGATCGCATCAGCATTAAATTGGCTTTAAACTATTTTAAATATGCTTAGCGAATCCTACGTTTCGATTCCAAAAAATACAAGATCGGATTCTAAACTATGCCCCATACGTTTCGGGCTAAACATCTGACTTTAATCGTTCAGCCCTACTACTACCCGCTAGATTGATGCTTTATAAGTAGAAAACTAAATAATAATTATAGTTTTAAAATAACAATAAAATAATTTCGCGAGAAGCAGCAAACAGCGCACCCTATCCATTGATTCTTTGAGCCGGGTATTAGCAGCTTTGGTAAAATTTTTGTAATCTCTTGAAGGTATCCTTGAGCATTCGCCATGATTGCCATTTCGTGTGTTAATAAAGTTAAATTGGAGAAATACATTGTAAAAACGAGATGCAGGTTCGATTCATGATTGTGAAGCTCATAGTTTTTTAATTGGGGATTCAAGTTTTTTTTTGGGAAGAAATGGGTTGTATTTAAACAAGGATCTATATCTAAATTTAAAAAAAACAACGCACAAACATTGCTTTCCCCTGACCTGTTTCATTAATATTGGAATATTTTTATTATTATTAATATAGGGAGCGGGAGATGGATCATATGGGATCTACCCTCACCCAGCTTCTATAAAATATTATAAAAATAGGGTACCCAAAATAAGGGGGAAAAACCTGGCGGTTGAGCGTGACCTAGGACAAGTCACCTCCTTGCAGAACCGTTGTCCATACAACAGTACAGTCTCTACCATGTACAGAACCTCAGACTCGTTCACGGGTCGTAGTGGTTACAGGAAAAAAGATAGAAAATCAAAAGCTCAAAAGAAACATAATATACTTGTTAAGACAAAAAAAAAATTCCAACACATAAGCCTTTTGGTTATTCATATTTAGTTTTTTATCAATATACTTTTATCCTCAACCTTTTCCAGCTGTTGTCTGGTAAACTCCTTATGAGTCAGTAGTTGTATTTGGGCCTTGGAGGTGGTGGGAGGTTTCCTCTGGGTAGTGTCTTGCTGAATTTTGAGGTTCTGATGTGCTTTATTTGTCATTTTTTTCTTTCCGGTCCAGAAGAAGTTTGAATAGGCGAAATATTGGCAGGTATTTTTGTTTCATGTTTAAGTTTATTGTAGAAGCCTAAGGATTTTCGGTTGGAGTTTTTCCGCTAATATCTAAACATTTATTATTATTTAAACCACGAGTCAGTTCAATCCTTGTTGCTTGTGCAAATATACCTAATACTTATGTAGTCGATCAAGATGAATCATATCCACGAAACAGTTAATTCCGTCACATTATCCTGAGACATAAGATAGGGTTGACAAAATGTTTATGCACGTTGGGGCGGCCTGGTGGGGACAGAAACTGTCCAAGAGCAATTTATCAGGTGCTCGGGAGCCGTATATCTTCCACTTTACGGTGGCGGCGCCCGGATGTTTTTCGAACGCGGAGTAGCCCCGGCTATGTGATAATGAGGTGACATTTCAGTTAGGCCAGCTACTGAAATTGATACGAACCAAACGGGACACCTACCTGCCCCTACACGATCCCTTATCTCCTAGCTTCCAGGCCGATCGTAAAAACGGAGTTGCCACACGCACTCCTCCCAGGACTCGTCTTATAAAACTAAACAGGAAGCCTACCAAAATATCAGAAGATGAAGACCTTCATTTAAGTTATCCTGGCGTATACGGAAGGCGTTTAGATAAATATAAAAGGAAACCATAATGCCAAATACCCAGCAGTAAAAGATATGACATGGATTCGCATGGAATTAACATAAAATATTGCATGTATTAACAGAAAATATTGTCGATAACAATGTAAAGTATCGAAAATGAAAAACTGTTTCGAGGTTCATTCAAAATTTATAGTTAATGTCAAACGTACTTTATCTATAACATTACACATTGTTTTTATGCCGTATAGATATCTATGTGATATTTAAATCAATTATCAATCATAAAGCAAATACTATAGATGGAAAACAAAAACTTTTTTTTTCTCATTCGATACTTTGCATTTGTACAGACGAAATATACCCCAAAAGTATCCAGTTAACATAATGATAAGACTAAATATTTTATTAAGAATATCCAGATTGTCAAATAAGTTAATTATTACTGTCAATTACATTTTTAGCCTTAAGAGGATTGCAAAGATTGATTTTCTAGAATAAAACTAGTCTTATATTTTTATAATCTTCAACATCATAACTTGTTTAGTTAAATCTATAAATAGGAGTAGGTTCATTGTATTTTACAATCAGTCTTAAAACCTAGATGACAAGCATCTATTATTTACAACAAAATAAAAGTTTTATAAAATCTTATCAGGAAGGGAAATGTTTACAGATGATTCTTTAATTCATACTGTATATTATGTTATAAAAAAATACATAAACTCTGTTGATTAAAATATAGCAATATTATTTTGAAATTTAGGAAAAAGTAGGTTTATTTGGGGTATATGTGTACTCTATCGAAAAAATGTCGTGAATATGATGGCTAGCTGATCCGAAGTAGCACTTAAGCATCGTTTTTTAATACCAATTAATTTATAATAAATATAAAATGACGCCCATCCGGCATCGATAAAGTGGGTACCCAAAATAGAGTAAAAACCTGACGGTTGAGCGTGATCCCGGATAAGTCATCTTGCAAACCGTTGTTATATGATGACTAGATCATCCGCAGTATCTTGTTTAGTAAGCATTAATTTTAAGACCGTGGAAGAAATTATCAATTTCTATTTCTGTTTTAATTTGGAGACTTAAGGGCTTTTCGTTGGAATTTTTTCCGCGGTCTTAACATTTGTGTAAGGTATCTTTTTACTTTTCAATATCAGTAAGCATTAATTGTTAATAATTATAAGGTAATCCTCTAGGCAGCATCTAGATGTTATATTCATACTTTTTTCCCATTATTTATCCAACATCTAATATATTTGTTTATAATATAAGTATCCACGATGAATATGCCTCGTCTCGTTAGATATCTATTCGATCTAGTGTTCACGAATATCCTTACTTTTGCAGTATTTAAGGAGATTACTTCGATTTTCTAACCAGCCATTTTCAATCTCGACGTTAATATGGAGTCCACCTCCAAGATATCCAACCCAAAACTGAGTATACCGTTCCAATTTAAATTCACTTGATGAGGGATGCGGTGAGAGATAGGGGTCAAGCAGCTGGTCGTATTTTATGACTGGGCGCTGATGAGACCTGCGTGTGGTCCCACTACCGGTCTCAGCTACCATCCTCTCGGCTAGCTCCCCCACGGCCCGCGACCATCGGCGAAATCTTCATGTTTACTTTTTGGGAAAAATCCTCCCGACGTTTAAGAAGAAGATCGAACAATCGTTTTCATGAAGAATTTAAATTAAAAAAAAAAAAGTAAAATGTACTTGTATGTTGGAAATAAAAAAAGAAAACAGATACTGACATTATTTTCATGTAAATAAAATATTTAATTTATTATTACTTTGAAATTAAAACTTTAAAATAATTAATAATTTTATTATTAAAGTGACTAAAATTTGATCAGTAATATTATTGACCGAACTGGTTTTTATTATTTCCTGCTTTGTACGCCTTGTATGGGCTAGAATGTTGTACGCCTTTTATCCAAGTTACCAAACACTTTCGATAACATAAAGTAAATTATTTTATAATGGATTTTAACAAGGAAGTTTCATCAATGCTTCCGTGTTCTTAGCAATGTAAACATCCTTGACCTTTATATGTATATATACCGATTCTAAAAGATAGAGGGAAAAGAGATTAGAGAGGAAATGACATGGCTACTAAAGTATGTAAAGGGAGTCACTAAGTCCAGAGTTTTTTCATGGCTGAATGTCACTTTGTTTTAAAATATAATATTTTCTTACAAGTAGAGGCCGGAGATTGATCCTATGGGATCTAGGATGGGCTGGGCGTAGCCTCTATGAAGTCAGTACATAAAATAAGGTTGAAGAATCTGGCGGTTAAGCGTGATCTAGAACAATCACCTCCATACACAACCGTTGTTCAAGAAACAGTATAGTCCCTACCATTTACTGAATTCCTGACCTTTCATGGGTAGTAGTGGTACAGGTTTGTCTACCGTTTGTCACTTTCCATTTAAATCGAAAGTTTATATTCTCTAGGAAAGGGATAATGTAATATGTAATCACCAATGATGGAAATAAATACGTTTCGGTAAGGTTTTATTTATATCATAAATTTTACTAACGTATAGAAAAGCGTTGCACGGTTAAGAACAAATAAACCGCGGAGGAAATGATTTGACCTGAATAACATCCAGTCGGCGGTGCTTCTCAATGATATCAGGTGTCCCTAGTGCCAATGAAAAAGGATTAAGACGCAATGGTCTTATCTCGATTGTTCAACGGCCAGACAAAGAGGTTTTTGAGGGGAGTTGTCATTCATTTACTTCTTGTTCATGAACCTCCGTCTGCGGTGGACAGTAGGATTGGAGAGTAGGATATTTTAACTCTCGCGAGTTTGGAGACGGGACGTATTATCGGCGGGCCGGTGGAGTTGATAGATGACAACGAAATGAGGGCGGATGTCGGCGGGGTTGGGGCGGGGCTGGAGATATTTAGGACCCCCCCCTTCCCTCGCAATTAGCATTTCACTGATGCAGCACATTGCGGCTTAACACCGCAATGCAAATGATGCTCATTTGTATAGGGAGCGCTTGGCTCCACCCACAATCTGCTAAAGCGGCGGCTGGATTAGCATGCTATACCTCCTAACAGCGTCTCCGTGTCATCACCGCTTCCTATCCATTCATGATCCCTCCAGAGGTCCGGCCCTCCAACTGGATCCTGCTAGACATCCATGTCCGTTATGATGCCATTGAGGACCGCCGTTCGGCCGATTATCATATTAATGCTTCCTTCACCACCGTTCCCGGATTCGATTCACAAGTATTATTGTTGATAGGGGAAACATTTCTGATTATTGAGAAAGTTAGTTCCCCTAAACTATGATACATTTTGTGATTATAATGGTTGTTGCTTAAGTTCACCAGAAGAATATTTGTGTGTAATGGAAGATCAAGAATCAACAGCATTATCGATCATACGCAATTCGCACGATGGTAACGATTAATTTCTATGACATGAACCAGACTTATTTTTAATTTTAAAGCTTATGTAGCCCACTATATATATAGTTTCATTTATTTTATATTTATTATTTTTATGATGGTGATATTTTTATTTTGAAGAGAAAAGATTTATATCTATATAATTTACTTTCAGGTTTTGAGTCTATTCCCTAAATTTCCTTTTAGGTGCGTTTCGAGAGTATATTGTTCTTATAATCATGCCAAATTGATGATAAAATGTTACTAACACATCTTTATAATCTAACTTTAATGTGATGAATATTTTTAATGAATAGTAAAAGATTTGACGTAAACAGTATGTTTTGTTACTAATGCATTTAAGGATTTTTAAAAATTATAATTAAAAGATCTGTAACGCTACAACCCATGAAGTGTGTTTGGTCCAATTCATGGTAAAAACTGTACCGATTCTTGGACAACGGTAGTGTAGGGAGGTGATTTGTCCGAGATAACTCTCAGCCGTCAGCCCCTCCCCCCTCTTTTGAGTACCTAATTTATAGATTTTTATAGAACAGTCTTTTGTTGAATTTAAGGGTCCAACCGCGGCATTTAACAGATTAAATAATTTATCTGCCATTGCCGGATTTGAGCCTGAAACCTTCATCACTGCACCTCAGGACCCTACACACTGAGCTAATCCGCCTCTTATTAAAAATTGTAATAACTCCAAATAGTGCAAGTGTTTAATATAAGCATTAAGTGAACATGAAATAGACATGCAATGATATGTAACGTACGTGTGAAAATATATTAATTTTAAGAGTTTTTAGAGGCCTAACAAGGAATTGGCATGGATCTTCTTCAGGCATTGATTTAAAATTGCAATGAATTCATATTTAAATAAATACAGAACTAAGTCAAGTTTTAAATTCGCGACGATGAAGACAGTTTAAAATTTATCTGACAGCTAAGACAATTGAATTAAGTTAGCCAATTCAATTTAATCAATTGTAGATTCAATGAATATGAGTTATAAAATTAAATGACCCCCCGGCATATATAAGTGACCAAAGCGGCTTGTGTGGTCCGGGGTTCCTGTTTTGGTTAGGGGGCCTACCTTGGGAATATTAATTATTATTTAAGAACGCGGTATAGAATATGAATTGCCGACGATTGTTCCCTTTAAAGGAACCTTAAAACATTGTATGAATTTTCGTCCTGGATGAGTAACCAATTCGTAGAAGCGATTGACATACCTTCGCTATCCGATAGTAGTGTCAAACACCTTGTTATATAAGATTTAGGAACTGGGATGGACATATCTAAGGATTTAAAATCATCAGGACATTTATCATGTCAAGAAGTTTTAATTGATTATGATTGGTAATAGCACGTAGGCTGTACCACTGGAACTCAAGAGGGATTTTGAGTTCAATACGTAGTAGAGACATTACTGTTCCAAAGACAGTGGAGGACGCAACCATCAGGTTTTTCCCCCATCAAGGGAACCCATTACATAAGTGCTGAGTTAGCTCTAGAAGGATCAGAAAATCCCAAAGGGTTTACAGCATAATTTGAATCTGGGATCAAATAGCAACTCATGGCTATCTCAGAGCAACACCTCTCCCGTTTAAAGTAAATAGGAAATAGTATTAATAAATAGAAAATATTTAGGTGTAATACGAAAAACTTACATCATTTTTTTGTCAACGATTATGCAAAAAATGAACAAAACAATATTGTAGGATTTATGAAGGTTCTTCATTTTTAGACTTGATCCTTCTTCTACGACGCGTTTGTCAGTCTGAGTTCTCCAATGTGAGGAGGCTATGGCAACAAGATCTAGCTGAGGCAGATAAATTATTTAATCTGTTAACAGACACGAATGGATCCCGAGGTATCTACAGACCCTCGTAGGGCTCACACAACCTCTATGAAATGGTTAAGAACCTGGAGGCTTAGTATGATCTCGACCGAACTACCTCCCAGCACAATCATTGTTCTAGAAACCATATGTGGTCTAGGTGTAGTCAGAGTACACTGCTACTTTTGTATTTTGTATTGTCAATTTGTATTTTCGGTTGTTTAAAAAGATGCCGATCCTGTTTATAGACACCAATTCTAATTTTTTTAATGTTATCGTTCTTATCAGAAGCGGGTTAGAGGCTCAGTTTGTTGAGAGCTAAACAGAATAACCTCTACGATGTACTTAATCCAATACCCTTGTTCTTATCGATGTTCCTTGACTGCACTACAAACACCGTGAGAATATATGTTATTTTGTGATGCTCATTACTGAATATGCTTAGACACATAATACGTGTACATCGCCATACCTCACGTCTAGGCTATTCCTGTCAGCGAGAACTGGAGAGTTCCAACAAAGTAGGATTAAAAGGAATAGGGACCGCCCGTGGCCGCCTTCCACCCGTCGCAGTTAGAGAAGCGAGACCTTTTAATGCCCCGACGTTAAGAGAGTCCCAGGTGCCTAACGGGGATATATCTGCTACAGCTGGTGCCAATCTCCTAATGGCCACCCTGTCAATTAGCCGTCGCTGCTTCCGTAATCGATACCCGCACCTATCGCGCCGTAAATCGACTTCTGCTTAATTCCTTTTATTTCGATTCCACTGATTTACCGCGGTATTTAAGCGTAACCGTAATGAATCGCGGAAAATCTGCATCAAACACGCTTCAATGATCCCTATCAATCGTAGCCGGTGTACCACGAGGTTTAGCCTTAGTTACAGCACTTCTCACTTTATTAATTTACCCATAAATTTACTTTTCTATTCTATAAAAAATTTGCTATGTCTACAGTAAAAATTAATATCATTAATTATATTAATATCCAAGCTATTGGATAATATTACTGAAAATTTCATATTTCCAAAGATGTAACCTAATTTTCAGATTCGAGACTGTTAAACCTATAAAGTTTAAAATTTTAATAGCATGACTATAACTTTAAAAATCTAGCTCTGTACTGCCGTTTCGAATCCGCCCTGGGGGGTTACCAACGAGAAGTGCAGCACAGTGCACTCAAAATTACCTGAAGACAACTACATTAACTATACATACTATGATAATAGAATCAAACATATTGCGAAGGATGTTGGACCATCTTTAAATAAAATGATGATGCTGATAAACAATAAAATTAAAAATAAAATAAATAAGTTATACTTATTTTGATGTTTTCATTGACTGCACCCCCAACTATTTCTTCCTTAAATAAAATTAAAAAGAGTCTATAATCGCTTCCCTGTCCAACCGTTAAGCAGGGCTACACCAAACTAGGGTCCTTCTAATTTCCCCTACACGTGTGGACATGTCATCCCCACTCCAACATGGGTTACATGTTCTGTTTGCAGGAGAATTTGGCAGGGGTTTGGCTAAATTACTCACGGCATCTGGCCCTTTTTTGTTTAATTCGATTTTCACCATTCTCAAAGTTTTGATTAAAGTCGAGCCTATAGATATATTTTGTTGTTTGTTCATTTAACGTCACTTTATGCTGCTAAGGCTAATCGGACGATGGCACAGTGGGAGCTCTAAATCTTGCAAATCCAGGTTTAATTAGGATAGGGATTTTTAACGAGTACCTGACATCGTACAGGCTCGGGACCCCCGTTTAACGTCCCTTCCGAAGGACGGCGTAACTAAGGATTTTTTACTCCCTTAAAAAATCCTAGGGCCACCTGCCGGGCTACGAGCCCGCGATCTTGGACAACATATGTTTAAATTTGATATGGAGACTCTTCTATCCATTTCATATTCAGTGTAATGATTAAATTATGAAGAAAATTTGCATAAGGACCAGTATAAATGCGTTTCTTTGTTACGCATTTCTATATGGAACATATTGATTTGGTAGAATATGAAACACACTTTTCGATACGTTACTAATACCCATTCGAATTGAAATCTTAAAATCAATTTCGTATTAAGATGAAATGATTTTTTATATCGCATATGATATTTTTTCACATGTGTTTTGTTCTACGAACCTATGCACAAACTAATGACATCCAAAAGTTTAAAAGCAATTTTTAAGGTAAAATAATATAAATTAAGGGTATTTTCAGATAATTTAAAAAAGATAAATTATAAAAAAAACGCATAAATTGTATAAAGCTAACATCCCGATTCAAATAAATAATCTGGAACAGTAAAACGTCATTTGGCAGAATTTCAGAGAGGTTCCCAACCCCCTTCTTTTTCACTGACGTCATCTCTCCAAAAGATCTATGAGAACTGATCTTATTTTCACTCTCAGGAGGCCCAGCCTGCAAGAGACCGCTGGTATGAATATAAATACAAGCTTACGTCACAGCCACCTTCGAGTTTTATTGGTCATTTTTAAAATCAGGTTATAGCATTAGAAAGATACGTAGAATAGATTCCGTCCCACTAAGGATATGCGTATTACTTTGTCGTCCCAAGTAAATACTCTGAAATTCTGGGTTTAAACAAAATATGTTGTGCAAAGCATTCAATTTAATCAATCAATTTTTCAAGACTTTCTTTATAATTGCACAATATATAACCCATAAGATACCCGTGGCCGTAAAGTTTATGAAAATGAAGCAAAAACTCAGCTTGCTAACATTAGATCATAACGCTTTCACTTCAGCGCATTTATGAATGTCGTTCCATTTAATAATTAATTTTTTTATTCTTTCTTTATGGTTGCACAATTTAAAACCCCTTAGCTAGATACCAGTGACCATACAGTATTTGTAAATGATACAAAATCTATGGATAGAACTGTGCTCTTGACAGATCTGCTATAGAAGAGTTTGTCCCGTCTCAAACAAGGCAAATGGCTTGGCTTAAAAGCTTAGGACTATATTCTAATATTTGATAAGGTGACTAATTACTTTGTTATTAGATTTTTGAGAATTTTTAAGAAACTCCATTGGATTTTCATCATCTTTTCCAATAAAAAAAGATGAATGGGCTCCAAATAAACGGATCTAGATAGAACTGCCAATAAAAGAAGTTGTATTACCGTAAGAAACATATTTCCGGTTCTTTTCGTTTGATTTTGTTTTCTGGAAATACATTTTTCAGTTCATCAAACCGCAACTTCGATGAATCGTGACGCTGTCACTCCTACGCAAGTACTCAAACTCAATGTACTCAAGGGCTCATTTTCGGAATCCGAATAATTATCCTGGCGCATGGACCATACATCTTCTGCGACATTACGCATTGTACGATCAGAACAAAAGCTCACTCGGGCGTTTCGATTACGGAGGATGGCGGCGAATTCCGTGGGAGGAGAAACGCGAGTGGGGGTGGGACAATTAAGGGAGCAAAAAGCTGGAGCCATTAACCGATAGGAAAACCATTACCAAAGAAATGAGCAAATTGATGTTTTATGTTTGGAATTCAGGGACCGGTTGCCCAACGTTCCGCTTTTCACTTTCACTATCAGTCCAACAGATCCATAACTGAATCCATTTACAACAGATCCTCCTCGGCGCAGAATTCTTTTTCACTAAATTAGCTCAGGATTCTGGCTCCTTCTTTTACTTTAGCAAGTTCTTCTTTTAGTTTATTTTTTATTCTTGGACTCCACCGGGTAGTCGACTGAATAACGTGTGAAAAGCAGTCTACATAAATTACAAGTCGCCCTGCGAAATCCACAGTTTGCATTTTAATCTTCTTAGTTTATCACGAAATTTGACGTGACCAAAAAAATAATGCTCCAGTCTGGGGATTTTCAACTCTTTGTGATGATGAGACGAGTCGGGAGTCATGTCGAGCGACTAATGTAGTGGCTTTAAACATAATCCGATCTGATTAGAGACAAGATCATTTGGTGAGATACCTTTGCCTATAGTTATGATGTAGCATACTATTTTTAAGAAAAATAAAAGAGGACGCTTGGATCCTAGATTCTAACATGAAAAAAGAAGAGCTCGGTGTTTACTAGGCATGATGAGATAAGGTCATTAAGAATTTCTGTTCGAACAGGTAACCTTCTTTGGTTGAATTCGATAGTTTGATGATTTCAGCAACCGAACCTAACTAAATTTCAATGTGAATCGTTTAAATTTATAAAAAGATACAGTATTAACACAACTAAATTTTTTATAAAACTTGTAACACTACACCCTCATGGATTCTCTTAGGTTCAGTACGATGTAAAGACTATACTGTTCCAGTACAATGGTTTTACAGGTTGTGATTTATTCTAGACCACGTTTAACCCCAAGGTTTTCCCTCACTTTACAGAGTACACATGTTATAGAGGATGGGTTAGCCTCAGGAAGGTCTTCAGATCACACAGGATCCTTCCCATACTGTTAACAGATTAAATAAATTATCTGACACTGCCGGATTTCAACCCGAAACCTTTGGAACTGCGACTGAGCGCTCTACCCACTACCCCCCTCCTTTGATTTGAGTGTAGTAGAAGTACCATAGGTGATTCAGTTAATCAGCGCCATTATAATGTCTACATATTGTCTTTACATTAGATTTCTTCAAGGAGTAGGGTCTCCAGACTAAAATTTTGGATTTTAAATGAATTATGAATACATTTACAACTTATTTTGAAAAGGTTGGCCTACTTAACCGGTTCCTCCAAAGTTTAGCATTAGTCTTCCCAGATTATTGGAGTTCCATTAAAGAAAAATCCGGTGTAGATAAAGCTAAACAAAAAGAAGAACCCTTTCGCCGGAATCATATCGGACTCCTGAGAAGAGGAGACCCACATTCCGCATTGTTGTTAATTCTGCGCGTTGTGCTTTGTTGGAAAAAATGTAAATGTCGTGCGTGGGGACACTGGATGGAGGAAATAATCAGCTACGAGGTTGAATCTTTATTTTATTTGTGGTGTGCATTCTTGGCCGCGTGTGGATTTGTTCCGGGCGGTGGTCCCTTGTATGCAGATCGTCGGCTGTCTTTTGTGCCCGACCGGAAGCTGCGACTCTGCGAAAACCCGGCGGAAATGCCCCCACCACCATCCATATTCATCGGGGCTACTTACCGGCACAAACAAAGCCTTTTCACACCTCACAAAGTCCACTAGAGCTCCAATTGCTTCCCTCTGTCCCCGGGCCGCTGGGGGCAATTGAATCTGTCACGGCCTCTCAGGCTCACTCAGCCACTTGCCGACCCGCCTTAAACCCTGCTCTAATATTATGCATACCAGGGTTGGCTAGCTCAGGGCAGAGCCTCGAGTTACGATTCTTATGCTGATTTATTAAGCAATTGAATACTTAACCGACTCCAACCAGATGAATTTACCATTGTTGAGGAGGCCTGTTTCCAACAAAGTAATTAGAGGATGAAATATTGTAAAAACCAAAACAATGTAACCTGAATTTTCATATTTATGTGGAAATGGTCAGTGGGTGCCGTCAATAAATTAAATAATTTAGAATTATTTTATGCAAGGATGGAAATAGTTTGGGGTGCAGTCAAATTAAACACCTTATGTTAGATCTTCCAGTCAACTAATTTCCTCTCCAACTAGAATTATTTTATTTGTGCCAACGTGTCAGCCTATGTTTTAGTCTATTATCAGGTCTGAAAATAAAAGAAAACAGAAAAACTACATAAACAATGGAGTCGCAAAGAAGATAACACAAGTTATGTAGAGAGAAAAGATAGGAATGACAAGAAATACGAAGTTTAAAAGATTGACTCTATTCTCTATTTTTTATTATATTATAGATTCCTTTCCATTCTTATTATTTCTCATCAATTATCTCATAATCTATCTTTTCATTTCTTGTCATTCATATATTTTCTTTTTATATAATTTTTTATATAGCTTTTCTGTTGTTTTTTTTTTATTCCCAGCTCTGATTATGGCCAACAACTTAAGCTGAAACATAGGCACAAATAAAATAATTCTAAATTATTTAATTTATTGACCGCACTCGACCATTTTACACTCTTCAAACCCGAATTTTCGTTTTGGTATTATATCTTTTCTTCGGGAGAAAACCAGCGAAACACGAAATTACAAGTTAACGCATAAGCCCCTCCCCCCCCCCCCCGAATCCTAGATTTTTTTATAATTCCAAAGTGATACAACTGCTCTCCAGCGGCCGATTATCTTCGATATAAAAATTTACCACATTTTCATTTTATTTGAGGCATTTTATTTTATAATCGACAAATCCCACTTTTTTAAGCATAGTATTGAATTTACCGTAAACTTACTCCAACAAGATATATTGCATGTTCAACGACTCCCTCTAATTATTTCTTTGCTAAAACTCGCTTGTTGGATCACTCTGAGCTCTCAAATTACCACCCTACCCCCGAATCTTAGAAAAGAAGCTATCACTTTGAATTAGTTGATCAGACCTCCCAAGTCAAAGTCCCTTCTCGACACAAAGTATAAATGAAATTAGTGGTTGAATAACTTGATGTATAAAGATGCTGAGAACACTATGAAAGCATAAATATCAAGTCTATGATAATTGTGATATCATATAAAATACGGAGTTTTTGCTGTTTCTGATTTAACTGAATGTGTTTGAACAAATAGGATCAGCATTCAAATAATATCCTTACTTCTCATAGTGCATCCAGTTTTCAAAATTAAGGAAAATAATGGGTAAATGTGGGAAAATAATACTCCGTTTCCGTTGGGAAATCAGTGCGTCTGATTTCGCAAGAGTTAACGGAGTAGGTTTCTGGAACATAGTTACTATTGTAAAACGTTAGCAATGCCTTATGAATACACTTTACATTTAAGCACTACTTGCTGAAACATCCACTTTATTATACAAACGGCCCGGTACAATAAGCCGTTGCTCAAGGGACTACGAGACATAGGATACGTGTGTGTTCCTAATGATACGGCTCGGGCGAGTGGGATTCGCTTCTGATATCATCAACGGCGGCAGCATTATTTGTTCCCAGGTTAATTTTCGAGACATGAATAATTTATGTGGCCGTTTTAATTGAAACGTTTTCGAATTTCACGCTCCCCATTTTTTTTTCCGGATCAATTAGTATTGTATTGAGATGTCGGAATACTCATCGATATCCGGTATTAGTATGTTCTACCATTTGTTGAATTTACTGAAATTATTTGAGGATATCAGTAATGCTTCTCCATATAAATAAAGCATATATATATATATATATATATATATATATATATAGAGAGAGAGAGAGAGAGAGTGGCAAAGTATACGATGTCTCCCGATATACTGTTGAATATACTTTCCTCTTTCAATATTCAAGAGAAAAAGGAACTCTGGAAGTCACCAAAGCTATAAAAGTTTCTTTATAATAATTTATTTAATTTTTCAAAAACATAACACCCTTATGGAGCCCTAACCAACCATGGAAGCTACTTTGTAGATTAGCAAAACCCCCATTTCTACCTGATATTATTAATAAAGATCGATATAATTGAGTCCTTTTCTTAATTAATTAATTGTACAATATTTTAAGGTTTCATATCTACATTTACTTAAAAAAAAAACTACGAGAATCATCCTGTGAAGGTGCGAACTTCGTACATGGGGAGAAAGCGGTCGAATCTGTTATTAAAGGGTTTTAAGATACTCCTGATTAATTGTCTTGGATAGATTGGAGGGTCACTGCATACATATAATAAAATTTTTGGAAATTTTAAATTTGTAGTTCACTTTTTAAGAACGTTTATAGGGAGCTGAGTAGTTTCTAAAGATCTGCAGATCCTCCTGGGGCTCACCCAGACTATAGATTGGTTTCATTAATTGGGGATCTCGGTCAAATCACAATGGTTGTTTAGGATATTCAGCAGACTATAACATGTACTGAATCCAACTTTAAAAAAAAAAAAACTTTTAAGGATGAAATTTTATAAAAAATAAATAAATATTTTTGTAAACAAATTCCTAAAAAAAATTATGTACTAATACAACCCATGATGGGTCTGTGGTCAGTACAGGGTGGAGACGGTACAGTTTCTAGGATAGCAGTTTTTCCCCGAGATCACGCTCAACCGCCAGGTTTTTTTCCAAATTAAGATTACTAACTTTATAGAGGTGGAATGAGCCAAAGGGGGGTTCTCAGATCCCACAGGGTAGAGCCAGATTGAATAATTTTTCTTCCATAACCGAATTTGAACCCGGAACCTTCGGCATAGCAACTCAGCGCTCTACTCACTGAGCAACCTTTCAAACACCAATACTGTTGCATATTTTCAACATTGTACTCCTACAGAGATAAGAAGGCAGGAATGTCTCGTATAAAATTCGCCCAGAAGGTATCCCATTCCCAACAAAGCGATATTATAATAAATTTTATAAGGTCCGAAACGATAAAGCCCAGATAGGGAATAAAAAACGGGTGCTGTTGACATTTGTGCCTTAGAAGCGGGAGATAGACCTATAGGATAGGGAACCCAGAAACAGGAAAAAAAGTGTTAAAATGTAGGGGGTTGGAGGCATTAATGAAAACCATCTATTACACGAGGCTATGACACCGCCGGCGCCGTGGCTATCTCAGATCCCCGCTCCCGAAGTCTTCTCTCCCAGAGTCGGCTCTTCAAATACTCGTCCTCTAACGGCTCTATTAGCCCCTCTACTTCTCTACCCTGTCAGTATACTCATTTTTTAAGTTCATTAAAAAAAAAATACTTAAAATATGTGTATTTATAGGATTTGAAGAAGAAAAATCGAGACTAAAATGACAATAAACCCTAATATACAATATATTAGTTTAAAAAACAATAAACACTTTTTTAATATTTTTAATTCAAACAGAACAAAAACAGTTTTACCTGTGGGATCTACAGACCCTCCTAAGGCTCACCCAATGTATGTAAAGTGGCTACTCTTAATTGGTGGAAAACCTGGTGGTTGAACATGATCTACAACATATCTATGTCCTAAAAAGAGTCTCTACCATGTACTTAACTAATTTTAATACCTTCATTAATTCATTAAGATTGATATTTGGAGTATAGCTAACGAACGAATTCCCATTATTTACTGGTCAGGATTATTTTTCAATAAAAATTCTAGTTATTCCAGTGAGCTTAGAAGTTTGAATGAATTTGACGATTTAGTTCACGCATTTCACATCTATGTTTTGAACACATTGTTATTTACTAAAATAAGAAGACAAGAACCTTGTTTTTGAACATAATTATGAGTACACAGATAAAATCAGTTTTTAATATTTAAGGTTATCAGCTTTTGATCCTGAACGCATTATATATTAGATTTTTTCTGTGCTATTGGTACTATCGATGAGTCTAATCGATCTCCGAAGTACCACTTCTGCGGTGACTGCTTGCTACCTTCGGACTTTGGTTCCAAGAAGACGGGAGTCCAATGGATCGCCTCCTGATCACCTCAGCCTACCTTCCTCTTCGAGGGAAGGGATAAGATTTGGTAGTTATGAATAAGGTGCTAGGATCCTCGACTACGGACCAGAGGTCGGGACAATTAGGCTGGTTAGTATGGACGCCGGCTTTCTGGACTTTCCCACGGCCCCCCGTCCTCCCTCCTCACTGAATAACAAGTCCCTCTCTCCCACCTCCTCTTTCACCAATTAGTCACTCACCTTACTGTTTTCTTCTTCTGCGTCGGACGTTCGGTAACGAGGAAATCACGAAGAGCGGGGAAAAGGAGCCACTGACTGGGAGCTGTCGGGAGAAGTGAATGACTCAAGGGTTTACTCAACAGCCGGAACCAGTTATATTATACAGTAGTATCCTCTCTCTCACTCTCTCTCTCTCTCTCTCTCTCTCTCTCTCTCTCTCTCTCTCTCTCTCTCTCTCTCTCTCTCTCTCTCTCTCTCTCTCTCTCTCTCTCTCTCTCTCTCTCTCTCTCATTCTCTCTCTTTCTCTGTCTCACTAGATTTTTCTACCGTTTCCACCTTTAGTTTATAACTATTTCTGGACCAACAAGAGTTTTTAGCTAGTTTTTATTTTAACAAAGAAACTGTTAAACATTTCCGAATGTCACAGAGCTACTTTCCGCAATTGCTAAAAAATTAAATCAGGGAGCCGGGTAGCTCAATGGTAGAACACTGAGTTCGAATCCGGCTGTGTCAGATAATTTGTTTATTAAAGATAATTTATTAATCCTTTCCGAATCCGAAGACCATCCTGTGGCTCACCCAGCCTCTATAATGTAGGCGATCCCTAGAAAAAGAAACCGCTTCTTCGATTCGATCTTTTTGTGAGATCTTACAAGTGCAATAAACAAGTTAAAATAGAACTGAAATTTAAACAAAATTAAACAAATCTATATCATTTAAAATTTATATAGGATTCTACATTGTATATTTACGTATAGTAAAAAGCAATAATTAACGGTAATTAATAGAACAATCACAACCAAAAAGAAGATTTGTATCAATATTTCATAAAAAAATGTTACATTATAAATATATTTATTTACCAAAACTTATAACAACTAATATTTAATAAGCTTGAAAGATAAATTTAATTAATTAATTTAAATTAAGTTAAAATTTAATTTATAAATTTGAATTATCATAATTGAGCTTTTAGAATATTATTGAATAATCATTGTACTTTAAGAAAGAACGTATTTATAAGATTGATTAACTGTTTCTTTAATATGGAACAATATCAACTCTTCAAGAAAAATTTCTGTATGAAACTTTTTTTTTTCCTTTTGATATTGCAGGCGCCTCAATAAGACGGGGTTGGGGTGTCAACCTGGCTACCCAGAAGGGGCGAAACCAAGAAGTCGCTGAATTCCAGAAATGAACCAGGTGCCTACTTGCTCTCATATTGAAAATGATGAGGAAATTCCACACCAATTTCCCATTCTCCAGGCTAATATGAAAAGGGGAAACATTGAAACCTGGCAGAATAAAAAAAAACAAATACACTTTTGTTTTAAGTTGGAATTCGTACAACTCAGTCTAATTTAACACACAGAACAAGGTTTTTTTTTTTATCCATCATGTCATTACAAAGCGTAGAACTGTGTTATATAAATTTAATCTGAGAGAAATTAGTGCATTATATTGTAATGTTATAAATTTAAAATTATTAGAAAATTGCAGTCTTATAACGACAGGTAGATGGGAGGATTACGTTAAGAATTATCTATCTGATTAGGCTTTGGGTGGTCCGTGGACGGATGTTTGTAAGTAGAGATTGGTGGTATCGGCATCGAACCTTCGGGTTCTCTAAGCCTTATTACTATGACTATATGATATATCTAATCAGATAATGAACAATACGATTGACCAAAAGAATAGGAAACGCAGAACCGAAACAATCGAGCGTTCCTCCACCACCCCCATAATATCCGCCATTCTTCTTCCCAATCTCATTTAAACCCTTGCTTTATGAATCTTTTCACTTCCCAATCGAATTCTCTCGAAGCAGGTTTAGTTAATAAATGGTTCAATAGTAAATAATGGCTTTTATTGCTTAGTCTTTTTTCTTGTGACTTCATTACATATTATATTTTTATTTGATGTCATATGCTTTTATATACTCTCTTTAATTTCTTAGTATTTTGTCAAAAAATAAAAGTATACAAGAAAAAGTAGGCATAGAGGTGAAGATAAAATTAAAACAACAGCTATGAGTTAATACCAAATCAAACTACGGAAAATTGGAGAAGCAAAACTAGTATGTAAGAAAATGAAAAATTATAAGGAGTTATTTACAATCATTGGTCAACTGTTTTTATTTTTAAATATTTTTATTTTAAAGAGAAAAGATAGGCCCTCGGCCGGGATTCGAACCCGGATCCTCTGTCTCTCTGTGACAGCGCTCTAACCATTTAAGCCAAGGCCGCCGACTGCAGAGGACAAATATTTTCTGTTATCACTAGGTCCGAGCTATTTTAATACTTTAGATAGAAAATTGTATATATTTTTATTTTAGTTAGAGAAGAATTGGTTGACTGTAACTTCTAATATAAGGAAGAAATAGTTGGGGGTGCAGTCAATAAAAACACCTTAATAAGTGTAACTTATTTATTGTGTGCCGACGTTTCGGCCTACAATGTAGGCCATCTTCAGGGCTATGCGAGAGAAACAAACAGAACAAAAATATAAATTTAGCCCTGAATTTATAAATTCAGGGCGAATAAACCACGCGGCGGCTAGGCGATCAACGGCCCAAGTTGGTTGGCACTTTTTAAATACTCTATGATTTGTATTATTATGTAGCCTTCTGGCCAGTTATATATTATGTTTCTTTTTCTGTTATTCTAAAGGGATTTAGTTGCAGAATAAAGATTATTTTCTATTATATTCTATTCTATCTAGCCCTGAATACCTGCAATATGGGTTGAAACGTTGGCTTTCAACTAAATATATCAACCCTATTTAAGAGATTTTTTTATGATCTCCACCCGGTCTATTTTCTTCCTAATATATAAAAGGTCAACCAATATTATTTTTATATTTATTACACGCCGTATATGAGTTATAGTAGGGAGTCATTTCCTGATATTATAAACTGCCTATTGTCCCCATCCGAATCCCTTGTACCAGATCTGTATGAAGCGATATCACACCTTCTTACGACCGGATGACTAATACGGCAATTACAAAGCTGTAACACTCTCCCGCGACCGGAGACCAAATTCGTGGTATCATATATCGGTGTTAAAAAAGCCCGAGGAAAGATGTGCCCTGTAGTTTAAAATGTTTATAACGACAAAGGTGAGCTACTTGTTATTCAGTTCAAATGAAGAGGACGTGGCTAAGGAATAAAGAAAGTGACCAAAGGCGTGATCTGGAGACGGGACTCGCGCAGCCTAGCAGAGTAAGGAGTTGCCAATTTTGCGCTATTTCCCCTTAAGTTAAATTATATATAGGTATAAATATTAATTGCTATATAGCGCTATACTAGTTTAGACCTGGCCTGCTCTAGTATCGATCAAAAGTTTCCCGAACAAGTACCTTCCAATTTCGGACTCCAAGCAGAATCCTTTAACCCGTTTAGGTTCATCAACTCTCCTAGTTCAATACACTAAATAAAAATAACAGTAATAAATCGATTGTAGCTAATTTTATTGATAATATATCGATAGTCAATCAAAATGCATAAAAAAAAACTACGAATTTGCTTGTGTGTTCTAAACGGTACCTCGACAACGTTGTTTATATAAGAAAATTCATCTGAATTAATTTGTTTATAAAAGGCTGACAAAAATTAATTTTGCACTTTTATAATAATGTCTTCGCAATGGTTAACGTAAAACTATATCCACAGTAAATAGATTATCCCTAAAATGTTTATTCTAATTGGCCTGGCCTTGTGCAACCGTTTGCTTAAAAATAGAGCAATCCTTACCACGAACAGTTTTTCCTTTATTGTTATAAGTCATTATTATATTTGAATCCTTATTTGGGATCCGTTAGTCATAGAAATTTATGGTTTTGTTTGTTAATCATTACACTATTCAAAGAAAGTCATATATATTTTGATATCTTAAAACTATTAATATTATAACTGCTTAGTAAAAAAAAATAATCCTGCATTAAGGTGTTGAATAAAACCATAGCAATTGTTCTCTTACTAGCAATATATACAATTTGAAAATGAACAATAATTAAAATATCAGATATTATACAATATTAGGACAAAATTAAGTAAAGAAATAAATAATTGCATAATGTAACTTATATCTGTAATTAAGACATAGAAAATAGATATATTTCTTCATTTTTTTATCGAATACTCGAAACACAAGTAGAATTTCTGGCCAATGAAAGACAAAAATCGAAGTTAACAGTTAAAGAATATTTTTTATTGATATTTACAACTGTAATAACATTACATCAAGTAAATTGGCTGTATGAACAAAGGACATGAACAAAAAAAATCACTTGTGGAGAAACTATCCATTGATAGCACTCCAAAAAGAATATTTAAAGGAAGAATATACATATATATTCTTATGACTCAATGCAATGATTTTTTTTTAAATTTTTTAATCGCAAATTAAGCCATTGAAGTAAAAAATAACAATAATAAAATATATAGAATTTAGAAATTAAAAATAAATTTAATGTAATTTAATTAAATTCAGGTTATTAATAATTTCTCCATTTGTCAATATGTGAATATTGAAACAAAACATTGACTATACGTTGAACATAACTTAAATTTGTAGTTAATACAAATATAAATTCGCACATTTTATTTATTTATAATTAATACTAAAAAAAAAATCGAGTTGCTGCCCAATATGGAAGTTTTGTTTAAATACATACATATGTTTTTTCAATGTTTTCGGGCGCATTCAGGCAGTTTTACCCACTTAAGCATCCCAAACCTCTGGTACGTGTGGTGTAATGACAACGATCTCCGAGACTCAAATAGATTGATCCTGGATACTGCGGCCAGTCCCCTAATTGCTGATTGAGAAGATCTCTTTTTTTCCCTCCCAGTGGCTCCTATCGCGGTCAACACGTGTTACAACCCCCTGGAATGATAGCGGCCACCGCATATACTTTTTTATCTTGCATTCTTCCCTTCGCCACGGTTTCTTCGAACGGAAATTTCTTTCCCTCTCCTCTTTGGCCATACCACCTCATCTTCTCCGAACTTATCTCGGATCATCTGTACAACCTCCGAAACCCCGATGATATACATATATTAGTTTGAAAGATCTCGGTGTATCGCTTAACGACCGTACTACTGCAGCTGTATAGATGGACTATTCTGTAACCCGTAAGGGAGAAGTATGATTAGTATTCAATGTGTCGGTCTTATTATCATTAACGTATATAGCCTCGATGGAACATGAGTGTAATATAAACTCCAATAGATTCGTTCATTAGAGATCTTCAATAACCATTACATTTTTTAAAATTTAATAATTATTTTTAAATAATCAGATACGAATATACTAAGACGCATTTTTAGACCACTGAAATTATTATTTTAATTACTATCTGAACAGATAAAAATATCCGGAAAAAAGTATATAATGGTATATATGTTACCTCGTCAGGCACAATGATGTCAGTTTTTTTCAGTAAATATACTCTTATCATAAATTTACAACTCCACTCTTCTGTAAATACACTTATAATATAAATTTACTACTTCACACATCCAGTTATAATTCTTTAATAGGTGGTAGATGCATATATCACATATCACAATAGACTGTTTACAGTAGGTAATCGTATTTATTTAATCTATTAATCTTAGTCAATGAGCTACATATTAAACAGTCAGATACAAAAAATTTACTTTATTATTAACGCCAATAAATTTCTAAGACAACGGTTCTGCAAGTAGTTGATTTGTCCTAGGATCACGTTCAACCGCCAGATTTTCCCTAATTTTTTGTACCAACTTTATGAGGCTGGGTAAACCCCAGGAGGGTCTTAGATCCCATATGATCCATCTCTAGCTGCTAAAGGCTAAATAAAAGTCTTGCCTGCAGCGGGATTTGAACCAGGATTTCCGGTATGGCAACTCAATGCTCTACCAATGAGCCACTCACTCACTACATACCTAATGTTTATCATATAATAAAATTTGAATATAACCATAAACATTGATTTATTAGTTTCTATTATTATTAAATTTGCATAACACGAATATAAACCTTGAGCATCCCATTTTTAACTACAACTCGATTTTTATAGTTCTCTTTAGATATTTCTTTTATTTACGTTTTAAAACTTTTCTTGGTGTATTATTTTAGGTTTAGCAAATTTAAATGTGTTTAAATATTCTTATTTTGAAGAGAAAAGATATGTCCATGGCCGAGATTTATCTAAAGATATGTCATGTCCGGGAATGGATTTTCTGATCGAGTTACGAACCAGGATACCTCAGGTGGTAGAGCACCACGACGGAAACGTAGGAGACCCGGTTTCGAATCTATTCTCTTCAAAATAAAAATATTTAAAATTATAACAATAAAATAAAATAAATTAAATGTGTTTAGTTTTAGAGTAAATCTCAAGAACAAAAAGTAAAAAATATTTGTGGTCAAGAAAAGTATATATAGGTGTTTATACACAGGTCTATATACAGGTGATATATAAATTTTATCAACGGTTCGTCAGAGTTGTAAAATCGAAAAGGATCCCCTCACCAACATTCTGGCCAGATGCCTGTAACCTTCTTTCTATTGACTCTGAACTCCGGCCAGAACAAACTAGACGGGGGAGAAAGAAGAATGATTACTGGGTGTTTCCCGACTGATATCGAAGATTTCCCGGCTACACCCCTTTCCAGTTAACAATTCATTACCGAAAATGGCCATCCTCCCCTCCCTTACTTTGCAATTTCCCGTCAGAAAGGAGTTATTGGATTGGCCGAATCATCGGGAAGAATATTCAGGTAGAAAATTGGGCGATAGTCGGTTAGTTTGCTGATGGTTTTGTTTTTTATCGATGCGTCCGTTCAGAACTAATTTAAATTTCATTTAATCTACCTTCTTTTTTTTGGTATCAATTCCGCAGATCGTCGCTTGAAGTTTTAGCTTTTCCTGTATAACAATCTCGAAAACAAAAATAATCGTGAGCTTTATAATGAAAAAAGAGTGTAATTATGGGACATTAGTATATTTCGGTAATCATTTCACCAAGAAATGTATTTTAATTAAAATAATTTGGATTAACTTATTTGTTATTTCTTGTAAACGATTCGATTGTATGAAATCGATGTAAACGATTTCTATCTATGAAAAAAAGACAACCATAGAATAATATTATATTATAAATTATTATTATATGTGAATTATTGAAGTTTTTTCCTTTCACAGGTTATTAACCATTAATGATTGTTTTTAATTGAATAGTAAATATTTTCTCTTATTATAATAATAATTGAACTTGAATTCATCATCAATATCTGAAAGACTAAAACAATGGGTTGCCAAAAAATACATAAAACTATATTCTCAGAAAAAAACTATATTTTTACTAGACAGTATGATAGTATTGTTTCTAGATTATTACGACTTTTTAGAGTTTTAAGCATTGTTTTTGATTAATTTAATTGGACATGATAATCTATTCAGGTCAGAGCATATAACATATATCTAAGGTTACAAACAAAATATAATAAAATCACATTCTGAGTAAAAGATAAATCATGTCCAGAGATAAATGCAAGTAGAGAAACTCAATTATAGTTATAGTGGTAGTACTCAAATAAAAATTTCAGTTTAGAAGGTCACGAGCCCATCTTTTTTTAAGACGCCTCGGAGGATTACCAGGAATTAAAGAGGTAGCGATATTTGAAACTAGTGGGTTTGAGTGTAAATGAAGTTTGCCATGAAAAGATTGATATCGGATTCTGGCCAAATCAGCAATAAACGGGGCATTAAGGTCATTATTGTTCGTAACAAAGTAAGGAGCATTGAGGACTTTATGAAGGATTTTGGATTGTAAGGATTGAATACGAGAGGAATTCGATGGCTTAGTGGAGCCCCAAAGCTCTATTTCGTAAGTCTAGATGGGTCTAATGATTGTCATGTATATGAGTCTTTTGTAATTAATTGGGAGCTAAGAGAGTTTGTCTAGTAAATGTTGAAATAGCCTGAAACGGCGAGCTGTTTCTTGTCGTTTCAGTCTAGTATGAGGATTCCAAGTTAAGCGTTTGTCAAGGTGTAGTCCTAAGTACCGGACCTGTTCTACCCGAACCAGTGGGATGTTATTAAACAATACAGGAGGGCAGGAAGTCGTTGGTTTAGTGCAGGATACTAAACAATAGAGTAGTGTTATTTTAACATTATTAAGACTGTCTGTCAGCCAATTTCAGTTTATTGTAAATTTATATTCTACTATTTTATTTTTTGTTTGTTTATTTATAATATGTAAATAATTAATATGTGAATGCTTTAATGTATATATGTGTATCTGTGAAAATAAGCCACACTCATTATGATACTATTATTCATATTATTAGATGTTCTTATCTACTTTTTTATTTTTCCATTAGCCAATCTCTGTCCATTGTAATTTTTTATTCTATTATTTTATTTTTTTGTTTGTTTTATATATATTATTTTCCTCTATGAGAACATACGTTCATATTTAATTTTAGTATTCCAATAATGTAGCCGTTTGGCCAGAATTATTTCTATTAATTTCTGTACAATATTGTTGTTCTTAAAGGAGGTGGTCCAGAATACAATTATTTTTCTATTCTATTCTAAACTGGACTTCAATTTTTGAAATAGTTGTAGGGTTACTTTTACTAAAACGTACCTACTGTACTAATATGTTTTAAGCCTTTACTTTTGTTTTATCTTACAATATTTACTTATCCAATGTAAGATTAAAAACCAGGTTATTATACATTGAACATTATATCCTGTTCAGGTTAGTGCCAATGACATAATCACCAGACTCACGAGTTAAGGATAGCAAAATTTTTAATTAGACCAGTCTAAGTGGCCTGCTCTGAAACTTGTTGTTTCCTTATGATTGAACCATTACTCGGACCAAAGTGGTTTAATTGCTTAATCCATTGCCCACTTCTTTGTGGTTTTACGACCCTATATTAGCTATTATTAAAGAGTCATTAATGTTGGAGGCAACGATAGGTTCATAATAAATATACGTCGCATCGTCATCTTGTCATTAAATATCCAAAAGAAAAACCCAATGAGAGTTCACTAATATCATGATACGGATATTATTCCATGAAATAATAGGACATAAATACAAACCGAAGAATAACGAAAATCGAATTAGTGAATTATATAAAAAATTATTTAGCGATGTAATATTTAATCGGCGTTGCTTAGGAACTACCTATTGCTTAGTCTTTAATCGTGCTCGATCTGCTTAATTATAAATATTTTTTAAACAGCAAATCACGAACAGTGATTTCTTTCTTTACACAAAATGAAGTACTGCTTTTGAATTTAAATCTAAAGAACCTCATGCAAGACTGAAAAGACAAGAAACTGTTCGACGTTTTCGCCTACTTCAACATTTACTGGACAAACGCTCTAAGCTCCCAATTAATTACAAAAGACTCATTTACATGACATTACTGTGTCATTTACATGACAGTTACAAGACCTATTTGAAAATACGGAGTTGAGCTTTGGGGCTCTACTAAACCATCCAATTTATCTCGAACCCAATCCTTACAATCCAAAATCCTTCGTAAAATCCTCCCATATGTTGCTGATTTGGCCCAAACTAGATACCTATCTTTCCGTGACAAGGTCCATACACACTTGAATCCGCTAGTCTCTCAACTTGCTTCCCATACTATTCCTGATAACCCTCCGAGGCGTCTGAAAAGAAGATGGCTTCGAGACTTTCTACTATAGAACTTTATTGGAGTGCTACCGATGGGTAGTTTCTCCACAAGTGTTTATTTTTTCATGTCATTTGTTCATATTAGCATATTTAGTTATACAATTACTTATACTTATACAATAAATTAATCTTAAAAAAAATCTAATGAATGGAATGGATCAATTTAAAAAACAAAACACGCTATACCTTATTCCAATATTTATATTTTAGGACTTCAATGCAGATAATACAGTAGAATAAGGTAAGAGCAGTTTTCTTTTAAACTGTATTTTTCAATCTTAAAAAAAAAAAAAACTGTACCACTAGAACCCATGCCCAACACCGTGAAGTTCATTTAGTACGGTTTCTAGGACAACGGTTGTGCAGGGAGGTGATTAGTATTAGATCATCTCAAAAACTAGGCATTTCACCCAAATTCTACCCACATATTAAGGCTGGGTGAAGCCACAGAGTTTGTAGCTGTTAACAGATTAAATAATTTATCGTAAATATATATATATATATATATATATATATATATATATATATATATATATATATATATATATATATATATATATATATATATATATAAATCCTTTATAAAGACTACCATTTTACTTACATGACTTGCTTTAAAAAATAAAAATACGAATTACTGCTTTGTCAAGTTTTATTTAAATTTATAATAATACTATTGGTTTAAATTTGTTTAAATAAAATATACTAATAAAAAAATACATTTTCATTTCAATAATAGTTAGGGGTATACATCTTTTACTTCCTCATCCTCCATGCATTAATAAAAATCATATTTTTTTTTTACCTTAATTTGCGGTAGTTTCTCGTTTCGTATCCAACAGAAATCCTTTTTATTTATAAGTATGAGGTGTGGATTGAGTGGATAAATATAAAAGTAAGAGGTAATAACAGGTTATTATAGCGTATATACCTTATTATTATTATTAGTATTATTTTATACTTTATTAATGGCGCTAAGAAAAACCATGCCTATTCAGATTGTTATACACATTTGAAATCCTTAGCTCATTAAGTTGCTGTGTTATGTTTCAGTAGGGCCACTATAAAAACTGGCTTCCTTTCCTAAGGTCGTTAACTGTGTTCACATAAAAGCCCTTCAACAGATTCTTGGCTTCCTAACTTTCTTTCTTCGATTTTCAACTTCAGAAAAAGATCTGGATTGCAGACTTGAATCAGACGATTCCTAAAGTATGCATTACGTATGTGCAAATCGCATTGCTTAGTAAATAGGCATAAGTTGTGATAGTGCAAGGAGGAAATGAAATAAACAAAAAAATAATTTTATTTAGGCAATGTTCCCTTATAAGGATCGAGGTAGCTTGTGTGTAGATTTCTGAATTTGTATAATAAAGTTCCATGTTCAAACTGGCTGTAGCAGATAAATTATTTAATCTTTTAATGTCAACGGATAGACCCTATGGGATCTACCAACCTTCCTGGGGCTTATCCAGGCTCTATAAAGTTGGGACCCTTAATTATAGAACATCAGGTGGTTGTGCATGATTTCAGACATATCATCTCCATGCATAACCTTTGTCCTAGGAACTGCACAGTCTCTACCATATAATGAACAAAAGACCCTTCATGGATTGTAGTGGTACAGATTTTTTCAAAAGTATATTTACAATATACATATATACATATATTTTCAATAAGTATATTATCAGTTAACACCAATCCAGTTATAATATCCTAAAGCCTCCAATCTCATATCACTGATCTTGAAGAATGGTGTCAAAACTGGAGAATTAAAATAAATTCTCAAATATCGCATCAAATCACTTTTATCTTACGTCGTAAACCAATGACTTCCTGTCCTTTAGTATCCTTTAATAATATCCCACTGGTGCCTGTAGAACAGATCCGATACTTAGGGTTGCATCTCGACAAACGATTAACCTGGAACCCTTATACAAGAAAAGACAAGAATCAGCTCGACGTTTCAGGCTACTTCAACACTTACTAGACAAACGCTCTAAGCTCCCAATTAATTACAAAAGATTCATCTACATGACCATCATACGACCTATTTGGACTTACGGAGTAGAACTTTGGGACTCCACTAAGCCATCGAATTCCTCTCGTATCCAATTCCTACAATCCAAAATCCTTCGTAAACTCCTCATTGTTCCTTATTTTGTTAAGAATAAAGTCAACCATAATGACCTTAATGTCCCATTTGTTGCTGATATGACCCGACCCCGCTATCTATCCTTTCATAACAAACTTGATTCCCACTCAAACCCTCTAGTTTTAAACTTAGCTTCCTCTTCAATTCCCGATAATCCTCTGAGGCGTCTGAAAAGAAGATGGCCACGTGACCTTCTTAGTTGAACTTGTGATTTGAATACTACCAGAGAGTAGTTTCTCTATTTGTCATTATCTCATGTCATTATGTATCACTTAGTCTATTTACTTGTTTTATTATTGTAATCCAGTTGTAAATATCAATCAATAAATAAATTTTAAAAAAATAGGTAGGATATGTCGGAATTTATTTTAACCCTCCGATTTCGACACCATTCTTCAAGGTCTATGATATACGGCAAGGGTTCAGGATACAATTAATAGTTAATTATTCGCTGTTAACTCATGTTTCATCAGTATAAGTTGTGAGGAGAGCGTTAAATTAGTTTAGGGTATTACCAGTATAAATCGTATAGATTGGGTCTTAATATACTCCTTAGGGAACACCAGGATTTTTAGAAAAGCGAAAAAAACAGGCACCATCGAGGATTAGTTTGGATGATCTCCCAATGAGGAAGGAACGAATAATGAGAGAGTAAGAATTTACGGAATTTCTAAAGTAGTTACGGATTTCCAACGCTAGTTCTGAATCTAGAATGACCCCTGTCAGTAATCATAAAATAAAAGCAATAAAAACGTATTTTCAGTTATTACCGATAAGTAGAATCAGACTCAAACGATATAGATAACTTTTAAGTATACAAATATTAATCCTGTAAAAAACGGACCAAACCTAAGAAAGCTAGAACAGAAAAACATATTTTTAGATAATCATTCCTACTTAATATGTTAGTATAATATGTTATATCTGAGATAGGTGTTTCCTGCTTTTCAAAGATTAAGATAGTTAACTCACACGTTACACACAGGAAGTGCTGTCTTCTGTTACACTAAGAAAAACGTGGATAGTGCTGATGTTTGAACATCTCACCTTTAGTAAAATAATAATACTTCTTAACCCATACAAAGTGCATTATTATTTAACACTAGTTGTGTAAATAAATAAAACAATTTTTGCGTTGAATTTCTAGTTAATTTTGAAGCAAAGAAACAGACTGAGGAATGGTGGAAAACCATTTATACTTTACTGTTATAACTGGTCCTCGTTAGATTCGTTAATATTTTTTATTTCTCGACATTATTATATGACTTAAGTCACAAAACACTGAGCCCCTTCGGGATCTTCGGCCGCATAACGGATGGAGGGGAATCCAGACACGTTGCTACGAACTGCGAACCTTTGGGACCAATTCAACGGTATTGATATGTTCAACCGACGTACATTCTGAATCGAGGACGGTGAAAAATCAGGCTAGAATCAAGGATTACGGCTGTTCGTGAACAGAAAAATTACAAGCACCTATATTTCTTTCCCTGTTGCAGATTGGTCGTGTAACACATCTCCGAACAGTTATTTGACATCCTGAATAAGCATACCAAGATGCCCAGTTTTCGCGAGTTGTCTCCAGTAGGCTGACAATACTGTTAAGCAGTCGGAATTGGTCTTCGAATTACCACTTTTACGGATACGGTTTCAAATCTTAGGAAATATTGATTATGAAAAAAAAAATCAATTTTTAAAATAATATTGTTAGTAATGCCAGTAACGGCTGAAAACGACTAAATAAGAATGTTCTTAATTGAGTAAAACTAGTTTAACGGTGCCTAAAATTGAGGTAAGGTGGCTGCCCCGAGTTAGACATTGAGCCATTCTAACATCTTTACAGGACCAGCAATACGATTTTAATAAATACAATGATACTGATTCCGGGTGCATTTCGCTGTCTTGAACATTCAGGGAAAAGTGACTAACCTCCTTTTTCCCCTGTAGTCTTCGTATGAAATGGTGATACGGTATGATGATAATTTTTTTTTTTTTTTTTTTTATGATGATTTTTGTATGAAGAATACGAAAAAGCAGCAAATTATTGTATCAGTCATTCACATCGAATTCAATAAACTACCGACAGTTCTTCACAATCTATCATCATAAGCATTATCAACATCAGAAAAAAGTCAAAATTTCAATTAATATGTTTATAATCACCGATTTTTTAAATTTTGTTTTTATATTAATGGTAAGAAAAAACAGCAAATTATTATATCGGACATTCATATCAAATTCAATAAACTATCGACAGTTCTTTACCTCTGCTCGGGTCATCATAACAAAAGAATTCGATGAGATAGTAGGATATATGAGACTACCTATATAAAAAAAAGAGAAACAAACAAGGGAGAAAAAAGGGACAAGAAGGATGTCCTAGGGCGGATAAAAAAACACACACAAAGCCATCATCACTTGTCTCCCCGATTATGAAATTAGTGGTGGCCCGAATGGCGGTAAAAGATGGCGGAGGTAGGTTTAATTATTAAATATGCTAAGTTGGCAAGAGTGGGCAGAAGAGAGGAGGACCCTTACCTGAGATCGGGACAAAAACTGATGGTCCAATTTATCCAGCTCAGATCTGGACTCGGAGGGAACACATGTTAGCTCGGAATGAATTAGTCGTTCCAGAATCGGGGAGCAGTCGGAGCTCTTTTTTTTAGGCTTGGATTCCTCCCACCGGCGCCAAACCCCTCCCAGTCGCCCTCCACCGTCGTCCCAATTCGCTCTCGACGGGTAAGTTCGCAGGCATTTTGGAACCCTACCGCATATCCCTTTCGATCCAAGGGTTGCTATAACAGTTTTCTTTTTTAGGAGAGCCTATGCAGGAACTAAATACAGGTTGATATTGAATTCTTCGTAAGGTTGTCGAACCTTGTCATATAATGAGGAAATAAAGGAGGAGATAAAGAAATAAAAAATTATTGTTTACAGAAAGGTCGATCTGTGGTCGACAATCTAAGGTCCCCCATCATACATCCAATTTGGATTTTTAAAAGGCAGACAATTTATGGGAAGGGTCTTGGGTTGACTGTGTGAGCACCAACAGGATCTGTAGGTCCAATAAGCTCTATTTATAGAGGCTGTGTGAGCCCAGGAAGAATGCTATAAATGAATATTATTTGGTAAATCTTATTTATTAATTTTTAAAAAATTGTCTGACGTTCGTGAAAAGGTGGAATGTTAAATTTTAGATTTTACATTAACATTGTTCATGTGACTAAATACTTTTTTTAAGTATTAAATATAGCTCAAAACTATTATTCAAAAAGAAAATTATTATTGATTACAATGACTTTAAAATGGCCTATTTGTTGCAGATTTATCCTAAAATAATAGGGTGTATAAAAAAAAATGACCGTTTTATCAAATTCCTAAGTTCAAAAGTCTGTAAATATTTTAATGCTATTTATTATTTACCAACACTAAATAATCCCTTTAGAGCATTCTCTAAGCTTGATTATTAACATTTGATTCTTCAAAAAAAGCCACGGTTTAGTTATTTATTTCAAAGAAAAAACATGACAGTGTCCTACGAAATTCTCGTAATTTTAAGACATTACTGGAAAAAAAATTTCACAGCCGCTGAAGCAACTCGTGAAATTATTAAATATGAAGGGGAAGGTGTCCTTCACCAGCGCATTGCGCGGCGTTGGTTTGAAAAATTTAGCAGTGGAGATACGACGTTGAAAAGGAAGAAGGGCTCCGGGCGACCATTAATGGATATTGGTGAGGTTCTGAAGGAAGCTGTTAGTCAAATCCGTCCACAAGTACTCGCGAACTGTGAAGTGTGGTGTGTCGAAAGATATTGTTCGTCACCATCTTCTCTCCATGGGGAAAAATGGCCAGTAGACGGTCTTTTTTTTTTATACACCCTATTATTTACATTATCTTATTTTATAAACTCCATAAAAGTCATCAAACATTGCCGATTGCTTCTCCTAGGCGTCAGAAAAAACAACTGATATTGAGACCTTACATTGTTGTGCAATCAATTACAAGTTTTAGTCAGACCATAGTCACGTCATATTGATCAGGTGTCAGTTTTAATATTATTTTTGAAAAACTCTATGAAGATAAAACTGGAGTCTATAAACAAACTCTTGAAGTCTAAAATGAAGAGTCGTGATTTCAGAATGTGGTAGAGACTGTACTATTTATCTCTCTCTCTCTCTCTCTCTCTCTCTCTCTCTCTATACCTATATATAGATATAATAATATATAGTATATGTCTATATTGGGTACACACTTTATAGATCCTTGGTGAGTGAGCCCCGTGCGGGTCTATAGATCCCATAGCGGCCGTCCGTGGATGTTAAATGATTAAATAATTTATCTTCCACAGCCAGATTTCATCCCTGTAGCCACCATATTTGAAACGTTATTCAATAAGAAATTCTATTGTTCGGGCGCCAAACATAGACAACGATACTTATCTATTGTTAAATTTAAAATTTATTTATTGGCATTTACAACAGGGAGGTGATTTGTCGAAGATCACGCTCAGCCTCAGGTTTTTATAATATATATTGGGTACCAGGAGTGTACCAGGAGGAGTCTCCAGATCCTTAAGCATATATCCTCTTTTGGAGACTAAATAATAAAAAACACCAAAACATAATAACATCATAACTGAAGGTATGAGTATACCTCCGAAGTATAGACACGTATAGTTATAGACAAGGTGGATGTATCTGTTGATTAGCATTACCATCATCATTATTAAGTACTTTATGTTAATTTTTGACGTGCTTAACACGAATTTTTTAAAATAAAGAATTTAAGACAATAGATAATAATTAGGCAGTAAACTTAATGGCCTATCAGGGAGGAAGAGTGGGGAAAAGAGGTTGAGAAAGGAGGGAGATAGAGAGAAGATTTATAGGAGAAGGGACTCAAGAGTATCTACGGAAGCCGCCGCGTTTTATCCTTAATTGCCGATTGAGAAATGACCTTTTTTGCCTTCTCGGGTTAACGTTAACACGTATTACGACCACCCAGAAACGATCTGATATGCTCCCGTTGTGGAGGGAGGGGGCAATATTTTAGTATAAAATAAAACCATGCGACTGGAAGCAATAACCCGGGTCGAAAAATAAAAGAATGAAATAATAAAATTTCTACTTCCCCACTTTTAAAAGCCGGTCTTTTGTTTTTATATTCTCACCCAATCACTCCTGGCATTTCTTCTCCAACTACTGGGAACATTTTTTTTTTTTTTTTTATGAAATACTTCTCTTTTCTAGAATTCTTAGGTAGGGAGCGGGATAGCTCAATAGTAGATCATTGAGTAGATCATTGAAGTCCCAGGTTCAAATCTTGCTGAGGCAGATGATTCATTTAATCTGTTAAGCACACTATACTCAGACCTTCCGGCGCTCACCCACTCTACATAAAGTGTGTACCTACTATAGATATAAAACTTTGGCTCTGAAGCGTGATCTCAGACATATAAACCTTCCTAAAAAACTATTGTCCTAGAAAATGTACAATCTCTGCCGCGTATTAGAAGTCTTCATGTATCAAAAAACGGATATTTAATAGCGCCTTAATATTAGCCAAACTATATGCGAAATACTACAAAAAAGCAAGAAGAAAGTGGAATAAAAACTGGTCTAGTGAACCTCCAGGGACTCATCTATCCTCTACAAAGTGAGTACCGTTAACTGTGGGAAAAAACTGGCGGTTAAAGAGCATACCTAATACAATTTATTCAATTTCTTATATTCTTCCTATGAAAAATATTTGGAATCCGAAAGGAAAATATATTGTAACTTATAATACAGTAATCCTCATACAAGACTGAAAAGACAAGAAACTGCTCGACGTTTTCGCCTACTTCAAAATTTACTGTACAAAAGCTCTAAGCTCCCAATTAATTACAAAAGACTCATTTACAAGTTATCAGACCTATTTGGACATACGGAGTTGAGCTTTGGGGCTCTACTAAACCATCCAATTCATCTCGTATCCAATCCTTACAATCCAAAATTCTTCGTAAAATCCTCAATGCTCCTTAATATGTCACAAACAAACTCATCCATCATGATCTTAATATCCCACATGTTGCTGATTTGGTCCAAACTAGATACCTATCCTTCCATGACAAGCTCCATACACACTTGAATCCGCTAGTCTCTCAACTTGCTTCCCATACCATTCCTGATAACCCTCCGAGGCGTCTGAAAAGAAGATGGCCTCGAGACCTTCTACTATAGAACTTTATTGGACTGCTACCGATGAGTAGTTTCCCCACAAATGTTTTTTGTAGCAGATTTACTTTTTGTTGTAAATATTAATCAATTAATCTAGGAAAAATTATAATACAGTTATCTCAACTAACAATTATTTTGTTATTTTGGACTTTGTCATTGTTGAAAATATTCATTCGAGGGGATAATTGTAGGAATAGATGGTCTAAGGATTATTCTAAAACTCATAAAATAGATAATTTTTAAACGATAACAAAAGGTAATGGATGAAGATGAATGTGTAAAGAACTGTAACTTTATTTCAAAGCTTTTTCAATATTAGGACTTGAAATAAAATTGAAAGACCTACCAATATTCTACACTTTCATTATATCAAAGAACATAAATTTCTTCACTGCTTATGATTTTTCATATTGAAAATATTTTATAGATTTTAATTCGGTTACATCAAAAATAATTTATTATTATTGTGGACTCTGTGCTAATCGGCAAATATATTCAAATGAGGGAGTAATTGTAGGAATGGTTGATTAGAATAGGATATCCATTAGTTATATTTTTTTATTGAGGATGTACCATATGTCTGATAAACTGGATTTAATGCCGGAACTAGGTCTTGCTTAGACGAAAACTATGTGTCCTTTTTTTTTTTTTTTAACGAGCCTAATGTTTTAGCAACTGTGTTTCTCTGTTCAACAACTGAGAAAACCTCCTCAGAAAAACAAAACAAACAACAAAGGCAACCTTACAAGGGGCCTTATACCGTGAGAGAGATAAGGGCGGGATGCATACAGATGTATAAAACTGGAAGTCAGACGGCGGTAGAAGTTCTGGGAGGCTACGGCGCCACTGATATTGTAATAGCTAGCCTCACCTGTCCACCGTCCGGCTCATCCGTTAGTTATATCTCAGAGGGCACGTAGTTCCTAGTCTGTATTTCCGTTTTTAGGTTTCTGCAGATCTCAATAACTAGTACAAGCTACCCAATGAGGAAAACTCAAAAAAAAAAAAAAAAGAAACAAAGTATATTGTCTAAAATACATAATAAGAAAAATATTCTCAACAAAGCCATAATACATCCACTCTTATAAAAAATAAAATAAAAATTATTCAACAAAAATATGTTTTTTTTTGTTTTTTTTAAGAAACGGCCTTTAATGACGACGCGAATATCATTACTTTATCCCACTATTTTTTCATCATTTTTGCTTCCTTTCTTCTGACCACGCGGTATACTTCCGTTTTTCTTTATTTTTCCACAAGAACATTGATTTTTTAAATTTCTTTGATGGGAAAAAAATCATTGACACCAAATTTGCTGGATACGATACTATGCAGGAGCAAATATAATATTGATTAATAATAAATCGGAGAAAACCCACCAAAAATAGCATAACAGGAGAAGGGGAAGATAAACTGTCCCGTAAAGAAAACAATTTGGCATGCATAATTTCATTAATAAATTCTCAAAACCTTTGTAAAATATATCGCAACCTGCAAATTTTTATTAATATTTAAAATGCTTAGTAATTTAAATTATTACATCATTATCATTCATAAATCATTATTAAAACAGGAAAGAATTTTTCTTCAGAAATTTTTTTTTTAATTATTTTTATTGAATTGTACAACTGTAATATATACATATAATACAAGGGCTATATGAATATATAAATACATGACAGGACATGTAGAGGCACTACCCACTGGCAGCACTCTAATAACATTTACTAGAAGGTCCCGAGGCCATCTTATCTTCAGACGCCTAGGAGGATTGTCCGGGATGGAATCGGATGCAAGGATGGAAACTAGTAGGTTTGGATGGGCCTGGAGTTTATTATGGAATGATAGGTATCTGAAATGGGCTAAATCGGTAACATATGGAACGTTAAGGTCATTATGGATTGTTTTATTTGTGACAAAATAAGGAGCGTTTAGGATTGAATACGAGAGGAATTCGATGGTTTGGTGGAGCCCCATAGTTCAATTCCGTAATTTCATATAGGTCTTATAACAGTGACATAAATAAGTCTTTTGTAATTGATCTGAAGCTTTGAGCGTTTGTTTAGTATGTGTTGAAGTAGTCGGAAGTGTCAAGCTGTTTCTTGCCTTTTCAATCTTGTGTGAGGGTTCCTCAGAAATTAACGTGCATAGAGGAATCATTAAAATGGCAGAATGTTTCACTTTTTTTTATGAAATTTATTTTTCAAATACGTTTTATATCGATAAGCCACAGTTTAGGAAATAAAGAGGAACTGATAAGATTTTGATTCATCCCAAAAAATTAAATTCTAGTTTAATAAATTCATTGGCAACGGAGAGAAACTGGACTTAAATACCTCTATGATAACAAGAAATTACTGTTATATTGTTTATTTTCATAATACTGTAGAGAAGCGAAATAATGTAGCAAGTAATATATATATACATATATTTTTTTTACCATAAATATAAAGATTGGCGGCTGGACTTTAGGAAGTGTTAAAAATGTAGATGGAATTTGGTAAGTTATCAGAAACCGGTATGTCCGAATTCATGTCAACATTTCACATCGTAAGCGCTAAGATGCCATCAGTAATATTCAAACATTAATACCGTTACCCAATTATAGGGTTTCTGAATTTTTACCATTTTCTGATCATAAAACTTCTGATTTTGTAAATTTCTTTTTTTAACTTATCTTTTAATTTTTTAATAGTAGTTCTCTGCCGATCTGCGATTAAATCGGATTTAATTTAGCAATACCATTTTAATTAGATCTTAATCCGATTACAAACATACAAAATAATTTTTAAAAATACCACAAAATTCAATCACAGCGATTATATAATTTTCTGAAGAGGTTTCTTCAACGAATAATAATCAATTTTATTATTTACCAATATGTATATGATAATATATCTTGAAATATTTCAGATCAGAGTGTTAAGACTCTATGGAATATTTTGTTGTGCGGGATTTGAACCATGATTTCCGGCATGGCAACTCAGTGCTTTACCACTGAGCCAATATTTAGGATATGAGGGCTCTAAATTATTGCCACTAATATACAGATACATATATGCATATTTACCTATTATATAGTTTTCATGACTCTTAATATTTTTTTTCTTGCAGCTCCTGAGATTCAGACATATGCTAGTTAAACTATTTTCTGCGACGTTTCGATACAATTTGTTTATCATAACTATTCTCTAACTGTGAAAAAACCCGGCTTGTAGTGAGTATATATATGCATATATATATATATATATATATATATATATATAGAGAGAGAGAGAGAGAGAGAGAGAGTGAGTGAGAGAGATTTAGGTTTAGTGGCAAAGATTGGAACTTACGCATAATTTTATTCCAAGCAAAGTCAATGAACACGAATTTTTGTTATAAGCATGTTTAACTAGGAATCAGTTGGCAATAAAATCAAAATCCTGGCATGATAAATTTTATAATTGCAGGATAAATTTTCATCTTACTCATTATTGATTCTTATGATGTTACAAACCCGTCTTCAAGGGAAAGCAAGAATCATAGTAGAGAATCATTTTCCTCCAACTTGTACGTATTAGACAGAAATACCACTAGAATTCTATTCGCACTGATGATTATTCCTTATTATTATTCAACGTACGAATTCGCCATTTACCCCATTCGATAAATGCCATGATCGGAAAAAAGGTTTGGGGCAGCAGCTGCCGGAGGACACGAAACTATGCAGCAGATGGCAACCTACCTCCACATTTTACTACCTTCCTAATTTTTCTTTATCTCCTTTGAAACCGCACTCATCTTATCAAGGAAGACTAATTTCATCGTTGACAAAAACAGTTCATTAGGGTAGCCTACGTTTTTTTTGGGTGACAGAAATTTGTAGATTCAGACTTAAATATAACCCAAACGCAGCTTGAAATGGATTGGATGTATGTAAACAATTGTTCTATAAAAATACTTGTTCCCATTTATTTTTTCAAGATTAATATAACATTGTTCGCTACGCAATGTAATTCACTGGTTTATTGATGGATAGAAATTATTTAAAATAATTAAAATTTTCCATCACTTCAAATATCCTATGGAATATCGATGTTTAATTAAATTTGTAATTTAATTAAATAATGCTTAAGATAAAATATAGCAGTGGTGTACCAATGATAAAGTTGTTAAATTTACATAATGCATATTAAAACAGAGCGGGGCTGTTCAGTGTGTAGAGCTCTGAGTTGAGAGAAACTCCTGGGTTCAAAGAAAGCTGTGACAGATAAATTATTTGCTTACAGCCACGTATTGAACCCTTTGAATATTGAAAATAAACTTCTTTCATTGAAAATAAACTAATTTCATGGAAAATAAACTCATTCTTTTGTTTTTAATGGACTTACATGGTTTCTCATCATTATTGTTTGTACACAGATCCCACTCTTCCGGTTCATATATTTTAAATAATATTTTATAATTCCAACCATCCCTACTTCTGCATTTAGCTTATTCCAATAGTTTTATTTTTAAATACTATTTTATTCTTTACAATTTTTCTCTATTTTATTTTAATTTGTGTTGTATCTTGTGTATCCAGTCCCGAAGAAGACCTGCAATGTTGGTCGTAATGTTGGTTTCCAATAAACAGTTCTTCTCTTTCTACGAAATTATTTCTTTGACCTCTACCCGGGCCATTTTCTTCCCCAAATAACTACACAAGTAACATGAATTTTTATAATGGAACCTTTCAGATTATATACAAAGCTTTTTGCAAATTTTGATTGATCAATATGTTAATATGATTCCTATTACAAAATATTTCCATGAGCAATCTTAATCATTCCAAAAGATTTATTAAATTAGCATTTTTTTTTTTACTTTTTTAAAAACTGCGTAAAAGTCTTTGATTTCCAACAGCACTTAAAGTCTGTTTGCGTTTTTGTTTTCTGTTCTTCTATTACTTCAAACAAATTAGCTAACGGTATCCTAGATCAATCGACCTCATCTTCCATTCAACATAGCGCAAATACAAGAACTTTCAAGAACTCTAATACCTGAGGGGGCTAGATAAACAACCGTATGTGGGTGGGACAACATTGCTCAGAAGTCTTAACGGTACTCCGAAGACGCACCCCATACTGCATCAAAGAAAGGAATTGTAGATAATGCACCTTCTTCTATGTCGGGCATAGCCGGAATGCCAAGTGCACTAGTCGCAACTACGACTGACAATTCCGAACCGTCACTTTTTCCAGGACAGCTAGAAGATACCATCGCCACTTCTTTGCATTCCCGTTTCTATGTTACCAAAAAACTTTGTATTCTGCGTAGGCGGGCGAGGATGGTGGGGGCGATTCCCTGTTTGTCGTACAAAAAAAATTCCTGGCGAACCCGCTTTCATACTAGGCCACAATTGGCCAGAGCTCTAGTTGTGGCATTCTCTTTTTCCAGTTTAGTCCAGGGAAAGCTTCAATAGCCCCGAGAGAAATCGGAGAAGGGGATTTATGGTTTTTTAGACGAGGAGTGATTTAGATTTGTGGTGGTATGATCTGTGGAGTTTTTATGTTTCGTAAAGAGAAACAGGCAATTATTATTGTTATTACTGTACTTATTATTGTTAATATACTCATTAAATTACCTCATGAATCACACGATTTATTCCACTTTTTATCCTTATTTCTGCAAACTATTCCGATGTTGGAAGGATTAACGATACAGCCATAATGACTAAATACAATCGTGATGTATCGGAAAACACAGAAGAAAGGAATAGCTAAATAAAGGTGGAGACAAGACTGAGGAATGAAATAGGAAAGTGAAAAAGAAGCTTATCTCCCAACAGATCGTAGCTCGCAGCGAGGTGCTTGTTATTTTTTTTCATATTTCTTTTAAACTTTTTGGTTTAACGATCCATCTCAGTTAGAAGATCTAAACCTGATGATCGTATTTTCTTGCAGCGTTAAGGCATACCAAATACCAAAAGTGTCTGAGGAGTCTTTTTGCTTAAAGTATCACGAAGAAAAGTGGCGCTAGCAATAAGTAAGGAGTTCAATGCTCCAACTTTGAACCTAGACATTGAATTTATTTATTATTTGTTCATATTTTTAAACTTGTACTCATATAATGATTCCGAGAACAGTTCATATATTAGAACTCAAAATCAAAAGACTTAAAACATTTTTATACTTAATTTATTTAACATTTTTAAAATGTACTGGGGAGTGGGTAAGCTGAGTGGTAGAGCGCTGAGCTATTTTGACGAAGGTCCTGGTTTCAAATAGTGCTGACAGGCAAATTGCTTAATCTGATAACAGTCCGGGGATGGAAATTATGGAATATGGAGACCCTCCTGGGGTTTACTCAGCCTCTTTAGGTTTTGTGATCCAAGACTAGGTACTGACTAAACCTTTGTTTTAGTGGTACAGGTTTTATTTTCTGTAACACGTATAATTTACTAGTTATTCCATACTGACATTTAGACCATCGTCAGGACAGAGGGATTTTTACATTGAGGAGTATCTCGAATACAACATCTTATAGCGGGTTTTAGTTATTGTAGTAATTTTTTTTATAGCCATTAACACATAAAAGCGTGGCTAATTATATTTCTAGGTGTGTTAAGACGTTTGGGAGGACATGCTGACACAAAGAACTAGAGGAAGCTGCCGACTGAGAAGAAGTTCCGGAACATTTCCTCTATTAGCATGGCTCATTACTCGTGCGGAGCTGGTCCCAGAAGATAGCATCTCCACAGGCAGCCAGCTTCACCATCGCGTCTTCAATACCTTCCGTTATATCTTTTTTAGGATGGGGCTTTTAATGCCGTCGAAGAAATTTTTCCGAAAAACAATAATAATAACAAGCAGGTTTATTAAAAAAATTAACTATTTAAATTTACTGAACTCTCATTAGCAAAAAAAATATATAAAAATAACATTAAACACAAATAATAATTTTTAAATATTTGAAAAACTATTATTGAAGAATGTACGTAGAATATATATATAATAATAGAAATAAAGAATATATATATATATATATATATATATATATATATATACATATATATATATATATATATATATATATATATGAGGAAAAAATGGTCCGGTTGGGAGTAAAAAAAAATTCCGAAAGGAAACTGTTTTTTGGAAATCCAATGTTTCGACCCACATTACAGGTCTTCTTCAGAGCTAATTATAACATACAGACAACTAACTACAAAATACAGACAAATTAAAATTATACATGGTAAATATTAAAAATAAATATAAGCGTCAAGGTACCTGAGTGATAAAACAAAATAAAAAGGAGGTAAAAAAATAAATATAATTTTTATATATCATAATTCTCATTATTTCTTATTTGTATTACCTTCCTTCAATTTCATTTTATCACTCAGATGCCTTGACGGCTCCACGTATTTGTAATATTTATATGTATGTTATGTATAATTTTAATTTGTCTGTATTTTGTATACTTAGCTCTGAAGAAGACCTGCAATGTGGGTCGAAACGTTGGATTTCCAATAAACAATTATCCCTAATTACGATATTTTTTGTATGAATGTCTGTTTAAATGGATCAAAAAAAAAAATAATCTTAAACATGTTTTATCAGTTTTTATTTCAAGTTAGAAGTTATAACCAAAAAAGAGACAGCTTCCACAATTCGAGAAAAATAATGTATATATATTATATCAAGAAATTATTGCGAAAGCTAATTCAAATTATAAATGTCTAGTAACACTACCATAAAAGAGTAATGTGAACAATATATTAAAAAATACCTAAAATGTTTTCTATATTATCCAAAATTTTGCATATTACAGTTTAAAATTAGCTATAAAAGATCATATAGGAATAAATATTTCAATATACATACATATATATATATATATATATATATATATATATATATATATATATATATATATATATATATATGTATATATATTTATATATATATGTATATATATTTTTACATCTTATTCCTTAATGATTTTATTATTAATTTGTCTAAAGCCATATTTTCAAATATTTAAAGAAACTCGTTTTTTGTTTTTTAAAACTTGGATTTTATTCTTGTTATTAATGAACGAGGTCAAAACGTGAATTTCAAATTATTTTAAATTTGCTTAATTTGTTTTTCCTAACTACTTCACTTTATGTTTATAAATTCTTAATATTTTATTGTTTATGTATTTAAGCATTTTATTTTTAATTTAAATTCTACCTAGGGTTTGAATGTGTACATTATTTTTTATTTTTATTTATTTATTTTATTTTATTTTTTTTTTTATCTAGAACTTAGTTTATTATCATTTTTGCATTTATTCCCTTTTATTACCGCATGTATATCTTTTTCCACACATATATATTTTATGACATTCACTTATTTTATTTTGTTTATATCATTTTTTGTTTAGTTGTGGAATGATTGTAGCTACATAGCACCACTACTTATTGCCCACATGTGGCAGATTGTAATGTTTATAATAAAGGGTTTAATAATAAAAAAAATAATAATTTAAATTCTAAAATGTATGTAATGTATATTTTCATACTTTAAATAATTTTTACATTCAAAATTTGAAATTATGCAACGTAAATAGCAAACCAATTTTTTTTTTCAATTTTAAAAATACCTTGGCCACTGTGGACCATAACTTCATAACATCCTTCAAATCGAAACCTTTAGCGAAAAAAAAATAAGAAAGAAAGGAAATAAAAAATACACAAGCGAGAGAAATAAACCGATCAGAATATTTATTTAGCGTTTGAATCCAGGACAAGATCGGGTCTGTCGGCATCTGTCTACCAGAGATACTGTTAGTGTCCTCTGGAAACCCGCAAGATCGGGAGATGAGCTTTCCGATCAAGAGGAATGCAGGAGATTCTAATCTACTGCCCGATCTGAAAGAGTAAGCATACCGCAATTTTGTGTTCGAGTTAGTTATTGGTCCAGTCATATCTTCCACAACATATATAAAACAAAATAAAAAAAAAAGGAGAAGCTATTTTGAAATGGTAAAGATTTTTGAGTGTGAAGATGTTTATAACACATGACAGTTTGATGTACAGAAGTAGTCAAAATATTAGATAAATTCTTTTTCATATAGCGCAAGGTCTCGGGTTTTGTAACATGGAAGAGACTTTACTGTTTTTAGAACAACGGTTACGCAGGGAGGTGATTAGTCCGACGTCACGCATAACTACCACGTTTTTCCCCAAAATTTAGTGTACCCACTTTATAGAGGCTGGGTGAACCCTAGAATGGTCTGTAGATCCCACAGGGTCCATTCGTGGCTGTTAACGGATTAAACCAGTTATCTGCCACCGCCGGATTTGAACCCGGAACCTTCAATATAGCAACTCAGCAAGAATATAGACACAGAGCAACTCAATCATATAAATACTGTCAATTTTATATTTAGGCTAGCGTGTTATTTAATATAATTCACTAAAAGCCAATTTTTCCGATGTTAGGACTTGATTACGAAAAGAATATAGAATGAAAACACAGCTTAAAGAAAGTTTAACGAATTGACTAAATCTCAAGAACTGAACTGAATGATAATAAAACTTATATATATTGTTGAAACCCAACTCAATAAAACAACCCAAATCCCAAAAAACCCAAATCATTATAATAATTATATATATTTATGTATGTGAGTGACTAAAATAACCATGGTTCCAGCACTATTTTTATAAAGTCCAAAAAGCGTATAATTTATATTAACATTCGAAAACAAAACATCAACTAAACAAGAATGTTACATCAGGTTATATTATGTGCCCTACACCTGCTACAGGCGTCCGCGTCCATCAAGGAAAGAACTAACCTAATATTGAAGGCTCATAAAAAAGGACATTTAATGTCGTATTATTTATTCTTTTTGTAGCTGTTAATAAAAATAAATAAATAATATTTTCATACTTCTTTATCCGGTCCGTAATACAGCCTGCAGTTTATGAAGCACGTCGTATATTAGGATGAGTCTGATCCTGAAAGCTATGTGCATTTTCGACCAAACACACCAAAAAAATAAAAAAATAAAATTACTTTATCCTGTTAGGTAGATTGTTCGGGGACGATACGACCGGTTTAAGACTGAATATGTGATAAGTTGGCAATATAAGACCCCACCGGCTAAATCCTCTTAAGCACACAGTCGGTCTTAATTGATTCTCAACAAAGACCCTGAAATCCCGGCCCGTTAACGCCGAAGAAGGTCGGGAATTTAACCAATTTCTTATATCTATATCTATAATAATAATTATATATATGAAAGACTAAATATTAAAAGTAATAACAAGTAAATATATTTTTATTGTAATTCACATTTTATAGTGTTTTTTTTTTGTTTTCTAATCTGAGCGAATCCTCTTATTTTTGTTTATTCTTTTTTTTATTATTTCATTACAAATATAAATATAATTTTCAATTATTCCATTTGGTTATTTATTTTTATTTCTCATCTTGGTTCCACATTCCAATTTTTCGTATTTTGGTTTAAGATTCTTATTTATTTTTTTTTATTTTTGTCTAATGACTAATTTTTGTTTAATTTAATTTATTTTTATCTTTGTTCTTATCTTTAGTAATTATATTATAACGTTTCAGAAGAATTATTATCGTTTTTTTTTTTTTCCTATACTATACTTATATTATTTGTGATTTTATTTTAGTATGTATGTTTTCTTAAAAAAATGTTTTAAGGGACATACAAATAGTGTATTAAGGGACATGTTTTAAGGGATAGGGTCTCGGAAAAATGATTTGTTTCTATTCTTTAACACTCTCTCTCTCTCAACAAACAAGTCCCTTCAAAAATTCTTGATTTTTAAGATATATTTAAGAAAATTAAATTTTAAAAATTCTGCAAATTACATTTGTTTAAATATATTTTTAATTTTATTGACATTGCACATCTTTATAGATATTTTATCATTATTTTTGCACACACATTCCGTTTAGAAATGTCCGTAATATCCGTAGTAGTTATCCGTGGTTTAGCGATAACCGAATAAAATTTGTTCTACAGGTGGGGCCAATACCTTATATCATAGTTTAATTTGCGATGAATTTTATAAAATGTTGTAAATATTCATAATGTAATATTGACTTTATCCCTAGACATCCTTGTAAAATAGACCAAGATTGGCGTTGAAATAAAAAAATTGTTAATCATTATTATATTCTTACCTGTACCAGCAAGGACAATTATAAGTTATCTTACAGCTGCTTCTTTTAATGCACAGGAGCATCAGCCGGGCAGGTGTAGCCCAACTAACGCTTTTAATCCTTAACTATACAGTTGATATATGTGAGGCGAAATGAATTCATATTCGTTTGACAACGCGGCATTTAGGCCTAAAAGGGGTCGCGCAGGGACACCACTTGAGACCATTACTCAATCTTTCGTCCCCCGGTGATATAGTGGACATCCTTATGATATAGGGGACGGCTCACATCCTATGAGATATTAGGTAGTGAGTGGTCAGATCGGTTTTAGATTATATATATAAAAAAGTTATAGCCGACTTAGAAGCAGATGCCCCTGGGGCATATATATGTAGCCGGATGACATGAGATCGGATGACGGAGTGGGAACCTTTCTTATGCTAATGGGAAGCTGGGTGACGGGAGGCACGCGACCTTCCGGCCAACCTCTAATTCTTTCGTGACAAACGTTCCTCTTCCTGGCCAATCACTTAGCGTCCCCGGAACCTCTTACCAGCCGCTGAGTCAGGGAGGCATCTCGTACCCGGGACTACAGAAGCGGAGATCCTCCCTCCCACCCTCCAACGACCGCCGATACATGGGAGTTATCGATGCTCTTGTTGGAATTGCTAATGCGAATGGATATTCTTCGATTATTGTCGACCGGGAAGGAAGCGGAAGGCATTTGGGTCCGATTGCGTTACGCCATTGTTGACAATGTGTTGATTTATCGTCGCTATGAATATGCAAATTGGCAAAGAACTCGATGACACTGGACAAAATATCGGCGGATGAAAAACTTTTCTTCTCAAAACCATTCAACATGCGATAACTCCGATACTAACGGATTGAGAAATAATGTTTATTTAGGCATAATTTGTATTAAAGTATAATCAACGTTAGAAATTAGCTGGAACATTCAGAGTTTGAGAACAGCTTAAACGAAGAAGATAAATTAATATTCATAAAAAAAAATGATTTATTGAAATTTACAACTGTATTATATTACAAATAAATAGAGGGAATAATACATAATTGCATGATATAAACGCAAGTAAGAGAAACTACCCGCTGCTAATACACAAATAACAAATTTAACAAGTCCCGAGGTCATCTTTTCAGCCGCTTCGGAGGATAATCGGGGTTATTATAATTGAAGCAGTAGAACCGTGGAACTAGTAGAACAGTACAGTTTGAAACAAGTGGGTTTGAGAGGGAATTAAGTTTGCCAAGAGATAGGGTTCGAGCCAATTTACAACGAATGGGAAATTAAGGTCATTATGGATGACTTTCTTCGTAGGAAAGTAAGGAGCATTGAGAATTTTACGAAGGATTTCGGATTTATCGATTAATATTCGCAAAAGTGGGAGTTATTTTTAAAATAGTAATTTTAAAAATGTCCTTTATTTTACAACCAAAATATGATACACTAGTACTCGATTACAAGAAATTTTTGTTTCTTTGCAAGATCTACATCTTCATGTAGGGGAGCGGAGTGGCTCAGTGGTACAGCACTGAGTTGCCATGCCGGAAATCCCGCAGCGGGCAATAATTTTATTTAGTCTGTGTTGCAGCCGGGAATGGACCATATGGACGATAGTCTAGTACTTAAATACGATATATTTCTGCAAAATCTAAATTTCCATCAGAAATACAAAAAGAACAACTTCGAAATTCATGAAAATAAGGCCTGAATCGATCAAGGATAAAAAAAGAGATGGATTTCATTTACTAGAGAGAGATTTCATTTACTAAGCCCAGTCTACTAAAACATTAATTTAGATAATTAAACAAATTACTTGTACTAACGAAAAATTAAAAAAAAACAAAAACAAAAACAAGATACTTATTTTAAGCATTGAACTTAAATAATTCAAATGAAGTTTTGTTAATGATGAATAAGTTATTTGTATCCTTACATATATTATATTTTTCTTATTGATAACTGTCCTACAGCTTCCTAATAGTAATAAAAACATTAAAAAATTTTAAAAGGCAGATGACAAAAACAACAAAAAATACCAACAGTAAAATAAACGGAGAAACGGGTTTGATATTCCGGTCAGACGTGTCGTAGCAAACCTATCGTCGACACATGCCAACGCGTCAATTCTAACATTTATCTGGCATTTGTTAACATAAATAAAAAATAAAAAAGCAATAATATTTGCGAATCGGTAACCACAAACACCATTGCACGGAGGTATGGAAATTACCATCTTAAGATATTTTCTTAAAGGTCGCTGTTTTAATCTTAATAATCTTTCATAATTTTTTGAAACTTGAGTTAAATCTTTCAATTAAATTTATCTGATACATTTTTAAATATTTAATTAATCAAAACTATATAGATAATCGATATTTAAGGTACTATTTTTATATCGATTTGAATTTGTAAACTAATCGATAACCAAAACTATAATATTTAGAATATCGAACAAGAGAAAGAAGGTTTACTCGGTATATTACAAAAAGGTCATGGTCAATTGAAATATTTTAAAACTCTCAAATCGAAAGATTTAAATTTACATGACAATATTTACTGATTACTTTGTTAATGTTTATAATTATTTACTTTTGATTTTAAAACAATTTAATAAAAAAGAACTATTGTTGATTGCAAATATTTTTCTTGATGGCATTGATCATAACAGCTTAAATCACACGGGAGGGGGGGGGAATCTTTAATACAAACAATAATAAAAAATATTTTTATATTATTTATTTATACTTATTTTTAGCTCATAGTTTATTATAAAATATTACAATATATTTTTTTTTTTTAATTTTATTTTGTAGCCCTAAAAAAAAAGTATCGGTTGTTATTCAAACCATTTGACTAATAGACGAATCATTAATAAAAATGGCCAAAATCCCCAAAAGATGCATGAAATAATTATTATATCACAATTGGAATACTACAAACATTAGAGTGTTGTAAAAAATGTGACTGTTGTAAGATGTGTCGCATTTTATCTTCATTGGTGAGAGTCGTTTTTTTGGGATATGCCCTGATGATGTTTGAATTGGCTAAACATGATAAATTATTTTTCAGTATTTTAGAAATTTATTATAGCAATACCGCATTTTTTTCTCAGTTTGAATTAAATATGGCAGTGACAGATATTTATTTAATCTATAAACAGCCGGGGTTGGACCTTTTGGGATCTGATGACGTTCCAGGGGCTAACCTAGCCTGTATAAAGTTGCTACCCTTAATTGGGGAAAAACGGGCGGTTGAGCGTGATGTCGGGCAAATCACCTCCCTGCACAAGCGTTATACTTGAAAGAGTACAGCCCCTGAACCCAAAAACCTTCATGAGTTGACGTGGTGCAATTTTTTATTTTATCAAATAACATACAATGAACCCTGGTAGCTCAATGGATCAGAGCACTCCGACGCAGACGACCCGGGTTCGAATCCCGGCCAGTGCAAATCTTTTCTCTTCAAAATAAAAATATTTATAAATATTATTAAGTGGAAAATCCACCTCCTTTAATCCACCAACCTAGATTTTCGTATAAAATCTCAGCATTCTTCCTGTACATCTCGATGTATGGAAACAGTTCAAGTCTCTAAAATGTCTCGAATAGGCAGGGATAAAGGTTCTGAAATATACGTAGCTGGCGTAAATAAATGATTCCGCAACACTTTTTCATCTGTTTCAAACAAAAGAAGCCACGATAATCAATGGTGAAGATCAAAAACGGGTTGAAAAGTGACACTAAAAGCCGATTAAAAAAGCTACATAAGGGAGACTATCCGTATTAATTGGTCTGTTTATCAGGAGTGGCCGGCGGAGCACAAATGGGACCACCAAACCCAAGCGACCGGTTTGGAGCAAGTCCGTGTTGGACATTTTTCAGTCCTTTCATCACGGCAGCTTTAACATCCCGTGTACGTGTGGTCTCCTCCCTACCAATCCCCCCAGTCAAAACACTAATTATATCCTCCGGTCCTGATGCTTACCGCGATTTTCTACGGTGAGGGGGGTACTAAAAATGGCCAAAAAGTGCTCAAACAAATCTGGAATCCATATAACTATAAAACATCTAGAAAAGATGTCCAGAGTATCTTCTATACAAGTGATCATGAATTCCCAATATGCGCATTATATTCTCAACCATACGGAAGTAGCGATGAGGTATATCTGTTATGAGTTTTTGTTCTCTCGTGTTCCTTATCTCTGATTTATGTGAGTTGAATTCTTCATAGATAATTTTACTTCTGAAATAATGATATTGACTGAGCTTCTGGGGTCCGGTCCTGGGGATTTAATCCTTCTAAATTCAATCCTAATTGTCAAAATTCCTTCTGAGTATAAACACCCTAATTATGCCAGCATCAAAAGTATCAATCTATAAAAAAAATGACAAGGCACGAGTCATAATGACTAAACTTAGTCAGGAATTTTTATCAAAAGACTATTAGCTACATATTATTATAAAAAGCTTTACAAATTATGAGGTATTGACTGAGCTACTGGCGCTTAACAAGATCATTCAATGCTTCCAATTCAATCCTTCTCAAAAATCTTTCTTATTTTAAATACCCTTAAAATGTCTGAAGTAATATTATTACACTTAACAAAGATCCAAGTCATGGTTAATACTCATATTGATTGAGGATAGCCAGAAATTTTGATATTAAACAAGAATTAACGATATATTATTTTATAATATCTATAAATTAAAACATATTGAGCTTCTGAGGCTCAAAAACATCTAATCCTTGTCGTCTAAAATACTCCTTTTTTTAAGTACCCTTTTAATGTCAGAAGTAACATTATGACTAACATAAATCAGAGATAAGAAGAAAAAGAGTACAAAAAACTCAGAACTGATATACCAAATCTCATATCAACAATCAAATAAAAATAATTAAATGTAGTACATTACTTCAAACCATATCGACAGTTAATCACACGATAATACGGCAATGCCAAATATTTTATAATAAAATTACCTAGCGTCAGTTAAATAATATAAAAGTAAATTATATTACATCCCAAAATAAATGTTATTATAAATTATATTACATCCCAATCAATTTTTTTTTTATTACATCGCATACTTATATTTTCAATTTTTTTACATTTCTAACTGTCATTCTACGAGATACCTATTCATTTCTTTCTACATATTCTTGTATTATTATGTTTCATACATTTTACTTATGTATCCTCTAGGAGTCTATTATCATACATTTTATACCTATAATTAAACTAGTTTTTTCTAAATCCTTCATATTCCACCCCTTTTTTTATATTTTAGTCTTCTCATTTTGTATCTTTCTGTTTACCACCTCATTTTTCTTTCACTTTATATTATGTTTATATTTTTATCATTTCTGCACATTTATTTTCTGTATTTTATATTCGTTATCTTTAATTATTATATCTGTCACTATTTTAATTTCTGTTCATTATCTTTAATTTTATTGTATCTGTCACTACTTTAATTTTATTATATTCTGTCACTATTTTAATATTCGTTATCTTTAATTATCATATCTGTCACTATTTTAATTTTCTACATTACATGTCACTATATTCTTGTAACTGCAACGTTTTTTTTAAATATTTTTGTTCTGTTTGTTTCTCTCTCATAGCCCTGAAGATGGCCTACATTGTAGGTCGAAACGTCGGCACTATTAAAATATAAGTCTAGTACTTATTTGTTGTTTTTTTTTTACTGCACCCCCAACTATCTCCGTTCTCCATAAAAGTAAATGCAATAAAGAAAAAAAAACTTGGTGGATTGTTTAGTATTGCTAATAGATAAATGTAAATCCCATCTCTAATGCCTATGGTAAGAGAAATATATTTAAAAATTAAAGATTATCATAAACAGAGTTTGGAAAAACCTGGGGATAAAAGTTTTAACAAATTATATCACTTAAAACAGATAATTAATTATAGATAGTTTAATTAAGAATTAAAATATAGTAAATTAAACTTATCTAAAAATCTGAGATATTTTTCCACTAAAAAAAATAATGACCCCATTTCATTTCTGAAGTAAAATACATTTTATGAATTTAAGTGGCCTCGTAATTCACCTATACCATTAAATCTGATCGTATCAATTTGAAGATCAAGGAGTCGTTAAGGAACTAAGGTTCGATAACCGTAAAAAAAAAAACATTTGATCCAGAGGACTTTATTAAATTTGAACGTTAAACAAATTATTAAGGAAGATTTTTTTTTCTGAACCTTAGCACGCATCTAATTGTACGTTGCGCCGAAGCGATAAGTGATAAAAGGTTGTATAGATTCTATCTTCCGTAAGATCCATTCTAAACCAAAACTCGAGGATTGGCCCTCCCCGCGCGTTTCAGATCGACCAAACAAGATTAGAACGCTTAAAGGGGAAATTAAGAGATAATGGAAGCTGAGTGGAAGATTTGCTGCGGACATGGTTTACGAGCATCCGGAAAAGGAGGCACGCCTTGCGGGAAGAACGTAGGATGGAGTCTTGCCCTAGTTAGCTCAGACTTACAAGGCGATGTAAAAGACTTCTGGGTAGATAGTAGATACGAGGGTACCGCGAGATTACGAAAACCTCAAAGCCCACTCCGTTGATAAAATCTCGAACGTGGTCTGGGTTTTCATTCAGTTTTCTTCACTCGGTTCTCACTCCCGCTTCCATGGTTGGGAACGTTTCCCTTCCTGCATTCAAAACGGGAAGAAGGATTTCATTTTTAAGTATGAACTCAGCAACCGGATCAGCACTTGTTTTGCATGTATGGAAGGCTGCACACGGATCTTCAAGTATGCCAACATGCGAGGATACTGAGAATGGGATAAAGAAATGGTCTATTATAAACCAGAAAATGCCATCTCATTTGTGTATTAAGATGTATACCTAACCACAATGTAAAATTCCTGTATACAATTTTAAAACATACCTACTTCTATGATACTTCTCAGTTTCTTTGCGTATTCGACACAACCATAACGTTGTTTGGTAGCCGATCAAACAACATAAATATTTCCTTAAACTCGGCATTGGACCACCAGATCGAAGAATCTTTTAGTAAACTTATCTATAAAATTTTGTTTTAAAATGATTATAGATAATGATTATGATAAGCCTTGGGTTCTGAGATACAACAAAACCATCAAATTGTTATGGTCGAAAATCCTTCATATTATAAATACCCATATTACTTCAGAAGTAAAATTATTACCCACAACTGAGTCCTAAGGCATGATAAATATTCATAATCACTAAACATGACAAGAACTTTCGACATTAAACAAGAATTAATGATATAATAATTTTTATAAACTCAAGAAGTTGAGATTTTGAGGCTCTACAAACCCAAACCCAATCCTTATTGTCGAAAAACCTTCTTATTTTATGTACACTTAAAATCTCAGAAGTAAACTTATAAATGAAGAATTCAACAACCCATATAAATCAGAGATAAGAAACTCAGGACAGATATACCACATCTCATATCAACATCCAAATGAAACGAAATATACATAATACATAAAAACCTGTAACACTACACCCCGTCACGGGTCTGGGGTTCAGTGCATGGTAGAGACTAGTACTATTTCAAGGACAAGGGTTGTGTGAGGACATAATTTGTCTTGGATCACGCTCAACCGCCAGATTTTCGCTTATTTTTTGTACCAACTTTATGAGGCTGGGGAAGCCCCAGGAGGGTCTTAGATCCCATATGATCCATCTCTAACTGCTAACAGGCTAAATAAAAGCCTTGCCAGCAAAGGGATTTGAACCAGGATTTTCGGCATGGCAACTCAGTGCTCTAACACTGATTATTAATCACACCATAAAATGGCAATGCCTAATTGTTTCTTATTAAATGAACTAGCGTTGGAGAAATAATATAAAAGTAAAAAATATAAAAATTAATTTTTGGATGATCTGTTCAGTATTGCTAATAAACGCAAAATTCTTCTCGAATGCCAATTATAGTAGGAATGTCTTCAGAGTTTAGCAAAACTTCTACTGATATATGATATTATTTTTATTAATTCATTTAAGCATAAATGTCCTTCATTAAAAATTCTCCTTCTTCTGAATTATCTTAGATCGAAGAATAGAAAACTTTTTGAGAACAAAAATCTGTTATAATTTTTATGTATTTAGCGCTGCCATAATATCGTACTAAGATACCTGCCTTACTATTTTCAACAATGGACCAATCGTGAAATAACAGACAAAACGCTCTCGGGATACGTAGAAACAAAAAAAAAAAAAAAAAAACTGATACCGTCCGCAGTTTTTATCCAAGACTCCAGGGAACATTTTTGTTTTATTTCGCAGCACGGTCACGGAACACCCCAGAACGATTCTCAGAAATCGACATTACCATTAACCGTTTTGTCCCAAAATGGCGACCGATCACAGGATTCGAAAACTCGTACCTCGGCCATTTATAAAAGATATTTATAAAATATAAAGGGAAAGTATAAAGTGATTTGAAATCTTTATAAATAAAACATCTAAAAAAATATTATTTTATTTAACAAAAAATAATAGCATACTGTAATAATTCCCAGCGTTTTAACTTACAGAATTGAAAATGTTAGGAATGAATGAGTGGTTAGAAACAGTCGATTATTTTCAATTGGTTAAAAATCATCTCCCGACACAACCAATGTTTTAGTGCTCTGCTAAGACTTATCATGGGTTGTAGTGATACAGTTTTTTTTTCCGTTTCATTATTAAAGTTCCTTTAAAAAAAAAAAAAAAAAAAAAAAACTGTACCACTACAACCCGTGAACGAGTCTGAGGTTCAGTTCATGGTAGAGACTGTACTGTTTCTTGGATAACGGTTGTGCAGTGAGGTGATTTGTCCGAGATTAGACTTATAGAGACTGGGTGAGCCCCAGGAGGGTCCTAGATCCTATATGATCCATCTCCGGCTGCTAAAGTACTAAACAAAAGTCTTTGCCAGCAGCAGGATTTTCGGCATGACAACTCAGTGCTCTGCCACTGAGCCACTCCGCTCCTAAAAATACTGAACGGACTTCCTACAAATAAATTCTTTTTACTGAATGGAAAATACAAAAACTTTAAAAACTGATTCGCAGGAGTTAAAAATTCGCATTGATTGGTATTATTAAATTTAATACTGCTTAAATTATCATCTGTGCCTCGCTCATGAGATATATTAAATGTTGTAACAGATTCTTTTCAGATGAGTTCGGGGCTTCTTCACCTTGTTTAAAAGTACAGTCTCTCTCGTTTACTGAACTCAAGATCCTTCATGGGTTGCAGTAGTACAGATTTTTCATAATCACCCGTCAATGGATAAAAGTAAAGTGTTTAATAAAATGTTTTTTTAACTAGTTTCATCAATGCTTCCGTTTTGTCAGCAATGTAAGCTTCCTTGAGACCCCCCCTTCTTTTACATGTATATACTAGCTCTAAGATTAGGAAGAGACAGTTGATATGAGATGGTGCAGTTAGTTTATAGTTTGTAAGAGAGTAGTCTATAAATGTTAAATGTAGAGTAGTCAATAAGTTATAATGTTAATCTATAGTAGTCCCTTAAGAATAACAAACATGAACAAAAAATTATACATAATATATATCTGGGCAGAAGGCTACAAAATAAAAATCATAAGGTTTTTATAAAGTGCTAAAAAAAATATTTAAAAAAATACAAAGAACGAATCATTATAAGATACTAGCTTATGCCCGCGGCTTTGCTCGCGTGGAATTTGGTCTGCCACATAAAGTTTCGTGGAAGGTCATTTAAAATTAGTAATTTAATTATTTTTTTTAAAATATAAGTTACTCGTACATCCAAAATTTCAGATGTCTAACTTCAAAACTGACGGATTCTATACAACCTTTGAACCCCTATTATATTAAAGGGGAAACCCTTGGGGTGGAATTATCAAAAATTCTTTCTTAAACTATACAAAGAACCTATCTACAAATTTCAAGATGCTAAGTTCCCGATTTGCCTTTATGTACTATAACGGGGACGGACACATGGCTACGTGCCCCCACATAAATCTGCCCTTGCTCTAGCCTATGACGTATAACCTATTTTACTCAATAAGTTTCATCCGAATCCGTTTAGTAGTTTTTGCGTGAATGAGTAACAAACATAAATACAAACATTCGCATTTATAATATTACTAGGATATCAATACAATAGTTTCACTCATGTTCTTTCTGTTATTTTAACAACTATGATCATGTAATTTGCCTTTAATTATGTACTATAATGGACTCTCCACAGTACCTAATAACCTGTCGGGGGGGAGAGGGGGGGCACGTGCCCCCGTGCGCTCCCCTCCCCCTATTTCCGCGCTTGCTATAGCCTATGTGTTATTCTGATGTATAACCTATATTACTGTCAAGTTTCATCCAAATCCGTTCAGCAGTTTTTGCGTGAAAGAGAGACAAACATACAAACTTTCACATTTATAATATTAGTAAGATTAACCAATTTAAGAGAATAAATAAGTCACCTATTTAGTTCACATAAGAATGTCTTTTGTATATCCATGTTCAATATCACTATAAATATATGTCTTACAAGTTGTCCACGTTTGTTAACTATAGTTAAGTAAAAGTAAATGCTTACTAAATACATAGCAACTAAATAAAGAAATTAAAAGTTTCTTTGTTACTCTACAGAGAATAAATAATAAAGAACCAGGAAAAGGCAAAGAAAAAAAAAATCGTCACTATAAACATTCTGAGTTACACCCTTTCAAATTTTTTTTCTCCTTTTCGTAGACGGGACACTTGAAGAGCCCTATCCGTTTTGCTTCAGTGGTTTTCCCCTTTGAGTCGGAATATAACATGAAAACACCTGTCTTCTCTCGGGACGACATCAAAGCTAGCTGAAACCCCCCATCCTCGTGTCCCCCGAAAACACACACGAAGAGGAGGCGAAGGACCCCGCCCTTGCCCGGCACATCTTATTAAATCTTCCTCCGGGCAGGACAAATCTTCGATAAGGATATGCCCTTTACAATTTTTGTGTCCGGTCAATCGGTCAAATAAACGCGGAGTGTTATTGTTTCATATCCTTTGTGCTCTTTTCTTGGTACGAATCATGGAGGATACCTTTCACCTTATAAATAATACACACTCTTAACCAGACAAAAGAATGTTACTTTACAAACGCAGTTTAGGATATTAATTTATTAAGAGGAAAATCAATTTTTAAATCAAACAAATAAAGGATAAAAAAATTGACGTTTATAACCTTTATAGTTCACCACAATTATGATATATGTATTCCTATAACATAACTATGTTTCATAAAGTAAGTTGTACCATATTGTGTTGTAAAAACAAAGAATCTTGTTCGAAGAGTTACACCCTTTATTTGAGTTACAGTAAGTGTGTAGTGTTTGAATATATTTTAGTGTTACTGCATGATACATTGCTATGTTATTGTAATACATTCCAACTTCATGGCAATTGTAAGTCAGCATGATAGGAAAAAAAAAGGACAGGATGCAACTTTACAGAGTTCAGGATATTAAAACATTAGGAGGAAAAGAATTGATTTAAAAAGTATCGAGATGGTATAGAGGGTATTAAAATGTAATCATCCTATCTAAGTAACGGGTCGACCTCCCTGATAATCACTTGGGAATCGTTCATTACTACTTAAGGAGATGGTAGTATTGAAGAGGTATCCTTGACATTTTATTAATGTATCCCTTCATACAGAATAGGGAGCGGAGGATCAGAGTGGCTCGGTGGTAGAGTGCTGAATTGCAATGCTGAAGGTCCTGGGTTCAAATCCTGCTGCTTGCAAGACTTTTATTTAATCTGTTAGCAGCTGGAGATCCATAGGATCAAGGATGCTCCAGGGGCTAACCCAGCCTTTATAAAGTGGGTACTAAAAATAGGGGGGAACAATCTGTCGGTTGAGATCTAAGACAGATCACCTCTCTGCACAACCGTTGTCCAAGAAACTGAACAGTACCTGCCATGTGGTGACCCCAGACCCTTCATGTGGTGGTACAGGAAAAAAAATACATAGAAATGAAAAATATTTAAAAATAATCAGAGGGGAAGAAAAAAATATGAGCTTCAACGAACCCTCTAAGAAGATATCCAGACCCTTATGGCTACTATGAACATTTTCGGAAGGGCATGTGAAAAGCTGTTTGGGGTTTCGTGCGCCTAACTGCCCTTTGTAGGGACCAAGTAGCCTTCTTAATCCTCTCACAGGTCGAGTGCATTTTTTATCTCTAAGCCCTCGCATGAAAAGATGATGCCTCGGGACACTTGTTTGTTCCCAGATCCTACGCACTATAGGCATCTTCTGAGAGGCTCGACACAAAAGCGTAAAGAAGAAGCATATGGTAGTTCAGAAAATAAATACTATACAAGTTGTATACAGTATACTATAAAGGTTATAATATATTATAACAGTAGGTTTTCATTCGTTCTGTTTGGCCTATTTCAATATTGGAAATCCTTCTAGGGTCATTGGAAATCCTTTTAAGGTCGTCACTTATTTAAGTAAATAATAGTGAATTTTATTAATTCAATTGCAAATTAAAATATTAACATTTTTTTCAGAATCGGAAAATCGTTCGTTAGTTTCCAGGATCGGAATAGACTGTTATTACGGAAAGTCCTTGGGCAAGTGTAAACAGATACGCTGAATCATAGCTTAGGTAATCCAACATTAATTAGAGCTAAACGTTAATTATAGATATTTATTGCCTTTTAAAATGCAACAGAAAGCCTTAGACGTAAAGGAAAATAAAAATGGTATAAATCATTCAACCTAGAAGCAATAAAGTTATGTAGTTATAGACTTCTTAATTAATCCAGGTTGAATAATAGAACTACTCCGTATTTAATTAGTTTTCATTTACTATGGTATTTAGTATAAAAAACACAGTAATTAATAATAATTGATTATAGAAATAATGGGAGCGGGATAGCTCAGTGTGTAGAGTGCTAAGTTGCTGTTGGTCCCAGGTTCTAATCTAACTGAAGCAGATAAGTTATTTAATATGTTAACAGACACTGTGGTATCTACAGACCCATCTGGGGCTCATCCAGCCTTTATGAAGAGGGTAAAAATCCTAACGGACATATCTCTTCCCTCCACAACTGTTGCCCAAGAAACAGTAGTGTCTCTACCATGTAATGAGCCCAAGATCCTTGATGGGTTTTAGTGGAACAGGAATTTTATATTTATAATATTAAGGAGGATTAAGTAGAAACATATAAAACGAAAATTGAAGATACAGACTTGAACGCTATTTGAAAAAAAATGCCCTAATTAAAGCCAGAAAACTATATATAATTGAGTTTAAAAATAATTATAATAATATTGCTAACATAATGTTTTAAATAGTTAAAAAATTATATTATGCACAACAATGTATTCAATTACATGCATTGATAGTTCTAGCAACATTGTTTGATTATGCCATTTCTTTCATTTTTAATCACGTCTATTAGTACGTACATAAATAATATTTCATTTAAAAGGTTTTTTATGTATCATATATTTAGATAAGAATAAGTAGTCAATAAAAAAATCGGACCGTTAAATTTATTAAAGGAACGAATTTCGAAACAAGCTCAATAAAGAAAAATCCAACGTCTCGAAGAGACCAAAATATCCAAAGAAAGCACAATCATTTCATCTCAGTGTTAAAAACTCCATCAATTTGTACTCCTGCATAAGGAAAGGAATTTCGTGAAAAATCGTTCTCGATTCTGAATAATTAAATTGGTTTAATTCGGCGAAAGTCATCAATTAAACTCGATTTTTTTTTTCGAGAGAGAAATTCCCCTCAGAAGCTAACCATTTCCTGTCTGCTGCTTATGAGGTAATTTTTCGGGCCCCCCTTATCACTCTTTCTCTTTCTTTCTCTCTCTCTCTCTCTCTCACACACTCTCTCTTTTTAGAAAAAAAGAGATTTAAAAAAAATGTATTAAAATTACATAATTAAAAAAATAATTTAGCTTATATTATAAAAAATAAGTTTATATTATTGAGAATATTACAATACTAACTGATAATTAAACAATATTTCTGTTAGCATGTTATCTCCTACTCGCTTTCGTATAAATGATATTTATGGATAAGAAAAAATGTAATTTTATTTCTTGTAGATATCACACATTTATTTATATTTTTACTTTCAGTGCATAATCTATATGGCAAACTTAGAGTGGCCTCGCTATTTTTGGGTGATTTAGTAGAAATACTATAATTTTTCGAATTATCTATTTTTAAAAAAGAAATTAAAAAATGTACAACATTAGCCCATGAAGGGTTCATCACATGGTATAGACAAGTGAATAACTAATTTCTGTCTTCTTTTTTTTATTAAATTGTATTTATTTATAAATGTTGCAAATATGGTATAAATGTAGTTTTCATATTTTATATTTATTTAAGCATATTTAAATGTTTTAAATCCTTTTTAAGTCCGTACTATGCTATTTCGTATTTATATAATATCTATATAACATTCATATAGAAACTTAAGCAAACAATTATAACAAAACATTCTAAATACCTAAACAAAGTCTAATTTAAAAAAAATATTAAATAGTTATAACTTAATTTTTTTTATATAAATAGTAATTTCTGTCAGAAAATAAAAATAGCGACATATGGTTGTGAAAGTTGGGTCCCGAATAAAAAAGCAGAAAGAATGGTGAATGTCTAGGAGAGAAAAATACTTCGTCGGATTTATGAACCCATCTATGACCATGGAGAACTCCTCCGACCACTTTACGGAGAACCAGACATTCGTAAAAAGAGCACGATTGAGATGTTTGGGCCATATGATGAGGATGCCGGAAACAAGAATGCATAGAAGATTGTTTTTTTGGAAGGGCGGTGGTAGAAGACCCAAAGGAAGGTCCCGTAATAGATGGCTAGATGATGTGGAAGCCGATCTTCACCAGCTGGGAATCAGACATTGAAGAAGGCTTGCTATGGACCGGATTGAATGGCAGAAAGTGGTGGATAAGGCCCAGGTCCTTGTAGGACCGCAGTGCCAAGGAGCGAATGAGTGAGTGAGTCAGGAAATAAATTTATAAAACAGTTGTGAATAAACTCGATAAATTCTTCAGACTGTTCATTAGTCTAAATTAGTAATTATTTATTCTATTCCTGTACACCTACAACCCATGGAGAATCTCGGGTTCAGTACGTGGTAGAGACTGTACTGTTTCTATAACAATGATTGTGCAGGGAGTTGATTTGTCCGAGATGACGCACAACAGTCGGATTTTCTTCCTAATTAAGGGTTACTCACTTTACAGAGGCTGGGCAAGTCTAATGAAGGTCTGTAAACGATACAGGGTCTGTTAACACCCTAAATAATCTATTTGCCCCACCCGGATTTTAATCCGGGATCTTCAGTTTAGAAACTCAGCATTCCACACATTGAGCTCCATCTATGTTTTAACTACACCCATCTCTGTTTTCTATGTAAGGATAGTATTATAGTTCTTTAACGTACTACAACCCTTTAGTGCTAAGTACGGTTTTTGTTTTTTTTTGTTCTCTTTTTTTTTAGGGAAGTTAGGGTAGGTAGAATTTTTTATAAACTGAAGCTAGTGAACCCGATTTTAAGTATTGCGATGATGCCCAGGGAACTCTTGAAGGAGATAATCCTTGTGAGGGTGTAACTTTGAAGACGAAAACGCGTAAACGGATTATCGGAAAAGAGGAGCAGGTAGAGTCGCTGTCCTGGGAACTGGCGCCTAATTACCCCTGGAGTAAGCCTGGATCAGAAAGCTGGAGCTGGAAGAAAAAAAAAAACAGCCTCTTAGTTCGTCCTCCTTTTGTCAGTAGCTGTGGGGGCATTCAGCAGGTGGTGATAGCTTTTAAGTACATGGGAGAGGAGTCCAGGCGTTTTACTAGAAGGGTTAGAGGTCATAAAAGCTGGTGATTCCGATCTTCAGGAAAATGGATAACGTAGAGAAGGAGTATATAAAAAAAAGTATAAAAAAAAACATCCTAAAGAGGGGATACAGTGTATAATATAAAGGACCTTCATTCTTTATATACGATACAGAATGTTGGATAATGGAGAAGAAAATGTTGATGCGTGATCTATAAATCACTTATTGCAAAGAGAAAAACCCAGAAAATTACAGATGCAAATAGAAAACGCGGTATTCAGTTCTATAGGCACCTACAAATACAGCAGAATGGCAAAAAGGGCAATCGCGTACTTCAAAAAGCTGAAAATAACCAACACAAGATTAAGGAGGCGGAAAAGAACATCGGAGCTGAAGAGCTGGATATACCTCCGGATGGTATTGAAGGACGTTCTTCACTTAGGCTGGAACTTCAGAGTACTCCAGGTTTTCAAGAAAGAGAAAATTGAGAAAGCAATTCGAATAAAGGAGAGAAAGCAAAAACACGGAGGAAGAATGAACGAGATTAATAAAAAGTAACAACAAATTATAATATGGTTTAAAAAAAAACTGTCTCACCACATCCTATGAAGAGTATTTGGTTCAGTATTGTTACAGACTGTACTGTTTCAAGGACAACGGTTGAGCAGGGAGGTTGTTTGTCCGATATCAAGTACAACTGCCAGGTGCTTCCCCCAATTTATAAAGTCATCAATTTATAAGTATCTCATACAACCGGATTTGAACCAGGAATTTCAGGATAGTAACTCAGTGCTCTACACACTGAGCGGCCACGCTCCAAATTCATTATTATTATTTACTTTTAATAGTTACAATATTTCAAAACGATTTAATTTGATGAATTAAGTCTAAGAGTGAAAACCGCACTATTCAAGAAAGCTTTAATATATTGTACTTAGTATGTAATGCGGTATAGTAAGTACCTGACTCCAGATTCAAGATAAGTTTATAGATAAACGATTTCATCTCTTTGTCGGCATTTTATTTATTGCGAAAACGTTAATAGTTGCGGAACTATGGTAGGACATAGTTTTTATAGGATTTGCAATAATTTTCATTGTCACCTCGGATCGTGCAATAAACGAATTGTTTCAGCGGTGGTATGACTAGTCAGCGGCTAAATATTAAAACGGAGATTAAAAATTAATCGTTCATTTAACTTGTATGTCGGTAATTACAGGTGCATCACGCGAATCCCTTGTTTAGCGGTCTTTTTCCACTTAATGTGCCCAATCAACCCAAACAGTTCATGTAAATAAATTATATACAGTTTCAAAGGGGGTCCGAATATTTAAAAATAGGTAAAAACGTAAAATGGCCAAGTCAATATGCGTGTCGTTACAAAAAGTGGTCGTTTTGAATGGAAACGGAGCCTCGATGTTTCCATTTTTGCATGTTGTAATTTTATTAAATTATTATTTCAAAGGTTCCGAAACCAAAAATGGTTTCTCAAGTCTGTATTAAGAAATACAAAAGTAAAACGTAAATATGCTTACATTAAAAACAAAATGTGTGTTTTATGTAGCACTAAAACCAGTAAGTTTCTTATAATTTATTTTATTGTTATATGATATAATTTTTCAAATAAAACAGTAAATTTCTTGTTTGATTTTTTTCTGTACGTATTACAACCGCAATTTTCCATAAATAAACTTTTTTATTTTCCCCAATTAAGGCTACTCACTTTATAGAGTCTGGGCGTGCCCTGGGAGGGTCTGCAGATCCAAAAGGGTCCGACGACGGCTAATAACAGATTGAATAATTTATCTAATACAACTAGATTTGAACGCGGGACTTTCAGCACTGCAACTAAGCGCTCTACACACTGAGCTACTCTGATCTCCCATTTTTTTTTTATACACAAACCTGTATATTGTTTTACTATAAAAATAAATAAGACTGTGTTCAAGTATGTGGGACAGAAATAAAAACCCCCATAAGTTATCCACAATACCTTCCGATACAATATAAAATATTTCTTTAGAAAGGGACATAACATGTCCTATTAGTTTTTCATAATCTGATCCGTTAAACAAGACGTTGCGTTGAAATTGAATCTCTTCTATGCCGTAGATATATTTATCAATAAATAGAATTTTATACTTTTTATTTATTTCTTGTATAATATAATTCACAAAATTACATACTGTTACCAAATAGACCAGTCTCTAATTAAAAACAATTGTACAAATTTAAATGTATCATGTGCAGAATCATAATTTACAATGAAAGAAGAAATGTATGAGAAAAAAAACCTTTAAAAAAATATAAAATAAAATAAACAAAAATTTAAATACAAAATAAAACAAATATAAGGTATCCTTAATTATCTCTGCATAATTTTAACTTTAGAATAATATGCATAATTTCCAGCAATTCTAAGACATTTGTTTTGGAATATTTGTAATTTTTGTAATTAGTTTTAGACACATAACTAAATATTGGACATGGGTATGTTAGTATAGGTCGTAAGCAGGCTTTATGTAATAATAACTTATTATCTGTGCTTAATTTAGAATTCCTGTTGAACTATGAATATATATTACATAGAACTCTGTTAGCTTTATTGCACACATAATCAGTGTGGAAAGTAAAAGTTAACCTTTTGTCCATATTAAGTCCCAAATATTTAATCTGCGTTGTCCATGGTATAGGCTCTCTGCTTACATTCTGTTGGGGGATATAATTAGTTCGTCTCTTTGTAAATAATATAGCTTGGGTTTTATCTTGGTTTATTTTAATTTTCCATTTATTGTAGTATCTCTCTATTTTTTTTTTAGTGCTATTGTAAGTTTATTTTTAATTGTGTCCTGTCTATAACTTGAAGTATAAAAGTAAGGATAGAGATAGTTGGGGGTACAGTAAATTAAAACACCAAATAAGTGCATACTTATTTATTGTGTGCCGACGTTTCAACCTACATCTTCATCTTCATCATATTCAGGGCTGTGAGAGAAAACAGATGAAACAAACTCACAGCCCGGAAGATGACCTACAATGTAGGTCGAAACGTCGGCACACAATAAATAAGTATGCACTTATTATGGTGTCTCAATTGACTGCACCCCCAATTATCTCTATCATTAATTAGAAGTTCCAGTCAACTTATTGCTTCTCTAACTTGAAGTATAAAAATTTGTATCATCTCCAAATAGGGATTTGTGAACTTTGAATATCAATAAACAGTGATTCGAGCAGAACATGGTTTAGAACACATAATGCAATCTTTAAATTGAAAAAAAAATACTAACCGAAAGCTGTATTCCTTACTTTATGGGATAAAATAATTTATCAAAATTTTATTTGAATATAAATAGCACATGTATGACCATTCCCCTTGCTGCTTGAACTTTTTACTATTTATTTTTTTCCATTTCATTTGTATCCTCGTTACAAGTGTCTGGGTCGAAACGATGGCTTTAATTAAATAGTCCATCTCTATTTAAGAAATTCTATCACTGACATACACCTAGACCATTTTCTTTCCCTTATAAGGTCAACTGATATTATTCAAGTTGAATTTTTAATTGGTAGATGTCAGCTTCATATAGAAACTGAAAGGAAATGATCTTCACAACTTATATGTTTGGTTAAATGCAATGTTATTCAGCTTAGGTTTACATAACATAAACGTTTTGTTAACTCTTCTGTTATGTGCGATCAATGGTATGCCTTTTTCTGTTCTTAGAATTATAGGATGGTACTGGTCGGATGTTTTCCGGAGTTACGAATCTTGGGGTATATTCCAATAATGTTTAATATAATAGCCTTAAAGAAGACAGTGCCTAACCTAAGATATTTTTAGTTTCGCAATATTATCTTTCATTGCTAGCGCAAGTTCCTTTATGTAAGGTTGATGTAAGATGAACAGCCTTTCTCTATACCAGTATTAGCGCATTCTAAGGTAACAGAACGCAAAGGGGAAAAAAGGGGGAAGAGGAAGGCCTACAATTAAATAAGGTAAACGATTTGTGGATCAAATAAAGCGGCTTCTGGTGAAGGAGGTACGTGAGGGGTAAGCTGCAAACAGGAGGAGCAAACAGAGCATCTCCCCTAATGAGATGTTTACACTCGCTCATTGATAGCAAACCAAAACGAATAAAGAATCGCGGATTGGGTTACTCTAAATTCATCTCCTACTCCTTTCGTATCTCTTGTATCACTAATGCTCCCTTTTAGCTTTAGATTCAGCTGGGTTCCTTCCTACTGTACACCCCGAATCAAGGGGAATCCTCATTTGCTTGTTGAACCCACCCCGAATGTCTTGCCCGTTGATTAGTCGGGATACTCTAACATGGCGTCTGATTGTTTAACAAAAATTTCAAAAAACCTTAGCCAATGTACTTTCATATAACTACCAAAGATTATCACATACCCAGGTTACATAAATGGGTAGAATATTACTATTTCTGTAGTAGGATAGCTCAGCGGTGGCCATGCTTTCCATCACGAATGGATCCTACAATCACCCCTGGGGCTCATCTAGTCTAGTAGGATGAAAAACATGGAAGTTGTACTCATCTATCTGTATAACCGTCGTACTAGAAACAGCACAGTCTCTACACCATAGTGAACACTTCATGGGTTGAAGTGGTACAAGAATAGAATAAATTATCACTGTTTAAGACCACAGAACAGTGAATAATTTATCAACTTTATTCACAGCTGTTTTATAAACATTTTTTCCTGAATTTATTTTATCATAATTTTGTATTTGTTATTTTTTTTAATGAATTCTGTAATAAAAAGATTTTTTTTTTTTTTTTTAGTGTTCTCCTTAATGACCAAACAAATTTATTTAATATACAAATTCATTAGAAAAAAAATAAAATAACCAAAAATATTAACAAAAATATTTATTTACGCTGTAGAAATACTCAATAGTAGCTAGAAAAAAAAATTGAAATCAACCGAATTTCTAATTTTTCAAGAATTTAAATAGAATTTACTTTTCTCTATACAATTCATAGGGAGCTGGGTTTCCCAGTGTTATACAGTGCTGATTTGCTGTGTTGGAGGTCCAAGGATCGAATCCGGCTGTGGCAGATGTATTTTTTAATCTGCTAGCTGCAGTCTAAGGTCGATGTGGGATCTGCAGACTCTTCTGGGCATCGATAACCTGGCGGTTGAGCATGATATACAAATCACCTTCCTGCAAAACCGTGTTGTACTGAACCTATGGCCATTCACGAGTTGTGCAAGTACTCTTTTATTAACGAATAATTGTTTAAAATAACATCTGCATCCACTTGAACGCAATCAGCAATGCACACTCCATATAATTCAGATAAAGACTGAAAGCAGGACTAACCGATTGGTGCCGAAGAAGGATGGAGACGGAGAAAGAGGGGCAGGATGGAGACATCAAGGCCCTAGTTCAATAAGAGGATTGTTCCGAGGCAAGGTGCCCGCTCGCTGGACACGGATAGTTATATAAATTGGTGTCTAATTCAATGGCTACCGCGGTGGGGGCTATTACAGGGGGTTGTTAGTCGGATTAGGCGGAGCTCTGGGGCACGCGACCCCCAAGAGAAATCACAAGATACCTCCGCTCCGTTACCTCATGAAGGAACAACCCTTACCACACATAAAGGCAAAATTGCTTGTCTTTTATTACTCCGGACTAAATTACCCCTCGATCGCAGGAGAGAGACCCTACAATTACCTAAATTCACTTATAATAACCTATACATGGAGGGAAGCTGATTTATGAGATCTTCCAGTTGGCTCATGGTTACATTAAGCGCGGTCATGTTTTTTTTGCAACCTAATGCGTCCGGAAAGGTCAGAGTTTGAACATAATAATCGATCGATAATCGATATTACTGTAATATGGTCATATTTGATCATACTACGCAATGTTTACCATTCTTTCATAGCGAACAAGCAATAGCCTGTCCAGAATTTAATGCAGGGAGCTAATACCGAGAATCTGTATATACTCATTTCAACAGAGGGTATATTTTTATGGTCAGCGATGACCAAAAATGCGTATCCGTACCATTTTAAGAACTGAAATCAAATTTGTGTGTATATATATGGTATTGACCGCCTTTCCATTCCCAGTTTCCGAATTTCCCGGTGGAAGGACATCTCTTTTTTTTCTCCCGAATCTCTTGATTCCACGGCATCATGTGTTTCGTCCCGCCAGTAAGTATGGTTCTATTGTTGAGAGCCGTACTTAACTCTTGTAGCCCGGAGATATTAATAAGATAGCCCACTATGCCATCTGCGCAACCATATCCATTTTACCAGAATGGGTTACCAATACTCGGCGACCACTTCCCTCGAAAAGATTAATTTATATTTTTTTCATCTCCTACATATCAATTAAAAAATGCTCAGTATTTTGTACTCAACACAGTCATTTTATGATTCAAACATGCCACTTTGTTATAATTATTTCTGTGAATAGTATTTCGATTGAAACTCGATCAATACAGCCGTTGCAACAAGGATTCTCTGAGAGAGTGTTCTCAGAATTCATGTTTCCCGTTCGGATAACAGTTGCTTTAATTTTCAAATTACTGTTAAGTTAATGAATTAATTATTTATGTCCATTACTATATAAGGCAATTATCCAGAATACATTTTATATGTCAACGAATAAACGCTAATCAATGTTAATATCATTATCATCCTTGCAAAATATATAATCCAAATGGAAACTCTAAACATTGCTTAATGGCCAGGGATTATTCTTTCAGTATTAGTTAATGTAAGGATAGGAATGCCATATGAGAACTGTATTTCTAAAATCCTCTCATATTAATAAGTATTATTGTTAAAATGGATATAGTTAAATGAAACGCTCTTTACATATTCAATTTTCTTAATAAGGAAATGTTTGTATTCTTTAATCATTATTATTTGAAGAGTTTCCTATCAAACGATTGTACAGGCACTTTTGGAAAAAATAAATTTAATTATTATGAAGCGTCTCGTTAAGTTAAATCGAATCGAATAGCAACCCCAGACTATCTACGAGTATATCCCGTATTAAATTGATAATGTTGATACAAGAGACTTATTGCACATGGAAAAATAAACAAAAATGCTATAAACAACAGTTTTCAGCTGTTGACTTCCAGTTTGTCAAAGAAATTTATATCTTCGGTAAGCAGATGTTTTAACTCTTAATTTTTTAACTCAATTATTAGTGGTTGGAATAGTCATTTATAACAAAAATTAATTTTCAATCTGATTAATCTGAAGTATGGAAAGATAGTTTTAAGTTCTTTTTTTCACCTTTCTTTGGTTTAAAACTTAAAGAATTATATTTAAATATTTTTATTTTGAATAGAAAAGATTTGCATAGGCCAAGACAAATCTTTTCTCTTCAAAATAAAAATAATAAATAAAAAATAATCACCATCAAAAGAACAATAAATAAATAAAGAATTATAGTTTATACAGCTCGAAATTTAAAATTTATAATAATATCCAAATAATTCAATCCCAAATAGTTTGAGGATTGGGGAGTTACGCAGAGTGCTTCGTAGGGGGGTGTGGCGGGGCACGCCAGATGTCGCTACTTTATCACGAGCTTCCTCCAAATTAAACTAACTTGTCCCAACTCCAGTGAACAAATGACTTAACCAAGACGTTTTCCAGCAATATATTAACCAGGAGTAGGCTGGAAGGTCACAGTTCGTCTACCGATACCGTACACCTGCTTGCGTTATTCACTGACCAGGCGGAAATGCACGTCGACTTATTTCGGTATCTGATCCGAAAAGATCTTGTCCCGGTCAGGTAAAAGTGAAAATTATGGTGAGAGGAGTTGGAATTTATCGTTCTAGATTTCGGTAATGGTGGAGTGGAGAACTCCAGATGGACCAATATCGCCATGTCTTGTCTCTTGCAACAAGGGTTGAAACTTGGAAAGTGGAATAAAAAACTCGGGAATCGAATAAGGTAAAGAACTGGACCAGCTGTCGTGGGGGTTGATATTTCGCCGTACGTGGAGATTGTCAGCGAACATGTTCCTTTCCACGACACGAATGGAAGCATGTATATGGTTAAATTTTTATGATAATGAGTATTCGGTAACACCCCAAGAGAGCATGTGACGTATTACGATGCGAATCAAAGAAAGCAACTAAGAAACAAAGAAAGTAGGTTTATTTTTCTTTATTTTTTAAGAAATACCCTTTAATATATCACTCCTTCAAAAGAACAACATAACTCAAAAATAAATATTTTTTTAAAGCATTCAGTTGCTATTGTACTTGTTGAATTCAAAATTCAGGAACGACTTATCTGATATTTCATTGCCAACATGTTTTTTTAAAAATAAATTCACAGTTCGATTTCATGTTTGATCTTGAAGTTTTATGGGAATAATGATATGAGTTGAAATAAAAAAGATTCAAGCTCTTCAAAATGGTTAATAAAAAATTTTCGATATCATCATTGCTATAGGAATGCTTTGCCTTACCTATACCCAAATTTCAAATATCTCTATTAAAAATTAGGTTTTTAGTTATGATATTGTTCTTTTAAAGGAGCTATATGAAACTTTTATTTATTTATATTAGCATGAAAGATGTACTATTTAAGTCAAATCAAGCAGAATACTTCAGTTATACGAGACTTTCAACTTCATCAGCATACATATCACTGATATTAGTTTAAATTATCATTTCTCAACTATCGCAGGATTAATATCAATTCTGGAATATTATTCTTGTTATAGAACATCTCGTAAGACAGATGAAACTAGGGGATAAGCATAAAAATGTTTGATACGCGGTAAAATATATATCTTTAATGGCATAATTATGCACAGTGTTATCTTTACAATGTTTAGGGTCTTATATAATTAATACAAATGGAATCCACATGTGTATCCATGATATGCATACCATTTGAATTATTTAGCCTCTTCCGTCTCAGAGACAGTCGGTATTTTCGTCCGACACCTTTTGAGGTTTCAAGTAATATCGATGTGTATTAGTTAAAATGGTTATTTTTTATATTTTTAAAAAACCTGTACCACTACAACCCTATTGTAGAGGCTGGGTGAGCGCCAGGAGGATCTTGCCAATGAAATGAAAACAAATGAAATCATTGTAAAGGATTTGAAAAAAAAGAGGAAGATGAGGCTGAGAAATATAAACAATTACGTTTTAACTTACAATAAAAAATCCGGGTCTGTTCCGGAAAACGCATGCAGATTATTTATTATTACTTATTCGGTAATTAAAATAGCTCCATATGTTTGAGAAATTTGACATGTAATGAGAAGGATGTGCAAATGATATATTAACAAAGCCTACATTGATTGAAGGAGAAGGTCTTAGTGTTGAAATCAATGAACCCTGCTTCTCCATAAGGAAATATAATGTGGGGAGGATATACCCGTAGCAATCGGTGTTCGGAGGCGTCAGCAAGGAAACTCCTATATTCTGTCCCATGTAGAACAGCTGAAATGCTGAGTTCTTGCATTAAGGCCGCAATACGACCTGGGACAACAATATATTCTTATTGCTAGAAGGCCTGTAAGGGAATAAAGCAAATTGAAGGCTTGAGGTATAAACATTACGTTGTTAACCATTAAAAAAATTTCGTTGCCTCAAGGTGCTCATATCCAGAGGGTGCAATCACTTTGGGCTTAAGTCAAACGATGAAAAAGAATGTGGAACGTGTAGAAATATGTTGGATTCAAAAGGAAAAAGAATGATTTTGTTACTAAAGTTTTAGAAAGCAATGCTGATTTTTATCTACAAATTTAATTGCGATTGTTTTGTTTTGAGGTTATTTGTAAATATACACGTTTGATTATGAATATTTTATTTAATAGCATAAATAACAGATATATAAAAAATGATCTGCATGCGTTTTTCGAAACAGACCCAAAAATCCTTCGTTAAATCTTTAATTTGTCTTACTTTGTTACGAATAACGTAAATAAAATGACCTGAATGTCCCACAAAATAAATAAAATGACCCTTTATCTCATGCCATTATCTACCATTCATTATATTTACTCTTTTATTGAAATAATACAGTTGTAACTTTCAATAAATAAATTCCAGAGTTTGGTAGTCTGATCATCGAATCCGACAAGAAATATTTGGCTCCCAAACTGTTGACTTTTTAATTCGGAAATGTATTAAATAGGTTGGTTAGCTCAGGGTGTAGAGTGCTGAGTTGCTGTACTGAAGGTTTCGGGATTAAATTTGGCTGTGGCAGATAAATTATTCAATCTTTTAACCTTTTAATTGATGATAACAATAAACTTTTATGTGTCTAAAGTAAATTACACACATAAAATATTTATATTTATACTAGCTTACCCGGCCACGCGTTGCTGTGGCTGTTATAATATTTTTTAAAAATATTGCGTTAAAATTTGAATTCTAAAGAAATAATGAATGAATGAAAAAATGAATTAAATTGATTTTTGAATTTACATTTTATTCATATTATATCTAACTAAAAAAAAAAAAAAAACCTATAACACTACAGCCCGTGAACGGATCTGGGGTTTAGTACATGGTAGAGACTGTACTGTTTCATGGACAACTGTTCTGCAAGGAGGTGACTTGTCCTAGGTCACGCTCAACCTGTTATTTCATGACATGTTATTTCATGACATGTTATTTCATTAAAATCGGTCCAGTAGTTTCGGAAATTAGCCCGAATAAACATCGTGACATGAGATTTTTATCTCGTAAATAGATAAGATTCCAGTTATTTGTTACATGATAGGGACTGAACTTAGAACCTATTAGACCTACAGAGTTGCGGTTGGGCTCAAATTGTAGAAAATTTAATCTACTTTAAAAATGATTACCCATGTTTTTTCCATTTTTCCAAAAACGTACCGATAAGGAGAAACGGGCCAACAACTGAAATAACTCCGAAAATTTCGAGGTTTTTCGGCAACCAAAAGTTTTCCCATCCGTTTTTTCGGTTGCAAATTTGGATTAACACTACTCAAACATGCCCTTACAACATAAAAAAATACAGCAGGTTAGAGAAAAATATAATTTTGCAATAAAAATATCGCGTTAATCGAAATAAAATATAGCCTATATTTTAAGTTGGACAATGTATCTGGGCGAAATTACGAAAGTAGTTTCGGAAAATATCCCGAACAAACATCTTGATATGAGATATATACTGATTAATAACAATACATTACCTAATTTTACTTTTAATTATATAAAGTATTAAATTTATTTAACAATGCGATTCCTGAAAGAAACTATATTACCGATGGAATTAAACTTATCCAAAACTGTAAATTGCTATTTTTGTTTACATATTATTTCAGCGTGGAAACGAGATAGGACAGTGTGTAGAGCGCTAATTTGCCGTACTGAGGTGTCCTCGTGATCTTTTAAGTTGAATTTGTTATTGGAATATTATGTAACGTTCATTGCTACAGTTGTAAGTGTCGATAAATAAATATTTAAAAAATAAACCATACACTGTCCTTAGTCTATTTATGCATGATTCCGGCTAATCTTACACTATACTTAACTAGACAATCATAGAGAGGTGACAGGATCTATGAGTAGAACTTCCAACTATAGTCAAAATTATTAACATAAGACGGTTGTCCCAGCCGACTGGAAGAATGTCGCCCGTTGAATTGTCTTCCGTAATCTTATAAGGTCGGATTGGACCACACGGTTAACTGGGAACCGACTAATTGATAAAATATTCAAATGGTTGAGTTAATCGAAGCTCGGTCCCAGGTGCGAAACTCCACTTTTATTTGAATTTATGATCACCGTCTGAACAGTTTTTTTTTTTTAACAAAGTTTATTTACTCTTTTTTATGCGCCTTGATTCCTTGAAACAACGTTTTACGACTGCCCGGTTTGACCTTGTGTAATGCCTTATAACAACTTCTTTGTTGAGTTATTCGTGTTGGCCATTATTTTTACATAAATTAAAAAAAAATCATTAAATATTCTTATCACTTTCGGTCTACTTTGTAATCTATATACATATATCTATGTATCTCCGTATCACTTTCATACAAAATACTCCACATTAGGTCTTGTATTTTTTTAAGGTTAATGTATGTACAAGGCCTTGTAGTGGGTACTCAGCGAATTTTAAAACAATCTCAAAATTTAATAATTTGTGAAAGCATAAATGTTTTATTAATTTTTCATCAATCAACACAAACATAAATTACGAACAATGAAACAATTATTTACAGTGTTCTTCATTCATTCCTCGAGCAATACCAAAAAGTCTTGCATAATCTCTCGCAGCATATTCAGGATTTTTTTTTTCAATAACGTTCAAATTCATTGTTTGAGAACAAATTATCCTTAAATAAAATCTATCAATATACATTATCAAGCCGATAAATCGGAAGCGGTGCTCCAATTTGTTGAAGATATACGATTTAAAAATATTTTGTTAATCTTTAAAAAAAAAAACACTTTACATCTGCTGAGTACCATTGTATTTTAATTTAAATTTTGAAATCTGAAACGGGCTGCTAGGTTAGCGTTAATGTTTTGTAATTATGTTTTAATTGTCTTTCTAATATTGTGTTTACGGTCCCATATTCTTTCTACAGAGCGACTAAAATGGCACAACAATGTAACTCATAATGTAATAAGAATCAATGTAACTTTATAATTGTTTATATTGTTATATCATCTGATTTATTGAAATTTTGCTTCCTCAACCATGAAAAGCGTAGTATGGCAAGTGATACATATTAGAATAATGCTGTGAATGAATGAATGAATAATAAGTTTTTGGTTCCCTAGAACCCAGAATATATTTTTTCTTTCTTATTCATTTTATAATTATTCTTATTATTGTTTGAGTAAGTACATAGAAAATTACGTAAAACGGAAAAGCTGATTTTAAGGAAATTTACCTTAGAGTAGTTTTAGACGGTGAATATTCCACTCAATTATTCTTACAAGACTAGGTATACCATATTTGGTAAACAAAAACATGAGCCACAACAATCCGCGAAAGGTTTTGGGTTCAGTACATAGTAGAGACTGTTCTTTTTATATGACAAAGGTTGTTCAGGTTATTTGTCTGAGTTTTTCCAAAATTAAGGATTCCCAATTTATAGAGGCGGGGTGAACCCAAGAAAGGTGTCTATAGGTCCCATAAGGCCTATCCGTGGCTGTTGAAATATTAAGCATTTGTTTAGTAAGTGCTGAAATAGCTAGTAAGCTCAAAACTACATTCGGTTTTTAAAACGCAAACGCCTGGTTCAGAACCTGTTCATATATAATTCATTTCACGTATAATTTATGCGTACAATTATGCGGTAATTGTTCCGCCGGGTCGGATGATGGTAATTACTCTCCGTTTTCGATTCGAACCAGTCGACACTCACCTCACACGGTCTCGAAGGAGCGAATGTTTGTTTAAAAAGGAACACGAGGTATATTCACTGATCAGATAAGGATGCTATAATTACAGCATCAGCCTCGGGCGTGAAGGATTGCATTCTCGAATAATGGCTACAATGAATGATCTTGTTTATTTCCCACCTTAGGCCAATACTTGCCAGCAGCGTAATAAACTTTGTATATTAAAGTTGCCTACTTAGCAGATAAGACTTCAAGGTGACCGTGAAAAGTCGAAGAATGTGAAAGGATTATTTTATCCTGCCTAGAGATGAGACGTACATATTCAGAAACATATACATGATCATTGCTATTACAACATAACAGTCGGGTTAACACCTCAATCGCAAAAATCAATTACCAAGACTAATAACTGACTGATAAATGAGAAAAATAATTTTATTACAAAGGAAAAACATGCATTCAATAATGCAATACATACATCAACTTTTTCAACGAAATTTCTTTAGGGTCAAACTCTTAATTATGGAGTACTTCGTATGATTCGTAGAACGCGTCGATGCCAAAAACTTAGATTTTTTACCTAAACTTTAATAGTTCTCTATAAAATTGAATCACTTTTATATAAGTAACGCATACATTTTAGCTATTATAAATATGATAAATTTTAGTTGTTTATTTACGATAATATCCTATGTCAGAAGAGTATTTTATAGCAAATGCAAACACTATTATTTTTCTTTTAAATGCGGGAGTAATATTATGTGAACTATAATAAAATATTATATATAGCAGCAACTATTATTGCTTCGGAAACGGAAAAAAATTAAATAAAATTTCTTTAGTCTGTAATTCTGGTGATATGAGATTTTATTATTAAAGCAAAATTTGCAAACCAAGTCGTATTTACAATTTCTGGCACTAATATAATATTTATACAAGTATCTACGGTTATTTTACATACAGTTTTTTTTCCAGATGTCTAAAATGATAATTATTTTATTTTTATTTTTCTCTTTAAAAAATAAAAATATTTATAACTCATAAAAAATGACCAATAATTATAAAAAATTATAGATAATTATTTTAACGTGATACTTATGACTATCAAATAAAAAATTGGTTTCCACTGTAAATTTGACATCTTAATCACCTTGGAAACGTTTTATTGATTATTCCAAATAATGAAATTAAAATACCATATGATAGTAATATAACCATGAGTAAAATCTTAGATATATTACAATGTCAATAAATCATTATATCCGCGTGTAAGATTAACCGACGCAGCAGTACACATAAACAAATGAGGCTGGGCACTCTCAGCCTCTATACAGTGGTATCCTAAATTGAGGAAAAACCTGGTTGTTGTGCGATGTCGTCCAAATCACCTCTCTGTACAACTGTTGTGTTAGAAACAGTACAGTTTCTACCATGTACTGGACCCAAGACCTTACAAGGGTTGTAGTAGTACAAAAAAAAAGAATGAAACGCTTTATGTTTACCCTGCAATATTTCTTTTTTATTTTATTTTATTCGCATTATGATGTTCCTACGTCATGTTGGTTTCTCTTAAGGAGGGATTGTGCATTAAATAATGCTCTATACTTCAGAAATGAGTGGATCAAAAGGAATATACTTTCGATTGCGATGATTGCCGTTGGGATCGGAAAAGGGCTACGTCAGAGGAGCTAGCTAATTTTTTAGCTTAAACCGGTTCCTGCCTGAAATGTCCGTGTGACAGGTGCTCCCTTCCCGCTTCCCAACTGCTCAACCGCAAGGCAGCGCATTTAACCAATTTCCAAAAACAGTTTTGAAGCCGCAAACTACTCCCCTGCGGGATAAAGCTCATTAGTTACAACATATGCTGATTCCGGCTTCTTATACCCGAGCCACAGCTTCTGATTAGAACACGTGCCGGGTTGTGTGCCTTAGGTTATTGTGGAAAAAAAGTATGGATGGAAAAGAGAAAAAAAGAAAACCTATAACGGAATTCGATAATAAGACGTTGAGGAGAAACACTGGTACAATAGCAAGGCAATGTACCGTTCGAATGTGGTAAGGCTATTTTACCTTACAGTCCCATCATAATTTGGTTATCTCTTCCTAATGTACATAAGTAAAACGCTTTTCGAATATGTTTCTCCATATTTAACATGTGAGGACACAGACATATAGTTCCTAGAAACGAATTTCATGAGGTCAACAGGTGTGCTAATAATGAATATAGTGCAGTAGCTTACAGAGGAGCCTGGACTAAGGTATTCACAATTCAACTCCGAAACTTCAAAGGATAGCGAAGAATTCTTTATTCTGGCTTTTATACTCATTAAAAAATGAAATTAACTACTTTTACTCCAAGATTTCAGTGAGTGTTTCCTTATAGTTATAGTTCGCCTACATCCCAACATAGTTCCCTGCATCCCAACCAAATTATTCTGCATAACTATCGCGGAGTCAAAGGTCTAGTGATCCTATAAATGGATCTCATCACGTCAGAATGAATGCAATTATGAACGTAGTGCATTAGCGAACAGAGTAGACTCATGATGGTATTCGCGATTCCGAGACGTCAATGCATTGCAGTAAATGCATAATAAATGCATTGGTTGTTTGACATATATATGCTATTATGTCTATTGCAATTTGCAATTAATGACTAGGATCGATAGTGCACTATGTCACGAAAATCGGAAGCACGCTCCAATCATAACTATTTCCTGGAACACTTCGAACCAATCTGTGCAAAGTGTAACGTACCAAGGCTTGTTAAACAAACCGCATATTGTTAACAGATAACGATCTTGAATGCCATTTATCAATCATGCATTGGTTAACACACTACTGAAATATCTAATTATTTAAAACAAATAAACATTTGCAAATCGACTTAAAGTTATAAATAATTTATTTCAAGTTTCTCGTAAAGATTAACTTGGAATCCTCATACTAGACTGAAACGACAAGAAACAGCACGCTGTTTATTCTATAAGGCTACTTCAACATTTACTAGACAAACGCTCTAAGCTCTCAATTAATTACAAAAGACTCATATACATGGCAATCATTAGACCCATCTGGACTTAAGGAATAGAGCTTTGTGGCACCAATAAACCATCGAATTCCTCTCGTATTCAATCCTTACAATCCAAAATCCTTCATAAAATCCTCAATGCTCCTTACTTCGTTACGAACAAAGTAATCCATAACGACCTTAATATCCCATTATATCACTCTTTTCACGACAAACTTTATTCCCACTCAAACCCACTAGTTTCAAACCTAGCAACCTCTTCAATTCCTGATAATCCTCCGAGGCGTCTGAAAAGAAGATGGCCTCGTGACCTTCTAAGCTGAACTATTTATTTGAGTACTGCCACTGGGTAGTTTCTCTACTTGTCATTTCATGTCATTGTATACATTCATGCTATTTACTTGATGTATTAATATAATACAGTTGTAAATTACATTGAATAAAAAAAAAAGTTTCTCGTGTTTTAATTAATTTATTCCTACTTTATTATTTATTTACTTATTAATTTGTTCTTTTAACTTTTCAACACCATTTACAAAAGAATACATACAAGTATCTTTAATATATTGGAAACAGTTGAACGTGGTCAAATAGACCTAGTTCTGAGTAGTGAATCGCCATTATAAAACAAATAGAATTATAAAAGAAATAACCATGAACCATTTCCAATGCAAAACAAATCATTTCTGTTAGAGAAGTAGGGGGCAAGATGACGAATTTATTTTTCACAACATATCGAAGATAGCAACAAGATATGCTCAGAGTTGGACAATGAAACCCACTTGTACGAACAGACGCGTATCCATTTCATATTGCATAATTCAAATACAGCATTTGTAACAATGCAAGGAGAACTGCATGGAACCGTGAAGTAATTTTGTATATAATGTGAAGCTTATAAATGCAAGGAATGAGCATTTTATATAAATACTTTGGAGCCATATTTTTCCCAATATTTAAGATTGTTTAGAAGTATTAATTTGGTGAAAATGGTGTGAGGAATAGTAAATAATTGGGATATTTTATTTATCTTATTATATTCTATTATAATTTTAAATTTTGATGAATTTCATATAATGTTTTCGGACTTAAAGTTCTTAAGTAGGCATCAGGTAAAAAAAAATACTTTTATATTTTTTTTTCTCCTACCTATATGGATGTTTTAATACTACCTATAAAGTTATGTTACAATAACGAAGTGGGATAGCTCAGCAGTAGAGCGCTAAGTTGCGCTGCCGAAGATCCCTTGTACAAATTCTGCTCTAATATATTAAAGACTATATACAAGGAGGTGGTTAATAGAACAGGGTAAAATCCTTCTGACGCATGTCACCTGAAAATATGAACTAATCCCATGTTGGGCTAGTGACTTGTGGTCGGGTGTTAGCCTTTAAAATTTCGAATCCCCCTTGTCGAGCATGGGCGAGAACACGATGAGTTATTCGTGGTACAATTCCTACCAGGGCGGGACTTGAATACCAAGTAGCCGCTGACTAATTAAACGGACAGGATTATCCAATCCGACATCCCAACTTTTGGCAGTGGAAGAAACCGTGATCCTCGGAGCGGGTTCGGAATCGGAATTAGCAAACGCCTATGTCACAACGCAAATCCCATTAAAATGGTGAGGAGATTGGAGACGGAGGGTTACGACCACTCCTTACCATAGACTCATCGACATCTTGTAATTTTCTGTAATTGCTCGACAATCTTATCTAGGGATTTACGGCCCACTTCCGTGCTACGGAGCCATTAGGAGACGCGGTGAAGTCTTCGTCACCAGCCGTGACCAAATTAATGAGTTCTGATTGGCCGAGGCCGGGCGGGAGGAGGCTTTTTATTGGCCGGGTTTCCTTATTGCTACTAATTCGTCGATGCAGATGCCGAGATTTCACGAATTGTGAGTCACCCTGAGGCCTTTTCGATATATCCTGAATGTGTGTCCATTCCTAAAGGCTTTCATTAAAACTTGGTCTGATGCAATAAATTTTTTCAATAAATTTAGAATTACTATTATTAAATATTAGGTTTATTTAGGGAGCGGAGTTGCAATGCCGAAGATCCTGGGTTCAAATCAGACTTTTATTTAAACTGCCAGTGCCCGGAGATGGATCCTATGATATGTAGGACTCTCCAGGGGCTCACCCAACCTCTATAAAGTGAGTACCCAAAATAAGGGGGAAATGTGGCAGTTGAGTAGGATCTAAAACAGATCATAACCGCTGTCCTAGAAACAGTACTATCGGTAACACGTACTGAGCAGAAGATTCTTCATGGTATGTAGTGGTAGAGTTTTTTTTAGGATTACTTCTAGCTTTTATTTTTACTTCAGGCATATATTAACCGAAGCGCCTGAAATAAATGCGCAGCTTAGTTCCTCTACTTGCCTTCCTATCCCATGCCATTATATATATATATATATATATATATATATATATATATATATATTATTATTATTATTATTATTATTTTTATTATTATACATTTTTTTTTTAAACTTGACTTTTTCACTTAACAGTGATGCCTCTATCGTCTATCCTTCTAAGAGATAGTCCCACAGAAAAACAAAACAACCAATAAATAACAAGAAAACAATGCTAATATTGATACAAATAGTCTAGAAGTCATATTTTATTCTTATCAATGATATTTGGTTAATTTATGAATTACGAGCATAAATATAGCATTCCTGTCAATACCTATTCGAATTACTATTCTACGAACATGGGCACGGTCCTTTTACAAGTGCCTGATTGATCTAGATACGATTAGCGAATCAATGTACGCAGGCGCTTTGGACATCGGCACTGGACAGCTCCGGCCTTGTGATACTTAAATTGATGCATTGCTCCGACACCTCTCGTCAAACGGCTGGTATAAGTACCGAATACTTCCTCGTACTTTGGCGAGGTCGAACAGATCAAGTCATGTTGGAGGACGGCCTATAAATCGATCGGGATGCCTTTCGATGTAGCCTCCTATCGACCAGTAGTTCTAGGAGTGATTGATTACAAGGGTCCGTCCGTTCCTTGTTCATGTCCTCTTTTGGTCACGCGTGCCTGTATTGGTTATTGCCATCAGATGTCAGCGTTTGCGTCTTCCTTCGACTTTGAAAGTGGATACCTGAGTCTAAAGTTGTAAAAATCGAGGGTATCTACGCATTTCCTCATTGCTACTGAATTACATTTCATTATTCACTTCCTACACGACAAATTCTTATAAAAAGATCTAATAAATTATAAAGTCTATGTTCCACAACCTATAAACGGTGTTAGCCTATGCCTCACAAACATGGATGATGAAAATGCCTGATGAGAATAACCGACTTATATTTGAACGGAAACTGTTGCGACGAATATAAGGCCCTGCAAAAGAAGGGCGCCTTATATATACTCCTTATTTTAGGTACCCACTTTATAGAGGATGAGCGAGCCCCAGGGGGGTCATCCCAGAGGATCTGGGATCCATCCCATAGGATCCATCTCCGGCTGCTAACAGATTAAATAAATGTCTTGCCAGCAGCGGGATGTGAACCCAGGACTTTCAGCTTCGCAGCTCAGTTCAGCTCTACCACCGAGCCTCGACTCCGCTCAACGAAATTAATAAATAACTTTTATTATTATGTTGGCCCTACAATCCGCATGTGGGTCCTGGCCTACTCCAACACCAATCGCCATTCTCTTCTATCGCTGGCTGTTGTTATCCATTCCTAGTTTTTTGGCATAATTTTTTACACAATCCATGCATCTTAATCAGGGCCAACCGATAATAACTTTTATTCTTCTCATCTTCATTGGCTCTACAACTCATCGCTGAACCCTGGCATCCTCAATTAGTTTCGCCCATTGGTCCCTCTTTTTTGCAACGGTTCTCCAGTTACAATGTTAAGTAAAAATCTAGGCGTGGGTGTTAGAGGAGTAAATAAGAAAACGGTTAAGGCAAGGAGTATATAATAACTTTTATGCCACTATAAAATACCTACACATACTAATCCGTTATCCCATAAGCTCCTAGTAGTATTATAAACGAGTAATGAAACCGAACATGTGATTTTTACTGCATCACTGAAGATGAATCGCTTCTCGTCATCTCCTGATCGTATACCACACGCGAGTTTATTATACGGTATTTACAAATTGTGTATAAAACCGCACAATCGTAAAATTCAAAAAATATGTCACGATAAACAATTTTGTAGCTTTACTGGTGGTTCTAGTGTAGAGCTGTCGCTATATGGGTTACACTATAATTAGAAAATATGATCTAAAACCCTCAATAACCATAAAATATACATAAAACTTGTGATCGGAATCGTAATTTCGAATTGGGATACTTCGTGAAACCCATGCACCTTTCAAGTTCTTTTAAAGTAAGTTTATAAACATCTATTTAAGTAATACTTTATCGTTTCAGAAGTAATTGGTTAGATTGTCATTATGATTTATAGTGTTTTTACGATATCTTAAATATGAAAATAATTAAGTACATACAATAATTACGTCAATCAATGCAAATATGAAAACTTTTTTAATAAAATGATAGTCAATCAATATATTAAACGTTATATTTTGAATGTCAATAATTGATTTATTTATTCGGTCTTCTAGTAGTTCATTCCACTGTGCGCCTTGTAGTTTAAAAAAAAAATGTACTACAAACCACGAAGGGTATTGGGTTCAGTATGTGATAGAGACTGTGCTGTATTTTGGACAACGGTAGTGCCGGGATATATTCTACACCTCGCTCAACAGCCAGAATTTCCTCTTTTTTTTTTGGTACGCAATTTATAGGATCTGGGTGAGCCCCAGGAATGTTCAAGATCTCATAGGATCCATCTATCACTCCGCTCCCTGGGCTTGTAGCTGGATATCACTTTTCGTGCGCTAACGTCATAGGTTGTAGCAGAAGTATTTTGGTTTATATATTATGGTTGTTATAGTACTTTTTTTTTAAGAAAAACCATTAATCAAAAATTGCCTCGTGACAAAGTATTCCTTTCTTCGAATCCCGTCTCGCTCCCGGGATCGCAAACCACTCGGAACGAGGAAACGCCATTGTAAAAAAGCAATTTTCCGCGCGACACTTTGTGGAATGTCGCAGCTATCCAGGATGAGGTTTTGTCCCCGGTATGTGTCAGGTCATTATTCCTCCCAGATCGCTGCGACGATCAAGGAAGTCCGGTCGGGGCGTTAGGCCACCGATGTTGATAATGGTCATCCGCAACAATGGAACACGACCGGAATTAAATTAAACTATCTCTTCTACAGAATATTCCGACGTAATGGATCGGACGTACGCTGACGGAGTCGGGCTAGCGTCAAAGGTACACGGTGCCGGACTGCAAATAAGATGCAAGCGGTAGCAGCATAAGAACAAATTCGAACGGTGCTTGTTGCGATTTAGAATTCAGTGATGCAGATTTATTATCTGAAGTATAAATATTTATTAGCTTTGGCATCTCGTAGTCGGTCGGATTTTATCGGTGATTCATTTCGCCATGTAGTTATTAGACCATTCGTTAATCACAACATACAAGAGCATAACTTTGCACAAGGGTGTTAACTCAGCCCCTATTTTTTCTATTTAATTAAAAAGTCGATAGTTTATTAGCTTTTAAAGCTTAGTCGTCCGTATACTGAAAACAATACTATTGCTTCATTAACCCGTAAAAAATCAAACACGAACATTATAATATTGACATTTGTACGAACATGGATTCTATGTTCACTATTGTGGTATGTCAATTTTTTTTTACATATCATATTATAATTATAATTAATTTTAAATCATTTAGGTATATATTCGCCATTGTTTTACTTTATTACATTTTTACCGTTGGTTAAAAAAAATGGCTATGTAGCATTGATCCGATTTAACTTAATTAGACTAAATAAAATTTTACAATGGTAAATATCTATGAATAGATGATTATTTACTATTAACATCTATGAAGTGAAACATCTATAGCGAGATACTGACAATATAACTTGAGTAATCAGTAAGCATTAAACAAAAAAATTAACAAATAATTGTACTTTGTATCATAGATATATTATAATAGTTTGGGTTATATTACGTGTTAGTAAAGGTTGTTCTATTGGATGTTGATTCTGTAGCTTTTTATACATTAAAATATCAAAATCATTTATTAAACAGATCGTATTTGTTCTCAAGTCGAAGAATAATTTTTAGAATAATGAGTCATTGGTATGACTTTCAATTCTGACAACCCTTGAATACAAGTAGTAAGTCAATATTTAAGAACTTCAAGCAAGAAACTGATTAAATTCGCAGTTTATGTCATTATATAACAATAATTATCGCAGTTTGTGTCATAAAATAATAACTTCTTAATAAAGATTAGCTAAAATACCCAACTATCTAATGTTACTTACTGAATCGAAAAAGTCGAGAACTTTGAAACGGTTCTTATTAATTTTCAATCGTTTTTAATTTTTTTTATGTAGCGAACATGTAAAAATATGTTTTTCATCAATCGATTAGGTAATAAAGATTCGTATTATTTTTCGTTTAATAATACGAAAAATAAAGGAACTATGATCCAACAGTCATAACAATTAATTAAAAAAGAAAAAAAATAATTTTTAAGCATTCTTAAGTAGGCTATAACATCATGAATTTAATTAACTTGTTATAATTGATTTGTTCGTAGAACCTCGTAACGTAGGAACAATACAGGCTTGTCGAGTCAGACTATTGTGTTCGTGTACACGAGTTTGAAACCTGATATGGCCAGTAAAATTTCCTTTTACGCTTCTATTGGTCGTAGATCGACAGTTAATTAAGTCGGCTCTCTTAAGATTCAACCATGCTTTACAAAATGGGTACCCTCACCTTTAACCCGGGTCAAAGAAAAAAAAAAAGGGAAGATGGAGGGTGATCGTATCACCTTCTTGGTCTTTAGGTAAAAAATTAAAGTTTACACTCCTAAAGCTTCTAGGATGACTTATTCCAGTCTTTTTTATATAGGTATTTTTTATTTTTATGTATCACTAAAAATTACTTACAAATTATAAAAAAATGCTTTTCATCTACTTGAAAATTAGGTTGTTTACGCTTAACTAAAGCAGACATTTAGTAGTCATTAGTATATATTTATTATATATTATATAATTATGATTTTTATATATTATATAAAAAACTATTTCAAGTTTTAATATGGTTGCTATATATATACCGTTATATAAAACACTACTGATATTTATTAAAACCATCTTAAGGATTATACATTGCTATCATATATTATATCGAGCGTTTTTTTACTCTATTTTTCTCTCAAATTGCATCCGCGATATTAATATTATAATACTATGCTGAAATAACCCGTAAGCGCTACAATGAAGGGTTTCCTGTTCAGTAGATGGTAGAAACTGTGCCATTTATAAGTCTAATGTGCAGTTACGAGATTTACCCGAAATCACTCAATCAACCAAGTTTTTCCCCAACCAAGAGTAGCAAATATATAGTGACTGGGTGAGCCCCAGTACAGTGGGATCCTACATGGTCCATCAATGGGATGGAATAATATATTTACCACAGCCGGCTTTGAAGCCAGGACCTTCAGTAGAGCAACTCAGTGCACTACACACAGAGCTGCCGCGCTCCCTGAGTTTCCATTATACAAAAATTAGAATTTACAGATTTAAACACGCTTGATTTAATTGTATTGTATATAAATTTAAGGGAAAGGAGTGGCTCAGTGGTAGAGCACTGAGTTGCCATGCCGAAAATCCTGGTTTAAATCCCGCTGCTGGCAAGTCTTTTATTTAGTCTATTACTAGCCGGAGATGGATCATTTGGGATCTAGAATCCTCCTGGGGCTCACCCAGCCTCTATAAAATGGGAACCCAAAATAAGGGAGAAAAATCTGACGGTTGTTCTTAATGATCTAGGAACTGCAGAACTTTGTCCATAAAGCAGTAATGTCTGTACCATGTACTAAATAAATCCCAAACCCGTTCGCGGGATGTTGTGATACAAATTTTATTAAATATATAAATTTAAAATACCTTATCTAATTAAAAGTAAAATTTTGTAAGATTTCTTAAATAATGTATTATTATTAATATAACATTAATCATAACACAATCACTGCCTCATTATATGTGCTTAATTTATTAAGTATTTAATGAGACAACAGCTTAACAAAAAGTCGTATGTTACCGATATAAACACGAGGGGGAATAAAAGGCTGGAGTTGTGAACTGGATTAACGGTGAGCAAGCAAATTAAATTTTATTTGCAGTGTAAGTCGGCCATCGGGGGTGTGACACTGTGCGCCAGGTTTACGTTTGTCATCACACTTGTTGCTCACTTACAGGAGAATTTAAACAATTCCCCCTCCTCAGGTGGTCCCCACTCCCACCACTGCTCACGAAGTGGGAGGCGCTTGCGTGGCCACGCCCCTTTAACCCCACCACCTCCCAGTGTACAGTCAATATCGGTAAAATGGGGACCAACACCCCCCAGGCAGCCGTCACCCTCCAACCACATTTATCCTCCTTCCTATCTACCGCCCACTTTCCCAAGCGGCTCCCACAAACAGGCTTAAAAGCTCAACATTCCTAACCTTCGTTTTCTAACTCAATCCTTAACTGTCTCTTATTTAAAAATATGAAGCTGATGCTTTCTTTAAAATTGAACCAGAAATAAAACGAATGGAAACTATCCGCTTATTAATAGTAAGCAAATAACAAAAAAAAATTGAATAATATTAAAAATATAAGCACAATATTCAGTTAAATGGACAGTACAACTAAAGGTTATCCTGTCACTAAAATTTACTACACCTAATAATTTTATTTAATGAAAATTAATAACCTGTCGATATTAAATATACGTACGAAGAGGGGATAATAACAGAAAATAACATTTGGTCTCCAAGAAAGTGAATCGAAACTCTGTTTTTTAATTGTACAAAGAAATAAAATCATTCCAGAATAATATAACAAATATAATCACAATATTTAGAACTGTGTGTACAATAACAGTTAATGTTTTCACTAAAATTCAAAATAATAATTTTTATTTAAAGAAAATAAATTTAAAAAATTAATAGCATAACAGTTAATAACAGATAATAACATTTGGTCTCCAATAAAACGACGCTAGTAGTGTCCAAGAAGAGGCCATTTTTAATTTAAGGTTCATTGTATTTAGATTTTTTTTAAATATTTATGGTTTATGTCTTATTTTTTTAAAGCAAGGCCATTTTACTTTTTATTTTAACCTCATTTGTTTTTGTTGGTTGATTATTGAATAATAGAGTTAGTTTTGTTTAACAAGCTCCTTTCAATATGACAGGGGTTCGGACTTGACTTTGAATAATAGAAAATTATATTGCAGCATAAAACAAGAAAAATTGTGTATTATGTCTTATAGGCATTTTTATACATTAAACGAACTAATACTCTGATTTGAAAAAATTCTGCCTTCCTGGTAAAATGAATATTCATGTCCCATGGAGGTTTTACCTTAAAATTTTTAGAATAAAGTTTTTTTTGCCTCAGAATTTAATTGGTACAATTCTTCATCCCATTAAAACACCATAATTTATTCCTATTAAATCAAATCTAAAGAAATATTTATTTTTTTAATACAATCGTCCATTAGTTTATTAAGTTCAATAGTAGAAGTAAGTGAAATTATCGATTAATACAAAACTACAATTAGGTTAAGTACAGCATAAAGCTGTTATATTTTTTCCATCCGCGTTAATTAATCAAACAAAAAAAATTATTGCAATTTATTTTAACAAACAACTAAGAAATTGAATTTCTATAATTTCAGTTAAAAAATAATTATACACACATGATTCAGTCTAACATAAGCACGCGTTCAAGTAGGTTATTATTTTTTCCCCTAATTTTTAAAACATTCTCGTACACTTTCTAAAATGTTACCCAACGCAAAAGCGAAAAATAATTGAATACGTGAGCTGGGTAATACAAAGTTAAAGAAGAGGGGAGATAGGAGTTGTGGAAACAAACCGACAACAAAGCAAAAGTTACGAAGGTGAATAAGTAAGCTAGATGGGTCTTTAATCAGTTTAATGTTCACTATCGAATAAGGCAGTCGAAACTGCTCGATCTATATCGATTATGGCAGTAGTTTTAAAAATAAATATAAATTTTAATAAATTATTTCATTCTTATTGCTTCAATAAGTATTGGCGAAATCAATCAGGAGAAAAATAATCGTATTTTGTTAATATGAATATCATATACTTAAATTAATAAGCTCAAACGTTTCGCTAACAAATATGTAAAAATATAATTTTAATGAAAGAATTTTACATGTAAATTATATTTATATATGTATAAAAATTTTTGCTGTAGCAAAAAATAACATATTTATAACATCACAGAGAATATATATTTAAAACATTTTAAAAATTGAAATATGCAAAATTCTAATAAATTGATTTTTAAATTATTAAAAATCTGCCATAATTTCTAATAAAAAACAGTTTTGAAATGTATCTTAACTTTTAAAATGATTATTTTTGATTAAAAATCATACAAAAATTCCAAATCATGCCTTAATATTAAAAAAAAAATATATATACATATGGTAAAGTGTTCCTTTATTATAGAAATTAATATTTTTTTTAAGCCAGAACGGTTATATATCACAATTAGAAGTTTTATTTTATAGATCCTGAGATCTTCAAGAATTTTCAATTTTTATGTAAATTTATAAAATAGTTTTTAAATTATAAAATTTCCTTATACTATAAAATGGAATTTAAGCAAAATTTAGACTTTGAATAATTATAATTAATAAATTGATTCAAATAACATAGTTAATAATGGAAAATTAACTTATTTTTCTAAATTATTGTATCATTTCATATTGTATCATTCATAAATTCATAGTATTCGCTGTCACCTTAGTTAAATAATATTACCACTTATTATAATACTAATTAACTCGCTTACTACTTTTCATTCATAGTGGAAATGTTCGTAGTCGAATTAAGAACATTATATTAGTGTTACGTGAAGAAGAAAATTTTCAGAGAGGTCAGAAAAAATTTGTTTAAATAATTATTTATTTTAAAGCCAACGTTTCGATCACTTCAGGTATTCTTCAGGGCTAAACGTACAATATACACACAAATTAAAATTACACGTTGTAAAAAATACAAATACATAAAGGCATCAAGGGATATGAGTGATAAAAAAATAAAAATAAGGAACCCTTTAGGTAAATATAAAAACAGAGGGGATAATTATAGACTATTATCAAATAAGTAATAAAAAAGATAATGCAAATAAAAAAATTAGCCTGAGGAAGCCTTTTTCAACCCTGAATAAATTTATTTATTATAATGAATTAAAATTAAAATATTAATAAATTAATAACCCACCAAATTGAAATTAATGAATACAAAAGAGAAATAACAACAGAAAATAACAGCATTCGGTCTCCAAGAAAATGAAGACGCTTCGCCGTGTGTCGAGGAAGGGGCCATTTTCATTTTTCTTTTTTTTTTCCCTTTTTTTGTTGATCGTTTTTTTGAAATGAGTTTTATGCCTAGTTGATACCGTTCAGCTGTTGAAGCGATTATCATGGAGCATCTGCTTCCAAGCTATCTCTTACACCCAACATCATTCTCCCCACAAATGTAGTCTCTTCATCATCGGCTAAATTGACTTGTAAAACTGTCTAGTTTGTTCTGGGATATGGGGAAGATAATAAAACCTGCGAAGTTTAATTTTCTCAAATTAGCTTAATGTCGCCAAGTAATTTTACCGTAAAAAAAACAGTTATGTCCGTACAATTAACTTTATTATGAATCCTCATTTCGAAATAACAATTCACTTTTTATCTTTAACACGAAAATCTTTTATTATTATAAAGTATTTTCTGATCCTTAATATTCTATATGATAATTTATTTTCGTAAATGTAATACTAATATATTTTTATTAATTATTCTTTTGATAGTGATTATTTTTAAATATTTTTGTTTTGAAGAGAAAAGATTTTCTGAAGATGATAAAGAATCTCGGCCAGGGCAAATCTTTTCTCAAATCTTTTTAATTTTATGAACTCATTCAGAAAATAACCTTTTATCTTCGAAGACGAGGATTTCCAGTATAAATGAAATGAAAGCAGTGAGTAAGAAAATTAAAAATTAAATAAATAAATGGTAATATATAAACAATTACAGCTAATACTTTGAGCATTTGTTCAAAAATTTAATTTGTTTTGTTTATTTAATTAATTTTTAAAAAAATATCGGATCAATATCGGACTATAAACAATATTAATAAAAGTAGCGAAAGAAAAGATTTATGGCGGATAATTCTTATTTATTTCGCGTTGTAAAACTTTTTTAAAGCGAATATAGACGAAAGCGAAATAGCATAAATTTACACCAAAATGTAAGAATCAGCAGAAAAATGTTCTGGGGTTAATATTCAAAACCTTGTTTATTTTTTTTTTTAAATATTTTTAAATGAGTTTTAAAGTAGCAAATGTACGTTCGAAATTAATTATTTGATTTATTCTTTAAAATATATCCATTATTTAGCACCAAAATCTTTTATTATTATAAAGTATTATCAGATTACTACATGATTATTATATATTTTGTATTAATTATTATATATTTTATATCAGATATGTGCTGATTATATCTGACTTTTTTTCGAGTATGCAAAACTAATATAAATTTCTTGATTCTGCAGGCAGGAAATATTCTTTTGTCCAGTACCTTCTGTCTTTGAAGACGAGCATTTCCAGTATTAATCGGAAGGAAGGCTGAAGATGACGGAATTCCCCAAGTTCTTCGAACAGGGGGTGGCCTATAGAGATAAGTTGGTGGAGGGGGGAAGTTGGGAGGTCTGACGGAGAAATACACAGGGAGGGATCCCTTCCGTGAAAGGCTAGGAAAGGTTAACAAATGGGACAGGGAAATATCGACGGTGGAACTTGGGCAAGGATCGATGTGAAAAAGACAAACGGCTTTAATGTTTTATTCAGTCAGGCATTGTGCCGGCAACTGCCGACGTTGATACGTTTTTCTCGTGCCGTATTTGGACGATGTAGAGGGAAACTGCGGTACTAGACGTAAAAGCTGACGGGGAACGCGTACTTAGAAGGCTGATAAGATCGGATACGTTCGACGCGAACCTTAGGCAGTTTAACGCCAATCATTTAGGTTATCTGACGCTTTAAGTCTCTAACCATATCTCCCACTTCAATCCTAACATATATAATGAAGATTTATAATTTATGTAGAATAATATATAAATATAGAATGGAATAGCAAAAAAACTTTATTCTGGGGCCAATTCCCTTTAGAATAACAAACATGAACAGAAAAATGAACATAATATATATCTGGCCAGAAGGCTACATAATAATACAAATCATGAAGTATTTAAAAAGTGAAAAAAATATAAGAAAAATAAAAATAGAAATGAAATAACTAAAAAGTACGAATCATGTAACCAAACATTATTTTTGTGTTACCAAATATTATTTTAATTTATACATATCTTGCATATTTGCTCCTGAAGAAGACCTGCAATTTAATTTATATTTATTTATAATATAAGTTACAAATTATTAGTTTATGCATTTAACTTCACTTTATTCTACTATGGCTAGTGAGAGTCTTTGAGTCAGTGGGAGTCTTTAAGTCAGTGGGAGTCCTTTGAAGAATATCTGAAACAGCACAGGTTATGGACCTCTATTTTACGTCCCTTACGAATGACGGCATTACCAAGTATCTTTTACTCCTTTAAAATCACAAAGCCACCAGCCGGGATCCGAACTTGCGATCTTGGACATATTAGGTTTTTATACCAACCACTAGAGCACAGGTGATTCCACATCAAAATAGTTACTCATCACATATATTTATTCATTATAAAATCATATATCGAATCAATAAAAGTGAACAAAAAACAAAAAAGAGACATTAATTATAAAAATAATGCAATGGGAAAAATACCAAGAAATCTTTAGCCCCTAAAATACTGGAAAAATTCAACCAGTCTAATTTTCCAAAGTCAGGAGTCATAAGTCATTCAAAAATTAATGTTATCAAAGAGAACATCTCACTATATAACTCTAAAAGAAAAATAATATAGTAACAAAATGCACATTTTTAAATATTAAATGCAGTCGTGATAGCGCACTTAAAAACGCGCACTTTTTTTTTGAGGCCATTATTTTAAGCACCCTAAATTTATAAGGAGTGTGGTGTAGATAAATTAATTCGATTCATAAATACGGAGTAAATTAATTTAAAATATATAAAAATTAAATCCGAAGTCTTTGATGTTGCTGAGCATTTATTACTATCATAAACTTGTTCTTTATTAGGGTTTTTTCAATTAATAAAATAATATTAATAATATGTATATAAAGTATATGGCCATTTCCACGTGATATGCGCTTTATTGTCTTGTGCATTCTTTTTTTTTTTTCCGTTCCCATCTTACAAAACTTTTCCCTATTAGCTGCCATTACCATCAAAATACTACTTCCGAGTTTTAACTCAGGTTTAACTGTCATCTACCACGAATCCTAGTTGAGGATCAAGATACCTAAAATTTACCGCAAAGCGTGTAAGGTATAAGGTTATAAAACTGAACCCATTGGTGTACGCCAGGAGTGGGGCCTCAAGAGATTTATAGATATTCTGATTACACGGGCGATAGTGAAGTTGCGTGCTGCCGTTCGGGTACTATTAATGTGTATCTCTGGAAAAGTGTGGATCCGTTGTTGCAAATAAAAAGGATCACGCGTTGTAGCAACAGTTTGTAGTATAAGGAATCGCTGTGTTGTATTTGGTAAATTACACCAAAATATACTACTAATGCGTTAAGACGATTCCATTAGTAATAAGTATTGAATCTCGTTTATAATATATTCAATGATCGTGGATATAATGATTTATGATTAGTTTATAATTCTCAAAACCAGTTGATATTTAAGTTACCAATTTTTAAAATTTCACTTCAGAAAAAATCTATAGAAATCATTGTATCAATGATAGCAATACTTGAATTAAGACAAAAATATTATATACAAGATATAATGCTTATTATTAATGATATGTTAATGTATTGTTATATTAGTAAGTTTTGGTGTAATTAAGCAAAAAAATACCACACAGTGATCCCCTACACACATACACACACACACACACACACACACACACACACACACACACACACACACACACACACACACACACACATATATATATAGAGAGAGAGAGATTTGATATTCGCAACATGCCGTCCTATAAAACTGTTGATTCTCTTACAAATTTAGAAGAAACAATAATGAATATTATGAATAAATGAACAATGAATAAATATTATACATACCTAAACATATATAAAATATTTATTATTATTTATTTATGTTCACTCTAGGCTTTAGGAAGAACAATTTTAGAATGAACCATTGATGTTTAATATTGAAATGCAAATGATTTCTTAAATTATACATATTTAAATGCAAATAATTATTTATATTTTTCAGATTATATCTAATTTTAATATTTTTAATTTCTCGAACAGTCTCATTAGTTTATAATGCAATTGCATTGTATTCCAAGCAACACGCAACACAGTAAGCAGGCATGACTTTATTGATTTTAATTTAAATTAGCTGATCTTTCATATCATTCCATTGCAAGAAGTATGATATTGATATGATAAACAAAAATATATTTATCTTTTCAAACTATGACAATTTGATGACTTGATATTTACAATGTGAAAAATAATTTCTTTTTAGCTAGGAAAATTCAATGAAAAGATATGGTAATAAAGAAGTAAATTGAAATTTCTATGTTCTTTATATTTTGTACATAATTTACAAACGCTATGCTTAGAGTAAGGTTACTTTCCTGTAACATATACGAGAATATATATAATTTGTATTTATTTATTATTAATTATAACTAAATAAAATATGGTTTTATGTTGTTTATTGTAATTATATTTATTTAATTTTCTATAATTGTATTATTTGAATCAATTTATTTATCACTGCTCGATCATGTAGAAGATCGTGTAAAGAAAAAAAATCAGTTTTCTCTTATTTAAAATTATTTACAGTCATTACCTTTCACCGGTTAAAGGTTACCACTGCATTCAACCAAAATGGTTATTTATCGGTTCATTACGTTTCTAATACTATGGCATTATGGGATAGCTATATGCAATTCAGTTTAGGAAACCTGGTCCTTAAATACTTTCTAGATATAATTTTCAATTGAATTCCACATCAAAGGCTGAACTGGAGCCATAATACGTTTCCCCCCGAGTCACTCGTGAGCGTAAACAGAATGAAATATCCCTTAACGGAGGAAATAACAGCATTTTAATCCCGCAACATTAGAAGCGTACGTCTAGGGCGATGGTTGTGAACCACGCGACTCGGCCACGAAAAGCCTATAAACGTTTTCGAGTGATTTCCTTACGCTTGCATTCGAATGAAGGGAAGAAGATAGGGAGGGAGAAAGAGAGAGGGAGGGAGAGAGAGAGAGAGTAAGGGAGGAGGGAGAAAGAGAGAGAGAGAGAGAGAGAGAGGGAGAGGGGAAGCGATGGTATGGTAGGAGAAGCGAAAAAGGGGAAGATAATGTTGATTCAGTGATTATAGGGGATGTTAAAGGTTGCGTGTCCGTTTGGGCTAGCAGTCCTACCACACCCACCCTTCCAAACACAAAATATATCATTCGCCATCTATTATTCAACGTCGGGTTGAGTAGGGAATTCAGTTTGTACACTATGTACTCAAGAGAGAGAGAGAGTGAGAAAGAGAGAGAGAAAGAGAGAGAGAGAGTATTTTATCGTGACTGGAGGATCAGGACCTCTTCCAATTAGTCTATACTGAAATATTACAGACTCGATAAATGAATAATTTCATGTCTCAATGTAGTTAAATAAATAAATGGACTTGTAGTCCGGGAGTAGGCGTGCAAAATATTGACACAATCGAGCAAGAGGTTGGAGAGCAAGATAATACAGTTTCAGACAAGGATAGACAATGCTGTAATATTTACCCTTGCACCCAAGACTATTTTTTATTTATTAATAAAACATTTAACTAATGGTGAAATCTATCGAGCATGAGGTTGGACTGCAGGACAATACCTTTCAGAAAAAGGATAGACTATGCTGAAATATTTAACCATGCACCAAAGACTATTCTTTACTAATTAATATAATATTAGTTGAACAATATTGACTCAATGGTATCGAGCATATTTATTAATTAATAAAATAATGAAATAATAGCAAAATATTGATTCAATGGTATCAAGCATAAGGCTGGAGAGCAAGATATACTTTTTCAGATTAAGGTAGACTACGCCGAAAACTATTCCCAAGCAGCAAAGACCATCTTTTGTCTATTAATTACTAAAATAATTTGTTAAAAAATATTGAATCAATGTTATCCAGCTTAATGTTGGAGGGCAATGTGAAGATAGACTATGCTGTAATACTTACCACTGCACCTAAGACCATTTTTTATTAATTAATATAGCAGCTAATTTATTATTTTATTATCTTTATTGCTTATAGTTTACTTTTTCAAACGTGTTTAACCGTTATATTCATAGGGCGGTTTATTTAGAATATAGGCGAGAATGTGAATTTTTCTAATATAAATAAAGGAAAATAAATAATATTAACAGATGTTTATATATCTTCATCATTGAAAATCAATAAGACAGGAAATATTCTAGGATTTAATAAATTTGATATTTCGCATCATAAAAAAAAATAATAAAAAACTGATTATAAAAAAAAGTTCTTTTGTATTAGATTAGTAACTACAGAGGAAAGGATGAAAATGTATTGAAACAATTAATTAATGCAATGCCAAAACAATGAAATATAGGAAGTTTTAAGTTTCATAAAACTATAAATATTACAAATGGATGTTTGTTTGTGTTTAATAGAGTAAAACCCTTAGGTCATCAATGCGTATTGGTTCGCTATGTAAACTTGGGAACCATAGGCGTTGATGACACAAGGGCTATATGCCTTTAAACTCTAACAAACATATCTGTAAGATTAATAAATTATTATTATTAAAATTTAATATAATTATTTAAGATTTATAAAGATGTCGCCGATAATATTGCGATAATTATTAATATTTATTAACACGATATAATATTACATGCAGGTATTCACAAAAGTTTAATAAAACAGTATTTATGTATTATTGTTGGTAATTATTTATTTTTCATTATAATAAATTATTATTAGTCATAACATCTTACAGGTACTTGAAATTTTTTTATGGTTTGAAAATAATATCAGAAATAAATTAATAAAAATCATATATATGAATTAAAGTTTTAGTAAATGTATCAATGAACTATATAAAACAAATAGGCAAGATAATGTTCCCAAATTATTAATTCAGAAAATGTATGCAGGGAGTTTAACCGATAGCGAATAAGTATTTACTCAAGAATAACTGAAGAGTTTCTGATCAATACTTATAAGCGTGAAGGAACTAAAATAAAGTTACCGAAGTTTACCACTTACGACGGTACACCTGCCGCCTTTCATGTCGAGAAATTGTAAAACATAGCTCATTTTCCAGGGCGGGAAATTGACGGATCGAGTAAAGGAAAGAGCTCCGGGCTAATGAGATGAAGCGAGAAGGGGAAAGAGTATTTATGGGAGGAAATATTGTTAAAGGCCTCTTTTAACGACTCCATCTGCCGAGGAAACTTCGTGGTAGGGTTGGGAAACTTCCCTCCCCCTATTCACATCCGCTTTTCCACTCGGCTTTTCCGATCTCTGCAGGACTCTACCCCTTGCAGGGATATTGTGGAATGTCTCGTTCGGAAATCCTCGATTTTCCTGGCCTACGTTGAAATAGGATATGATTTATCTCTTATACTTTCGAGAAAATTCTCTCCATTATAAAACTCTATCCTTTTATTTATTTCTTAGTTCGTTATGGTATTGCAAAGTTCAATAGGAACAATGTTTGAGAAACTTCAGGGATTTTAATGCAAACTTTTAATTTAACATATCCCTTTATAACTTCCATATCATTATTAATTTTATTTGTGCAGGGCAAACCCGGAAAACATGAAATTCCCTATGTGTTTTACTAACATATCTAAACTTTTCACTTTAGGAGCGACCTGTGGTGTAATGGTTAGAATGACAACCTACTATGTCCATCAGGTTGCCCTAGGATTTTTTTAAAATCCTTAGTTACAACGTCCTTCGGAAGGGACGTAAAACGAGGAACCCGATCCAGTACTATGCCACGTACTCAAAACCGGTAGGCAAAGTTTAGGGCTCCCACTGTAGCATCGTCCGATTATTCATGACAGTATAAAGCGACGTAAACTGGACAAACAATTTTTCAATTGTCTGGTCCATTTAGTGTGCAGCAAAATGTATGGATTTTGAGATTCATCATGCTAAGAATCTGATGCACTGCTATAAATGAGTATGACTCAATAAAAGTTATTTCAAACCAAATATTTTAAGTAAATAATATTATACACAATCGAGTAAGAAAATTCTTATAGTTCTTTTTTTTTTTTTAATGAACGGGTGCCAATGCGGTTATTTTGATCCGAACCCGAAACGGTTACTTCAAAGTAACTAGTAACCGCTTACATATTACCATTCCTGCCCAGCGTTACAGTGTACAAGGATTCACGTACGACTAGATCAGAGGACGTCTTGCCGCCTCTACGCTTTGTACTCTAGGACTCGCCCTGACCTCGAGTGTTTTGTTGAGAGCCTGCGTCGGACACGAACAAACGATTTTATTTTGAGGAGCTAAAATAAAGCGGGTTGGGCCCGAAGGGGTGGGACGTAGATCAAAGGGAAGCTATTATTTTAATACGCGGCGCTGGTGTCCCTTCTCGATAGGATTAGCTCCTATTAATATCTTTATCGGCTCAACCTTGTTAGCCCTTCCAATGGGCCCTTGTCGCTTCCTAACCCTGTCAACTTCATCCTGACCTAACTGCGGTTGAGGGTGACTAGAGGCCCTTCTCCCTAATAACATTCTTCTTTAAAGAAAGCCTTTTCCGATTCAAGAAATCGGAGAGGGTCCGATTCAAGAAAAGACACATATCTATTTGCAATTATTGTTAAAATAACACAAATAAACCCTAATAAACAAAAAACAAGATAATTGATAAATAATGTATTAGTAACTAGCGACCCCCCCCCCGGCTTTGCACGGTTAGCAAGACATATTTGCCCACATGTTTTGTCTGTCTAATGAATTTTATTATGTAGATATTATAAACATAAAAACAATACAAAATATTTCTTTATACACGAATTTATTTTCTTGCTCGTTAAGTTTTTACGATAACCCATAAGATACTCATTTAAATTATATGGTATAAAATATTCTAATAATGCGCATGAAATGCTTAAGGTAACTAAAGTATATAAGTCGATAAGGATTAATACTGTACTCTTCTAAATAGCTTTCCAAATACCGCATTGTATGTTATCAATTTTCCAGAAGATAAAATGGGTTTAGTAAGTTTTCCTTAAAAGATAGATATATGCTACAGACTTTTTTGTAGGTTTATAAAAGAAGATTATTCCACCATGGATTGTTTCGTTATATGACATAGGCATTAGGCAGTCTTCTATGAAACCTCCCCCCCAGGTGGCTATACTTTTTTCCAACATTTCCGACAATTATCATTATATTCCAACTTCGACTTTTGAACGAATACTGTAGACTAAAAGTAAGAAAAGGAAAAATAATTTCCTAACTAAATTTACAGATGTATAACTTACATTTAATAAGTAAGTCATTGCGCAATAAACCATCGTCTAATTTAAATTCTTCGAGGTCGAATTCGATAAAATCCACTATTGTATAGAAGTTAAAATATAATTAAATAGTAACTTAAAAATTAAAGCGCATAATTTGGTGAGAGTTGAGTTAAAAATAGAAAAGCACAAAGAAAAGTTACTTTTTTTTCTTTCCTTTCCTTTTTCCTCTCTGTTTTTTTTTATCATGCATTTAAAATAAGGACTCAGTTTATTATAGAATCTTGTATCAACTTCCGAGTTTTATTCCTTATTCTATTTCGAGGTAGTTTGGTGTCATGTGCTCTAGCTAACGATTTCGAGAACATCTTCCATTAAATTTAATGTTATGATTTGAAGAATAAACGATGAGAAAAAGTCAAACCAATAATCAAATGAGAACGAATTCGTATTCTTTTGAAACCATCAATTTCATTTATACATACGACACATGGCCATTCGTGTCAGAGAATACCGGAAGGAAAAAAAAAAGGAACTGATTTATACTAAAGCGACGAAATCCATTGTTTATGCTTCTAATTTATCCTTCCTTTTACGAATGGTAATGACAGATTATTGACGTTCCGAATCCGCGGGATGATCGGATATTCACTTTGTTCTTTCCAGGTTAGTGCATGGTGGCTTCCGAACAATGTCCAAATGACACTTTTCGCTGTCGAATGGGATGTAGCACGCAATTTTTAATTTTTCAACGATCGAAAGAGTTACTCTAATTTGCATTCTCAATCGATTTAAGTGTATTATTGTCTGTAATTTTAAAGCAGATTCTTTCGATTCTTTGCCATAATTTGGACCGTGTAAAACCTGAATCTGATAAAGCATAGGTTATTAATGTTACTTATGTGAATTGTTATTAAAGAATTAAATTATTAAAATTGAATTACATTTTATTACTAATGTTTCTTTTGCAAAATTATATGCAAAAATGCCAAAACATATGGCAATTTCTCGTTTATTTCGCTATACTCTCTCAATAGATACTAAAATTTGCAATGGACTATTTTTTCAGTTGACGTCGTGGACTCGGATTTTATTATATTATAATTTATATAATAAAAATGTAAGGGATCTGTATGGTGCTGAGTTGCTGAGTTAAAGATCAATCCTATCCGGACGAGACATGTGCCTTCTCTATAGAGTCATACAGACTGTTATCCGCTTTTGATCCTGAAGGCCTCATATGTGTAATATTACAGAGGTTGTACGAGCTGAATACTGCGGAAACATTATCCAAATTGTCTCCAAGGATAAATTAATGCAATTATTTCCTAGTTATAGAACGAGACATGTGCCCTCTCTATCCAGCAATTACAGACGTTGACTGCTATCATATTAATGATGTCCAATACAGGACATACGCACAGCCGCCTGTGGAAAATCGCTAATTGACCGTATCTTACACCTGTCATTTGTGGGCGTTCTCGAGGGTCTCATGTTGGTTCCTTTATAATTCATGGCTTGTAACATCTATCGGCCCCACGGGGTGCGGCCTACGCCAATCTCGAAGAGTTACGGTCCGACCGAATCATAAATACGAATGGCTCATAAGTTTTTCATCGGCACGGATCAAAGATGTCATGGTGGAGTCCGAGTTCGGGATTATGTAACTGGAAACGAATAAAGTCTTCGCCATTTCCTTTAGACGCGTACATTTTCATCATTCGGTATAAAATTATTCAAAAGCGAATTCAGAATTACTTAATCAAACTGTGATATGAACGAATCATTAACTCTGCCACACCCAGCACAATTTTATAATATTCAAGAGGTCCGAAGAAGTTAAATAAAAAAAAAATTTTATTGAAATTTACATCTGTATTATAATACAATAGGTCAATAAAAGAAATGATACATAATGGCATGAGATAAAGGCAAGTATAGTAATACCCACTGCTTAATACTGAAATTTAAAATAAATTCTGCCAAGTTAGGTTTTAAGAATAATTCAAATCTGCCCGTTAACAACATGAATATATTTTCTATAATTTTACGATTTTTTTCTATCCTACCAACGTCTAAAAATAGGTGTAATTATGATTATTTATGAGAAGTTCTCGATTAAAAGAAGATAACACAATTTCACTAGTCTAGTCAAACAATTGTGTCTAACAAAACTCATGGATTCAATCCTGTTTTGAAACCGAAGTTTCGGAAGCATTGTCAATTGCTTGAGAAAATCATTTTTGTAATTTATAAATATAATATTTATATCAATTAAAGATACATTTTAAAGGGTGAAAGTTCCGGTTAAGAATTAGTAATAATATTATTTTCTAAACCTTTCTATTTGTTTAATTCAAATAAACGAATTATTATTAATAACATTACAAAGGAAGTAGGCATCAGATTTGAAAAATGGCGCCCGAACATTGTTCATATAATTGGCTTTTTCAACCTTGTATTTAAACAACTCTAAAATTACAATAGAAAGACTATGAATTCTATATTTAATATAAATATATCTGTATCGAGAGTTTTTAAATGTTTTTTTCATCGACTAACAGTACAATCAGTCGAATTTCATGAGAAAAATTATTAGCACTGTAAGTTTGTAAATTTGAGAAATTTCGGTTATTTAAACTTTATAAGGAAATGGGCAACTTAATTAGATAATTCCACAAATTATTCTTCACTCAACTTTAAGGTATATTATTAAATGGCTGCCTCAACACTGGTTCTAACGACTGAAAAAAGAAAATTGAAATAATAACATGCAATTCAATAATGACATCAGGCCCACCTGCCTGTAGTGGCAGTCGCTGGAGAATTCTCCAGGCCTGGAGACGAAGAGGAGGGAGATGAGGTAGCGGGTGCCAGGTAGAGATATTGTTTAGCGTAAATAGATGCAGGGCGGGCAATTACCCGTGGGGGAAACCCTCGATCAGGCTACAATTAACTCCCTTATCAATCCTTAGTCGACTTATTGCTAACTATCGATACCTTATCAATTAGGCTTCCCTCCGATCGCCCGAACAGCCTTTGCCGTCCCTTTATTGAACGCGTTGTACAACAGTGAGCTAAGAGCATAACCTTGTGCAATCCCCTACATACTTCATATTCGAGAATTTGTTTTCTGAGAAAGTAAATGCTAAGTGTGAACAAGGTGTGGGGCAGGTGGAGATCGCGTGAGTTCCCGCCCACGCCTTAATAGTAAAATAATTGCCTCCATAGCATTGGGAACCGCCATTTTGTAAACGCTGACCTCAAAGTGGTATTTTCGTTTTAATTTGAAAATACGACACAACTTATAAATCATTATTGTATTTCGTGTCAAAACGATAATAATTCTGTCAACCCACGGATAAAGTAATTAGAAATCAATTTGAGTCAAACATATAATAAATCATTATATGTTTCTAACTGTTTTTGAGCACCAGTAGAGGGTAATTAAATACTCGATAAAATGAGTGATGTTCGAATCCAGATAAAACATTAAATAATTTACACATTGCATCTTTTAAACTTCTACAACTTCAGTGGTTTGCCAACACTAAATAGAAGTTATTCGCCGAACTTGTGTTACTGCTGAGTCTAGGCACATAGTAGAAGTAAACAATTGATACCTGCTTCTGGTTTCACTTCTGCAGGTTGTCTCTTTTACAATGTGCTTTACTCAGAGTAATATAGGTTCGGAGAATAACTTTTATCATGTTTTGCTGTAGAAGCTTAAACGATTAAGTGCCGAAATTATTTAATGGATTCGAAGATTACCCACTTGATCCAGTATTTAATCTCATTACATGTTCTCAAAATCAGTTAGAGACGTCAGTATCAGTTCGGCAGGTTGTCACTTCCAGTCAAGTTACAACAAGTTATAATTTTTCATTCGTTTCCTTTTTAATATTGTCGAAAATAAAAATAATCGCGAGTTTTAGTCATAAAAAAAGAGCATACTAAGAAACAAAATATTTAATATTTCCAAGCGTATTAGTTTGTTGAAACGTTTGAAATGATTACCGAAATATACACATTTCCCATAATTACACTGTTTTTTCTGTACTAACACTCAGGTTTATTTTTATCTTCGAGAATATTAAAAAGGTAACGAATGAAAAGTTAGTGACTTGTCCTCGAAGCGAGAACCTGCGGAACATTTGTGAGATCTAAGTCGAATTAATTTACTTACGAATCGGGAATAATTTAAGTTAGAGAAGAATAATTTATTTAAGAATAATTTAAATTCAAAAAAAGATGATATTCAAATAATGGCTTTAAAAATAGTTACAACGGTGAATACTTTTCAAAACGGGTCAAACAGAACAAGAAATAAAAAAAAAAAACTTCAAAAGCTCATCATTTCAAGTGTATTAATAAATTCTTCAGAAAATGAACACGGTTGATGGCGGTAATAAAAAGACAAAAATGTTCGGGTTCCGGTATGGCTTATAAGAAAAATACCCCAAGTATCGCCCCCCCCCTTCCTCGAGAAAGGAATTTAAGGATTTGGGGTTCAATATTGTTGACCCTCGGGTTAAACCATTATCAGAAGGTATTGCTTTTGTTCTAAAGCAATTTTTTTTAACCTCTTTCGTAAACAGGAAAGCTCCGGAATGTTTTCTTTGATATGGAGATTAAAAAAAAAAAAACCTATACGGACACGAGGAACCTTTACGGATAATTCGATACAAGTATCTTAAGCATTATGACAATCAGTAAAGTAACCTCATAGCTCCGAAATTCCCCCAAAAAATCCCCTTTCCGGAAGATATTCTTTATATTACACTCCTATATTATCAATAATTATAAAAAATTAACTTTCCTACTTACTTGATTAGCACTAATGGTAAAATTCAAGAGGTACTCACAAATCCATGCTTGTCCGAGATGTTGTTCGTCAACTTGAGTTTGTGGAATGATACCACCTTCTGCATCCACTGTTCCCCCGTCGACGGCGAATCCGGGTGTATGTACATCCTCTTAGGCATTTCAGGATCGGCTTTACCCGCCACCATCCACCTGCTGTTGAACAAACGTTAACTTTATTAACAATTTATATTCGTAAACAAATCGTTTGTATAAAACTGTAAATAAAGGCGAGTATAGAAACTGTCCACTGGTAGTACTGGAATAAAAAATTCAACTTGGAAAGTCAAGAGGACATCTTTTCAGATGCCTCGGAGGTTTATCATGAATTAAAGAGGTTGCTAGGTTAAAACTAGTAGATTTGAGCGGGAAAATAGTTTGTCATGTAAGGATTGATATCGGATTCTGGCAAAATCAGCAACACATGGGATATTAAGAGCAATGGACGACTTGTTCATAACAAAGTAAGAAGTATTGAGAACTTTGCGAAGAATTTAATTCTTATAATAATCATGTATATGAGTCTTTTTTAATTAATCGAGAACTTATGAGCTTTTATCTAGAAATGTTAAAGTAGCCTTCAACAGCGTAAAGTTTCTTATCGTTTCAGTCTAATATGATTGATGATTCCAAGTAAACATTTGTCAAGATGTGTAATTTGGTGAATTTTTAAACGTGTAAATTGCATATAAAAATATACAGAAAACAATATATATATATATATATATATATATATATATATATATATATAATATCCATGTATATACATAATATAGAACTTACGCGCTAAGTGGGGGAAAATATGGAGGGTTGCAACTTAACCAGTCCGAGAAGGGTTGGGGAGGTTTTGTTAAGTCATTGGCCAATAATAAACAGACAGGTTGTGACACATACAGGATACATATTTCTAAATATCTAATACATACATACATACATACATACATATATATATATATATATATATATATCATTTTATCCATTTAAATAGTAATCATATACACATAAAATTTATTTACAGCAATTAAGATATTTAAATTAATATCATAATATTTCAAATCTCTGCAAAACAATCCGAAAATCTTTGTTAAATAAATAAAAAAAGTTATTATTATAAATTGTTCCCAAAAATGTGTAATTTTTTTTTTGATTATTTTTGTTACTACATATTATTTATATATCAAATAACAAAGAAGATGTTTATTTATTATCTTAATGTTGTCTATAATCTCTGCAAAACAATCTGAAATCTTTGTCAAATGAATAACAAAAAAGTCTAAGTTATCAAATATTTCCTGAAACTATACAGTTTTTTTTTATAATTATTGGTCAACTGTTTTGATTTTTAAATATTTTTATTTTAAAGAGAAAAGATAGGTCCTCGGCTGGGATTCAAATCCCGAGGATCTTCGAAGAGAATCCCGGCTGAGGGCCTATCTTTTCTCTTTAAAATATACAATTGTCCTACTGCTATAAATATATTACAGCTTTTATTTATTATGTTATTCAACTTGCAGTGTAAATTGTTATACTTCAACATGTTATTAAATAATTGTTACAAAATTGTAAATTAGCAAATTAAAGGAATAAAACTTTAAAAAAAAATATATATACAGTTTTTTGTTTTTGGTTATTTTAATTACTATTATGTATAAATCAAACGGCAAAGAATATATTTATATTTAAATTAATATTTCTACAAGTTCCCCTCACGCGCATACACTAGAATCTCAGCAAAACAATCAGGCAATCGAATTAGACGAAAAATTTTATCTTGATAACAACAATTAGAACGGCCTCTCATCGGTTAAATAATTTACTGCGGAAACATTTTAAAACGATTGTTCCAATAATTCACAGATAAATAACACGGAATGTTTATCACGAACGTGAAATATGTCGAACACGCGACATTTGTCACAGAAAACAACCTAAATACTCATCTATATTTTTGTTGAATCATGCGAACATTTTGTTATGCTTTATTAATTTTTAATTTTCTTTTAATCATACATGAAAACATTCAATCATAATTGCAATATACTAAAGATTACGTACTACGTTCATACAAAAATTAAAAAAACAGTACAGATTTGACAAAAGGTTTATTTATTTAATATGTCTACTTACTTATATATGTTATTTATTTGACGATATATAATATTTATAAAATGATGATGACGAAATTAGGTAAAATTCGAAATAATCGTTTTAAATGTTAATTTAAAATATTTTAAGAAATAATATTCACAGTTTATAAGAGTTTAAAAATAGACGGTTGCAGCGCGATATCAATCATTTTAAGCAATATAACACAATAGAGCAATTTATAGCTTGAGATTACTTCAAGGACTCGCATTCCTAAGACGATATTCAAATGTTTCATCCAAAAATGGCCATATTACTTATTTTTCAAACATGATATATTATATTTATACTTCTATAAATAGATAAGGACTAATGAAAAAAAAAATGGATCGGATATCTTTTAAGGTAAAACGATCCGGGGAAAATTATTTTCATGACTAAATACAATTTAAAAAAAATATTTAAAAAAAATTTACAGTAACGAAATTAATTTTACTGTTTGGTCATGTTAAAAATAAACTACTGTTGTTTTATTACCTTTAATTATGTATTAAAAAAATCAGCCAAACTGAGTTCTTGAGCTAGGTAAACCATTATTGCTCTATGCATCGTGTATACTTTAAATTAAATACATAGTTTTAGCATATAATGCTCATTTAATTTTCTTTATCAATTATTTTTGATATGATAATAATTATAATAATATTTATTGTCTTATATGACAATAAGAATAATAGTACGTCAGGTTTTATTTAGATAAAAAAACATAGAGACTTTATATAAGGAGACATAAATCATTAATACAAATTATTTATATTTATATTTTATGTATATATACTATCGTTCAGATTATATATATAAACACAGGTAGATATTTATTTTAAAAATTTTATTCTTCATATAATATAAAATTCAATTATTTAGGATAGAGTAGAAAAGTTCCTTATTCTGTGACTAAGTCCCTTTAGAATAACAAACATGAACAGAACTAGAAACATAATCTTATAAAATAAAAATAATATTTAATGCAGTGCAGATCTTCAAAAACGTAAATATCGCATAAAATAATACATTTTTAAGTTTAAAATTTAAAAAAAATAGCTAGCTAGTTGTAAATACTGTTCAGAAACTATTTTTAAATTTTAAAATAGACTAAACGAATACAAAACCAATGAATCCGGCATTATTTATTATTTATTTTAATCAGAAATTTTAAACATACTATAGTTAACTTTCAAATACTTGCAAATAAATCTTTTGTTGGTTTCGAAACACCCAAACAAGTAATGCATACAAACTCTTAAGAAATTATGGAACTTACATATAAAAATATTTAAGGACAACTAATATTAATAATAAAATGAGCTATGTAATTAAATAAGTTCCTGAAACTCTTCTTAACTTGGCTCAGTATACAAGAGTATTTCTTAACAAAGCGCAATACGTGAATATTACAAGCTTAATACATATTTTTAACTCAGTACTAAAATTTCTTTTATATAATTTTTTTGTTTAATTTATATTCAATTTATTATTTCAGGATTAATATATCAGTATTTTATTACATTGCCTCTATGAATATTCACAAAATTATATATAGCCTTTGTGATTATAACATCTTCGGAAAAAATGCCACATTCTAGCTGAAAATAGCTTTTTGTGATAATGAAAATGATATTTTTAACAGAGCCAAAAAATCTATTTTTGCACGTCAAAGAAACATCTCAAAGATAAAATAACCTTTGAACACTCTAATTAATCTTTTTCTAATTTTAGTTAATTTCTTCTTCATACAAGGAACGTAACTAGTCAAAAATAAAGTTTATAAACAAATAAAGTGTCGAATAACAAATCGATTAAATAATGAATTCTGTATGAAAGAGATGCAACGATTATAATTAAAATAAAATATTTATAATTATTTATTAAATTATGAGGTTTAGACCCACATTGTAGGGCTTTATACTCCGACTTTTTAATGTAGGAATAGGATCCTCTAATGTAAGGAGGTCTAATGTAGAAGACAGATAATAACTATTTATTATATAAATATCCATGTATAGGTAATTATTTATTTAAGAAATAGGTACTATATTATATGAGCAACAGCTAAAATAAGAAATTGTCGATTTGTCTCACAGTTAACAACCAATAAACAAAAGGATTTTATATCGGGTGAAGATCAGTCATTAATACAAGAGGCCTTATAATTTTGTTTTGTATAAATGTTTTTATATACTCGTATTCAGAATATGTATATACATTTCGAGTAAGAATATATTATAACAAGAACGGGTCTGCTATGAAACGATATACGAGCTGTTATTTTTTAAAGCAGTTTTTTTAAGCCCATTTAGATTTTAAAAAATCGTTTATTCTTTTTTAAAAAAATAATAATTATAATTTGTTTATAAAATTTAAATGTTGTATTTGTATATTATTAAAAAAATCACTTTTTAGTAAGTGCTAAGTTTTAAAAACATAACATTTGCCCATATTTTTAAATTACTTCAAATGCAAACACATACAATATAATCTCAAATATCTCGATGCCTCATTTTTTTTTTTTAGATTCAAATGGACTTATACCACTTTCAAAAATAACAGTTCCTGTATTTAGTGAAATTTGAGGAATTAGGATACAATTTTTGATTGTCAATTATCGACATTTAAATAGTATCCATGAGTTTTAGATTGTATTATTTCCAATAAATTTATCATAAAGATGTTTGATTTAAATTACAAGATAAGAGGTTCAAGTTTATTTATTATTTTAATTATTTTTTTAAAATTTATTTGTAAGGAGTTCGGAATAAATATTCTTGTGATGTGATATGATGAAGGGTAACTGTGCGCATCATCTGCAGAATGAAGGCTTCTTATCTATATTAGCGCTACCTGTCTAGTTGCGGCGACCTGTGGTCTAGTGGTTAGCGTAACAAACCTAAACTTTTTAAAGGGAGAAAAAATCCTTGGTTACGCCGTCCTTCGGAAGAGATGTTAAACGAGGGTCCCGAACCTGTACGATGTCAGGTACTCGTTAAAAATCCCTATCCTAATTAAACCTGGTTAGGCAAAATTTAGAGCTCCCAAAGTAGCATCGTCCGATTAGCCATAGCAGAAAAAAGTGATACTATAATAAATACTAGTCAGTATTTTTTCAATTAGGTTGGGACTATTCAACGACTTATCCTTTTACTAACAGGGCTGAGTGAGCCCAGAGAGTATCTAGTAAACCACGGTTTGAACGAGGCTGCTTTAATTGTTATCAAAAATAAAAAATATGACTTTAAAATTCAAAAAAGGCATAAATGAATTTAATTATCTTGGAAGTCCTATTATTTGGATCAAATTTAAAAGCTATTATCATTATATATATTTATGTTTCCTTTAAGGGAAATGACTTCATTCAACAAAACGCAAATGAGACAATAAAAATTCAGGAGTCGGGACACGAACAAAAGAGTAAAATAAATTTTGATTTCAGGGTGTCAGGTTGTGAATTCGCCCATTACACGCAAAGGCAGAACTTAATGGATAACCGGTCTACGAGAGGCGAAATTCACACAGACCCATCATTCAAGAAAATCTTAATGACCACTCATTCAAGGAAAGAGAAACAAAAAAAAAAAGAATGACATCCGTAGGTATGGTAATTAATATTTACAGAGTTGGTAGACCTGCCTGTTGATGTAACGCTTCCGTCCACAGGTTTCAGGACAAAGCGGAAAAAGATGATTTAGACGAATTTCGTTCCTATAAATATATGTATACTTTATTAGATGGTATTGAACGTTAATGCGGCATAATTTTCATACAATGGAAGTTTCTAAAACACATTTCGTGATGAAAGGCTCAACGAATTCAGAGTAGCAAGTTTATAAATACAAAAAAATAATAAGGCTTAGCGAACACGAAAGCTCGATGCCGATACCACCAAACTCTGCTTAGTAACTTCGTCCACTGACCACTACACCAAGCCAAATCCGCCAGATCACTCAATGAAATCCTCCCACCTACGCCTCCGTCTATCCCTAGGACACTTCCCAGACGGCACAGCGCTTATTAACTTGTTAGGGATTCGTTCATTACCAAGCCCAGCAGCTTTACAAGCCCATCTTAATCTTCAGTAATATTAACCGGATCCATACTTCGCAATTCCGCGGTGTATAATCTTCTAAATTCACCGATGATTTCATCCTTTTTTGGACCAAATATTCTACCCAAGACCTTATTTTCGAATAACTTGAGACATTCATCCTTCAGCGTTAGCGGCTGCGTTTCACATCCATGAAGAAGATTTGGAAGGATGATGCTTTTATAAATTCTGATTTTTATAACGGATAATAATAGCACAAAAAAAAATAATATAATTTATTTATTTATAAACTATAATCCAAGCCAAACCATCATCTGACACGGTAATCATTCATATTATAGTAATGTTTAAAAATCATTCAGTTGTAAGAAATTATTATTGATAAGTTGATTAACGAATTAAAAAAAAAATCAATTATTTTCTTTTTCAGTTTTAATGCCATATGTTGATTATTTATATTCTCTGAATTAAAAATAAATCCATGAAAATATTATTGTTAAACATTTAACATCATAGGATATTGGGATTACGTAATACTGATATTTGTACTCCGTTTTGATTAAAACAAAGATAATTTTTTTTTTTTTTATAATTCAGCTCAATATTATTTTAATTATAATGTTTACGCCCCGTAATTATTGCTTATTTTTGTCAACAATTATCAAATCCAGCCTTTCGAATCTTATATCAGGATTACCTATTAATATAAATTAATATAACGAGTATTAGAGACAGATCAATAATTTAGATACCCTTTTTTTTAAGTGATTGATCAGCTATAATTACGTTATCTCGGTTTTATCAAACGCTAATAATAAAAAAGAAATATACAATTAGCATTTTTGATTATCGTATTGGCAAATGAACTGATTTAAACAAGAATTTTTGAGATACTGACAAAACATTTTCAGATATGTTAATGAGCACAAAATCGGTTAAAAATAATATTATAATAATATGCGGGAAATTAATCACTTTTTAAATATAAACTATTTTATTTTATTGTAAGTGGCTGTTTGAGGCAGTAATATATGGATAAGTGATATCTTAAGACTTCAAACACAATTTAAAAAAAAAATTAAAAGGAAAATCCAGAAAAAAGGTTTTGAACGATATTAACCGTTTAATTGTGTAAATATTTTTCTTATTTTTCTTTGTATTATTTAATATGTAGCATGGTTTTAATTTATTGAAAATAAAGCATTCAATTTAATTAAAATTAAACTTCATATTAAGAAAAAAATATTATTAAAAATTGTTCGCATGGCGGTTACTGATGAGTAAGCACTAAATTTAATTCGAAATGACAAGGACTTTTTTTTTAATTTCTTTATTTGAAGCCAAATTATTCTGGGTTTCCCACAAATGTAACCAAAGATCGATTTTTTCTTTTATAATACTTAAACAGGACATTCAATCGAAAAAATTAACTATATAATGAAATAAATAACATTAAAATATTCGTCGAATATAAATATTCGTCGAGTACCAACCTATAATTATTCAGTTAAGTACTATGATAGTTTAAAGTTTAATAAAAACAGGCATTTTAAAAATAAAATTTGTAGATCACCAATTCATACGTTCACATTGAAATTTGATGTTCCATTAAGTACTTTTCTGATTATTATCAATTTTTTAATATTATTGCAACACTTAATATTAATTTTGTCGTATTTTTTTCACCGTCTCTCCATATTCTAAAAAAAGATCAGAGTTCTATAACGATTATTTGTATTTTTAGTTTATTTTAGTTTTTTTATTTTGAAATATACCAACTTCTTAATTCTTCCATCCAAAGAGGGCTTAGATCAGGTAAATCCTTTACTCTTTTCTCTTTAATTTCGGCCATCTACTAGAATGATCTGGGGAATTAGGATATAAAAGTCAATATTATTGCTTCCACTAGCAAAGAAAAAACCCAGGATAACAATATTTAGGATGAACTGCTGAGATATAGCCTTGAATTATTTTTCAAGACATATCTATTTATATATATAATAAATATATATGGTTTGATTAAAATTCTTTTGAATAAATCATCATGACACAAAAGGAGACAAGCTTTTGCGCCAGTTACAAGTCAAAATTCTGAAACCTTATGAGGTTTCCAAGAGAAACGCTGAGCAGAAGTCAGGATTGCATCGGAAGAACTTAACGGCATGACAAGACTTTACACAGTTAGGACCATCTACGGTTGTGCAGGCTACTCATCGAACCAATGGACAGAGTGTCAGGAATAGCATTATGTAATTTATTCTTACCTGTTATGGAATTTATAACGGCATTCGTCTGCAGCAACGATGTCCATAAGGAGGATGTATTTGGCCTTTTTGTCGAGCCCCATAACTCGTACTTTGAAGGCGGGAAACATACGCCTAAAGAACAGAGGAAAAAATACTAAAAAAACATGTATGGAGTAGAAACAAAAGGAAAAATAGATAATATTGCGTACTTATGTATTGAGATTCACAACCATAAACCTTACGCAAATCCCTAATAAACTTCTAATATATAATTTCTAATATATATATGTAGAATAATTGGTTAAGTCGAAATTTACTAGACATACTTATATCTATTAAGGAGAATCGAGTAACGTATATTTTTTCTAGCCAATGCCTGACTCTTCAGCATTACGAGAACACGATTCTGCATCCTCAAGTACAATAAACTGATTTTGGACAAGACTCGACTTAACCACCGGAGCTATACTACATACTTATTATTGTTAGCAATAAATCAAAGAACCTGTAAAATTTTATTTTATTTCAAACTAGAGTGGTTAGGATTGTGAATCTCACTACTAATACATAGCATTTGCGTTGTTTAACAATTATTTAAACATAATTATATATTGTTAATTTAAGGCGAAGGAGATGGTTTGGGATAAAGCAGTCGTACGATGGAGTACCTGTTGCGAAATTTGTATGGTGACCGAAGCTACGATGTATAACAGTTCAAAATACTTGGTAACTGCTTAGCTTAACTAACCCCCACCTCTTGAATTACTTAATGTCCGTTTTCAATCTAAGTACAGGCAACACATAAGTATTTTTTTTTCAAACTTGTCAATTTCGTATGATAATGATTTTTTTTTTTAATTTACCATGTCAATTAAATTTGAAACATGAAATTTTCGCACATATACTTTTTTAAAAATGAGCAATTGATAACTAACATTCACGACCTCAATAGTAGTATATGACTGCGTATGAGTGGCTAATACTAAAGTTAATTGAAAATATTAAATAACTAGCAATTAACATCATAAAAATCAACTATGTCATGTAGCTACATAAGTCACTATTTACCGTTACCGTAGAACAATAGTTTGAATTTGAAAAAAATATATTTATATACAGACAAACAACAAAATATGTTAAAATTGTATGAGAATTGAAAACAGACATCAATATAAACTGAATGCATATAAATAAAAACAAGAGAATGTTCATAGTAAAACATTAAATCACAATAAAATCTTACAAGGAATATTCGTAAATATATATTGAATCATCAAATAGATGGATTGATTACAGAAGTAATATTTACATTAATTAATTGAGTTAAACTACGTTAGTATCATGTACAATAGTCCTACTTATTAATATAAATAAATTTATTATAAGAAGAAAATATTAATGCAAAGTAATAATTTAAATTCAAGTCAATTACATATAATATTTAAAATATATATATTTTTATATATATATATATATATATATATATATATATATATATATACATATATAAAAATATAATTAAAAATACATAAACTAAAACAATAAATACAAATAAATAATATAGTGCATACAGATATATTTACTATATGGATAATATTAGGAACAATATGTAAAATATTAATTTTTTAAAAATTGAAATGAAATAAAATAACCATGAGGTATGACATATTCCAAGGTGTTTCTCTTCGTTTCGACTTATTGTAAGAATTATGATTCTGTGTGTAAATATAATTATCAAAGACAAATTTAAAACGTTTTATTGCACACACTTTCACTTATATAAGAATTTATGGAAGAATATATAATAAAGAGAAGTATTTCGATCTTAAAAAAAAAATTGAAACCTAGTATTAGACGGAAATACACATTTTACTTACCAAGAGTCCAAACAAAAAAGTCTTGCAATACTTTATTAATATATTTTTTTATTGAATTTTTTTGTATTATGTATTTATATAATTAGCGGAGAGGGGGAGTGGTAGAGCACTGAGTTAACACATGCCGGAAGTCCTGGTTCAAATCCCGCTGCAAAGCAATACTTTTATTTAGTCTGTTTGCAGCCGGAGATGGAGCATATAGGATCTAGGACCCTCCTGGGGCTCACCCAGCCTCTATAAAATATTATAAAAATAGGGTACCCAAAATAAGGGGGGAAAAGCTGGCGGTTGAGCGTGACCTAGGACAAGTCACCTCCTTGCAGAACTGTTGTCCATGAAACAGTACAGTCTCTACCTTGTACTGAACCACAGACCCTTCACGGGTTGTAGTGGTACAGGTTTTTTTATATATATTAGTGCTAACCAATGCAGATTATAAAAATAAATATATCACATTTGTCTTGAAGAGGCAAATAATCTATAAGTACCTTACATATAGATATATGTAGATTTTATAATATTATATATAACATAACCTTATATATAATATATATATATATATATATTTTATAATATGTACACACACACACACACACACACACAAAATGACGTTTCGAAACTGACTTATATAATACTTACGGTGAGTTTCGTCAGATATGCGCTAGGTTTGTTTAAAAAAAATAACAACAAATAAATCTGTTATCGAATATTTTAAATTTTTTATTGGGTAAAAATTGAAGGTTAAAGAATTATCAAATATCAATTAAACAGTTCAAGTTCGATTCCTTGCCTATTTATCGTAAGGTTATCGCATGTGCGATCCACGGCGCCGAATTGCCGATAGAACTAAATCGCACAGTTTTTCCGGCAATATATTTCTAATTTGTCATTATTATAATTAAATTTCAAAATTAAATTAAGAATTAAAATAATGAGAAATAAGGATGTTTTACAGCAGGTTTCGAAGCAGAGGCACCCAGATATAAGTTCAGTTAGGTACTTATTATCTACCTGTCTAGTGAGCCAATTAAAATAGCTACATAGTATTGTTTTGAGATATTAAGTATTTTGCATTAAATAAAATTATGATTTTTTTTTTCTATAATAGGTTTGCTTTATAGATAAAAAAATATTTACAGCCTATAAGAAAAAAATCTTAATCATATTTCACTGTATTGAAAGAGTCCTAAAATCAAAACACCGCAATAAAATGTAACTTGTTTTATTTTTTAAATGGATGTAATAAAAATTAAAAAAATAATTTAACTGATCCAGCACAACATAAGACTAATCAGAATGTAATTTCTCGATCCGTTGCCAGGCAAAGCGGATAAAATATTGCATTACTGAAAACTGTTGTTAAATAATAAACACTTTTTTCAGTAACCACGTTTTATGAAAATGCCATCATAGTTAATCATATCCAAATTGTATCGAAAAAATAAGAAAGCAATTACTTTATTTTTTTATGAAAGCTATAGGTATATTATAAAGAAAATAATTTTTTTTATAATTTAAAATTATCTTTATCCTTATTTTTTCCAATTGGACGTTTCATGATTTCTTCCTATCTGTTGATTAGAAATAATTATTGATTTTAATTATTTTTAGTTTTAAAAAAAAATACATATTTCTAATTATAATTCTTCCAATATATTTTATTAAAATATTTAAGCCAATACTAAGCTCATTTCATACAAATTTTTATTTATAAAGGTTTAAAAAAAATTCTATACCTGTATTTATTGACATTTAATCATTTCGTTCTTCTCATGATTTAACGTTACACGATTTGGCTTCACAAACGTTGTGGAATACATTAGTTATATCGAAAATATTAGAATATTTACATAAAGAAGCCAAATTTTCCAGTAGATTCATTGAGGATACAAAACAAAACAAAATAAAAGGTTATAAAAATATTTACTTTTTCATTTAATGTTGATAAAATCCTATCTTATGATTAATTAGGATAATAAATCCGTTTTTTATAATTGCTTATTATTATAATTTTAAATCCTAGATTAAAATTTGTTTATTTATTTACCAAACATAATCATTTGATTATTATTAGACAAACAATGAATTCGCTATTCCCAACAGTCGGTAAACTTTAATGATTGTTTCTAAGTTAGCTTATCTTATATGCAGAGACAATAGACTACAAATACTGTATTACCGCCGTAAAAAAATGAAATAAAATAATAAAATATTACATCAAATCTATCAAGTAGAAACGTGGGCATTCGAACGCATCCGAAATTCCATTATTCGTTGCTGATTAGTGAGGAAGACATAATATTTCGGCAAGATCAAAAGGTCTCCCGCCGTGAGACTCATCAATTAACAGTCAACAAATAAACATCCACGAAGCGACTACTATTTACTTAAATACTTATTAATAATCAAAGCGATATTTCATTCATGCTTATTGGTTTTAGGTATTCCAATAGATATTTCTTTTTTGATGTTAGTTCTCTTAGAGCTGTTAATTGATTCTAGAGGTTATTCAATACGTGGTTATTTTTCTTGGCATAGTAATATTAATTAAAATATTGTATAACTGTATTATTGAATAGATCAACTATATAAATATATTGCTTTGTATATTTAATTGAAATATTACGGCTGTATAAAAAAAACAACGAAACCAAAAAAGGATAAATCAAATGTAATCTAAATTATATTACCAACAGTAATACATAAAAAGAGTATTAAAATAATTAATAATAATAATGAATCAAATGCGCTTCGAAAATCAATATAATTATCATCCGATTATGATGTAATCCTAGTAGCTGAATGCACAGAATAATAAATAAAAATGATTTTATTTATGTATTTCTACAGCTATTTTGGAAAAAATAAAACTAAAGAAATGGTAGATTACTGAACGAATATATAACAAATTATTTTAAAATTAATAGCTATGGAGCTGATGACTTTAAAAAAATTCTGGAATTAACTTAACAGTATGAGAAATATTAAGCTACAGCTTTACCTTACCAAGTTACAAGAGCAAAGACAGTTTATTGGAATTGTGGAAATCATAGAAAAATAAATAATTTTATGTATGATATGTAATATAAAAACATGTAATGTAATAAAATATTATTGTTAAGCTCAGGGGTTTAGCATAATCTGCTTAAGTTATAAGGTATAATTTTTTAATAGCCTTAATTTTTTTTAACGAAATACTGTTAGTAATAGTTTAGTTAATAGATTTCAGTCAGATTTATTTTAAACTATTTTTCAATTTTGATTTACAGTTCTGATCTATGCAATAGTACAGTATTATATTTCAATTATGATTAATTTGGTAATAAAAATAACGATGAATTAAAAAACCTCCAACAAAATTGAATTGAAGGTCTTTCTTAAATAAAAAAGTGGAGATATTTTAATATTAAAATTGAAATAATATTAAGTAGAAGTTGGGATTTGATTTATAATCACAGTTTATTGTGGTTATTATTTACTGAAGAGTTTTATATTCTGAAGGTTACGGCCGAGGTAGATCCATGAGATTTGACCGCTGGTTGCGATATCCTCCTCCTAACGTCTTGTTTTGTTTTTTCCTCAGGGCCTAGGGCTGCCAGTAGGAGGCTGTGAACTAGATGTCGGTACGAGGGATGATCCGATATCTATAGCGAGGATTGAGAGCTCTGCGGTAGCCCATCTGCTGGATCCTCCCTTTGTCGTCTCGGCCCTATCACCTGCTCTTTTGTTCAGCCCGGATTTTTTCATACCCCCCCTCCTGCCGCCATTTCAAACGGGGGGCTGTCTTGTTGACCAATCCCAGCTACAAGGGCCCCGCCGTATCAAATATCTATACACGCGGGGAAGTGGGGGAAGAAATAAAAGGAAGGAGAGATAGAAGAGGAGAGGAAAAAAAAATGTCCAAAAAGGAACGAGTGCGGAAAATAGAAGGAAGAAAAAAGTACGGGTGAGTTAAGGAAGCCGTGGGGGGGGGGGGGGAATCAGGTAGCTGGCACTGGGTATTGCTCACTGGACAATATTCATCCCTTATTATCTAGTTGTCGTCTTGTGTTGAAGGATCAGTCGACCGTAAACACTTCAACACAAATGTATACAACAGATAACTTTGTAGGTCAAAGGCACAAAAAAGGAGCTATGTAAATTTTCTATTACTAACATCTACATATGGAAAAAGAAAACTTAAATACAATTTTTTTTTAAATATCATTATTTACTTAATTAATTACAATATTTAAAAAATTCACATTTAAAATAGCATAAAAAAGTAAGATAGATTTAGCAAAATTTTAAAATAAAAAAAATCCACTTTCTGTTCTTATAACTAAATGTGAATTCACTTTCAATCCAGGCACTTACTATTTAAACGATGCCTATAAGTTTAACGCTTTGATAGACATTAAATAAATAATTTCTATAAAATATGACTCAATTAATAAAAAAAAATATATGGTAATCATCATTCCAAGCGCTACAATCCCTGGAAGTTGGCCGCCTAAATCATCTCAAGTAAAAATCTTAACATAACTATAATATTTTTATTTCTTTATATTATTTGTTATTATTTAATTCATGGTTGTAAGGGGTGTTTAAATATTATTGGATTATTTAGGAATTTAAAATTAATTATATTATTAAAAGAAAATAAGTTTTGATTCTTAAAGTAACAGAATATGAACCCACTTTCTAAATTTATTAATTTAGTGCTAAGTACAGATATGAAATTTTTTCTATAAAATATAATTTCATTAATCAGCATATGTTAATGAATTTTAGTAATAAACATGAGCCTAAGCGATACAACCCATGGATCTTGGCTGCCCCAAGGATTTCTTAAAAAAACCTCAACATAACTATAATATTTATATTTTTTTATATTATGAATCCATGGCTGTAAGTGATGTATTAAGAGTTTAAAATCAATTTAATTATTATTTCAGGTGAAAATATGATCGTGAAACGACGGTGAAGTGAATCACGTGCCAGAAATATCAAGATTATATTAAAGTAAAGAAAAATAAAAGACTGGACGAGGAAACAATAAAAAAAGCGAGAAGAAAAAAACGAAGTAACTATTCGTGTTTTGTTTACTTTTACTTAACACCAAATATCAGAAGGCCACAATCAACCTTTCTAAACTATTATTAGAAGATAATGAATGAAAGATGAAAAAAAGGATGAGAGGAAAAAGATTGACGCACTGCTTATGGAAAGGTTGGGAGGTTGGATTAAGAAGTATCCCAGTCTTGGGTTTAGGCTCTGTTATTTTCTCAGGGTATTTAGCGTTGGGATCACGAAGGTTGATGAAGATATGAAGAGCGGATGAGGTGAAATGGTGGCGCCAGTCCCTCGCCCCGAGCATCGCTCGTCTAATTATGAATAATCGTCTGGTTTGACTCCATTGACGAGACCCATTTCTCTACCCCACGAGCCCGCCTTGTAAACTGTCCCAGTGTCTGGAAATTTTAATTGGCCGTGTAAAGTAGCCCTGTTTATCAGAGTCCTTTCCTAAGCATGATTGTTTTTAATTTATCAATTTTCTTTTCAATATTGAATAACATAAGTCCAAAGTAAGCAAATATTTTTTATATGTTCGAATTTTATTTAATCTGATAGCGGCCGAAGTGAGTACCCAAAATAATCTAGGACAGATCACCTCTCTGCACCGTTATCAAAGAAACAATATAGTCTCTACTATGTACTGAATTACAATATATATTATATACAGACTCAGTAGAAAATAATAAAACATCGGAACAAACTAGTAAAATATAACCCACCTTCTCATGATTCTCCGTTCTTCGTAATTTATTACATACCTACTGTATGTCTGAAAATTTCAAATCAACATTCAAGCCTTAAAATTATATTGAATAATTATTATTTGACCATATAAATATAGAGAAGAAAATGGTTCGGGTGGAGGACAAAAAATATTGATAAACAATTTATTAGAAACCGACGTTATTCTTCGGAGCAGAATAGAGGAGATTAAAAAAAATATTAAAGCTAAAATACTTGGAACAAAAAGGTAATATCATATAACAATAAAATAAATTATAATAATATTAATGACTTAAGTCAACAAGATCCAAAAATAAAAGTAATGTTCAATTAACATTCTCTCCGTGTATACATCGCAAATTGCGAGAACACGGAGATATAGGATCAGTGAAAAGAAGGGATATGACTGACCGAGAAGCGAACCAGGATGGCTGAGATGGTTAAAGCACCACCACGGACAGGTGGGAGACCCGGGTTCGAGTCCCGGTCCTGGTCATATCTTTTCTTTTCAAATAAAATATTTAAAACATTATATCATAAAACAATAAAATAAATTATAAAAAAGGTAATAATTCAATGTTCTTATTTTTAAAAAATCAATTAGTCCAGTTACTGATATTTCTTTATATTTAGCATTTTGTCTATTCAGCCCTGAAAAAGATTCTACACTCTTTTTTTCCACACTAAAACTCACGATTATTTGTATTTTCGAGAATATTAAAAACGTGTTGAGACTTACCACGAAGCGACAGCCTGCGGAACTGATGCCAGAAAAAGAATAAATGACATGTTTGTTTATTCTTTTTTTTCTCTAGTATTATTCGATTATTTCTGACATTTTGAATTATATACCTTACAGTCCGAAGCATTCACCTTGACGTTTGTCGACTACAACTCGGCGCCCGGGTAATGGACTGGTATCGTGTTCTTCCATTCAATCCGGCAATTAACAACCGATCTATTCAATTTATTTTTATCAGTGCGACTATTAATTGTTCCCTTCGAGTCGACACCTTCTCGCTTATTAATGGCACCGACCGTCCGTGTAATTGGAGGTGTAATTATTCATGCTCTGCCAATTACCATAAGGAAAGTTATTGAAAATAATCCGAATCAATCCAGAGTATGGAGAACTCTTATATATGCCGAAGGTCCGGGAGTACCGGCACGAGAGAACAGCTGCATGGTAATGTGGGTGTCGCTATTAATGATTGCTCCACAGCGTGCAATTATTAAACGTTTTTTCGCACTGCCTGATTACATAAGCAATGCAGTTAATAAGAAATAAGAGATAAAACGAAACAAGCAAGAAAAATACTTGATGTCCATAATTATAGTATGTCAAATATCATAGCTTCGGGTCATAACATAACTTTTACGAAGCTCGATAAAAAAAAAACGCTATATAATTACTTCAAACCATAGAAACAATAAGGGCCTGGGCAGTTTCTTAGTACTCGATTTAGAGTAAACATTTTATGGAGGCTGATTGAGCCCCAGGAAAATCTCCAGATCCTGCAAGGACAATCCGTGACTGTTAACAAAATAAATAATTTCTGCTACAGCCAAATTTAAACCCAGATCCTTTAGCATAGCAAATTTATGTACCTTTGGTTTTTACTGTTACGAAGTTCGATAAAGAAAAAGCTATAAAAATACTTGGAAAAGAAAAGAAAAAGCCTTTACTATTATCATATAACGGTACACAGTTATTATAGAGGCTGGATGAGCCCCATAAGGGTCTGCAGATCCCACAGGGCCTATCTATAGCAATTAACAGATTAAATTTATCTGTCACAGCCTCATTTAATCCCGGAACCTAGCTTAGCAACAAAGGACTCTCACTGAACTATAACACCCCCTAATATTTAATGGTTTTTTTTTTAGTAAATTAAAAATCGACAATTTTATTTGATATATTTACTTAAGACTAGTTAAATACATTTTTCAGATTTCAGGTTGCATTAAAACGAAAAATAAAATACATTTATTTCTCGATAAAAATGGTTTCCATTGGAATTGAAATAATAAAAGTTCTAATTTTAATTCTTATTTATAAAATAGATCCAACTTCATCCGGGTATCAAATCGACTTATTTTACTATAGAATTTCGATTCTTTTCTGGTCATTACTCAAGCTTAAAATGAGTTTACGTAATCGTATATTTTCGAAATTCCAGTCATGACACCCGAAATTAAAAAGTTTTCACGCTCAGCAGTAGTGTACAGGAGTGAACAATGGAATAACAATTAAAAAAAAAATAAAAAATATCAGATGACTATCTTGGCCTCATACGAATGGGGCAATTGTCACACTTGGCCAGATTCTACGTGACTACAACGCTTCGGCCTACCGCCTACGACTAGTCCAATTCCACGGTGCGTGAAACAAGTCGTAAAAAGTAAAGTAACCCATATCCATATACCTAATAAAAATTTAAAATCACAAAAAATATTATCAAAAAAAATTTAGTAGATCAAGATGAATCTGGAAGGTCGGAACATTTCAGTTAATAATATTAAAGCATTAAACAAACTCCGTTAAATGAAACAATTTAGGTTCCAAGGTAAGAATTTTGAAAAGGAAACGAATGCACAGTTAAAACTTGTTGTGGTTCAACTCTAGCAAAAATCTGCGGAACTGATGCGATTAGAGTAATGTTAAATCCCCTCCCCCTGATAATATGTCCATATGAATTATTATTATAAACCGTAATTTACTGCTTTGTTTTCACTGTGTTTACAAATATTTAATTAAGAGCCCGGATTCACTAGGAGTTTCTACTCGAAGGTAACTCTATACCGACTGTATCGGCGCCGGACAAGCTTTGGGGTATCCGGTCAGAGGGGGCACTTAAACGGGATCATGTCCAATAGTAAGCAGAGCAGAAGAGCGGAATAGAAGAGGAGACAGGAGACTGTTGACTAGGACCTTCCAAACTGAACCGCCCAGAAGAAAGGGCCACTTTACCTGTAGTGTTTGCCAGGCTCCCACTCATCCCATTCAGGTAGCCCGGGGATTCTTTTAACTGCTAAACATTGTTGTTCTAAATACCCGCCCTCTCTTCCCTTTATATGTTGCTCTTACGTCTCGCGGCTTCTGTGAGCATTGTCTGCAGCGGTTAACCCACCATCAATAGGCCCATCTTGATGGCTCAATGCTCCCTTTTCGGTTTGGACGGAGTTCCGGTGATCCTGTTCTGAACGCTTACCTCATAGAGACGTCCGAAATCAGGACAACTACATATATCCATATTGGATAATCCATCAAATACTAAAAAAAATGAAAACTTAAAACTCTGTATCTTAAAGTTATTTAATTTACTTCAAATTATTAATTTTCCTATTAGAAGTTCAAAACAGTTAGGCAGGTTGTTTGACTTAGAGTTAAGTCAGCGCAGGTTGTAATTTTTCATTATTTTTAAAAATATTTTCAACTACAATTCATAACCGAAAATGACCTTCCTCCCCAGACTAACATTATAGAGCTAATGGATTGGACAAATCATGGGGAAGAAAATTCAACTAGAAAATTAGCCGATAGACGGGTAGTTTACTTGTGGTTTTATGTTTTATCGCTGCATCCGTTGATATTTATTATTGATTTAAATGTTGTTATACTTTAAGTAAGTTTCGCAGGTTGGCGCTTAGAGTTCACAAGTTTTAACTTTTCATTCTATTTCTTTTTAATATTCTCAAAAAAAATTTTTTTTAATAGTATAATTTATTGATATTTACTTACAACTGTAATTACATCATTACATATAATATAAAGTAAATCTGCTGTATGAACAAAGGACATGAACAAAAAAACACTTGGGGAGAAACTATCCATTGATAGCACTCCAATAAAGTTCTATAGTAGAAGGTCAAGGGCCATCTTCTTTTCAGACGCCTCGGAGGGTTATCAGGAATATTATGGGAAGCAAGTTGAGAGACTAGCGGATTCAAGTGTGTATGGAGCTTTTCATGGAAGGAAAGGTATCTAGTTTGGGCCAAATCAGCAACATACGGGATATTAAGATCGTGATGGATGAGTTTGTTTGTGACATAATAAGGAGCATTGAGGATTTTACGAAGGATTTTGGATTGTAAGGATTGGATACGAGATGAATTGGATGGTTTAGTAGAGCCCCAAAGTTCAACTCCGTATGTCCAAATAGGTCTGATAACTGTCATGTAAATGAGTCTTTTGTAATTAATTGGGAGCTTTGAACGTTTGTCGAGTAAATGTTGAAGTAGGCGAAAACGTCGAGCAGTTTCTTGTCTTTTCAGTCTTTTTCAAAAATAAAAATAATCCTGAGTTTTAGAATAAAAAACGATATTATGTAACTATTATGAAAAATGTGTATATTTAAGTAATCATTTCATCAATAAATGAACGCTTCAACAAGCTTGTCGCCTAAATTGTATGTACAAGTTAAATAACCGATTTATATACAGTCCGTAACAGTTACTAAATACAATCAACAATGGTTACTATATACGGTCAGTGATAAAATTATTTTTATTTTCGAGAATATTAAAAAGACAACGAAAACAAAGTTGTGACTTGACTCAAAGCAACAACCTACGGAACTGAAACCCAAAATGATATTGGAAATTAACATCTTAAAAAAATTGATCTATCTTCAAAATATATTCCATAATTTCAGAAATATTATAAAAGGATGTAATAGGTTTTATCGAAAACTCCTGAATTATGGAACGTTCCACTTAACAGCTTTTCTAAAATCTATAGTAGTTATTAATCCGTATTTATTTACTATTTACAGTTTCAAATGAAATGTCCGTTTTCAATATTTCTAAAATCCAAAGTGGAATTAGTGGACTTCTGTTGTTTAATCTATTTACATTTACAGATTGTATTGAGCTGTAATTAATCCTCTATTACTAAAATTAAACGAACATTGTTTAGTATGGTATCAAATATGATCAAGGAAACACGCAATTTTCTTGATTTTTTTTTTTAGTTTAAATTTGGATACTCGGAATATTTACGGTCAATTATATGGTATGGTTTATTTTAAAAATAAACACTGTACCAAATTCCTTCCTTTCGGCGAAAATCCGAAGGGGACGACTGGATATGATCCGATGTAGTGGACAAAAAAATATTCTAAGGATTATTCAACAGAAATTAAAATCATATACAGTGAAAACGTTTATAATTTATGAAGAAAATAAATTGAATATACTTACAATATACATTGGTTCGGTATTGACGAAGAAACACCGTTCCTGATAAACAGTCCCGTTCGTTGCACCCGTTAGGATGCGAGGGAGACGATTTGGACAGCATTCAGACTTAATCGCCTGGATTCTCCATTGCCCTGATATAGGTCAGGTAATCAACCTTTAAGAAGGAGGAACTCTAAGCCAATCTTTTATATGTTTGTTATATGAATTACGCTACATACTGTATGACCCCTATTGAATGAAGATGCGTTTTATCACAGAGTTAATTGTTTTAATTGACCATGTTAGTTTGGGTAGTCATATCGTATTATTATTACAAGTTTGCATCCCACGTTTTCATCATCGTCATCTTACGGCCAATTAACAACTGCGGGCCAATTTACACCCGCCCTTCATGTGGGTATAATCTACTTAAACGCTAACTACGGTATTTACCAACCGCAGATGTATAAGAGATCTTGGCCAGATTACTTTAATTAGTTAAATTACGAGTGAAGACTGCGGACAGCTATTATTAGTGGCTGAGGCACTGAGATTCAACGCGATTTCGGGATAGAAGTGAATAGTGGAACACAACTTTTTCGCACCTCTCACATATCCGAAACAAAAATCAAATAACAGTACATATAAGTTGTTTGGGCGATGACTAATTCTTTAAATGTGTTCTTTTGCACCAGCTCTATTTGTCGATAATTATCTCCGATCATTACAAGTAATTAAAAAATCGCATTATGTTCATGCGCACATACATAATGATGGAGTCTTTCCGATCATTAGAATGCGAACGTCTTAACTTCCTCTTTAGCTATTAACAAACTATGCAGTTGAAAGACGCAAACATCATTATAAAACATGGTTTGCCATGATATGGATTATACACATTATGCATTACGAAAAATCATCACAAAACAAACATAGAAGACAATATTAAACTTGTTTTAAAGCTTGAATACTAACGAGGAAGTAAACAGAATTTAGCGAACGCCATTTCTATGAAAGTTTCAGTAGCAAAGAATAAGTTCGGTTGGCAAACACAGGACATTTTTATTATTCATGCAATCTGCGGCTTACGTGTTCGAACTCTCTAGATACCAAATCAATTAACTTATGCTATATTATATTTTTAAGAACTTAATTCTCAGAAGGACCTCAGCATTGTATTGTTCAGTGTTCAGTATTGTTCACAGTTCAGAAAAAAAAACTGGTATAAACCTTAATAACTACCGCAGACAAGTATTTGCATTCGCATCTCTATAATCAATTCCATGTTTTCTCTTAGATCTACCTAAAGGGTTCCACATTTTTGTTACATATCCCCGCTCTGTAGAAATTAGGTGTCAAGGAAGAAGGGAAGTCTTGGGTCCTTCCTCACCCACCATATTCTTCGGACCTTTCTCCAACTGATTTTTACTTTTTCCGTTGTTTGGATATTTTTTTAAGAAATAAAGAATTTGACAATGAAATTGCCCTCTGAGACTTCGCTTCTTCCTTGACACCGAATTTCAACAGAGAGGGGAGAGAGAAATGCTTGTTTCACGTTGGAAGAAGTGTATTGAAAGTGAAGGATCCTATTTTGATTAATAAAAGTATTGTTTAATAATTTGTTTGCTAATAATTTAAATTTACACCTTCATTGACTTTTCATATGTTGGAACCCAATATTTTTTATCACTCATACCCTTAGATATTAACTATAACTATAATTTATAGATATTAATTATAACTATATATTATACTTTACTGTATATATTATTATTCTTTTCAATATACTACATACGCTGTTTGCTTTGCCATATATTATTTTTATTTATACATATATTGTATATTTAGCCCTGAAGAAGACCTCCAATGTGTGTCAAAACGTTGGCTTTAAAAATTAACAGTTCTTCTTACTAAAGAGCATTTTTTCTGATCTCCACGTGGACTATTTTCTTCCTTATATCCTCTGTACTTCGAAATATTAGTGGGAACTTTTATTTCTTGATGAAATGATTACCGAAGTATACACATTTCCCATAATAACGTTCTCTTTTCCATACTAAGGCGAATAAACGAATTAACAGTTTAAACTTGTTGTATCGCAAATCGAAGCGACAACCTGTGGAATAGATACCATTAATTTGAACGTTATTGAAAAAAAAATGTATGCTGCGAGAGGTCGTGCAAGATTTTTTGGTATGGCACCAGGGAATATTTTCACCGTTAGTAATTTATGTTCAAATTTAATGATGACAATTTAATAAAACTTTAATCCTTTAATAAATTATTCAATTTTGAGATTGTTTCAAAATTCACTCAGAATCCATTGTAGGATGTTGTGAATATTTTAATCTTAAAACTAAAGGATCTATTGTGGAATGTTTAGTATGAAAGTGATAAGAAGAAAGATAAATTGATACATGTAGATTACAAAATAGAATTAAAGACATGAGAATATTTAAGTTATTTTTTGATGAAATGATTACCGAAGTATACACATTTCACATAATTACATTCTCTTTTCCGTACTAAAGCTCAGGATAACTTGTACTTTGGAAAATATTAAAAATTAAATGAATAACAGTTAGTTGTATCTCAAATCGAAGCGACAACCAGCGGAATAATTACCGCCTTAAATCTTTACATAATTAGTTTAAATAAATATTCACCAATACGTTGGGATTTTTGGGCAACAGCCCTCTTTCCAATACCCAGCATTACCATCCTACCAAGAAACCAAATAAGTCGAGATCCCTACTTATCCTGCAGGATATAAAAAAACCTTGATTATTCACAATTTTTTCAACTTTTTTTATATTTTTAAACAATAAACTGATAATAAGGTTAAAGTTATTTAACAGAACGTTTTAATTGCGATTGCGCAATATAAGATAAATTTTTTTTAAAATATTTTATTATGAACCGGAACAAATACCTTTATTTTGAAAGAAGACTAGGACAAGAACTGATGAAAAGGTGAAGTTTTTTTAATTTCACAAAATTCTTAGAGGTTATTTAAAACTTTACAGTATTGTAAATAATTATGTGTTATTATTTTCAATATACTTCATATACGTTTATTCTTTACTTTATTTTATGTGTATCTTGTATATTAAGCCTTGAAGAAGACCTGCAATGTGGGTCGAAACGTTGGCTTTAAAAATAAATAGTTCTTCATACTAAAGAGAATTTTTTTTTTTATCTTTTACCCCACTCGGACAATTTTCTTCGTTGTTTCATCAATACTTTGAAATGTTAGTTGGAACTTTTATTACTTGATGAAATTATCACTGCATTATACACATTTCCCATAATTGCATTATCTTTTCCGTATTAAAGCTTACGATAACTTGTATTTTTGAAAAATAGTATAATATCTACATATAAAGCTCAAATCGAAGCGACAACCTGCGGAACAGATACCATTAAAGTTATACTCATGGTTACAAGAGGCAAACTTCATGTTTCCACTCCAACTCGATGTTTCCATGTATTGTTTGTTTAAGGCAACCCTACTTATATGATACAGGGGTTTACAATGCACACAATGGGGACCACCTGGGTACCGGGAAGGATAAACGCAGCTTTTTTTTTTTTCAAAAAGTCGCCTTCCGTCCAAAGACAGACGGACCGAGTGTTTAGAGGAGCGGAGAGTATTTGGGCTGGTGAGTGTGGTCTGGGAAAGTAGAAGGGGTCTTGCTGGCGCCAGTGCCGTCTAGTCATCCCCACCACCGGTTCTCTGTACCCATACGTTCGCTCAATAATTATATACAAACATTTAATCTTTATCTACAGCACTAAACACACTGTAAATCCAGGCGTTTACAACTCCTCCTTCAGCCGGTGTAATGGAAAAACCGGGCGGTTGGCCCCTACGCCTTCGTCCCATGGAATTACGGGTTATGCCGAACGTTATGGCTTTAACGAGACGTTTGTATTGGCGTTGCCAGCCGATCATACAGTCGTAAAGTATGATATATATATATATATATATATATATATATATATATATATATATATATATATATATATATATCAGTATCTACTTTTCTTCACTGTTAATAAAATAAATTTTACTTTCATTCTATGAATTCAGTCTATTCGTATATTTCTTTTACTTAATTATATTAAATAATCTAATCAATAGTTATTGATATAGTTACTAATTGATTATTGCGCTTCAATATTATATAATAAACGGATCATTTATCATTAGAAAAATAAAATTATAGGAGGGCCAATTGCTTCTCCCTCCCACCCGCAATTAAGGGTATTAATTGAGATTACTGTTAATAATATTATAAATATATAATATAAATGATTATAGTAATGTTACTGATATTATAAATGGGAAAGTTTGTATTTAAGGAAGAAATAGTTGGGGGTGCAGTCAATGAAAACATCAAAATAAGTATAACTTATTTATTATGTGCCGACGTTTCGGCCTACAATGTAGGCCATCTTCAGGGCGAATAAAACAAGTTGCAGGTTAGGGAGCTCAGAGACAAGTCAAGTCTACGAAACGTCGGCACATAATAAATAATTTATACTTATTTTGATGTTTTCATTGACTGCACCCCCAACTATTTCTTCCTTAAATTAGAAGATACAGTCGACCAACTCTTCTCTAACGGAAAGTTTGTATGTTCGTCTCTCTTTCATTCAAAAACTACTGAACGGATTTGGATGAAACTTTACAGTAATATAGGTTATACATCAGAATAACACATAGGCTATAGCAATTGTGGATTTAGGGGGCGCAGGGGCACGAACCCCGCCCCCCCTCCGACAGTTTTTTAGGAACTGTGGAGAATCCATTATAGTACATAACGAATGGCAAATCACATGATAATAGTTGTTAAAATAACAGAAAGAACAAGAGTGAAACTATTTGTTTTGATATCCTACTAATCTTACTAATATTATAAATGTGAAGGTTTGTATGTTGGTCTCTCTTTCACGAAAAAACTACTGGACGGATTTGGATGAAACTTTACAGTAATATAGGTTATACATCAGAATAACACATAGGCTACAGCAAGCGCGGATTTAGGAAGGGGTGCACAGGGGCACGTGCCCCCCCGACAGTGTTTTAGGTACTGTGGAGAATCCATTATAGTACATAATTAAAGGCAAATCACATGATAATAGTTGTTAAAATAACAGAAAGAACATGAGTGAAACTATTGTTTTGATATCCTACTAATATTATAAATGGGTATGTTTGTTACTCATTCACGAAAAAGTACTGAACGGATTTGGATGAAACTTATTGAGTAATATAGGTTATACGTCATAGGCTACAGCAAGGACAGATTTATGTGGGGGCACGGGGGCATGTGCCCCCCCATTATAGTACATAATTAAAGGCAAATCATGAACTCAGCATCTTGAAATTTGTAGATAGGTTCTTTGTATAGTTTAAGAAAGAAATTTGGATAATTCCACCCCAAGGGTTTCCCCTTTAATATAATAGGGGTTCAAACGTTGAATAAAATCCGTCAGTTTTGAAGTTAGACATCTGAAATTTTGGATGTACTAGTAACTTATATTTTTTAAAAATAATTAAATTATTTATATAAAATGATCTTTTACGAAGGTTTCTGTGGCAGACCAAATTCCACGCGAGCGAATCCGCGAGCATAAGCTAGTTATTTATAAATGAATAATTTAAATGTTTATATTCCAGAATCATATCGATGATTTTGAAATTGTTATTGTTTCCCTCATTTAAACCAGAAAGAAGTGTAACTTTAATTCGAATTATATGTTCGAAAAATGTATAAATGTATTAAAAATATTTAAAAAAGACTAAGAAATAACTTGTGATTTATCCCGAATTGCTCAAAATACATTTACTTGTTGAAGGAATATGATCAAATAAATTTTATAATTTCTCCATAATCGCGATGTATGAATTTATTTTAGTTTTTTACTCCTAGAAGCAGCGAGATTAATGGGTGCATAACCCGGTACTTCCAAAAATATTAGTTATAAATGTTAACTTATGGGTTGCAATAAATACCCACGGGTGTAATTTCACTTTCAGAACTCTAGGAATCGGTAAGAGTTAGTATGTATTACCATAGTCATACCTCAAGACATTCAAAAACACAATATCTATGCATACATGCATAAGTATACACGGTATTTGAACTGGTTTGAAGTGAACAGACTGTAAACATTATGGAAATGTATTCAGAAACGCAGATATATACCTCAATGAGCTAACACGGGGTTACAGAACCTTAAGACAAGTTTTTTTCTCGTCCAACAAGTATTAAACCTATTTAAATAAATAGCATTACTATAAGATTGAAAAAAAAATCTAAGCTATTTTAGTATATTAGTCATTTATACACAAGTTCTTCTCACCCTGAATATTTATGTAAGCCAATAATATAGTATTTTTTTTTATCGCATAACATTAAAATGTTGTCTTATATGCTTGTATTTTAAGTAGAGTTAATACTGTAATGATCTCATATACTTATTGCCAATGAATCACACGCATTTCAAGTATTGGTATAGATTAACAAACGATTTCAAAATCTTTACGTAATGTGGTAATGAAATTTTCGAGATACTAATAGACAATTTTACATTATGACATTTCCTGTCATAAACAAATTAAATATATACCAATGAAAAATCTGAAGATTCTGACATTTTTCTTCCTATTTGTATTATAAAAATCAACCTAAAAACCTGTACCACTACAATCCGTGAACGGGTCTGGGGTTCAGTACATGGTAGAGACTATACTGTTTCATGAACAACGGTTCTGCAAGGAGGTGACTTGCGACCTCCACCGCCGTGCTCAGCCGCCAGATTTTCTCCCTTATTTTGGGTACCCCATTTTCATAATATTTTATAGAGGCTGGGTGAGCCCCGGGTCCTGTATGATCCATCTCCGGCTGCAAACAGGAAAATAAATAAATATTGCTCGCAGCGGGTTTTGAACCATGATATTTTTTCGAGAAGCCTAGTTAATTTTTTTTTTTTTTTTTTTGCTGAAATGTAGAATCGGACACACAAAATTTCAGGTTCTTAAGATATTTACACTGCTTTTATGTATCAACAAATTACGTACATAATTATTGTATTTTTACTTACTTTTTGGAAGAGGGTACTTAAAAAATATTGATTAGATAATAAATCTGATCATCATAGAATGAATTAAAAATGGTATTATACAATTTTTAATGCTTATTATAATTATAGGTAAAGTGATAGGGTAAATAAAGTTATTCGTCAAGTAAAATTATCAAGCGATAATTGCATATAATTTCTATATTTTTTCCTAACATAACACTTGTGATTGACAAAATTAATTTTATAATGATTTTAAGTTCATATTCGCCTATCTTGTGAATTTTGAGCCTAATCAAGGCTTCATGAAGTGCTTGATCGTTTACTCGGTTGAGGTGGAAAAATACAAAACAAAAAAAAACGACATATTGAACGTGATGTTGATCACATCAGCTTTCTACGAGGAGACGGTCTGGAAGACGTGTCGTGCAACAGGAACAAACTATAGTTCTTCTGTATTACTTTTTATTTTTTTTATTATTATTTTTATGCTCAAGTTATGTTAAGTAGAATTATGTCAAGTTATCGATAATATATTAGAAATGCCTTTTAATTTATAATCATTTAGATACTAAATATTTGTAGGATTTTTTTTAACTTTTAATTTTTATTAGTATCGATCATTAAAATCTGATAGTTCATGTCGAAATAAGTATTAAGTGTAAAGGTTTTCAGACCTCGCTAATACATCTTGGTTTTATTCCCCAGAAGAATAAGAAAAAAAAATTGTTCAATGTGTATACAAACCGATTCGTGCAAAGTAGAGGGTTTGAATGTTGAAAAAAAAAACCGCAATAATCAATAAGTCCCTGGTTCGAGACCTGCAGTGGAAGATAGTTACTAATTCTTATATGAGCCGTGGATCGACTTATGTAATCAAAATCCCAACCAGGCCCTACTTGCACAACCGTTATCCTTAATCATATACTGAATTAAAGAAACATCATGGGCTGTAGTAGTGCATAAATATATATTTTTAAACATGAGTGGATGTGAAATCCGATTAAATTTATTTGTAATAATTTATAACTGATCCAACATAGTCTTAGTCAAAGAGGATAATTTCCGAAAAATTAATAAATTTAAACCATAAATGTGTATTTCATTTATTATGTCGAGTCTGTTTTTAGGTCTTCGTCAAGTTAATTATAACTAAAAAAAGGTATCTGTTCCGTAGGTTGACGCTTCGAGTCGAGTTACAAGTTTTAACTGTCTATTCGTTTCATTTTTAATATTTTCCAGAAGTAAAAGTTCAAATCATAAAAAAGAGAATGTAACTATGTGTAATGAGTTGATTTCGGTAATCATTTCATCAAGAAATAAAAGTTTTGAAGTTTTTAAGTATAGACGATAAATGTTTGTTGAAACGTTCATTTCTAGATGAAATAATTACCAAAGTATAAACATTTCCCATAATTACATTTTAATTTCTATAATAAAGAATCATCTGAAATTACTTGAGAATTTCATTCAGTGACCTCTACCCGGACCAATTTCTTCAACATAAAAATTAATATAATTGAAATATAAGGTGTTGATCAAGCCGTATGCCATATACAAGATCCTTCAATGTATCATATGTTTTAAAAAAATACATAACATTAATATATTAATTAGAGATGCTCTCTACGCCCACAGAGTTTTTCTTTAAAATCAAATAATATATAACCACAATAATTTCGGAGTATTATTTGTTTATTTTTATTTTTTTTTTAAGCGGAGTTTTTCTACATTTTTCCTGCTATTGTAAAGCTTATTTATAAAAGGCAACTTTAATTAATTAAAATCACTGTTCTTTAAACATGTAAAGGAAGTCCGGAACATGTATTTACACTTATGCTGCTTGTATATGTAAAACTGTAAATAAAGTTGTTGTTTTTTTTCGGAGTTACAATCTGATCTTGCTTTAGAAGACAATCCCTACCCTTACAAAGGAAAGTAACGTGACCCGAAGTTTTCAATACGAAAAAAAAACAACCAGTTGTAATTATTGTATATTAATAACATAATATAAATATTTGTAAATAAATATAATATTTACAGTAAAGTCCCAGTAGGACATATTTCTTGCCATTTTGGAAGGCTAGCGACCTGTGACAGGTTACAAGAACTTTTTTGCCGCCGCCCAGGAAGCACATTATTCTAGGAGTGGCTAGGGTGTCTTAATGTAATCAGGTTCTTTGCCTAGCTCTTAGCGTTTAAGAAGCTGCTGACAGGTGGGGAAAATATATGTCCGATGGTGGAACAACTTTTGTTTTAGGGCCTAATAGGTCCAAGGGCTAGCTCAGGTAGTAGTAGCCCCAACTCATTTCCGAAAAAAAACAATTCACTTAATTCAGACACTAAAAAATGAGGAAAATTAGGAAAGGAAATATCATTTTAAAAAGGGTTATTAGTTAAAAACTTTTTTTTTTAATTAAGTACTGCATAAGTCTGCTTATAAGAAGAACGAATCAAGACTACAAATGCAGATTTAAATCCAGGTGAAAATAAAGACAGGAACTTCTGTAATTCCTCATCATGTGATGAGGCGTTCAAAAGCGGACTCCGAAATTTCAAATAATGGTATTTTTGGACATTTTTCGTTAGTTTTGTCAAGCTATTTAGTCTACTACGATAAGTTGCCGGCTCATTCCTTATGGTCAACTGAAGTTTAGAAAGAATAAAGCATTGCTTTAACAAGTGGAAAATGAGAAAAAGTAGATTTTTGAAATATGGATTATCCTCATTTGATCCAGAACGCATGATTTGTCCAGGGATTTCAAATATTGTTGTTTATAAAACTTCCTTCCAAGGTTATTAACGTTGAAGGAAGAATGAAGTCGTAAGTTTTTTCAAAAATAAGGAATCGTGTAGAATATTCCATCGTGAAAAAGGGCGTGACCACTGGATAATTCAGGAGATCACACAACGCGGAATTGGAGATCATGCATCCGGTTTGTATGATTGAAGTGATAGATTAGTGAAACTAAGATTGGCTGGTATAATTTTTGTATTAAGGAACGAATTCTTAAGTAATTAATAAGCGCTGACTGTTAAACCTCCGAGGTGTAGATGGGAGGTTTGCGTTAAAGTCTCACGGAATTGGGTTCAGGTAATGGTCTTTGGAGATATCGGTGATATTGGCATCGAGCATTCTGGTTCACTAAGCCTTATCATTTTGATTAAAATCTTGCATATACGGATCTGCAATAAACATTTTTTTTTTAAATTTATTTCTTGTATAATTTGCTAAATTTCATAAAATAAAAATGCTGTACCAATAGACCAGTCTCAAATTAAAAAAAATTGTACAAATTTAAATATATCTGTGGAGAATCATAATTTACATGAAAGAAAAATGTATAAAAAACTTCCAACAGAGAAAAAAAAATAATCAATCAATCATAATAAAATAAACAAAAATTATAACTATACATTCTTAGTAGCTTATCTACATATATATAACAATATCAATGAAATGAAAGAAATTGGTATCCTACAATAATAAATGTTTGGTTCTTTTATGTGCATACCGCTTTGTACTATTTTTTGTATAGTTCCCAATAATTTTTATAAGCGGGTTTTTATTGTTTTTACATTAAAAAAAATTTTTTTTACATAGTCTTTTGATAAATATATTAATTTAAGGTATACTTAATTTTCTATGCATAATTTCGTTTTTTTTTCGCTGTTTTAGAATAGCCATAAACATTTAATATTATTTTATTAATAAGTTTATAAATCGTAGAATAGTGTAAAGAGTCTTCTCATGCCGTGGTTTTACTTATTAAACTGTTGCATTGTTCTTATAAAAATAGTAATAGTGGAAAATAAGTTTTAAAATATCTGATTAAATATTTCAAATAAGTAATGGGCAAAGCATTATTGTTTATTCAATTTACGCCACTTTATTCATCTATTGCCAATCTGCCGATAATACAGTAGGGATCCATAATTTTGCGAATACAGATATAATTTGGACAGGGATTATTAACTTAACTGACATCGTACAAGCTCGAAACTCCCCATTTTACATCCCTCCCGAAGAGCGGCATAACCAAGGATTTTTTATTCCATTTTAAAGGCTACCTTCCGGGTTGTGAACCCATAGGTTGTCATGCTAACTAATATACCACAGGTAATCCTATTGAAATGTATAAATGATGTACACATAAATACTGGGTTCACAATTATGTAGTAATCTCCAATACTAATTAAATAATGATAGTTATTTTCACTTTTCAGTCCACTCTTAGTTAACTCAGGAGCTCTTTATGTACGCCTTGTCCCGACAAGGGCTGTCGAACCAGGTATCCACTTAACCCGTTACGCCAAAACAGATCCGCTCTTCCTCACCTTCCATGGAGTCCGCGGAGGGCGTTGACATGGATCCACTAAGAATGGTCTTTTTAGACCAATTACCTCCCCCCTTGGGTGTTTCACCGTTTGCACCTATTACCCAAATGAATGTTGTTAAATTCGTGATTCCTGTTTGCTCAGTGGGAACAGAGCCTTAATCAGCGGGTCAGGGGGTCCCGAGCTATCAGATAGCAGACTGTCAGCGCAAAGTATAACCATCGACTTATTAGGATCAAGTAGTTCTAATGGTTTTCCTTCACGCGAATGTCCACACGAAGTTCGCCGTTCGTGAATCTCTTTTGGTCTAATAGTTGGAGGGTAGACCACAAATTGATATAAGGTGGTACCTACAATTTATTGAAATTGCCGGCTTCATTTTACTGTCTGTTTATATAGGATAAAAAAAGAATTATATAAAAAAACGTGAATATGTGACGGGAATTTTATTTTATTCAGTAATCCCCATAAGGCCGTTTATGTAGTTACTGATATTTAGTTTGCAATTTCTTTTTTAATTGTTTCTTGAATGGCAAAAAAATAGCATGAGTTTCTGCAAAATCAAGTATTCGTTACGTCTGCTGCGTGGTGGATGTTTTGCTGATTTAAGGCATCGTCTGGACAGAAATAAGATTATTGCTTCCATACTGACTTTATAAAAAAAAAAAAAAACAATGAATGTTGACTTATATATTATAGGGTTAAGGGATCCTGTAGATTATTTATAATTTATTAAACTAATATTTACTTCCCATATCTAATTCGACTTGACATAATATTTTTTATTTACAGACCTAATAAATACTAAGGTTATACCAATTCTCTGGCCACGTTATATCGTTTAGACATCTTGAATAATGTTAATTACTCTTATATAAATGGGGATGAAAATGGTCCCGGTGGAGTTCTGTGAAAGTGAAAATAGGGTTTAACAATATATTTGAAGCCAATGTTTCTACCCATTTTGCTGGTATTCTTTGGGGCTGGATAGATAAGATATAATAACATTATTTTTATTTTTTATTTCATTTAGTGCAATTGTTACAAAAGATTCTTCAATCTGTTTTATTTGTTTTCCTTTGTTTCAAATTCACTTATTCGAATCTAGACAAACGCCTCACTTGGAATCCTCATACAAAACTGAAAAGACAAGAAACTGCTTGACGTTTTCGCCTACTTCAACATTTACTGGACAAACGTTCAAAGCTCCCAATTAATAACAATAGACTCGTTTACACGACAGTTATCAGACCTATTTGGACATACGGAGTTGAGCTTTGGGGCTCTACTAAACCATCCAATTCATCTCGTATCCAACCCTTACAATCCAAAATCCTTCGTAAAATCCTCAATGCTCCTTATTATGTCACAAACAAACTCATCCATCATAATCTTAATATCCCATATATTGCTGATTTGGCTCAAACTAGATAACTATCCTTCCATGAAAAGCTCCATACACACTTGAATCCGCTAGTCAACTTGCTTCCCATAATATTCCTGATAACCCTCCGAGGTGTCTGAAAAGAAGATGGCCTCGAGACCTTCTACTATAGAACTTTATTGTAGTGCTACCGATGGGTAGTTTCTCCACAAGTGTTTTTTTGTTTTTCATGTCCTTTGTTCATACAGCAGATTTACTTGATGTAATATAATCACAGTTGTAAATATCAATAAATTATTCTAAAAAAAAATTCGATTAACTTGTATTACTTCTTATATATTACCCACTAATTTTTTTTTATTTTAAAATTAATTACATGGTTTCTCTTCATTATTGTTAGTAATCATTTCCCAATGTTGTAGATCACATAGTTCAAATAATATCTTTAAATTTTTTTTTAATAATTCAAATCGTAAGTACTTTTGTATCTGGTTTATTCCAATAGCATTAATTTTTAATATTACAATACAATAACAAGAAGCGAATAAATCAATTGTATCGCATAGAATGCACTTGACAATAATAGAAAAATGTATTGACAATATTGCTGCCTAAAGCGCTACAGTATGGTTCAAATAGCCAATATTCCTTAATGCAAATCGAAAGCCTTAATCCACATTTACTAAACAATTTTACATTCTACTCTGTTATAGTACTAAAAAAAATAAATAAAATAAACTATTATAGTGGAACATAAATAGCGTTTCTGGCCTTCAATGGCTCTATCAAGTAGAGGAAAGAAAGAAACGATAAAATCAGGATTTTTTATATTTTAATTGAAAGGTTAAAGTTACTAATTGGATTAGATTTAAAAAAATATCCCAAGATATCAATATTTATAAGGAGTGATATGAGTACATTTCTGTTAAAGAACAGAAAAAAAAAATTGGTGATTCTATTTGTTCATAGCAACATTCCATTACCTACTTTTTTACTTATATAAAATAATAAACTGTCTAGTTTCTTATTTATCTCATTCATACTGAGACTAGTATCAATTACAAGTATAATTAATTCACCATAATAACGATAAGATAAATTCATTTTTTCTGTTTGTTTTTCCGATTTTTTTCCCACAATAAACATTGATAATTCGAAGAAAAAAAATTTAAAACAGTTGAAAAAAATCTACGTCAGGATATAACAAAAAAGTTTCCAAACGTTTTTCCAATTTAGCTATCTACATTTCATATCAATAGCCTGAAAATTACGAGTCAAATAAAGTGGTCTTACTGCATCAAGATCATGATACAGTACGATTCAGTCCAACGTCAATTCCATCATTAAACCTTTATATATGAAAACTCGATGTTACTGTACAAGTGAATAACAGTTTTATAAACAACTTATTAAGTGTGATTTTATTATAGTGTGATATTATTATAGATTAATTATGTGTGATATGCTGTCTATTTAGACTCTCTTGTTGACTGATTATATATATATATATATATATATATATATATATATATATATATATATATATATATATATAGGTTATATTACGCTATTTTAGAGACCTTAGGCTATGATTCTGTAACTTTCCAATTAGATTCAAACAATTATGTATCTTTTTGAAGTTTAGCTCTTCCATGTCAGTATTTTATTTTGGACATTTATTAAATATACCTTTATTGTTATTATATGGAGATAATCTGTGGTGTATTGGTTAGTACAATGACCTATTATGTACAGAATCGCGGGTTCGGAGGCCGAGATGTGGCCTTAGGACCTTCGGAGAGAACGTAAAATCGAGATATCTGAGTCTGTGCAGTGCCCGCTTTTTGTTAAAAATCCCTATCGTTATTATACCAGAATAGGCAAACGACTCCAATTGTAGAATTGTTTAATTAGCCATAGCAGCATAAAGTGAAATTAAATGAATAATCTACAATTATTATTATTTTATTTATGGATAAGAGAACCAAAAAGATACTAGTTGAAGTTTAATTATTTATCCAAAGTAATTAAAAGATTAAAAATTAATATTACAGAGTGATGCAGCTTTTGGAAAATGTTTGATATAAAGTGACGATTTACAACAGAACTGTGCCACTATTTTTGTAAAAATATTACCACGATTAGAAATTATTTATTACGATCAATTCCCAACGATTTTTCGTTCATAAATAAATTTGGTCAGCTATAACCACCCAGAAACGAATAACAGTTAATATTTTAACTGAAGATAAAGGAGAAAAAAAAATGAAAAAGAAACGTCACCGCTCCTATGGAATGTCCATTATACCCAATTTATTGAAAAGGCAAGAGGTGAGGCTGTATGCTAATGGGATGCTTTGTTTTTGAATGATTAGGCCTCTGGGAGTTGAAGGTAGTAAAACTACAAAGCCCTTGGAAGTGTCACAAAAAACCAAGGGCCACATAAAAATTCGTGCTGTGTTATGAAAAAAAAATAAAAAAATACAGAAAAAAAACGGGATCTCAAGTCCTTACACGGTGTTTAGATGTTCGCTCTTGAGGGTTTTTTCCCACCCCGTGTTTAGTTATAGACTTCATCGAGCCCATCTCTTTAAACGGATTAGTGTCGAACTCGTACTTGAGTAAGCAACTCAATTATTTGCTCCTTACGGCGGGATTCGAAGCCTACTGGAAGGAATGGACTCAAAATGGTGCCCCTTCCCAATTTATCACTATCTTCACTGACTAATGGACTGCACTATCAGTATTCGGTCCCATAAATTTTCTACTCGGAGAAAAACATTCAAGAAATTTAGTGAGTGGCCTAGAAAGCTTCTGGATTTGTGACTAGTTTTTTTTTTATTCTTTCTTTGTTTAAACTAAATATTCTAGTAATTAGTGAGGAAATGAACCCTGATTTATATAAAAAATATAACAAATAAAACTTAAAATAGTAAATATGTATTTTTGTTAGTTCCATCTTCTCTCTCTAGTTTCGGATCTCATATAAACCTAATAAAGGATATTTTGTGGGATGTTATCTATAAATTCACTAAGGCCAATCTTATTTGATTTTATTGTGTTAAAGTTAAGTCATATTAATTATATTTTAAATCTTAATCTAAAACTTTTTTTTTTGTGCTTTGCTTTATTTCAGACGAGTAAGAAGTTATTTTATTTATTAGTAATTTTTAGTATTTGTTTAACCATCCACTAAAACCTATGAAGGGTCTTTATATGGTAGAGTCTGTATTGTTTCAAGGACAACGGCTATGCAGGGAGGTGATTTGTCTGAAATCAGATTCAACTCAAAAGTACCCACTTTATAGAGGCTGGATGAACCTCAATAGTGCCAGCAGTTCCTATAGTGTCCATACTCGGCTGTTAACTGATTTAATAATTTAACTGTCATAGCCATATTTGAATCCGGGACAGGGATTAAGTGGTCTACACACTGATACACCGCTCCCATTGATTTATTTCATTATGAATATTATTAGAATTACTTTTTCACTTACTTAACATTACTACGATTTTACTTAGAATTCATCGTTATGCAACGTACTGAATACTTTATTTACTGAATTCTCCGGCAAAGCAACTTTTACGTTATCGTCAGACAATTCAACTGATTGCAAATGACCCCATATCAGCAGAATCCATAACGAAATCAAGCTTGTGCAATAGAGACACATTGAGAAATTGGCATAATATCTTATCACTGCTGATAAGCCAGTGAACCTTGAAAATATTCTAGAAAAAAAAGGATGCAAATTTCTAGACTACACACTCGTCTAAAAAAATCTGCATCCTTTTTTCCGCTATTGTGCAAGGAGAGATGCTTTGAAAAAAATAGTAATAAATAAAATTTCATTTTTAAACCGAATGTCAAGCTGGAAGGATTCCACTGTTTTAATTTTTTTTAATAAGTCATTTTTAGACAATTATGATTGTTTGACCAGCATTATTTTTTTTTGTTGTAATTCTTTCAGTTATTCTTTGCTTGATACTTTTTTTTTTATTAATTTATTGATATTTACAACTGTAATAATATTACAAGTAAATTTGCTGATATGAACAAATCACATGAAAAAAAAAATCTTGTGGAGAAACTACCCATCGCTAGCACTCCAATAAAGTTCTATAGTAGAAGGTCTCGAGGCCATCTTCTTTTCAGACGCCTCGGAGGATTATCAGGAATAGTATGGGAAGCAAGTTGAGAGACTAGCGGATTCAAGTGTGTATGAAGATTGCCATGGAAGGATAGGTATCTAGTTTGGCCCAAATCAGCAATACATGGGATATTAAGATCATGATGGACTAGTTTGTGACCTAATAAGGAGCATTGAGGATTTTACGAAGGATTTTGGATTGTAAGGATTGGATACGAGATGGATTGGATGGTTTATTAGAGCTCCAAAGCTTAACGTTTGTCCAGTAAATGTTGAAGTAGGCGAAAACGTCGAGCAGTTTCTTGTCTTTTCAGTCTTGTATGAGGGATACTTATATAATTTTAAAATAAATGGACAACAGGTTATATTATTATTAGATATTTTATTGAAAAGGTAATATTATTTTGGATATTTGGTTCATTTATAATTATTATTGTCCTGACAGAAAAAGTTTGTCATCTCATAAGATGAACTCACTAAACAATGAAAATATATAAAGAAAGATCTTTACTTTTGATAAATTTAAAACAAATATATTTGTGATATTAACTAAAATATCAAAGGTGTTTTCAGTATTTCAACAAATTTTCTTCGTATCACAATTACCTTATGAATATTAAATTTTGTATTTTTCATCTTTGATTAAAAAATATTAATCATTATTAATGACATTGTTAATCTTATCTTTTTTACCATTTAATTTTTTTTTTTTAAATGATTCATCTCTACAACAAACCTTTAACTACCTAGTAAAACTCAAACATTCAGGTATCTTCGAGCTAGCGTGACTGATTTCATCGACTAATAATGTAATGAATATGGATTTTAGCCTGAGGTATGTGTTCGAAACAGCGTTAGAAAAGCTGTAAATTTACAATTGTATATGTGTGTATTTATATATTTTGTATATATACATACATATTCTAAATCTAAATCAATCGAATCATAAAAAACATTGATCTACCAAAAGGGATTTCCACTTTTTTTTATGACTCATATCTCTAGATGACTATATATTTTGTCATTCTTTACTACATATATTATTCTATCAATATATTACATAAATTGTTATTATTTACCATATATTATTTTAATTTATATGTATCTTGTATATTTAGCCCTGAAGAGGACCTGCAATGTGGGTCGAAACGTCGGCTTTAAAAATAAACGGTTCTTCTAACTAAGAAAATTTTTTCTGACCTCCACCCGGACGATTTTCTTCCTCATATATATATATAAGTCAATACTCGTATTATTCAACATCCATTCGAATTATACATGCAAAACTGTAATGTTAGATGAATTCCGATTCAATGCAAAAAAAAATCTATATTTATTTACTTTTTCAACGATTTTTCTTCTGATCACGTTCTCCGTGAACTGGCAATTATTTTCAGCTTTTCATTTGTTGAAGGGGACCTGGAGAATTCGCCTCGAATTTCTTATGTAAACATTTTGCGGGCGTATAATTTGGGAGGAAAAATTACAGCTCTGCTCCTGTCGATTGCTACAATCTCACAAATAACAAGGATCAGTCCTGATCACGAATCAGAATAAAAAATGATATCTGGCGAGCTCTGGTCTGTTTATCTTGTGACGGGTTGCCAAATATACCGAAAAATCTTTGAACGGTTATCGTTTTAATTGAAGTATAAATTGATAAATATAACGTTTCAGTGTTCCATTAAAGAGCTATATTATTTTTAATAACCGCTCCTTAAAAGTAACGGTTACTTAATATTTAAAAAAACAAACTGTTTATTACTGCTTAAAGATTTAGCGTATCATCGTTTTATTGTACTCTTACAATATACACATAAGAATATAGAGTACAGAATACAGTGTATTCTTTACTGCTATAGAGAAGTGTTTAAAGAACACGCTATAAAAAAATGTATTTAAAATACCTTTGTAATTACATAAGAGAAAAATGTAAACACTTGGACTTTGTAACCTTTTTAGCGCACGGTTATTCTTGAAGTTGTTTTTTTTTATATAATAGAATAATTTATTAATATTTACAAGTGTAATTATATTACATCAAGTAAATCTGCTGTATGGACAAAGGACATGAAAAACAAAAAAACACTTGTGGAGAAACTATCCATCGGTAGCACTACAATAAAGTTCTATAGAAGGTCTCGAGGCCATCTTCTTTTCAGACGCCTCCGAGGGTTATCAGGAATATTATGGGAAGCAAGTTGAGAGACTAGCGGATTCAAGTGTGTATGGAGCTTTTCGTGGAAGGATAGGTATCTAGTTTGGGCCAAATTAGCAACATATGGGATATTAAGATCATGATGTATGAGTTTGTTTGTGACATAATAAGGAGCATTGAGGATTTTACGAAGGATTTTGGATTGTAAGGATTGGATACGAGCTGAATTGGACGGTTTAGTAGAGCCCCAAAGCTCAACTCCGTACGTCCAAATAGGTCTGATAACTGCCATGTAAATGAATCTTTTGTAATTAATTGGGAGCTTTGAACGTTTGTCCAGTAAATGTTAAAGTAGGCGAAAACGTCGAGCAGTTTCTTGTCTTTTCAGTCTTGTTTGAGGATTCCCAGTGAGACGTTTGTCCAGATGCAGTCCTATTCTTGAAGTTTTTTTTTAGTAAAAGTGTAATTTTAGCGTTCTAGCCTCTAATGTAATTGATATTACATTGATAGAGGTCTAATATATTAAAAATATATAGTTACGAACAAACAAATATTATGAGTATGAGTATAGCTGACCTTAGATCCGATTTTTGTTATATAGTATTGAGGAAAAAAAAAAAAACTGTACCACTACAACCCCTGAACGGGTCTGGGGTTCAGTACATGGTAGAGACTGTACTGTTTCATGGACAACGGTTCAGCAAGAAGGTGATTTGTCCTAGGTCACGCTCAACCGCCAGAATGTTACCCCTTATTTTGGGTACCCTGTTTTATTATATTTTATAGAGGCTTGGTGAGCTTACTCACATTGTAAATCTTTAAGAAAGTAAAATATGCAATAGTATAGGTTTTAAAATATTAAATTGAACTAAAAAAAATAAGATAAGAAGCACGAAAGCTCAGTGTGTAGAGCGCTGAGTGTTAATCCTGAGGGTTCTGAGTTCGAATCTGGCTTTGACAGATAAATTATTTAATCTGTTGATAGCAACGGATGGGGACCCTATGGGATACCAATGGATGACAATGTGGGTACCAATAATTGAGGGAAAACCTGGCGTTTGATAGTAGACTGGGACAAATCATCTATCAGCACAACAGTTAAGTATCTACCTTATTCTGAATCCAAGAACCTTCATGATGAAACCAACGGTACACTTTTTTAAAAATATTTTTATCTATTCCATTTATTTCATTTTTAAACATATGTAAATGGTAGAGTACTGAGCTCAAGACCTTTTGTTGGTAATAATGGTACAGCTCAGGTTCAACATAGGACATAAATTATTTCAATTATAATTTTTGTTTCATCGCATTTAAATAAATTAAATTTCTTAAACACAATTATGTGTAACAGCCTTTTACTTCAGAATAATTCCACCGAAACGAAGTAACCTGATGCTATGAAATCATTTTTTTTTTTGTAAAGCCATCATCCGAGCGGACTTCGTCGTTAGTAACCAGAGTCATAATCATTTATTTATCACTATGGCAGTTGTAAATTATTCCAAGACGAGTGTTAATGAGCCTTATGGATAGTTACACGGGCCTTGAGCACTTGAAAACAAAGACTCGAGTGATATAATCGCCGCTAGTGAACACTTAGTCCAGATGCTTATCTTATTTTTTTCGTCCTTGTAGGACACCGTTTTCTGTAACACTTCTCAGTCGTTAGACATAAACCGTAAATTGATCTTACTTATATGGCTGATGACATATTCAAAATTCTCTCTCTCTCTCTCTCTCTCTATATATATATATATATATATATATATATATATATATATATATATATTTTTTTTTTTTTATCGCTAATCGTAATGTATAACTCATGAATTGATTTATTTTTTTTTTTTAGTTACATCATTTACATCATAAAACCTTTCATTTTTGTTTATTTGTATATTTGTTAAATTTATTTATTTTTTCATTACATAATTTAGGATTACAAGTTTAATTTTTATTTTATTGTCACAAATTATCAACTAAGTCAAACTAATCAAAATTTTAAATTTCTTGTATTATTGAATTATACTAAAATGTATTCTGTAATTATGATACCAAATTGATCTGTAATTATTAACATCACATGTAATGACATGTAATATGCTTACTTAAGTATGGAGCATATTAATAAACGGTCCCTCCATGGGGTTATCATGGGGGGAACAAATTAAAAAAAAAAAATATATATATATATTTATATAGAAAACGTAGACCTGGGTTACTTTAAATGTTCAAATTCACACAATCTCTTAAATAGGGACTATACAATAATAATAAAAAAAACTGTACCACTACAACCCATGAAGGATCTGGTGTTCAGAGACATGTAGACAACGGTTGTGCAGGGAGGTGAATTGTCCTAAATCAAGCTTTACCGCCGGATTTCCCCCCTTATTTTGGGTACTAACTTTATATAGGCTGGGTGAGCTCCAGGAGGATCATAGATCCCATAGCCTCCATCTCCGGCTGATAACAGATTAAATCAAATTCTGCTAGTAAGCGAGAATTGGACCTTCGGAAATGCAACTCAGATATATATAGTATGATAATAATTATCTTTGTATAGTATATATGATAATGGTAATTATAATAATAATAATTTTAATAATTTGTTCAAATATGTTTTACTGTAGATTCATAAATGAGCTACCGAACAAAAATTAGTGAAAAATATAGGTGTGCAGGGAGGTGTTTTTTGTTTTTAAATTTGGAGTGCTGTGTCTCCGGAATTATTCAAGAGGGAAAACACATTTTAGCTTTAAGCTGTAGACAATTAAGACTAGCTTTATAACATATAAGGTAAAATTCGGTTAAAGCATAATATGGCAGGAAATAATAATAAAATAATTAATAGTAATAAAAAGAAGCAGAATACCTTTTTTTTTTAATAGGGTCATCTGTATAACAAAATTTGTTAGTAATATTATTATAAAAAGATAACATTATTTTGAAATTTGTTATTATTGTTTTCCGGACTAAAATAGTTTTTTATAAATATAAGCCTGTATTATATTAATTATTAATCAGTCGGATGATGCTCATTACAAAAATCTTTCCATCTTTTTCCTCATAATACAAAATAGACCTTAATGAGCCCACTGAACAATGAAACTCAATAAAGAAGGATTTATAATTTTGCGAAATTAAGTTGAAAGAAATTAATTGTGATGGCTTAGAGATCATAAACGGATATCTTTAGAAATGAAAGGGAAAAATTGGTCAAATGCGTATGCTTGCAGGCAATTATAGTAATAATTGAATAATTAATAGTGATACAAATTAGCGGTGTATTATATATCATCTGTGTTCTAATTTTTTAAAAGTAAAATATCATCATTCACTCACAAAACCATTAGGAACCACGTCAGTTCTTTTTTGTCTATACTACCGTCACAGAGTAAACTATACCAATTTTGGCGAAATTCTCCATCTGATATTGTAACTGTAACCTAGGCAACATGACCAAGTATCCTAAATAACCGCTCCAGTGAGCCAACTGTACTATCGACAGTATCTCAGAACACGCAAGTATTTTCCCCACTTTTCCACGCCGTGTTTTCCACTTCCAATTCGACACGCCCTAGACAACTTGGTCGCCGACATGTTGCGATGAAAAATACTCATAACAAGCCGCACGCAACTTCTTCTCCTCTCTGAGGTGAATTACGTCAAGCAACCATTTGCATCTGAGGGAATGTAAATTAGGGATAGTGTAATGAGGCGGTTTCACAGCTCAATCACCACGACGTTGAACTAAACGTTCGTGGAACGTTTCGTTTCGCTGATGGAAATTCAACAAAAACGTTCTGGAGAATTAACATTCAATTAATCCTTAAAGTTAGACACTCAAGTCTTACATGCACATCTCCCAACAACTAAAAACACAGCTCATCCTTGCACGAGCAAAAGAGTTTTACTCATCGGATGACCTAATTCTGTTAAGTTTGGCCGATGGAACACGTTCTAGTAAGTGTAGTTTTCGATACCTAAATTTAAAAAAAAAAAGTGAGGGATATGCGAGAACTCGGGGTTACGGAGGATGTGCTTAGGGCATAACACGCACCAAGAGGATGAGGCTTGAGGTGAGAACGAAGCGAACGATCAAAATTCCGATGAGGAAAGGAGCAGTTAGAGTAAGAGAAGGATGATGATACTGGGTGGAGAGAAATTCGCGGAACAAGCACTAATGATTGGTCCAGATTACCCCAAAGTGACTATAAAAAAAAATACATACACAGTCGTTATTCAGGGGAAATGAAAGACTTAGGAACATACATTGGTGCTATGATTGTCGCGTGTTGAACAAAGATTACAGTACATATATTTTTTATTCAGTTGATCGTTATTCTGGACCTGCAATGTGGGTCGAACTGCCAGTTTATAATAACACACACACACACATAACTATATATGTGGGGACAACAAAAGGTAAATAAAAATCTCGTTTATCCAGCCCTGAAGACGACCTGCAAAGTGGGTCGAGACGTCGGTTTCTAATAAATAGTTTATCAGTAAAAAAGGAATTATTTTAATGACCTTCACCCAGCCCATTCTCTTCACCTAAAAAAAAAAAAGCCGCATGGACTAACCTATGATTGCGTGAGATGAACAGCGCCGCCTGTTTACCGATGCTCAGAATAACCCCAGTGTTCGACTCCTTATTGCGTTATTGAATAATGCCTATTTGCAATCCAATTCCTGTTTGCAGAGCGATCGAAGAATACTCGGAACCGTTTGGATCGGGGAAGGCTATCATTGCCGGTTAGACTCGAGGCGATTACTCATTCTCAAAACCAACAACAATTTGCATAAGGCGGTCCCGAAATCCATTTGCCGCTAACCATAGAGAGGAATTATAAAGATAAAGAGGAACAACAGGTGGGCCCGATGTTTAGCCTCTTCCCCCGGGGAGTGGGGGGCGGGGCCCCTGTCCTTTTTTTGCCCCCACCTTGTTTGAAGAAGGTGATGCTCTATCTTATTAAACATGATTCTAGGTTGGCCGGTGGCGCCAGGGCTCATCAGCTCCGCCCGAGCACTAACGACATCCAACCCATCCGACCAGTACTGGCTATTAACCTGCCTCTCCTAACAATTTTCACCTTGTTAAATTGCTGAATGAATGAGTGAGAATGAATGGATTTTTACATTTGGTCTACTCCCTTTCTTATTTTTTCTTTTTCATTTTTTTATATAACTGTCGACGCTCTGTGAAAAGTAGCGTAGTTTCGATTTCTGAGCATATTCTATCAGATTAAGGATGTCTATTATACATTTACTTTTCTTCATTACGTACTTTAAATTATTAAAACATACATTAATCCGAATAACCACATGGAAACAGTTAGTTATACTATAGAAGGTAATATAACACGCGACTTTTTTTTAAAGGGAAAACATGGACCAAGTGGAAATAAACTGTTATTGTTAACCGACATTTCGACCCACATTGGAGGTCTTCTTCAGAGCTCTATTGACAAGATACGAATTTTAAAAAAATGAAATTGCTAGAATAGAGAACCTATAGTAAAAAATATATGGCTATTTAATCTCCGCCTCCTAACAATATCCTCCTTGTTAAATTTCTGAATGAATGAATTAATTTTTACATCAGGTCTACTCCCTTTTTTTTCTTTTCTTTTTTTTTTGTTGTTTATTTTATTACGGAAGCTCTGAGCGAAATCCCGTCCTTTCGATAACTGATCTTATTCCATCGTATTAAGCTTGGCTATGATCCATTGAATTTCGTTCGTTACTCACTTAAAATTATTAAAAAGATATATTAATCCGGATAACGACATTAAAATAGTTATTTTTCATATATATGTATTTATTATAAAATAATATATTAAGTTAATAAGAGTGAGCAAAAACTCAAAAAGAGAACCTGTACCACTACATCTCGTGAAGTCTGTGGTTGTATAGACTGCACTATTTCATCGACAACGGTGGTGAAGGCACAAACGCCACAATTTCCCCTCCTTATTTTGTGTACCCACTTTATAGATACCGGGTCCACAAAAAACTCAAAGACAAAACAAAAAAAATTGTATTTCTTCAATAAATATTATTTCGATCATCAAAGAGATAGTACTGTCATATTTTAGTAAAACATGAAACAAGTCGAAGTTTCGGCAATTCGATGACTATGGGCTTATGGATTATGGATCTCACATCAACAGTAATAATACATAATAAAATATACATATACCTTTAAAATATTTTACTTGAAATGAACGTGTTATAAAAACATTTATAAATATGCATGTACACGGAACAGGTATACATTTTTAAAGCCAACACAAATCTTGAAGAAAACTAAATATTTCATCTTCGTTATGAGAAAATTATCGCGGTCCAAGGACGGGAAAGCCCTTCTACTTGACAAGGGTTTTGGTCCAAGCCTCAATTTGTCAAAGAAAAAAAAATAGAGACAAGGAGGGAAACGAACTTTGAGAAGTGGAGGGGTAATTGAAAAGAAAACTGCCCTTATTATGTGGAGGAGATAATTTTTCAAGGGTTGTTTTTCATGTAACAAGTGTCAAATGGCACCTAAACTTTTCTTTGTGGTTGAGGGATCTCAAAGAGGAATGGCCAACTTAAAGGAGAGCTTTCATTTCCAGTGTCACTTTTTTTAAGGGCCGGCTATGCTATCTTAGAAATAGTTTATAATTATTACCTTTTACTGTCGTTTTTTAAATTTATTTTCACTAGAGATTGCTATAATATTTTTTAAATCTTAACCGTTAAAAAAATTATAGTTTGCAAAAAAAATTCATTGCATTTTTTCTATTAAAATAACATTCCTAAAATCTACATATTGTAATAACATGTAGCTTCTAGCATTTAAAAAAAACATGTTTATTGAAATTTACAACTGTATTATAAGAATACAACAAGTAAATTTAATGGCAAAATGATGCATAATGACATGGAAAAAGGTGAGTAGTGAAACTACCCAGGGGTATTACTCAAATTATAAATTCAACTTAAAAGGTCACGAGGTCATCTTCTTTTCAGACGCCTCAGATAATAATATATATATTATTGAAGAGGAGGCTAGGTTTGAAACTAGTGAGTTTGAGTGGGAATAAAGTTTTTAATGAAATGTTGTTATCGGGTTAGGACCAAATCAGCAAGAAATGGGACATGTTTCATTTTTAAAATATATTAATTCCATTTTTCCATCTGTAGCTTTGCGATTTGCCAAATCTTAAAAATATTTATAATTTACTTTATTTAATTTAATCTGTTGTAAAGCAACCCTAATAAAATATTGCATCGCTAAAACTTTCTTATATAATAAAGAGAGAGAGAGAGTAATGACGATGGATCAAATTATTCATATGAGAAGATATTGTAAATAATGGATAAATTTATTAGTAAAATAGATTAATATAAAATATGGATATATAATATAAATCAATTTTATTATAGCGTAAAATTAATTTATAACTATTTAAACATGTATGATTGACGAGTTTTGAGAATGGGAATCACGAAACTTTGATGTTAGATTATAATTATTTTCGTAAAAAATAATTAAAAAAGGCGACTCCCAATTCCTCATTATTTATTTAAATTCTCCTAAATTAATACTCAGCTATTAATAAAAACAATGTTTAAGTTAATAATAATATTCTATGGAGAATCCTTCTGAGTATCTTGATAAATAGAATAACAGGGTAAAGGGTGATTTATATTCACGTTGTGGGGATCATAAAAAGGGCGGATCCAGGATTTTTTTCTGGGGGGGGGGGGGCAGACGGGCAAAAAAATCAACAATAACTTAGAAATAAACTTGAAGTATTTATAGAAATATTTCAAAGGTTTATTAAAATATCTAAACAATAGTTTCACTCATGTTATTTCTGTTATTTTATTCATATATTTTAACAACTATTATCGCATGATTTGCCTATAAGTATGTACTGTAATGGATTCTCCACAGTACACAAAAAAACCGTCTGGGGGGCATGAGCCCCCGTGCCCCCCCCCTGGATCCGCCTATGGATCATACTGTTCCTTGCTTCTCCTTTTTGGCACGGAAAAAAGAAACATAAAAACAAAATAGCGTGTCAACCAAATAACATAATGATTCCCAATAATACGAACATGATTCAACACTTGTCCAGTGCCTTATGGGCACAAAAAGACCTGAAAAATCGTTCTCACACAATATAAAAAACTTTAGATAAATATATAAGTAAATACAGTTGGAATAATTAAAATTTTAATAAACTAAGGTTAAACTAGTACTTCTGTCTAGGCTTGTCTTTTGTCCTATGTATGTCTTCTTTTCCCCTGTATTCTCCATTACTAGGTTGTACATAATCCATGGAATGAACGGAATGGAACGAAGACTAGTTAGGACCATATAGCTTGGACCGTAATGTAACAGAGTAATCCCGTGGCCGGCAGTCGCAGTGTTTGTGAACCGAATGATTGATGTAGAATGCCCACTTTCTAATATTACCTGCGTGGATATTTTTTTCTTTAGGCTTTTAGCTTGATCCTCTATCTCCAGAATTTTTTATAAATGTACGTATTCCAACTTTATATAACAATTAAGTTAAATGATGCATTTGAGTAGAAATATTAATAAAACTAAGAGTTAAAATACCTGTACCACTACAACCCATGAGGGTTCAGTACGTGGTAGAGACTTGACTGTTTCTAGGACAACGGTTATACAGGTATGGTCTCACCACTAAGAGTTAACTAGGTTTTAATGAACATTTGCACAACCGTTGGGTTGGCCACAGTAAAGAACTGTAGTAGAGCTTTTTTTGTTAATGATGCTTCTCTTTGAAAACTACCATTACATTGATTTGTTTACCATTTACATTTATGCCAAGGCTGCATGCATGTTAGGGAATATCATACTGGATAAGATCTAGTAAACGAATGGAGCATTTAAACAATTTCCAATACTTTTTTATTACAAAAACCTTAAGTGTATAATCGTGGAAGGCGAATAAGAAAAAAAAATCACGATTTACAATTCAATTAGGGTTTTGTTAAAGGGGAGGGTTACAAAAATTAAGAAATAACATCAAAGCCAATGCACTCCTAAGTTCTCGGAAACTTCCATGTTGTCTGCATCTCCTTCGTTTTTTTTTCTCTTCTTTTTCTCTCTTGTTCACAGAATGTTCTTCTCTCCGGATCGCATACCTCCCGGTTGTGCTCAAGCAATTTAAATATTTTCCCTTCAAATCAAAGTGTTTGAAAAAAATGGTTTAAAAACGCATTAAAAAAAGATAAATACAAATAAAAGAGAAAAGAGAGAAAAAAGCGAAGAAAAGAAAAAAAACCGGTTGAGGTGAGTGTTGAGTCAAGTCGAAAAAGGTTCATTGGCACAGGGAGCGGTGGATGAAGCGATAATTGTCTAACCTCGGCGCCTTGGCTAACCATTATATAATAAAAAAATACATAAACAATACAAAATAAAATACATTCTGTTGTATTGTTATGCCTGAATAGTGTTATGTATGCGGTAGGTCAGCATTGAATCGGGGATATCAACAGAAACCAAAGATACAACACATCCTCATTCATACAAACAATAATTAAAAAAAATAAGAAAAACGCCCAATATTTACACTAATAATAATTGTAATAGTTTTGGGAAGATTCAATTAATAAAGCTAAATTAAAAAATCTTCCAACAACTCAATTTATCCTTATTCTTATTTTTCTTTAATTTGTTTACTCCCGTTATATTTAAATAACACGTAAATATTTTTATGTTGCACTATCATATTAAATAACAAAAATAAAAGCATTTCTACATATTTAATAAACAACTTCATACTTAAGTATCAGTGTTTGTGATAATGTTATCGATAAAAGTAAAGATTAAACTAATATATGGAAGAGTGTAAGAAATAAAAATACATAACATCAATATATTTTGATGTTAATAATAACAAGAAATGTAATAAAAATAATGAGAAAAGTATTTTTTTGTTATTCTTTTCATTATAAAATCCTTAAACTAAACTACATATTATCATTATTATTATTATTCCGCTGGCGCTACAACCCGCAAGCGAGTCCTGGCCTCCTCCAACACCAATGACCATCAATTCCTCAATTCGCAATCCGTAAATTATAGTCTCGGCCGACGATTTAGTTTTATCAATATAGTGATACTATATCGATGAGTAGGTCATATTTTTTTTCTTTTATTCTTAAAATAATAAGAATTAATGAGATAAAAAATAATTCTGTACAAGATATCCTTAACAATTCCTACGTATATTTTGTCAGTGTTATTACAGTAAATAATAAAGAAATCAATACATTCCTGAAGGTTATTTACTGTCTGTATTTTAAAACCACACTCAATATTACACACACAAGAATAATAATAAAAAATAAATGCGCAATAATTTAACAAAACGAAATACTAATACATTCATTTTTTACTGAGATCGTCCAATAGGAAAGCACACCCAGCCAGCCACAAAGGGAACGCATTTTCACAGTTTATGGCGTGGTGTGTGGTTGTGCCATAGAAAAACCTATTTCATTTTATTACCCGTGATCATTCGGAAATTTTATTACTTTCAATAAAAGGGTCAAGTGTTAAGTATATCGTTGAGCTTACATCAATCATCGACCAAAGTGACGCTTTGTAGTTTTTGTGGGCATTTATAAAAAAACAAAACAAAAAAACACTTACCTGAACGAATAATAGATCATTTCTGTATAGAATAAATAACTATAGACACCAAGAAATAAAAAGGGCAGTGTAAAAACTTTAGAACCATACACCATCCAAATATTTAATAGCTTTTTCGCATCAGTATTTTTTTTAAAATTAATGATAACAAATAGATCAGATTTTTAAAAAAATCGTGTTTAAAATAAAAAAAATATTTAATATAAACAAATTTGTACATTATATATTATATGTATGTAATCCTTTGTCTCTACCAATGAGACACTGTACTCAAGATAATATAACCCCCTCAAGGGTTGTAGGGATACAGGTAAACACATTGTAAATATTGCCATGAACCTATATGGATTTAGTTGTTTACTCCCATCGAAAAAGAAGTTTCGGGTGGTTTTTTGCCGATTCCTCGAGAAGTTGAATGCAGCGGACTCTACGGACTCTAGCGTAGCGTCCTGCAATGTCTCTCCTCTGCGTTAAATTAACCGAAACGGAAGCGATCGAAGCTACCCTCTTCCCTGCCTCCCCGTTGGGAGGTTGGATCACACGGAGCGTACTCTGGCAATTGCGGCTATAAACCAGTGTAGCGTTAACGCGCGTCTGTTTCCCCTGAACTGCTCGACCAGCGTTAATAATTCAAACGCAACTACTGAGCGATTATCCATATCGAATATTAACACCGCTATTAAATTATTGTCAGGCACCCCCTCCCCCACCGCCTCATGAATACAAATCGGCCTCATCAAGCATTAACCGCAATCGAAGACTAATTAGAATATCGATAAGGTAGGTGATCATCAGGTGGATTAGGATGCTAGGAGAGTGAGCGATTTTTCGAAGGTTGCCTTGGAGGGTCTGCTACCTTCAAGGATCTTACCGTGAGGACAGTTCAAACACAGTCATTAGCACAACTGTTGAAGATCAAACAACTGTTCCTGAACGATCTACCACACTTCTATCACCGGCCAATGACATAAAATAAAACGATTTTGTAACAAGGAATCTACCGTGTTGTCGGCAATGTTTTTTATTATATTTGAATTGGATTCTAGTGTTGTAGATTTTATGATTGGAAGAACCTAATTTTGTACCAAATTTATTTAGGGAGTGGGTAGCTAAATTGAAACCTGAGCTGCAATGGTGAATGTTCCGGGTTCCAATCCGGCTGTGGCAGATAAATGATTTAATCTGTTAATGGCCACGGATGGATACTTAGGGATCTAAAGACCCTCCTATGGGTAATCCAGCCTCAATAAAGTGTTGATATTTAAAAATGTGCTTATACCTGCCAATTTTTTGTTTCTTATGGTAAAATATGGATAATTATACCTGGATTTTAATTTTCTTTTTGCGTTTCAAACACTGGAGATGGCAGACGGCCCCGAATCCCCGCGAGGCGCCTATGCATAGTTAGGCTACTGATATATTGGCTCGGGTAGTGGCATTGTGGTCCTGGAAAGAGTTGGTTGGCCTTATTAAGTTGGGTTCGATTCCTTTGTCCTGTCTCTCTTCTGATTTATTTCAGCTTTGCTCGTATTGTTCCCTTCCCAATAACTGAACTTTTAATAAAACGCTGCGGCGCTAGGAGCCTTCAGAAAGTAGAACAATAGGGGACTGGTTTAAGTTCCGCTCGCCGCAAAGCGTTTCCATTCACGCGTTTTCGACTAGAGAAACACGAGGAGAAAATTGGATCTAATTTTCTTTTCTTTTTTTTTATTTTCTTCTCCGGTGTTATAACGACAGAAGGGACTCCTCCAAACGAGAAAGAGAGAGAGGAAAAAAAACGGTCGCAGCCTATCTTTTAACGGTCCCAACGACAAGCATCACGCACAAGGCGTAATATAATAATAACAATAATTATCCACCTTATATTCGTGGAGAGACAAACTAATCTCTGCCTCCTGACAGCTTCGTAGCACGTATTGGCGAAGGTGATGTCTTAATAAGGAAGCTGTAAGTAGTAATGAAAATTGCCACCTTGGAAACAGTGTTAACTTAACGCGAGAATATTTGTTCAAAAAAGCTAATAAACAAATAAGATTAAAGAGTAATTATTTTAAACTGAAAATAAATTCAACTATAAAATATTACACTCGTAAAATGCTTCAAAAAAAGTTGCAAAAAAAAAAAGAAACAAAGAAGGTAATGAATAAAATGAAACAGTAATTTATTTAAACTAAACAGAAGTTTAGTTTAAACTCATCAACTAGAAAATGATACATTCTCGAGATACTTCAAAGAAATATTTGAAAATAAATTAAGATGATACTGTAATTGTTGGAAGTTGAAAGTTGAATTGTGCCTTCGCAAGAGGCTTAAAAAATTAATAAAATAAACAGTAATTTATTTAAACTAAACAGAAGTTCAATTATAAAATCGTACCTATACACCTCAAAGAAAAATAAAATAAATAAAAATCAAACATTAATTTATTTCAACTAAGAAGTTCAACTATAAAATGATACCTCCGCAAAATGCTTCAAAGAAAAGTTGATAATAAATAAAGGCAAACAGTAATTTATTTAAACTAAAGAGAAGTTCAACTAGAAAATTTTAACTGACTGGCGGGATTGGCTATGAAAAATAAATTATTTATTCTGGTAAGAACCCTGAAATGACTCTTGTGGAATCCAAAAACCCTCATCGGGCTCACTCAGCCTCTTTAAGTGGGGGAAAATCTTACAGTTTGGCGAGATCTCACCCAAATAACTTCCCTGCATATTTATTGTTTAAAAACAGCACAGTCTCTACTCTGTACTTAAACTCTTACTCTTCATATGTTGTACCGGTACATGTTATATGCACATTATCAATTTTCATAAATTTCACAGAAGTGTATTATAAATTTCTTTTGTTTTATAAGCCACTATCTTTTAACGAAGAATAATTTCAAACGTTCTTAGATAAATTCAGGTACTTTTTTTTTTTTAATGATAAACTTCTTTGCCGTTTTAAAAATAAACGAGTGTATTTTGAAATTGAAATGTGTTCATGAATCAATTTTATTGTACATATACGTATCTTTTAAAATATAATACCATTCACTAATCGGGTCAATAGAATGGTATAGCACCACTATATACCCATTGAATTGGATTTCATTCACTGGGCAGCTGGCACAAACAATATATCTCACACGTGAATAGAACCCTAATAGAAAGTGATCCAACATAACACAACATAATATATTTATTATGAATTTATTACAACGTAGTTATATGTAACCATTAGCTATCATTAATTTGTAATATAAATAGTTGTCTTTCTTGATACCTTTCTCATTAACTTTTCTAAAAAAGTTAATAAAAAAAATTCTTGGTGAAAGGCTAACGTTACGTACGTACGTTGGAAGAGAAAGATAATAAGATTTTTAAAAAATGTACCACTACAACCCACACCTTGATTTCAGTACATAGTAGATACTGTACAAGAAGGTAATTTGTCCGAGATAAAATATATTCAATACACTCTATTTAAACCTTAGTATAATTCACGATCATATAGTTTTGACGCTTAAGGAAAAAAAGCATCTTAGGGTATTCGAAAATAAGGTATTGCGTAGAAAATTCGGTCTAAAAAAGGATGAGACTACTGCAGAATTAAAGACATTACACATACCGGAATTGCGCAGCATGCACCAGGTTAATTTTGTTCAAATGATGGCGTCACGAAGATTAAGATGAGCTTGCAAAGTTGCTGGCAACGAATGAATTCCTAAAAAGTTAATAAGCGGAGTAACGACTGGGAAGCGTCGGATGTTTAGACCGAGGCGTAGGTGTGAGGATTGCGTTAAGATTAATCAGGCGGATTTGGGTATGGATAGTGGTACCTGGACGGAAATTTGTAAGCAAAGGCCTAATTATTATTATAAATAACAAATGCAAAGACTTAGCGAACCCAAAGGCTCGATGCCGATACTGCCATTCTCTGCTTACAAACCTCTGTCCACGGACCACTACTCAAACCCAAGTTTTCAAATCACTCTTAACGCAATGTTCTCACCCACGCCTCGGTCCACCTCTCAGACGCTTCCCATTCAGCACAGCGCTTGTTAACTTTTTAGGAATTCATTCGTTACATTATTATAATACTCGATTAAAAAAAAAAACATAAAAAAATCTAAAATCTTAGAAAGTAAGACTGGAACTATTATCCAGCAATGTCGGATAAAGTATGAAACCAAATATGAAAAATATACTCGACTGCCTTCTAGGGACGTTCTTAAGAGATGGTCACAAGTTCTTCAAGTCCCTAAGAGTAGTACAAAACGGGACAGCCGCCTTGGGGGAGCACGTCGTGATACACATCAAACTTCTTCTGTCTATCTTCCACTATCTGCGTTGTGCCTCTTCGGGGTGGCGAAGATTTTTTTAGAGACGATGACTCTTTGCACACTTGGACCTTTTCAAAAAAGAGTAAAGCGTAAAGTCGCCGTCAGCAGAGTAGAGCAGAACAAGGTAATCTTTTTTTTTTTTTTGTTCAATAGGAGAAACAGATGAAAGTAGAGGGCCTGAGAGCAGGAGACGTGATGGGATTTCCTACGTGCTGACGCTCTTATATCAGGAGCAAACGTAGCGGCACGAATTTAAATTTCACGTCCCTCTTTTAGAATGTTAAATTTCCTCCCCCTTTTGAGCGCCTTTTTGGACGTTTTTACCTTTGGAATCGCTTTTAAATGATGATGGAGTAGGAGATAGGAGTTTGCGGTTTGAATTGAGTGAGTAGACATCCCGAGGAAGCGGGGCACAAGTCGAGCTAGATCTCAGGAGAGATATCTCTTTCCTTTGAGAAACTCGCAAAGATCCCGTTACGATAAGGTTTCCTGAAATTCCCTTAAAATTAAAAAAAAAAATATGATAGCCGAAAGAAACAAGTTTTGGACAAAACCCACTTCTTCTTTTTTTTTAATTGCACCGAGCAAACTGTCCCAATACAAGCTATGAAGGATCTTGGGTTGAGTACATGGTAGAGACTGTACTGTTTCTAGGTTACTTCATAGAATCTGAGTGAGTCTCAGGAGGTTCTACGAAACCGACAGAGTCCATATGTTTATATGATTAAATAATTCATCTGCCATAGCTGTATTTCAACAACCTTCAGCGCAACTATGGTTTATCTATAAAAATATGTGATTACTACAGTTGATTATTAACAAAAAAAAACAGTGGCACTACAACCCCTAAAGCGCCTTGGGATCAGTATATGGGAGAGACTGTACTGTTACAACGAAAGTGCAAGAAGGTTCTTTCCACCTAGTGATTTCTTCGAGATCACGATCAACATACAGGTTTTATCCACTCTATAAAGGCTGAGTGAGCCCTAGGACTGCGTCCAGATCCCAACAGGGTCCATCCCCGGATATTAACAGATCAAGGCCGTAGCCAAGGGGGGGAGTTAGAGGGTCAACCCACCACCCCGAAATCCCGAAATTTAGTTAGTATTAAAAATTAATACTAGGTTAAAAAGTACAAATTAAATTATAAACAACACATACAACAGATAATCCAACACATTTTAAATCGCTGTGCATTGCAACAAGCATACTTATGTTTATATTTGCTTCAAAATGACCTCCAACAACTTCACAATAATCAACAATCCTATCGAAAATCAAGAATTGAAGTATTGTTGTTGTTGCGTATTGCATTTAAATCATTCATCATCCAATAATATTTTATATGGGCAAATTTATCCAAATTTTAAAAATTTTCATGAATAATGGTATTAAAATCCTCGGTCCTGGACTGACCCCTCCCCCGAAAGGTTTTCATGGCTACGACCTCGTAACAGATTAATTAAATTATCAGTCACAGCCGAATTTGAACCCGGTATTTTCCGTACGGTAACTCAACGCTCCGCCAAAGAGCTATTTAACATAAACAAACAAAAATTATATTAAATTTACTTGCCAATATTCCTCTCTAGAATTCGAACAGGTTGAGCCGTGTTAAAAGACCGATCTACATTTGGAAAGCTTCATAATAGAAAATCATACATTAATCGGACACGTGACTTAATATATCTCCCCGTACTTTAAAGGCTCAATAATTTTTGAAAAAATGATTTAAAAAAATAAGATGTAAAAAAATCTTGTTACTATGTAAAAAAAAAAATAGCATTTGTTGGTATTTATCTCTAGCTACCTTTATTTTCTTATTTTTATTTACTTTAATGTAATAAATTATGAATTCGTCGTATGTAACTTAGTAATTGTTTATGATAAATCAGTTATTGATGATACGGTTAGATGGCAATAATTTTTAAATTTAGAATATGAGGTAATATAAAAAACTACAAAATTCTGTTATAATAAATATATAAACTGTTATAATAAAATAAATAATTTGTTATATTATCGATATTATAAAAATCAAGCTATGAAGTTATTAACTTTATGCAAAAAATCAAACTATTGTCTAACACAACAAGGCACCAGGAATACGAAAGGCTTTATCGACCTGTTCTAGGCAGAATATGCATCATGGCCGTCGTGTGTGTGTAGATCTTTAGTACCTCCACTATGACTTGTGCAGATCTGATACCCTCCATCTTGGAACTGTTCTGGTCAGGAAACGGGTACACTCAGGCATATGAAGTTAAATGAGTAGTATACGGGATAAAAAAGATTCACATTACACTTACCATTCATTCGTGAATATAATAAGAACAAATAGTATTGCTATTATTGATTCTATTTTAGACTATCCGAAAAATTAAATTTCGTTGTTATCCAATGAAAAGTAATTTTTTTACAATAGATTGTTTTTATTTTTTTTTTTAGTTTTTGCAATTAAGGCTTCATCAGGACATATACAGATCTCATAAATGTAAGTCAGACATAGTACATCTTACGTCAATACTATAAACTGACAGGCCGAATACAGTTTGAAAGAAACATTATAGTACAATTTTTATAGCTGGATAGTACTAATTTATACATGGAATCAATAAGCATTTCAGCTGTTGACGAGAGATGTGCCTTCTCTTGTCTACACTTGTGTGATCTTATAATTTTTTTTCTATCTGAATCCCTTATTGTATAAATTTGTATCGCTTTCCACCGTTATTTTGACTACTGAAGGGTCTTCAGCCATAATAAATTCCACTTTATTCTTATCCATACTTTAAACTTATTCTTATACTTTATAATCATGATGATAATTTAATTGTTGTTATTTCTTACACTGGTTGATAACTTTTTAACATTGATATCCCATAAAAAATATATTTATTTGATATATTGTTTAATCTGTATACAGCCGGGGATGAATCTTTTCGGATCTGTAGACCCTTAAGGAGGTCACCCAGCCTCTGCAATGTGGTACTCAAAATTGGGGAAAAAACCAGGAGGTTGAACGTAATCTTGGACAAGTCACCTGCACAACCGTGGTACTACCTATTGAACCCTCTTCATGGATCGTAGTGGTGTATAGAGTGTTTTATTATTGTTTCAGACATCTCATTATGTTAAATTTATTAAGGTAATAATTATATATAATTAAATTTGTAATAACACATATAATTACTGAGTTTTTAACGGAATGTCAAAATTATTTCAACGTGCCCAACGCCATAACGATGTCTTATCCTTTCTAAAATGGCAACCGTTCCTCCTTTGTACCTTTGATCGGGAAGTCTAATTGTTTAATTTTTTTTTATCAAAGGTACATAGGGGCGTTTCGGATAAAGAGATGTTAACCGACATTATAATTAATGGTTAGGATAAAGTTGAGGCGGGAGTAAGAAAGTATTAAATGAAAGAGGGAGTGTTGCCGGCTCGCAGGGCCCTTGAAGGTTGAAGGGCTAATCGTCTCTCCGGCTTCACACCCTTCTCAAGTAGCCTCAAGGTTCTGTAGCCCAGTGCAATGCCTCGCGCCCATCGACCCACCTCTGTGTAAACTCAGAGGCTTTATTTTATTAAAAAAAAAAAATCCTAAGACAAGTAACGCTGCCTTTCAATTATAGACCTAGGCACTACCCAAAGAACAACTAGTTCTGACCATACTGACTATTATATTAGGTTAAAAAGAAAAATTCGAAAATGTATATTTATATAAGTATATCCATACTTAAATTGAGTATGTGTGTTTCTTTCTTGATTTATTTATTTTATTTTTTTCTTGCTTAATTCTTACTATATTATGTTTTTATTATTTTATTTTTTTACCTCTTCATCTAATATATATTTTATTACTATTGTAAACATTCCTTATTGTTCCTGGTCCCAGAATAAAATTATTTTTCAAGGTTATATTAGGTTTAAAATAAAAATTCGAAACTTTATAAGTATATTATGTATATTTATACTCAATTAAATATGCGTGTTTATTTATTTATTTTTATTTCTGCTTAATTCCAGTTATTTTAGGGTTATTTTTTTTTTTTAATTTCTTTACCAGAACATACATTAGTTCATACCTAGGCAGGCTCTCCAATAAACAGTTCTTACCCCTATAATTGTTTTAACCTCCACCCGGATCATTTTCTTTCTCATGTAAATAAGGTCAACTATTATTATTCAAGAATTTTTTTCTACTCTATCGTAATCTAAAATTGAAGTTATTAAAAATTTATTTTAATTGATTTATTGTTCATAAAATAATATTTAAGTTGATAATTTTAATTTTAAATAAAATCCAATATGTGATGCACTCACTAAATATCCTAGATAATATATTTATAAAATATATAATGAGCATTGATCAACAGATTATAAATTATAATATCGAAAATGAGCAAAAAATCGAGGGAAAAAACAACAAAAAGTACTGCAATCTTTGTTTCTCAAATAGTTGTAATAAAAAAAAAACACAGAAGAACTTTCACTAGCTTAAGCATTTCAAGAACCAGTTTTATTTCCATATTTAAAAAAAAAAAATCTTTAATACGTATAATGTAAAGGAGATAGTTGGGGGGTGCAGTCAATAAGTACACAGAATAAGTGATGAACTTATATTATGTGCCGACGTTTAATACGTATATATGGATCTGTCTAAGAGTGATATATTATCACTATTTATTTTGTTTAGACTATTAAATCTCACACAACTTCACAGATATATTTATTTCCATAATAAAATGAACATAGATACCAGCAATTTTGTTGTATTTACTTTGCCTAACATTTTAATATTATTTGTATTATAAAAAGAATTAATATATATATTTATTTATTTATTGATTGATACATACGAAAATTATATTTAAAAAAGTTTTGTCTGTCTTTATGAATCATTCAGATACGAACACGTACTAACATTAATGAGGTTGATTGAAATACATTTTATGTTTTGTTTAATTTCAATTATAACAAAATTATAATTAAATATAACTATACGATTTTCATCAATTTTGTTTGTTTTTTTTGGCTGGGGGGATAGAAGATTACTAAATTTACTAAGTGAGAAATCAGTGTCTGTCTATCACTTTGTATTAATATCAATACATTTTATATGATAAAATTAAATTATTCATTTGATTGTACTAATAAGGAAACCGATTAACGGAAGAGCTCAAAGTTAAATTAATACCTAATACGATTTACAGTGGCGTATCATTAGCTCAAAGGCAACAACTAATCGAGAAGGTACGGTCGGTGTGGGCTTAGCAATCGATTCGTCATAAGTTTTCCTATTGGCTGAACCCAAGGGGGTGGGGGGAGGAGTGCCACTCTTCCTCTGAAGCATGTCTTGGGGGTTGTGCCTTTGTTCCCGTGAGTTCCGGTTCGAAAAATTACCCTCCTTTACAATCCTATATAGGAGTCCTTAATAAAAATTATAGCATCATCTTGTTAATTGAGTCCTGGTTCATCAGTTTTTATTATCCGAGAAAATACCCCATAAAAAGATGGATAGGTACACAGAATCAATCCAAGTTAATCTTCATTTAAATTCAACAGTGATGATTTGTGCTTAAAATTTGGAGGATTATCCTTTAATAATATCCCACTGACTCTTGCAGAACACATCCAATACTAAGAATTACATCTCGACAAATGTTTAACTTTGAATCCTCATACTAAACTGAAAAGTCAAGAAACTGCATGCGGTTGCAGGCTACTGCAACACTTACTAGACAAACGCTGTTAGCCAAATTAATTACAAAAAAACTAATATACATGACTATAAGACTTATTTGGACTTACGGAGTAGAGCTATGGGGATCCACTAAGCCATCGAATTCCTCTCGTATCCAATCCTTGCAATCCAAAATCCTTTGTACAATCCTTAATGCTCCTTAATTTGTTAAGAACAAAGTCATCCGTAATGACCTTAATGTACCCTTCGTTACTGATGTGTCAAAACCCGCTATCAATTCTTTCATGACGAACTTTATTCCCACTCAAACGCAATAGTTTCAAACTTAGCAACCTCTTCAATTCCTGATTATTCTCCGACGCGTCTGAAAAGAAGATGTCCTCGTTACCTTGTTGAGTGCGTTATTCGAGAAATAACTTGGGTTGTTTCTCTACTTGATGTATTATTATTATAAAGTTGCAAATTTCAATAAATAAATTTTTTAAAAAGATGAATTAAAAGAAAATTGAGGTCTATAAACAGCTTTGAAGAACACTTTCATAGTGCGCGGTTTTCGTTGCAGAGAAAAAACAACGAACCATATCAACACTTCCATCTTGGGGCAAACGCTTAAGAAGCATCGTCCTTCTCGAAATACAACTCACCCTTGAATTGGCACAAAGTTCGGTATTTACAGCTAGAGTGTGGACGCGGTTTCGTTGCCAGGGCACAAAAATCCTAGAAATAGGCGAAATAATCTAATTTTCCAGAAAGATCTTTTACATCTAAATTTATTTCGGGTTAGGCACAAGGAGATGCCATGCTTCACCACTAGCCATCATAAGTCATCTCGTATCGCTTATATCTCCCAAACTCTTTGGCACTACTCGTAGAGTCTCTTTTTAAATATATACTCTGTTTTTTTTTTCAGTTGGGTTCATTATATATGTACATATATGTATGTATATAAGTATATAACATAGTGTTAAGTTTTTTCTGCGAACATAGATACACACAGGGTGTCTATCCCAATACTTCAAAATAACTCACATATAACGTAGAACGTCGATTATACGGACTAATGTAGTCAGGTTCGGATAATAAAAACTTCGTATAATCACTAATAAAAAACGAAATGCCAAATAATCACTATTTTCATATAAATAAAAAATGTGTAATTGTATTACGCATGTCACGTAATCAGTGAATGATATAATGATACAATAAATAAAAATGAATATGCAATTTTCGGAATATCAATATTCGACGAGTGATTGAGTATGACCTTTTATTATCATTAATAAGGAGGGGGGAATTATTGATAATAACTAAGTACGCGCAACAAGCACATAATTGTATAACTTAATTTAATATTTATCCTTTGTGCGTGTTATAAATTTAACTTTTTCTATAAGGCACCTTTGTATAATGGAAGAGATACATTCCCCATAAGGTTTGGGATATATTAATTTAACCGTAATTAAATTCTGGTTGCAATGGAAATTGAAATTTGTCAAATATATTTGTTTAGACAATCCTGCTTTACATAAAAGTCATCGATATGATTATTAATATTTTCTGTAAATGATTTACATTATAAACTGATATTTTTATCAGCAATGAAGTCAAAAAAGGTAAATTGATAGAATAAAATAATAGAAGATATCAGAAAATAAAAAATAAAATATTATAATATTAGATAATTATAAATTATCTTATAATTAATTATAAATATTAGATATTTTATTCTTTAAGACGGTATTTGATTTCTTTAAGAAACTGACGTAGTGGTAGAAACAGGAAAATCAATATTTTTCGTAATGGAAATTATGATCTATTCTCCGCTGAGTTATCGCGCCAAAGATCTGTTAGTGGCCTGTGATGAATCCTTGGAAATCTAGGACCCATCTCGGGCTCTCCCAGCCTCCATATAGTGGATACCCACAAAAATCTAAGACAAATCACCTCTCTGCAAAACCGTTGTCTAAGAAACGGTGGAGACGTAATCAACTCCTTGGTTTGTAGAGGTTCAGGTATGATCTATTCTCCGTTTTTTTCTACTTCGGCAGGCCAAGAACCTCCGCAGCGTATGAAAAGTAGATGGGAAATTTTACAGCCGTGTGAAAATATGGAAATTCAACCAGGCTCCCACACACTTCCATCAAAACTCTCGAGATTGGGTCTACAAGCTCTAAATCATCGAAGCGGTCAATACTAGGTTCCAATCTCCTGGAGTTCCCCAATCACGTTATTTATATCCCCAATTACCTAGTACCAGCGCCGGGTCCTGGGACCTCCGAAGTTCCAGAAGTTGGAGGATTCAATTACGCCATCCTTGGTGGGTTCATGGCCCATATATTTCAATTAATGGGCAGCCTCACCTATAATTATAAGCTGATACGGGGATTCGGAAATGAGTTGTTGATTTATTTACAACGTCGAAACTAATCGTTAAACTGTAAAACCTCGAATTTCCATGGCCGGGTCGGGAATAATTTTTATTACGGTACGATTTCTCAAATTTTAATTTTATTGCCTTGTCAGCCCGGACGATGCTGAGATTAATAGTGTTTGTTATGCAAAAGGTGTTCCTACGAAAAATCTCTAACTAATAAGGCTGTTGCCATAATGTTAACTTATTCTGACTCTGGTTTTTAATTTTTCTTTTAACAATACGGAAATAATGTAATTTAACACCACTTTAAAGGATGAAATCTAGGCTATGTAAACAATTAATATAAAGGTTAGTTCTAAATAAAGGAATGATATTATTCTGATAAATTGTATAGTATATTTAACTAAAGGAAAATGGGTATTGAATCAAAATTTCCAATATGACTTAAAATAAACCCTTTTTGTAAATAAACCCTCAATATTTTAATACGTTGAATACGAAAATATAAAAACACAAATGTAAGTTGTTAAGAAATGAAGAAAGTTTTTTTCAGATTTTATCTAGTTATGTTTTACTTTATACCTGTACAACTACAACCCGTGAAGGGTCTAGGCTTCAGTACAAGGTAGATACTGAACTATTTCATGGACAACGGTTCTGCAAGGAGGTGACGTCCTAGATTGCGCTCAACCGCCAGATTTTTCCCCCTTATGTTGGGTACCCTATTTTTATAATATTTTACAGAGGCTAGGTGAGCACCCAGTTTAAAACGAATTTAAATATCAAATAAATAGCATTGAATCAATGTTTATTATAAAAAATTCTCTTTTAAAGAACAGATATACTCGCAAACTATGTGTTCCATTTAAATTATTAAAAATACTATTTTTATTTAAATATATTCAAAAACACCTTCAGTAAAATAACAAAGGAAATCTATTATGATTATTTTAACTGCATAAAGGAATAAAAAATATTTAATGGTCATAATGGATATTTAGAAAAATGCACACTCTTCAAAATGGCGATTACTGCACTTAAAGAGAAAATATACGTATATAGCTGGACCTCTATTATCAATAATAATGTACAATTAAAATATATTCCATGTCATACGAACTTTCATATAGCATATTATTAATGAAAAGTTCAAAAATACATAAAATATGTGAATGAATGTAAAAAAGCCTGTGCGATTAAAACAAAAATCACATAATCTTCGTTTCATGGCCTTTTTCATTAAAGCGATCTGTAATAATTTTCAAAAATAAACGTTCTGCGAAGTCTCTATTTATTTGATATGGCGAATTCATAAATGTGGTCTTCGTAATGTCTGATATAATGTCTTTTTGATGGTGATAATTTTATATTAATTAATTTTATTTCAATTATACTATTTTTCACGTAATTTTGTGACGTAATTCTGTGATATATAGATTTTTTTTATTCTCTAATTATTAATTCCCCCCCCCCAACTGAACAATTTAAATATTCAGGCAGGTGGCTTTCGAGGGGAGCAGCAGCAAAAAAGCTATCGACGAAAAGGTAATAAGAGGCAGAAAAATAATTAGGACTTCAAATTCTGTTCTGTGAAGCAAGGACGTCATGTTAACAACAAAAAAGAGATTCTAAGATCCATTTCTTATAAGTAACGCCCTGTATGCCTCAAAAAACCTGAGCCCGTGTCAAGTTAAACTTTCAACTGACTTTATATTATTAATTTTTTTCTTCACACTTCAGTTATATAGTTATAGCATATAATTGCCGAATTTTCAGTTAGACGTATTGTTCTGCCTCTATAGAAAAAAAAATGATAAGAAAAAAATTGTATTAAGGGCTCTTTTAGCAGCTTGGGTTTTAGAAGACGAAGGGAGTGGAGAAATGTTGTCGAGTTGGATTTGTTAGAGTGAGCAGTGAGTGATTGTTTACAATGTGGCAGATTAAAAACTGGTCTTGCTAGTGTGGGTAGTGCAGTCTTCCTGTAGGCGGTGAGAAAGACGGCTTCATCTACAACATTATACATTGCCTTATTGTATGTCTCCTAAATACTCACGGTATATGGTTTAAGTCTCAACTTATACCTATAATGAGTATAATAATATTATGAAGTAAATTAAAAATAAATCCTTATTGAAGAATATCAGTCGAACTTAAGACTTAAGATAGATTACAGATTCGTTTACATAATGCCTCTTTAAAAATAAATTCCCACTATTTCCAGAAACATTTCCGTATACATTCCATTATTAAAACACAAATATACATTCCTTAAATTTAATAAATACATAATATTTTAAGTCCAACACTTATTTTAATAATAATAAAAAAAATCCATCAATGGTCAGAAAAATTGTTTATTATTATTTATTTTCCTGCATTCCTTCCTTTGTGTCTAGTAAATCACTCACCAATTTGGAAAAAAATATTTTCATTAAAATACAACTTAATTTTCTCATAAAAAGATCTAAATAACCATAAAACTCGAAGTTAAATAAAATATAATTTTTAAATACGAGTAAGAAAAATGAACTAATAAAAGTATTGTATTTTTAAATCGATGTTTATTTCAAACAAATAATTATATTGCTATATATTCAGGAACATAAATGCTTTTTGATTTTTATTTCGGTTAACATTAAATTACATAAGCAAATGCTTCCGGCCCATTATGTCCGTTATCATCTTCATTCATGGGTATTTAGGTACTTTGGTCATAATACATAATATAATACAGAACTTCAGATGTAACGTGATTAATATGATAGTTAAACCATTTTTCATTAAAATAAAACTTTCTTCTCTTAATAAGATGTTAATTACCACTTATAATTTAAATATATATATATATATATATTATTTTTAAATATTCTACAATCGAACTGAACCAAAAAAAAAGAAACAAAAATAAGTTAAAGATATATTAATAAGAATATAATAATCATTCGAAATATGTTCAATAAAATGCGAATACACATGATTGTTAAATAAAAAGAGAATCGATTCTTTTTTTATATTTTATTCTTTTAACTGGACTGATAAATATTTTTTATCAGAAGGTGTTTTGAAATTTATAAAAAGGAATTCTTTCGAATGCTAACGTTGATGCCACCTTCTTTTTCCTGGTATACTTAAAAATAAATAAAAGCCTGAGAAGATTCTGAGAGAGGCTGATTATTAAAGCAAGCTGCGTCTTGGACGCTGAGTCTATTAGGAAATTAGAAAGGGGAAGAGATGATGGAACACTTGACGAGAATGCTATACGACAGACTTTCACTAAATGTTCTAGCGATTCGTGGGAAGATAAATCAAGGATCAACCAAGGAAGTTAGGCAATGTACGAGTGGACAATGTTTAAATAAATAATAAAAAATAATATACATACTATAAATATATAGATAGTATAGACTATAAGATGTAAATTCACATTTGCTATAATGTATACACACACACATATTTATATATATATATATATTATAACTCTTCAAATTGTAAACTGTAATTTAAATGTATTCTGTAGTTCATATTATATTATTTTTAAAATATATAGTTCTTACATGAAAAAAAAAAATCAAGTCTTTATCCCAGCATTTTAATTTGTACCCATTTTTATTATTTCACTATCAAATATATATATAAAAGAAAATATTAATAATCATCACTAATCAATGGTATCACTATTTTTTTTTCATTTAATGGAGAGATATCAGGTTGTAAATTAATATAATAAATTGATTAAAATTATCTTTAATGCTTAATATTCAGTACATAATTAAAAATGTAGTATATACTATATAAAATTATATATTTGTATACATATACACCAGTTATTGCCTGCTGGTCAAAAAGATTTTTTTAAGTTATCGTAATCCATATAATAAAAATACCAGAGACTTTAAAAATTCTTCTTAACTTTACGATTTTTTACATGTACGGAGAGTAATTTTTATAATAATTATAAACAATGTTATTTATAATTATTCTTAAGTTGCTGTATAATTGGTCATTATTTCTTAAAAGTTAGGCTTGGTTTAATATATCCACCTGCAAGACGATATTAGCCATATTAAGAAAAAAATATCATTTTTTCCTTGAAATTATATTTTATTAGTGACAAATAAAAACAAAGAATATGAAGATATAACGTATGTTTATGATATTCAATAAAAGAGTTCGTTAAATTTGTATAATGGTTTGTTTATTTGTTCATTTAACGTCACTTTATGCTGCTATGGCTAATCGGACGATGCTACAGTGGGAGCTCTAAATTTTGCCTATCCAGGTTTAATTAGGATAGGGATTTTTAACGAGTACCTGACATCGTACAGGCTGGGGACCTCCGTTTAACGTCCCTTCCGAAGGACGGCGTAACTAAGGATTTTTTACTCCCTTAAAAAAATCCTAGGGCCACCTGCCGGGCTACGAACCCGCTATCTTTTTTTTTTTTTAAATCATTATAATTTGTATAATGGTTATCATTATTTGTTAAAAATCTTATTTTATTTCATGACGGATTCGTAATTTCTGAAAATAGGAAGAGGACTTTTCTACTAAAAGGATTTGAAGACTTCAAGGAGTATTAATAAATCCTAAATTTATAATTCTTTCCTATTTACCGCTCTTATGATGGTGATAATTTTTAAATATTTTTATTTTGAAGAGAAACGAACCAGGCTAGCTCAATTGGTTAGAGCACCGCGCTAGAGACGCGGGCGACCCGGCTTCGAATCCCGGCATGGACAAATATTTTCTCTTCAGAATAAAAATATTTAAAAATTATCACCATCATAAGAGCGGTAAATAGGAATAAATTATAAATATACAATATTTAGTTGAGCGATCTTTTGAGCTAGTTTTTAATACGTAAAGTTTAAAGGAATTTTTTCATCCTTCGCCCTGTTACAAATCATTAAACATAATAAATATTAAACTATAAAAGAAAAAAACGGATGTGCCTATTGAGAAACTTTCCAACAGAAAATTACACATATATAATATACTATCTTCCCTACAGGTTAATGTACGGAAATATTTTATAAATCGAGTTCTAGAACAAGTAGAAAAATTTACAGACTGTACACGAGAACTATTTCCACATATGGTACATAGAGTGATTGGGGTCGTTAATATTCATGAAAAAAGAAAAAGAAGAATCGATACAATTTTTCCGAGGTATATAGCCGGCATTATGTTTTCATTAGTATCGGTCTCAAATCTGCTTAAAAAAATATCAAGGCAAAAAAAAACCGTGATTATTCCAAAATACAGGGTTCACAGAGGACAAAATAGGAGGGGGCGTTGACGACATCTGCCATTACGCTCATTAATATCTGAAGGAGTAATGCTTCGGAACCTATACATATTCAGCGTAGGGGATACTTGTCAATATTTTATTCGATGGCTCCGGCTAACGTACAATTTTCGACTTGTCACCGTCGCACGGTTTAGCAATCAGGATTTTTTTTATGGGCACGAATGTATTATCATGTATTCATGGCACTCTGGCGTTTCCTGTCGCGGTATCACAAGTCTCCCCTGATAATTCGCTCTATGGAATATTAATGTATCGGCAACAACTTTGGCTCTATATTGATCGAGCAGACATCTTCAAGAATGGAGATGGTGAATGTGGGGAGGTGTTTGGTAGCCAGCCATGCGTACTTCCACATCATCTTCCTTAATATGCCAGGGATCTCAGAAAGAAACCTTAACTTTGTATATTTCTCGATAAAGTTAGTATATATAGGGATTTAACTTGATTAAAATCAAAACAGCCTTAAAAAAAAAAACAATTTAAAAAAAGAGTAAAACTGACTAAATATAAAGCATTCCTTGTAGCAAGTATATTTTGTAACATAAAAAAAAAATTGAAATTTACAACTGTATTATAGCAATACAATAAATAAATATAAATAACAAAATCAACTAAGAAGATCACGAGACCTCTTTCTTATCGGGAATATCGAGAATATTATTCTTTTCAGAGACCTCGGAGGATTATCAGGAATTAAAGAGGTGGCTAGGTTTCAAACTAGAGGGTTTGAGTGTGAATAAAGTTTGTCATAAAAGCAATTGTATCGGGTTCGGGCCAAATCGGACATTGAGGTCATTACGGATGACTATGAATTTTACATGCACTTTGGATTGTACCTTTAATCTAAATAGGTCTTATAATAGCCATGTATATGAGACTTTTGTAACTAATTGAGAGCTTAGAGTGTTAGTCTAGTAAGTGTTGCATTAGCCTGAACCGGAAAGCAGTATTTTCAGTCAAGTATGAGGATTCCAAGATAAACGTATGTCAAGATGTAAACCTAAGTATCGGATTTGTTCTACAGGAGTCAGTGGGATATTAATTGATACTGGAGTACAGGAAGTCATTGGTTTCCGACGTAACTGTGATTAGACGGGATTTGTGAAAATTTTATCCTCTAGTTTGGACGCTATTCTTGAAGATAAGTGATATGAGATTGAAGAGTATGGGATGCTAACATTTTGTAGCCTAAATTAGTTATTATTTAGTTTAATATGTAATTAATATCACTAAAAAATCATTGGGTAGAGCGTTGAGTTGCTGTGATAAAGATCCCAGGTTTGGATCCCAAGTGACAGATGAATTGGATCTCTTAACAGCCATAAATGGAGCCTGTAGGTTCTGGAAACTCTCCAGAGCTTACCTTACCCAGCCTCTAAATATTGGGTACCCTTAATTGAAGAAAAACCTTGCGGTTGAGCGAGACACCAGACAAATCACCTCCCTCCACAACCGTTGTTCGTTTTATAAAATAAATATTAATTCAAGGACTCAAAGGCTCATTAAATAAATCTTCCTTAATAACCTAATTACTATTATCGGATATTGATGTAATAGAGTGACCATGTCTCACCCGTAGGGGGAGTCTAATTCTGAATGGGAAACAAAAACAGATCATCACAAATGAGTCGAGATTAATCACTCTCCTGGACTTCTTGACAAATGGGTTCTCCCATAGAGGCCTAAGCTCGAGGAACGGTCCACGGAGAATGGGCGAATTGATGATAAATGTAAGCGATGAGGGCTATATAATTTGTGGAGATGGAGGTCGAAGGATAGGTCTGAGTGGCTGGGGCCACCCCGCGAGGAACCACTAATCTCTTCTGGACCTTTTGTAAATAAAGCTATTGTTGGGTCTCACTATCTCGTCGACACTATAATTCTTCGCTAATAACCGCTTATCAAAAAAACGACGGCCAATTTTTATCCCTTTCTCATTATGCCTCATCAGGGATACGGAACATTTGAGAGGCGCCAGTGGTAGTCGAAGGCATCTTATAAATCGATTAATGAAAAAGATTCGAAGTTAACGACCACTGGAACAAACTTCACGTTTATTTATTCGTGTGCATGAAGTTTATAAATAAATCGAGATTAGTAAATAAAATAAATTGCAGTTAGACTCTTTATCTATCTTCTCTGAATAAGGCCGAAACGTAGGCACATTAAGTTATCTTATTCATTGACTACACCCCCTCATAATTTTACGCTATTCTTAAGGCCGCTATACACGGTCATTTTGGTGTGTTCATTTCTAACTGAATGCAACACATTCGCGTCCAAACGCCCACTTCGGTGTGTCAGTTCAATGTGCTACCCCTTGGAAGCTCCAAGTTCACAGCTGGTCGTGTACCACAATTTCGGTTGGTAAACGTCATCGCACCCACACCGCTCACCAACCTCCCTACTTTTTTTAATTCCTTCAGGAAAGGCACTTCTTGATTAACAGTTTCTTCGTCACTACCGATTTGCTTGCGAGGGGATCTAACCTTTTTACCAAGAATTTCATATGATTCCTGTCGTTTTTGTTTGTTATGATAGTCCTTTGAAGTAACTTTCCACAAACATTCCTCCTCTCTCAACAGTTCTATAAATTCTAAAAGAAAGTATTTTCCCCAACTAACCATATTATCACTTAAAATAATAAACACACAGATGAGGAGTACTGACGAGGTGTGAAAAGCGATAGATAGGGTGATGTCTATCCAAACGACACCTCTACGCTTGCTCAGATAACTAAAGTGACCAACTGAACTGACGCGACGGTACACACGCTCACTTCGGACTGTCGTCAGTTCGGCGTGTCACTCCGAAATGATGAATTTTCATCAGTCTATCAGTCCACTTTTTCGATATGAGGTCACATCAATTTAGCTTACACACGGTCAGTTCGGTGTGTCAGTTTGATGTGAACCCATCAAACTGACCGTGTGTGCCTTTAGAATCCAGTCAACTAGTTTTCACTTAAATGTAAAATAAGGCCAGTCAGTCTAGTGTCAAGTACGATCTTACTATAATAGCCCTGAAGAAGGCCTGCAATGTAGGTCGAAACGTCGGTTTCCAAATAAATAGTTCTCCTTATATAAGAGTTTTTTTTAACCTCCGCCCGGACCATTTTTTCTTCGTAAAATAAGATAGTATAGCTTAAAAATAAAATAAAAATAACAGTATGCAATAATAAAAACAATGTCAGGTACTCGTTAAAAATCCCTATCCTAATTAAACCTGGATAGGCAAAATTTAGAGCTCCCACTGTAGCATCGTCCGATTAGCCATAGCAGCATAAAGTGACGTTAAATGAACAAACAATAATAAAATACAGTATGCATAACGTAAATATCGCATAAAACCTATTCACGACCTTTTTTTTTAATTATATCTTAATTTTTAATATATTTATAAATATTCAAGACAATTTTTCATATTAATGGAAGATTTAAGTACGCTATTGGATTAAATAAAGTAACCTGCACCTTAAACCAATGAAGGGTCTTGAGTTAATAAAAAGTAGAGACTGGTCAGTTTCAAGGGCAATGGTCGTGCAGGTAGGTGATTTATAACACCTTCAACAGCAATATTTATCCCCAATTAAGAAAACCCATTTTATAGATGCTGGGTGAGCCCCAGAAGGGTCGTCAGATCATAAAGGAACCATCCTTCGGCTGTTAACAGATAAAATAATATATCTGCTAAAGCCGGACATGAATCCGGAATTTTCAGTATAGCAACTCAGCGCTATACCAACTAAGCTACCCCGCATTCAAGTTGAATATGAATGTTCAGTACATGCTAGTGACTATGTTTTCTAGAACAAGGTAACCTGTGGTGTAGTGGTTAGCATAACAACTTACTATGCCCAACAATTGGCAGCCCGGCAAGATAGTAAAAAATCGTTACTTGTGGCGTCCTTCGGAGGGGACGTAACTGAAGCCGGGCCTGTAGAAATATATGTATTGACGCCATTCATTTCTATAAACCAAGAGGAATAGAGTTGTAGCTTTCATCCGTCACAGTTATTATATGTGCATATCGTCTCAGGTATTGGCGATGACTCATTGCCCATGCCAAGACTCCCGAAAAGACAGGTACGAACGGCTGTGATTGGGCAGCCGAATTGAGAGGGTAGTAAGGAGCGGTCGTGATGGATAAACTGTTATTATAATAGAGGTGTTATTAGCGGCTATGAGGGCAGCACGGGTAATATTATAATCTGTGGAGCTCGTTGGGAGGTCCCGCTCGCCCGTAATTATATCCTCCCCCCCTCCAAATGATAGCTTTCCCTCCCTAATTATTTTATCAAGAGCTGGCCCATCTTAAATAAACAAATCATAAATCATCCCCTACACGGCCCTAGCTCCTTCCCTATACTTACAACACTTATATTTTATCATTTTAATAACCCTTTTATCCGTGGATGGCCAGGGATGGGGAATACGATCTAATCTTCGAGACGATTGCTATATCAGCATCCGAGCTCGTTCTTAACGTCATCGCCCGGTTTAATGTCTCAATGGTTAGCGTCAATAGGTTTCTGGGTAAAGCATTTTTTTTTATGGAGAGAATTTTGGTTATATATTTTTAAAACATGTTTTTCTGTATAAAAAAAGCAACTTGTTCATATATAATTAATATTAATTAGCAACCATTGGATACTAAAAAAAAAATTGTACCAATACTACACATGAAGGGTTTTGGGTTCAGTAAGTGATAGAGACTGTACTGTTTCTAGCCTATTATGAGTACCCACTTTTCAGAGGCTGGGTGAATCCAATAGTGTCTCCATATCCCACAGGTTTCATCTCCGGTTGTTAACAAATTAAATAAATTATCTGCCAGGCCTGGATTTGAAGCAGGGACCTTTAGCACGAAAACCCTCTACCATTGAGAAACCCCGTTTTTATAAATGCTCAAGTCGATTATTATTTTTTCTAATATAGATTAAAGTGCGTTACCGATATGTAATGCATATAACATATTTTTAAAAATCACTAATCGAGCCATTGATTTTGAAAGAGGCAATTCCATTTTGTAAAAAAAAGAAAGAATTATAGCTGAATCTTACTACAAATTAGCATAGTTATATATTATATTTTTAAACAATTAACAACCAATATTATTTCAATATCAGTATAAATTTGTTAGTAAAAATTTATTTGGTCAACAATATTTCGAAAGTAAATATCTAGCAATAACATTGAATGGAGTTGTCTCACTTTCAAAAGCAACGGCTCAATTATTAATGGGTTAAAGCGTACAACTGTATTATCAAGGGTACCCATGTTATAGAGGCTTAGTGAGCCGAAGGAGGGGACTCTATATCTAGCACCTGTAACCTGTACCACTGCAACCCATGAAGCTTCAGTACATAATACTGACTGTACTTCAAGAATATGGTCACCTGTGGTGTAGTTATCAGTGTAACAACATACTATGCTCAAGATCGCTGTTTCGTAGCCTGACCGGTATATTTTTTATATGGTGTAAAAAATCTTTAGTTATGCCGTCCTTCGGAGGGGACGTAAAATTGTGGCCACGACCCTGATCGATGCCGGGTAAACGTTAAAGATGTTTGATAGGCAAAATTTAGGGCTCCCGCTGCAACATTGTCCTATTATCAATAGCAGCATAAAGCGGCGTAAAACAAAAAACTTATTGGAAATTCAAGGGGAAGAAAGCTCTTATAGCCAGTATCTCATTGGTCCTTGCAAATTAACCAATCAGCATAATTCAGGCCAACCCCACCTACCCAATGAATTTTCAATTACTGCCACCCTTAAAATTCCATTGAATAATTTTTCCCTCAACAGCACATTTTTAAAGTAATTGATACCTGGATTAAGTTGTCTGATTTTACATTGTGCATCGAAATAATTTGTTATATTGAAATACATACCGAAAAAGGGTATTTGTTCCTTAGGTTGCCACTTCGAGTTACAAGTCTTAACTGGTTATTCGTTTCATTTTTAAAATTTTCCAAAAATACAAGTTATCGTTAGCTGTAGCATGGAAAAGTGTATGTAATTAGGGCAATTAGTAGATCACGGTAATCATTTTATCAAGAAATAAAAGTTTGAACTACCATTTCTAAATATAGATTTTATATTTTTATTGAAACGTTCATTTCTAGATGAAATGATCACCGAATTACATATTTCACACAATTACATTCCATTTTCCCTACTTAAGTTCGCGATTAGTTGTATTTTTGAAAAAATATCAAAAGGAAAACGAATGAAAGGTTAAAATTTGTTGCGACTTAACTCGAAGCGACAACCTGCGGAATAATCACACGAAGAAATATTTACCGTTGGAAATAGAATTGTTAATAACATGACTTATTTACGTTTTTTTTTACATGTATCCTATGTAGATATATACATTTGCAGACTATTCCAGTAAACCAAGTACTACCAAGAGAATATCTTATGTACCATTTAATATCATATGTATATGAACTAAAAACCGAACCCCACGCCACTTCCTATAAGAAAAAAGAACTAAACAAATACGGCTCCTTAAGTTAATTATTTTATTGCATGTTCCCCGGGGAGAGTGAAGAAGCAAATCGTAAATCTGGCGAGCGAGGATTGCTGACTGGTCAAACCACCTTCCCAATCTGATTCTCTAATAATCCTCTCTCACATCATCTTTCCTCTCCCTTCCATTCATGAATCCTGAGCCAAATGGACCGTTGAGCGTTGTCATTCACGAAAATCGCTCGCTCCGTTTGGACTGGACGTTCCGAAAACAATTTTTTAAGTAATTTCGTTCATTGTAGATCCTTAATTAAATAGTAAATAGAAACTGCTTTGGAATGCGAACAGAGAAGGAAGTATTTTTTTTCTCATTTAATTTTTACAACTTAATGCCATTATTTAATAAATTATAAGGAAATTTTTAGGTATAAATAGGATTATTTTCTAGTTAAATAAATTTTTAAAAAATCCCAAAGCTACAAAGCTCTACTCCGTTATTCCCATTAGGTCTTAAAATAGTCATGTATATGATAATTTTATAATTAATTGAGAGCTTATAGAGTTTGTCTAGTAAGTGTTGATGGTGCCTGAAGCGGCAACATTTATAACTCTATCTCATTAATTATTTATTTTATTTGATTATTATAAATATATGTAATAATAAAAGATAACGCATAAATGTTTTTTTTTCTTATTATTAATTCACTATTGATATATTATTTTATTTCATTGCTTATAAGTTCTTAAGTTAGTTTATTTTTATTTTTTTCATATGTTAATAGTGGTATTTTTTAAATTTTATTAAAAATTATACAATATGATACATATACATATTAATACTAATATTAAAGAGCAAAAGTTCAAAAGAGACAAAAAAAATTCAGAGACATGCGTGGAATTATTACAACCAAAAAGCCATAACTCTCTAAAATAAAACATAACACAAAGTTACGTGTCAATATTTCTCCCATTGAGGCATCACCAGGACAGAAAGAGAATAACGTCGAAAGAAAAAAACAAAAAGCGCATCCTAACCTCAACAAGACACTAACCAGAGGAAAAATCCCACCACCTCCAATGCCCAAAAGCAAATATATATTTTTATATATATTATATACATGCCTTTACTTATTCCACAAGTTAATTTATATTTAGACTAGTGTGTTAATTTATGTATTCACTAAAAGGACATTTCACTGTTAGGGCATGAATATGAGAGCGACATAGTCTCAAAACGTCGCCAATAAGAATTTTAAAGAACCAAACTGACTGATGCTTGAGAACCAAAAATAGAAATTATATATAATATATGCTGTTCGCTTTGATTTGTCTTCGACGCCCCATGAAGGTCTCATGTGTCCCGCCGTTAAGTTGAGTTATTGTGGCTCTTCCCTTCTATCCATAGACTCTATTTCCTTGGTTCTTACTTATATCAAACCATCAACTCACAACATCCATCTTATATCTCTAGTCTCCTACAATTCAAATCCTCTATCCAATCCCAGGGCACAAGATCTCGCCCAATCTTTATAGCCGTACCCACAAAACCAAAACTTTTGAGCGTTCCTTTCTCGATGGTTCTATCTCTCTTTGGAACTCACTCCCAGTCGATATCCGTCATGCATCTTCTTTAGCCTCATTTAAATCCAAACTTTACCTACACCTTCTAAATTCCCAAACAGATGGTTTATAATCAATAAATAATATATAGATATGTATAACATAATCGATTGATGAATTAAGTAAATATTCCCCACTCATAATATCATTTTTTATATTATTAGATACTATTATTCATTCAATTATTTTTCTATGAGCTTATTTCTTTTTATTGTAAATTTGTCTGTTTTTTATCTTATTTTATTATTACATCTTCTGATTCGCTATCAAACCATACCTGTTAGTTATTTACTTTCAAGATATTGTGTTAATATTGTTTTATTCTAATAATGTAATCCTTTTGCCGGATATATATTTATTTAATTTTGTTCATTCCTGTTATTCTTAAGGGACCTGATCCCAGAATAAAATTAATTTTTTATTCTATTCTATTCTATATATAGTTATCATAGGTATCACTGTTTCATTACATTGGTATACTATATTTCATTTTTGATATATGGTATTCATAAATATTATAAAGAATAGCAATCATAAACTACAATTTAACGTAAAGTTAACGGTAACGTAAAGTTGGCTCTTTTTATTATTTTTTTTTATTTCTTTAACAGAACTGTTATTATTCTAGTAAAATTTATACAGCAATAAATCTTGATTAGGCATCACCGCAGGAGGAAACTATACATCATAAACGGTATTGCTCACCGGGATATTTTATTCGTAACGGTCCTTAAGCCTAAATAGCTTTAAGGTGGGCCTCGAAGAAGCCAGCCGATACGTCGGTGTGGTTAGCGGGTAATTGCATGTTATTATTTTGGAGGTTGCGCCATGTCAACAACTCTGTTTAGCGACCCATCAGGGGATTTCTGTTATTACAATGCTCACTCAATCCAGACAGCTTCCATTATTCAAAGGCTAATGCAGAAGTATCTATCGGAGAAAGTGGATGATAGCGGAGCTGGGATACTGGATCACTGGCGCGTGATAGTCCCATGGTTTTACCCCTCATTTACTCCCAAATAATGGGACTTCGTATTGGCTCCGCACGTTCTCATTAAAGTTTAAGGTAAAAGGTTGGCTGAGTTGTATCTTTAATAGACCCGTTATACTTCAGAAAACATTGGATTATTAATAAATATGATTATATAAAAACAAACATATGCACCTTATATTCATGAGGATTTATTAGGAATATTGTTATTCCATGATATTACTTCTATATACCTATAATAATAGAAATAATATATAATATGAATATATATAAATACAGGGTGTCCCATCATTTCAAGTGGATCAAACATTTTTAACTTTTAAACTTAACAATATTCTGAAAAACGATTCAGGTAAAAGTTGTCGTTATTCAGGCCTAGTTTGAAGAAATAAAAGAACATTTTTTGGTTTTTCACTTTAAATGGTCAATATCGACCTTCAAAAAATGTAGTTTCCTCTTGAGCCTATTTATTTTTATTTTTCTGAAATGTGCAATACAAAACGTGGAAAAAATATATGTAATTTTTTTTTTCTATCTTTCCTAGGTCAAGTAGAAGAAGTATCTGAAGCTCACTAATTCAGTATGCTGTCTTCACAGAAGGTTTTTAAATGTCCAGACATTTTCTGAAAGATTCAAAATACCTGGATTTGTAAGTTATTTCGACTAAAAACTCTTAAATAAAATAACTTAATGCTACATTACGTTTCCTCGTAAAGGAGGCATACTAAAGTAAAGTCAACTTTGAATGCTACTTAAACTATGAAAGATAGAAAAAAAATGTTACATACATTTTTTCCATGATTTCTTTGTACATTTCAGAAAAATAAATGGGTGTCAAGAGGAAACCAATTTTTTTGAAGGTCGGTATTGACCATTTAAAGTGAAAAAACAAAAAATGTTTTTTTTATTCCTTCAAACTAGGCCTGAATAACTACAACTTTTACCTGAATCGTTTTTCTGAATTTTGTTTTGTTTAACAGTCAAAACATTTGATCCACTTGGGAGACCCTGTATATATATATATATATATATATATATATATATATATATATTATATCTATTATTATAGGTATATAGAAGTAATATCATGGAATAACAATAAGTTTGAATTAATAAAGCAGAACATTTTAGTTTAGCTTAGCAATAACTTAAAATAAAAATAAAATTATTAATAAAATTGTATTTTAATGTTTTTTTTTAAATTTACAACTACATTACTTAATTGGTAATTAAGTAGTGAAACTACCTATTAGTAGACTCATGTTTTATGTTCTTCCTTTGTGTGTATACATATATATATATATATGCACAAAGGAATAAATAAATAATTGTTTTTCTTCACTTTATAAAACGGAGCAGTAGCCATATAATATTAACTCTTTTCAAGTCAAACCCATCAACTTGTAAAAAATACTTTAACCATTCCTTGAAAATAAATCGAATATTCTAGAAATTTTAAAATAATTGAATTTTTGTCAGAATTCAAAATTTCGTTAAACCTCTTTTTTCACAAAAGTCTTTCTTTCAATATTTATTCAATTGAACTCATCCTACAATAGTCCTCTTCCAGTGGTTTGAAGTGGTTTTAGCCATGAGATCTTTAAAAAAATATATATTCTGGATTTTTGCATTTAATAACAATGAAGTAGCGAGGGGGAAACGATGGGATCTCCAAATATCCAGCTTTATCCTTTTTACCAAGAATGGAGTGTTCGATAGCCATCGTATGGCTGAGTGCGAACAATATAAATAGGTATGAATTTAATTTACTTTTTTTAAAGTTTATATAATATGGCATAGGCATGTTAAATTATCAATCACCCCCTATATTGTGGCAAATTATAATGATTTCCAATAATTATAACGAATTTTAAAACAGACATATTACTGTATCATTGTTAAATACACAAGTTTTTATTTAAATTCCATAGGAATGCTTCGTTTTATTTATATCGCAAATGGATTTTAATTTAAAAGACATGTCTAATTAAAGGTTAGCTCTCCATTGCCGGCAAGTTAAAACATTCGATGTCGCATAAAAATCGATTAGCAAGATCGAATCGTGATAGGTTAGAGTATCATGACACCGTAATAAGGAAATGGAGGTGGGTTTATTGGCTGAACTGTGTGGTCTCCAGTTCTCTGGAAACCGTTCATTAAAAAATATTTATCATAGTTACAAACGCTTATAAGCGCATATTTTAATTATATATATATATATTTTTTACCTGTACCATTACAAACCATAAAGGATCTAGGTTTCAATGCTTGGTAGAGACTGTACTATTTCTCTAACAACGATTGTGCAGTAAGTGATTTGTCCTAGATCACGCTCAACCGCCAGATACTTACTATTTTGGAATTAGAAAAATAAAATTTGTACATTTTTATTTTTATTAATTAGAAGTTATATGACTAAAATTATAGTATGCATTTTAGGTAATGATACAGATACTTGTGGATTTTGATTTTATTTCATTATTTAAAGATTAAAGGTACCCTATTTTTATGATATTTTATAGAGGTATTTATTTTTATTTTTTACTATGTATCATTTTAATTCGTATGTATCTTGTATATTTAGCCCTGAAGAAGATCTGCAATGTGGGTCGAAACGTTGGCTTTAACATAAATAGTTCTCCCTATTTAAGGGATTTTTTTCTGATTATTTTCTTCCTCATATATAGAAGGGCAACTGATGTTATTCAAGAACAGTTTAATAATTTGTAAAATAACTGATCCAATAAATCAATGTATTTTTTCTTTTATTTATTTATTTTTTACATAAATATGCCCAAAAAGTCATATCTTATTTCTCGTGTTTGTTTAAAAAAGTCTTTTGATATTTACAAAAATTATAATTTTCCTAACAAAAAAAAAAAAATCCGTGACTACCTGAAATAGTAGTGGAAATATTTTGATGGTTTTGGAACGTACCATAAAATTTGTGAAATTAGCAAGTCATCATCAATAAAACTGAGACCTATCATCATTTCGCTAAGACTGACTATTTACATAAATTAAAGTGACCAATTAATTTGAACAGTTATTAAACGAAGTGTCGGGTAAAAATTACTTATGCCAAAAGATGAAAAATCAAAAAAAAGAAATTAAGTAATCTCCTGTTACATTTCTACTAACTGTGGCAATGATTCTAGGCCTTAACGTAATTAAATATGTGGAAGGGTGAGGTAATTATGGAAAAAGTGCAATTTTCGGTACCCCGTAATTAGAATGGCTTCTGGACCTGGATCTTGTAATGATCTCAGGGAAGTATCCGGTTAATAAGACAGAAATAAAATTATAATGTAATCATATTCATATGAGATGTGTTGGCCCGATTAAACCGGTGGCTACTCGTGCCGGGGAAAATAATGATATTCAAATTTATTACTCTTAAAAAAAAAATGCCAGTTATTTGATCGGAATACTGGTCCAAAGAATTTATTTTGGGTATAGTAGGACCTTATCTGACTATTACATACAATAAAGGATCGATTATCCGAAGTAAAGCAGCCAATTGTTGTTCGGATAAGCGAAATTCTCTTAAAGTAAGAAGAATCCCAATAAACACACACAAAAAAAAAACACGACGTTTGTAAAAATAAATCTTTATTTTATTAAGAATTTCATAACTGATATACTCGCGATACATACAAGACCTTCCTAGGGCTCATCCAGCCTCTATAATTTACCCTAATTAGGGGGAAAACTGGATTGGAGGTTGAGGGTGATATAAGACAGAGCACCTTCCAGCAAAACGAGGTAAGAGCGCTTTCACGGAGAGACGGACCACCAGGGTTCGAATCCCGTCCAGGGCAAATATTTTCTCTTCAAAATAAAAACATTTAAAAATTAAAAGAATTACCAAAAAATTATAAATTAAATTAAAAGTTATCGACAATTATCAAAGGAATATCTAAACATTTTTAAATATTAACGTATTATTATGTACTTGAGAGGACGTGCTGTTAACATCATTTGCAGTATTTTTGTATTTTTTTAATAAAAAAAAATTAATTGAATAGATTAGTTTTTTGTATAATCAATAATTCTTGAATAACAGATAATGTTCCCACTATATAATTTAATGCTCATTTTATTTCCGGATTAAATTTCCATCTCATAGAAATGATAATAATTTTTTTATGTACATTTTTTTTATGTACTTGAATGATATAATAATTATTATATAATTATGTGGACGTTGGTCAGGAGATTGGGGTAGTAGATAAATGCTCGCTAAAAAAATTTATAACGTTTCAACGTTGTTAGGGAGCTCAATTAACAGATTTATGTAGGTGCAAATTCTGAATCCACCTAGAAACGCTACGACTATCGATAATTTATTCGATATTAGTCTCAAAACATCGATTAGTCGACATAAATCATCATATATAATGGTTCCTTAGTAGAGAGGACATGGGTGACCCACCTACCCATATTATACAAATCAATGGGTCTCATTCCGGATTTTTCTTCCTCCAAAACTGGTCTCCAATATGTTTGATTTCTTAATTTTTTATCAACCCACACATTTCGAAATGTGTCCCGGATTTGCTAATTAAAGTTTTTTAAGCTTAACTTTCTTTATTTTTATGAATATGAATAGTTCGACAGAATTTGAAATAGAACAATATATGCAAATGCTGAACCCCCGAAAAAACAATATATATGTATATATGTGTATTAAAGCTTCTAAAATATTCATTTTTATTGTTGCTAAAAACTGAAATTATGCTTATTAGGAATCACGCTCGGCTGAACGTCAATTGTTGCTAATTCTGAGGCCTTGTATTTCATGAGCTCTAAACCTGATTTATTTTTTTACCTCTAAAAATGATTGTATATATAACATTTAAGGCTTACAAAGTTCAATGTGAACATAACACAATTTTGTCATAAAATATCCCCCAATCATAATATCCCCTATCTGGGATATTATCTTAAACCGTCAATTTTTTTTTTTTTAGCATATACACATAAGGGACTTTTATCAGTAAATAATAATAAAACGAAAAAATCGAAACCAAGTGTTTTGAAAATTCAAAATTAAATTGAGTTTCAGAAATTTTAATTTTGCAATTTGTCCATATAAAATTCACTCTTTTCATGCTTATCACTATTAAGCGAATAATCTTATTAAAAAATGAGAGACAAAAAATACATATGTCTCCAATAGTGCGGACAAATTCTGTTATGCAAAACGCGCGTTTTAGGAATATATATTATGTGTAAAATTTCACGCAATGCATAATTTTTATTATGAGCCATTTTTTATTAGAATTCGTGCCGATGAAATTTAATATCTTGGGAGGTATATTTGATTTTATTTATTGATTTTTTTTTTAACTTTTAATTTATAATTTACAATCCTACATTGACAAAATGATTCTTTTTAGATATTCACAACTTCCCGGTCGTACAGTTCTCACGGAGTCAATTATTTTATGTTTCTTCTAATTTTTATATTTATATTAGATTTTTATTATTATATTCCATTTTCTTCTATTTATTTGTTATTTAACTATCTTTTTATTTAAATTTTTCTTCTACATACATAGAACCAATACGAGTACGTAAAAAAACCATACATATATAAAAATGACTATATTTTTATATTATATATTTTAGTTTTTTTAATAAATAATTTTATAGCTTAGTAATAATCTTATATCCTTTTACCGAATCTTCAATTTTATATTACAAAAGACATTGGTATTCTAATAATTAATCATACTATTGTATATTAAGTAACCTTTGTTTATTATTCATTGGGAGCGGAGTGGCTCAGTGGTAGAGCACTGAGCTGCCATCCCGGAAATCCTGGTTCAAATCTCACTGCATGCCATGACTTATATTTAGTCTGTTTGCAGCGGTAGATGGATAATATAGGGTCTAGGGCCCTCCTGGGGCCCACCCAGCCTCTATAAAATATTATAAAAATAGGGTATCCAAAATAAGGGTGAAAAATCTGGCGGTTGAGCGTGACCTAGGACAAGTCACCTCCTTGCAGAACCGTTGTCCAAGAAACAGTACAGTCTCTATCATGTACTGAACCCCAGACCCTTCATGGGTCGTAGTGGTACAGGTTTTTTTAATTTTTATTATTCATAACACAGTATTGTGGGGTATGTAAGTATTATGTTTGGGTAATATTTTTAATAAATGAGATGGAATTCAAGCTGACAATATTATTAAATGATGATGATTCTTCATCAATGATAGTACATAAGGATTTACGGAATCATATTTACGATATTTACCACGTGTCCTAATTATGGCAATTATCATGTCATTAGAAACGTAAACAGCGAGGAAGTGGAGAAATCCTTTACGATTTGAACGTATTACGGTGGCAGGGCCTGACGAACAGGTGTATAGAAGAATACGGGTATCATAGCCGTCATTACGAGCCATAAGAAAGGGGGTAAAAAAAAAAGGAGAAGCATCTAGAAGAGTGGAAAAAAGCAAAACAAGGTAACAATAGAAAAGTAATCATGTTTGATTACTGTGTGTGTATCTAGGACTCTCAGGTAGTTGTGCCTATCGTCTTAACACTACATTAGTGAATAATGTTTTTTTAACAACATAATTCCTTCGACAGTTGGATCTTTGTTCACTATGTTGACTCTCTATTGCCGTAATTCCCGTTGATATGATTGTTCTGCGACATGACGATTTGTTTTTTATTATGAATAAAAAAAAAGTACAAATAGCAGTGATTTTTGCGTTCCGAAAAAAAATATTTGGCGAAGACGTTAGGATTTTATAAGGGCCAAAAGGTAATAACCCCCACTGAAGATTATAAAGATCTGGAAAGTTTATCAATCACTAAAGACAATTTTAAAAAGTTAATTTTTTAAAAGAATGTTTACATAAAAAATGAAACAATCCTATCTATACAGAAAATTAACAGAGAAAAAGAAGCAGTGAAGAATGAAAAATATTCTAGGGAAAAGATAAAATCCAAATAATGCAGTTTTGTTAATAATGTTAACGTTATACTAAGATGATCTGAACAAGAAAAAAAAATTAAAAATCAGTAAATTTAAAGAATATTAAATCATGGCTTCTTGAATAATTATAATAAACAAAAAGTGATCATACAAAACAGGGAATTTTGCTGTACCTCTATCTTATTTACCTCATTCATTAAACTATATTCGATTAAATTATTCAATCATCCCATTTACTCCACGGATGTATATCGATCATTTTAATTAACACAACCGTTGTTTTAAAAACAGTACAGCCCCTATCACATACAAAACTCAAGAAAGGCTTTTCCATAGTTTGTAGTGGTTCAGTTTTGATTTATATATAGACACGTGTAATACAAATATATAATAAGTGATAATTGCAAATTAACACATCTTATAGAGTATTATACACTTTTAATTTCTTAATATGTTTACATTCACACTGTTGGTTGTTTAATCAACCATAAAAACCTTTTTCTTTATACATAAATAAAAGAAATGAAAATGGAAATTCACACAGAAACGATTCACCAACACTGTAAAAAGACGCTCTCAGTAAGCTTTTTGATCAGTTCCCACTAATCAGTTGATAGGGGTAGCAACACCAAAGAGGCACTTCAGAAAACAATATCATAAATAATTGGATAAAAATTTAAGTGAGAAATTGCCCTTCGCCTACTTTACATAATAAAAGGGAGAGGGGTTTCCGTGCTATTATCATGATAAGCCCTTGCAGGGACTCCTTAAATATTTTGTGGTTTTACCCTGAAGTTTTTGAGGATCTTGCCGAATGGAACGATGTAGGGGAATGACTGGATTATTTGGAGTCAAGGGCCGATCCCTTTGATTATTTTACCGTATTTGCTCCTATCTAACATTTTACATGCAGTATATAAACTTTGACAATATATGGGAAATGGCAATATTTTCTCAACAAAAACTTGTTTTTGGAACATTTTTTTTTTTACAATCAATACTGTCAATTTTAACAATAGAGTGTTTACTGAAAAAATATCGAATATCGACCTGTCTCCTTACTGAAGATTAGTTAGATTGTTTAGATTTTGGATTGATAAGATAGAGTTTAAGACCGATTAAAAAAATCAATATAGGATTCCCAACTCCTGTTCTTTCAATATGATGAAAGACACAGGTAAGTGATCAGATTAAACAACACGAATAAATGGCATTTTCAATTATCATGCGCTTCAGTAAATATATTCATATTTTTTTAGATAAAAAATGTTCATGAGGAGCCAAACAATACAGGAAAAACATATGTATATTCCATTGAAGACAAAGTTCGTAATTTTTTCAGTATATTTGAAACTGTAATTAGATACCAACACTTAGAATTATATATAGATGTTTGCATCCTTTTAAAAGTTCACAATATTATTGAATAAATATGGAATAGGTATTATTTATGGCTTTTTATTATTTTGAAGAAAAAGAATTTAGGAATATATAATATGACCCATAAAAAAAATAACTGTGAGAAACTGCAATGGCAGCATTTGTTTCATTGAAACCTTTGCAGTGATATAAGAGTGCATTCGATACGGCTTGGTTACCCAACTTCAACTAATAATAGTACAAAAATTATTATTGATATTTATAAACTGTATATTTATGAACAATATCTTCAGTAAAATTAATTTTTTTTTTTTTTTTTAATTCAATTTATTGATATTTACAACTATAATACAATTATAATAAGTAAATCTGCTATATGTATAATACGACTTGAAAAGCACTTGTGGAGAAACTACCCATCGGTAGCACTCAAAAAAGTTCTATAGTAGATGGTCTCGAGGCCATCTTCTTTTCAGACGCCTCGGAGGGTTATCAGGAATAGTATGGGAAGCAAGTTGAGAGACTAGTGGATTCAAGTGTGTATGGAGCTTGTCATGGAAGGATAGGTATCTAGTTTGGGCCAAATCAGTAACATATGGGATATTAAGATCATGATGGATGAGTTTGTTTGTGACATAATAAGGAGCATTGAGGATTTTACGAAGGATTTTGGATTGCAAGGATTGGATACGAGATGAATTGGATGGTTTAGTAGAGCCCCAAAGCTCAACTCCGTATGTCCAAATAGGCCTGATAACTGTCATGTAAATGAGTCTTTTGTAATTTATTGGGAGCTTAGAGCGTTTGTCCAGTAAATGTTGAAGTAGGCGAAAACGACGAGCTGTTTCTTGTCTTTTCAGTCTTGTATGAGGATTCCAAGTGAGACGTTTGTCCAGATGGAGTCCTAGGTAACGTACCTGTTCGACAGAGTTCAGAGGAATATTATTAAAGGATACAGTAGGGCAGGAATTTGTAGGTTTACGACGAAGGGTGAAGGTAATTTGATGGGATTTGTTAGGATTAATTTTAATTCTCCAATTTTGACACCATTCTTGAAGGTTTGAGATATGGGATTGAAGAGTTTGGGATGCAACAAATGGATCATTATTTACTGATAACACACATGTGTCATCAGCGTACGTAGTGAGGACAGTGCTTGGATGGGTTGGGATGTCAGCTGTATATATCGTGTATAGGATGGGACCCATGATACTACCTTGAGGAACTCCGGCAGACTGGGTAAAGAGGGAAGAGTAGGTAAAATTATGGTTTACTTTAAAGGCTCTATTACTGAGGTAGGAACTGATAATAAGGAAGTAAGTAGAAGGTAAGAATTTACGGAGTTTGTACAACAGTCCCGGATGCCAGACTCGATCAAAAGCAAAATTAATTTAAAAATAAAATAACATTCATTATAATTTTATGGTCAACTAATATCATTCAAGAAAAAAAAATCTATTTACACCCAGTAAACAAAGCATGTATGCTCATTGTAATCTGTTAACAAGGGTTTTGTGGGAAAATCAATTTCACTGGGGAATAACGGATCGCGTTTTGGACAAAAACGTATAATTATGTAATATCGTGAAGCCGCCATTAGTGTCGGTGGGTCTGTGACTGATGACCTCACGGTTTATGTCGCATTCCCAGCGCCTTTTAACTCTCGAGTAGTTTGCATTTCACCACAATGAGGTGGGCTCATTCAGCCCTTTGGTCAAACTGCCGGAGATGAGGTAAAATTAATCCTGCATTCAGAATATTCTATGAAGTTTTGATAACATTGCAAGAGGATCGCAAATATCCTACTAAAAGTAAAATCCATACTAAATTCGGACATATCCTAATAAAAGTCTGAAAAGACAAGAAACTGCTCGACGTTTTCGCCTACTTCAACATTTACTGGACAAACCCTCTAAGCTACCAATTAATTACAAAAGACTAATTTACATGACAGTTATCAGACCTATTTGGACATACGGAGTTGAGCTTTGGGGCTCTACTAAACCATCCAATTCATCTCGTATCCAATCCTTACAATCCAAAATCCTTCGTAAAATCCTCAATGCTCCTTATTATGTCACAAACAAGCTCATCCATCATGATCTTAATATCCCATATGTTGCCGGTTTGGCCCAAACTAGATAACTATCCTTCCATGAAAAGCTCCATACACACTTGAATCCGCTAGTCTCTCAACTTGCTTCCCATAATATTCCTGATAACCCTCCGAGGCGTCTGAAAAGAAGATGGCCTCGAGACCTTCTACTATAGAACATTATTGGAGTGCTACTATCCATTGTTTCTCCACAAGTGTTTTTTTTTTTCATGTCCTTTGTTCATACAGCAGATTTACTTGATATAATATAATAACAGTTGTAAATATCAATAAAGTATTCTATTCTAAAAAAAAAAAAATTCGGACATAGGACGCGATTGAAAACACCTAAAAAAAAATAAAGCCATAAGTCTCTAAAGCACAGGAAGAAAGTAATCAATCAACGTTTCGCCATTTCAGTTAATTCAAATTTATATAAACGAATTTTTATATATTACACCTATTTATTTGAAAATCGTATGGTATCTAATTGATGGTATGGGTAGCAATTATCACCTTTCAAAGTTCGCCATATTGCTTGCCGCGATATTGCTAATGCAGCAGATCCTCTTCGGATGCTAGTCTCAGGATTGTTATCGAAGTGGCGTTGGACACAATTTCTTCTCCGATAATCTGCTCTTATCGTTTACAATAAGCCAAAAATAGTATACTTTTTTAAGATGGGTGGTTCAGGCTTACGATTATAACAGTCTCAAACAACAGAAAGAAGAAGGAAAATAATACTTGAACAATAGAAGTTCAATAATTTATAATAACAAAGTCTATAGTACTGTTATTAATATATAAATTACTCATAATTGTAACAACGTTTTGAGTACATTTCCGATCTTCAAATTAGTTAATAAAATATGTTTTACTTTCAGTTCTTCAGATTCAGTTTCATACTTTTTAAGCTATCTCTTGGATATAATCAATCCAAATTCCTGTACAATATTACCATGTATTTTGTAAATATTAATGTATTTTGTAGATGGGTATACTCATTAAACTATCACTATATTCAGCAATCACCAATCATGAACAATATTTACAAAATACATGGAAATATTGAACAGGAATTTGGATTGATTATATCCAAGAGATAGTTTAAAAAAGTATGAAACTGAATCTGAAGAACTGAAAGTAAAACATATTTTATTAACTAATTTGAAGATCGGAAATGTACTCAAAACGTTGTTATTATTATAAATCATTTATATATTAATAACATTACTATAGAACGTGTAATCATAAATATAAAAAATAGGTATTAATCTCACCGAAACTACACATAACTATAACGAATCATATGTAAATAAAAAAAGGGTTACTTTCCTGGGTTCATCCAGCCCCCATCGGAGAGAAGACTTGGCGGTTGACCGTGTTTAAGAAATAGTATAAAATCTACTCTAAAATACAGCTAAGACCCCACATAGGTTGTATTGTTTTTTTTTAAAAACAAATTTGAGAAGAAAAAATATCAAGAATTTAATCTAATAAAATATTATGAACAAAGGAAAGTTTATAGTTTAATAGATATATATTTTATTAAATCGTTAATATTTTAAAATTTCATTCAGTGTCTTCAACACATATTCAAACCGGCTTTTGACACAGTCATAAAAGAGCGACTTAATAATTCAGAACCAGCTAAGCATTTTTCTTCCCTTTCGCCACGTATTAAAATTATATATTTATGTTTGAATTTTTCAACGCATCCAATCTCTACGCCTACAGGGGATCTCATAACTGATTATTAAGTTGCCTTCGACTACACCTAATGTAAAACATTTTATAGCTTTCGTTGAAGGAGTTGCGGTCAGAAGGTACAACATGGCAAATAAAACTCCTGACAGGCACAAATCATGTTCTTTATAACATCGATACCGTTCTAAACAGTCCTTCCCAGACGATCGTCCTTGAGTAAATACAAATAAATTATAGAGTTTAATTAAAATAGAATAAATTTATGTTCGTCCATTATTTAAAGAAATGATTCGAGACACCTATTACGTGTGGCAATTGAATAAATAAACACATTTTTTTATATGATCTGTTCCACAACTATTTTACAATATGTTAAAACTATTATATGAAGTTATGACTACTAAATTTTAATGATCCTTTAATTCATTTGTTCATATTTCTATATTTTTTTAAGTCCATCTATCACATCTTTCAATTCTTAGTCTGAAAGGATTCGTCCCAAAAAATTATATAATTGAAAATAAGTAATAAAAATTAAAAATATAATTTTTTTTTTAGATATATTTCAACAGTTAACATAAATTTAAAATTAATGGGCATAGAACAGAGCAACGCTCTTTTTTTTTTTCTGTATTAAAAACCATACTTTGATTTATAGTAAGGTTGAACAAACTTTCTATTATGAAAGGTCTTTATTTCAGTACATGGTAGTGACTGTAATGTTTCTAGAAAACGGATTTGCAGGGAGGTAATGTATCCGAGATCAACTGCCAGGTCATTCCCTCAATTAAGGGTACCAAATTCAAAGAGCTCAAGGAGGATCAGTGGATCGCACAGGGTCCATCTCCTGCTGGTATTAAATTAAATAAGTTATCTGCCACAGCCGGATTTGAACCCTTCAGCATAGCAACTTAGCACTCTACGAACCCCGCTTCCTTATTTACTATAATAACCTGTAAATTATCAAATTTATTTATCATTCATATTTCATCTTTCTAAAAGCTTCTACGCTCATATATCACAGCTTGTAATACATTTGAAGATTTCATCCCAAAGAAAATTCATCAAAAGAGCAGAAACCATACTCAACTCTTTGTAATATGTATAAACCGACTATTTTCTTTATTAATCAACACCAATCGCAATCAAAACTTACAATCAACGGGTTTTTGAATAAAATAAAATTCAAGCAGATATTCATTTGGGAAGAGAAGGCTTTAAATACTCATTTTTATCATTTGTTTTCTTTCTGGTTTTAAAAGCATGATTTTATGCTAGTTTTTAACGTTGCTAATCATAAGTGGGATTATATAAAAACAAAAATAAAGGCCAAGATGGTTTTATTTATATCAATATGATGTCAGATTTTTATTATTACTACACATTTTTATTTCAAATATTTTACTATTAAAACGTTTTACTATATCAGTCCGATCATATTAAATAAATGTACAAGATTACAGATTTTTTTCTAATGTTCTAATATGTAGACATATTCCGCTTAAGGTAAAAAAAAAAAATCGTATGCCAGAATAGGAAGGGTGAGTAATTCTGGATTCTCACCACAAACTCCATCAATTTCTCCTTAAACGCGGGAAGCCATGCTTGAATAGGGCATACTTGTTAAGGGTGTCAGAGAAAGGGAAGAAATTAGTAGAACTAGGAATTCTTATGTTACAGCTAGCTCATTTCATGACAGTTCATGACAACATTTTAGTTCATATATATTCGAAATTAGAAAGAATATTTCCTATATTTTCACATTATATCGCATTAAAACCCCAGAATAACAGTAGAACCTCGCTTATCCGGATTGACATGCTGAAAACTAGAATACTGAAACACTTTTTCCGTTTTCCATGAGGTACTTTTAATCTTGTCCACAATAGATGACTCGAAGATATACTCCAGGAATTTATAATTTTAATTATGGTATGAGCGGAAGGCTCCGGCTGTAGCAGATTTATTTAATCTGGATGGACCCTTTGGGATCTACAGACCCTCCTGGCGTATACCCGTCCTCTATAAAATGGCTATGCTTAATTGGGGGAAAAACCTAGGGTAATCACCACTCAGCAAAGTCGTTGTCATGGAGACCGAACAGTCTCTACCATGTACTGAACTCAAAACTCTTCAAGGGCTGTAGAGGTATATTTATGTTTAAAGTATTCGATTTAATAAGGGTTAAATGTAGCTGTGTAAAGTTATTTAATAAACTTTTGACTTATTCATATCACATATTTTATTTCACTAGGTTTCAAACTAAAAGTTTTGAGTGGGAATAAAGTTTGTCATGAAAGGGCTGGTATGGGCTTAGGGCCAAATCAGCTGCAAATGGGAGATCGTGTTCATAATGGATGACTTTATTCTTAACAAACTAAGGAGCATTAAAAATTTTACGAAGGATTTTAGATTGTAAGGATTGGATATGAGAGGAATTAGATGGCTTAGTGGAGTCCCAAAGCTCGATTCCTTAATTACAAATAGGTCTTATAATAGTCATGTAGATGAGTCTTTTGTAATTAATTGGGAGCTAAGAGCGTTTGTCTAGTAAGTATTGCATCAGCCTGAAATGGCGCGGAAAGTAAAAAAATGAAACTTGTAACTCAACTAGAAGAGACAACCTGCTATCTTCCACACTTAAGACCAGGTTTTAGAGAACTAGGAACTTGTAACACAATTTCTGCGTTATTTGGATGAGCTATTACATTATACGATGAGTTTTAACCTAATATCTTTGAAGAAAAGTACTAAACGATATCAATGATGTTTTCGGTTTATAGCGTATAGTGGGACGGAGAACGGGCCTACCCGGCGAGGGTTGAGAATTATTAGAAGTTAAATGAAGCAGAAGTACAAGTGGTTCACAGAGGCCCCGGAGCAGCTGCAGAAAAGGGTATTTACTTTCTGATCTTGAGACATGGGGGAAAGGTGGGGGAAAGGTTTGAGGGGGGGGTGTTTTTGCCCCGGTGGGTGGCCACCTGCCTACAGCTCCTTCCTCTTAGCCCTTCAATTAGCCGAAATAACTTAACTAGGGCCATCATCAGCTCAGATAAAGAGACTCTTTCTTCTTACCGATGTCATCTCCGTCCCAGTGCGTATGTCCCTCATGCTGCGAACACATCTAATTATCGCTAATGACGTTGTCCTATTCCTCAATTTAGTACTACGCCTAATTATATCGTATATTTAAGGCTTATTGGCGAATAATGATACCAAATAGGATACAAATGTAGGAGTCCTACAAGGATCTATAATTATTCATTCGTTACACTTCATCCGGTAGTATTAATTTTCTTTTTTACCACATTTAGCACGATAGACAACTGACGTTACTAATTGTATATTTCTACTATAAATATGGCCCTTACGTAATGTAATATCAACGATGTAGTAGTGGGGTTAAGGATGCAGTGTTGCTCAGCGGTAGAGCGCAGGGTTGACTTGGAGCCCCAACAGGGTCTCCCAGCAACTATAAAGTTGGTACCTTTAATTGGGGAGAAAAGCAGGGTTGAGTGTGATCATGGACGAATCACATTTATGCACAACCAATATATAGTCCTAGGCACAGTACAATCTCTACAACTAATATATAATCTTTTTTTTTTATTATTCTTAAATTTGACGGACAATCTAATGTCTTATTATGAACCTAATTAACTCATATTAAAAAATAACTAAAGGCATGAAACTAACAATAAAATGTAAAATAATTATTAAAGTATTTGATATTTTACCCACCACCAACCCAATAAGGATCGTGAGCTCAGTGCATGGTAGAAGCTATAAAGTTTAATTCATCTGCCACAGTAGGACCCGGGAACCTCACCATAGCAACTCATCACTCCACAAACTTAGCTGTCGCACTCCCTTATTTATTATTAAAAAATACGGATATTTTTAAGAAAAATTTTTGAAGTAATATTTTCTTCACAATTTGTTCTTCATGGTATTCATTGTAGGAAAACCCCCAAAATTAGAACCAAAGATCGATTTTCTCCAAAACCGATTTACAACCAGCCTTTTGTTTGTTTTGGACATAAAATCCACGCTGAATGGATTTGGTGCAATATAAAACAATAAAGAAATTGGCATAAGAAAATACGATTAACGACATTTTTTTTAATCTCAGAATACTCGCGATAATTCTAAATAACAAAACAGATAAACATTTTTATTGGTTGTCATTCTATACTTTTTGTCATCCTTTGGCGTTTTGACAACTTTTAGGTTACAATAAATATTTTTGTTATTGTTTCGATGTCCATTTACGAATCTACATTGAAACGCTAAATCAAAAGTAATAATATAATTTAACAATATAGATAATTATCCCCTCTAGTAAATCGCCAAGGAACAAACAATTTTCTTATAGATTATAATTGTCTGAGCCGTTGAGTTTATTTATTCCAGATGATTTTAGTCAAGTCATTCCTAAGTTTTCAATGAGTCAGCGTTTCTGTCCCATTATTACAAGTTGTTTTACTATGGTCATTATCGAAGTATGTATTTAATCAATGGGAGATCGAACTAAAAAAATATATATATAAAAATAATGATATATCATAGAATAATAATCTCGATGATAAAAAAAAAAAAAATGAGATTCTATAAGGTAATAATCAATAGATAGCTGTATATGCCCATGCATATTATATTTAAAAATAGATTCATAATAATAATTATGATTTTACAATTATAAATTGTTTTCATCAGGAAGCGGAATAAGCCAGTTTGTAGAGCGCGGATTTGTGAAGGTCCCGGGTACAAATCCAGATGTGGCAGATACCTTATTTAATCTATTAACAGCCAGGGCTAGACCCTATGGGTCCTACAGATCCTCCTGGGGCACACCCACCCTCAATAAATTGTTACCAATAATAGGGGGGGACGGGCAGTTTAGATAGTGTGATTTCGGAAAAGGCGTACATCCCTGCAGAATCGTTATCTTAGAAATGGTACGGTCGGTAACAAGTACTGAATCCAAGATCCGCCATGGGTTTTAGTGGTGTTTAAAAAATATATGATTTTCTTTTTTTTATTCTTAATATATTTGACTGACAATCAAATGCATTGCCATCTTCTTTTCAGACGCCTCGGAGGGTTATCAGGAATATTATGGGAAGCAAGTTGAGAGACTAGTGGATTCAAGTGTCAATGGAGCTTTTCATGGAAGGATAGGTATCTAGTTTGGGACAAATCGCCAACATGTGGGATATTGAAATCATGATGGATGAGTTTGTTTGTGACATAATAAGGAGCATTGAGGATTTTGGACTGTAAGGATTGGATACGAGATGAATTGGATGGTCTAGTAGAGCCCCAAACCTCAACTGCGTATGTCCAAATAGGCCTGATAACTGTCATGTAAATAAGTCTTTTGTAATTAATTGGGAGCTTTGAACGTTTGTCCAGTAAATGTTGAAGTAGGCGAAAACGTCGAGCAGTTTCTTGTCTTTTTAGTCTTGTATGAGGATTCCAAGTGAGACGTTTCTCCAGATGGAGTCCTAGTTCATTAAATTAAATTAAATTTTTATTGGACTATACTTCAATATTTATTTCTAAATCTTTTTGGAGTTAAACAAGGGGAACGGGGGACGGAATGTGTGCTAAGCTGCTATGATGAAGGTTCCGGGTCCAAAACCGGCTGTGGCAGATAAATTATTCAGTCTGTTAACAGCCACGGAGGACCCTGTGTGATCTATTCTCCTGGGGCTCACCTAGCCTCTACAAAGTCGATACCATTAATAGGCAGAAGAATATGGAGAAGAAAATGGTTCCATTCCATTAACGTATTTTGTAACAAGTCAAAGTTTTTGAATAAACTTTTGACATATTTATTAAACATATTCTTTAACGTTTTTTAATAGAAGACTTTTTTTATTGTTATTATTGATAAATATTGAGTAAATAACTAGCAAAAGCGTTTAAAAATTTAAAGATACTTGATTATTTGTGTTAGTAAGTCAACGATACTTACTCGGAAGACCTAACAGTTCAAAGACATCAAAGTAACGAAAGCTACACACAGGTGGGTTTCCCCTCTGAAGGTTCAGATCAATTTTAATTCTATTAGTCACTTTTCAAGCGTCCTTCCCCCCCCCAACTTAATTCAATATCATAAATAAATTTGTATTGAATGCTCGTTGGTGAGATGAAGCCAATTAAAAAAACAGCCATACAGATATGAGGATCCATAAGGTTTACTATTGTGCAATGTTCGCGAGAAACAATAAATTAGTATGATAAAAATAATTTTCAACATTTTAGAAGATAGCACAGTAATATGATTATAAAAAGACATAACTATTTTTCGTTTAAAAAAAATACTGTACTCTTAAGTAATTTAAAAAAAAACAGGACAGCTTCATAAATACTAATTAAAATTAAACTCATAAAAATGCCAACAGTTATAAACACATGTATTATTAAGTATGTACGATGATTAACTGAGGAAATTGTGAAAACATTAAATAATAAAAATTACTTATGTTTTCAGAACATGGATAATATCCTATATCGTACAATTAATTTAAAGCTATCCGCTTAACATTTTGAAGGAATCAAAATAATTAAAATAACATAAGTAGCATAGCGGACTTTGGTTTAATATATTTTTTTATGATGGAAATTTTCGGTAATTCATTATATAAGGAACATTTTTATTTAAACATTAAAAAAAGGAAGGGAGGATGTAAATTTAAAATGAGGTAAAATACATAAAAAGTTTTAAAAAATCGACTGAACCTCAGATTACTCGCCCCCGAATCCAGAATCATTAAGGGACAGGAAACATTTTGTAGATGGCGATGTCCAGATAATTTTGTGCCCGTCCACACTTTGTTAAAATCATTCCTGCCACACATAAAAAACATCATAGGGTTAATCAAACCAGAAATTTTCGAATACCTTTTATTGATCATCAAGTTAATTTCGAAGAAATGTCAAAGGAGAGACTATCAGATGAGGACCACCCATGGGATCATTGAAATATTTCTAAATATTTTTATTTGAAAAGAAAAGATATGTCCAGGACGTCTCCTTGGAGAGCACCGCGCTAGAGACGTGGGCGACCTGGGTTCGAATCCCGATCCTCAACATATCTTTTCTTTTCAAATAAAAATATTTAAAAATTATGACCATTAATAAAAAATAAAATAAAATAAATTATAATAATATATAATGACTTAAGCCAACAAGATTCTATTTAAATTAATGTTCAATGAACATTCCGCCCCTTGTATACATCGCAAAATGCGTGAATACGGGGGATCAGTGAAAAGAAAGGATGTGTCTGACCGTGTTACGAGCCAAGTTAGCTCAGTTGGTTAGAGTACCACGACGAAGACATGGGCGACCCGGGTTCGAATCCCGATCCTGGACATAAATTTTCTTTTCAAATAAAAATATTTAAAAATCAATGAATTAACAAAAAATAAAATGAAATATTTCTAAATATACCTGGAAGGATATAAGAGGATTTAAACATAGTAAATATATATATATATATATATATATATATATATATATATATATATATAAGACTTTTTTCAATGACAAAATTGTCAAGATATCGAAAGTTAGTGATTTAACTGTGTAAAAAAAATAAAAATTAAATCCTTGTTCTATAATTTTCTAGGCTGAACTAATGTACTTTATATATGAATGGTATCAATAATAAAAATAAAACCTAAAGCTAAATAACTATACAAAAATAACAAAATTCCCTACAGTTTCATTCAAAAATTTCATTTAATGATAAAAGAAAGTAGTAAGATTTTTGCCCTTAAACCAGAAATTTTAAAATATAAAAACGTACATTAATTAAATTTAATCGTTTATTAATCTATCATTATTATTTATTTTGTGGGGGGTTCTTAGCTTTAAAAATAAATATTAAGATGTAAAAAGAATTAAATCAGATAAGTGGTGGATTTGTAGCATTTTCGGAAATAAACGAAAAATATAAATTACTGAATTGTTTAGAATTTGTAATTAAATTATTTATTTTCATTTTTTTATATACCTCGTACTATCCTCGTAAAATTTAAAAACTCGTAAATAATATTTATGAGTGTATAAAAGAACTGCAAATAATTTAAGTGATGAGATGCATCATACTTACTCAAATCTTGGCCAGCAATATTTCAAATCTTTTAAATAATTTATTTCGATTTATTTATTTATTTTCCTTAAATACAATTGTAAATTTCATTGAATAAATTATAAAATATCAAAATTATTTCCTTAATTCTTGTTATTTTGTTTTTTGTTTTTCTTGACAAGAGTTCGTATTTATTTAAAGTACTTATGTTAATATATGATTTTTAATATGCAGCCCCTTAGCCAAATATATCCTATTATCAATGTGCATATTTGTTATTCTTAATGGACCTGGTCCCAGAATACAATTATATTTCTCATTTATTCAATTCTTTTTATCCTCACGTATAGTTTGGGTAAGGGAGACCGCAAACACTATCTTTCATTATTGTATATTGTATTTTCAATTTGCATGTTTATTATAGTTTGTTTAATTTATCGAAATTAAATTAATTAAATATTGTGTTATTCTTTGTGCGATGAAATGGGAAATAATGTGTCAAGGAAAAAAAAGAACCTAGTCTCATACAAATAAAGTTTTTTTTTTTTTTATTATTAAAGTTATAATAAATGATAAAATATCAGAAATTTTTAACTTACTCATCATACATGTATAAAGCACAGTTAGTTATGTTTGGTCGCAAAGATTTTTCGATTAATATATTTAAAAAATTTCTTGACTTGAAAGTTATATATCTACACCTATAGTTTATAGTTTATGTCAGAGTATATAATATATATAGGGTATATAAGCTCACAACTTATCGGTGTGTGTGGTTGTATATATATTTATTACTTTTGGTTCTTGAGATTAAGCCTATTCTTTAAACTTCAATAATCTGTTGGCCAAAAAGAAGTTTAACGAATAGACAATCTCAAGAACGGAAAGTAAAATTAATGTATTGACAATCAATTCAAGTAGATACCAATATTTATATCGAGTTATGTGCTCATAGCAGGGCTTTTCGAATCATAACCTAGAATGTATAACCTATAATACATAAATTGTTTATATATTCTTAATAATAAATAAAAAAGCGGTAGCTATAGATCTGATAGGAATGTTGACGAATCTGATTTCCCTTTGAGAGGTTGTTGCCAGGCGGACACTGTTATCAGTAGATAGAGCCTGTGTTCAATAATATCTATCTGGAGGAGAGTGGAAGGCGAAGGGGAGGGGTGGTTAGGGGGGGACCAAGGGTAGGCGAGGGGCGACGAGGGGGGGAGGTCTTCGGAGTGGGGGGGGGTTCGGAATGGCGCCGGTCCCGCAATTTATTCATTGATATGTCCCGGCCAAATACCTCCTTCCTCTCGCCGATAATTGTATTCCCGTCCCTACCGCAGCGTCCCCGCTCCTCCTAGGTGGTCCCCGTCCCCACTCCCAATCTTCCCCATCCTCCCCAGCCCTCCCTAGGGGTTGTTAGTGCTAGCCCCGCGCTATAAGATGACGTCACGAAACGACTCTCTCCTGATTAGCAAGACCGTTTTAAATGAGCTATTAAGTAACCCGTAGGTTGATCCCATAGCTTGGAACCTTTTAGAAGTGTAAGTTCTTCGTCACCCATTAATAATATCTCGTTTACATCAGATTGTAAGAAAAAAAACTAATTAAATATTTATAATTTTTGTGGAAATGGTTGACTGGATAGTCCTTGAAAGTTAAAGTTAAATCTATAATATTGTTAAAAAAATCCTGATAACAAATGTATCTTTGTTAATATCAAATCGCATATTCGTTAAACCTTCTTGTTGCGACGTTTCGATACTATATTATTCTCATAATCATGCCCTTATAGTGAGTGAATATATTAAATGACTCACTTGTCAAATATCTTAAATTGAGACACTCGTACGATGTTAATGCATAAATTGATGACGAAATAATGAATGCCTGTTCAATATTACCATACATTCTGTAAATATTGTTTAAGAATCAAGTGATTGCTGAAATGTGTAAGGTTGGATTTCTCCTTTTTCAGATAATTTGAATAAGAATCAACAATATTTATTAATTTTCTTTACCCATTACTATCCTTTTATTATTATTTTTATTTCGTCATTAAGAGTTAATTAAATTTGAATAACAAAATCTAGAAATAGTATGTCCGATATTTTTTTTATAGTCTGAATCTCATATTTTTAGTTATCATTTCTGTTAAATTGCGTTTGAAACAATTTTTTTCGATGAGTATTATTTTAGTTAATTATTAGATTTTACTTGTAATGGGAATTTTTCGATCCGGTTTATAAGGATTTTCTATTATCGGATCGCAAATCTATTTATTTTGTTACACTTCACGTTTTAAGAATTTTTCCAATGTTCCGAAGTTTAAAGAATAGACTTAGACTAGAATAGAATTCTTATTTTGTTATTAGATCTTACAGTCAACTATTTTCCTCTCTATAAGTTATTTTGAAATTTATTCGCATAATTTAATTTCTTTTTTCAATATTAGATTAAACATGTATTAGATTTTTAGAAATTACGATTATTAAAATCTCAATTTATTAAAGTCAATGCACGGATTTAAAAAAAAAAATAATTAGCAAGCATTGTTTATTTACAAATTGCTAAAAGCCCGAATAATAAACAAGCCTGAACAGGTAAAATAAGTACTGGATCGATAACAAACTAGACATAAAATGGCTTCCGATGCCAGGGCCAGCCTTGCATTGCAGTTGACTATAGAACAGATGGCACCAATTCATCTCCATCAGCCAAGGAGAAGCATCAATTGATCAACTGCGCCAGGGGCTTAACGTACAATCTTACCTCCGTCGGAAATTTATTGTCTTCAGTGATTCCTAAGCGGTGAAGGAAGAGATTGTTTAAAAATTAGCTATGCATAAGTAAATAATTCAGATAACAATAACTTTAAGAGGAGAAATCGCATAAATCGGTGTAGGCCTATACTCTAAATACTTGAACAATAAATTTTATCGTGAGTCAAACGGTTAAAATTAAGTAATTTTTTTTAAGTGCTGTACATCTAAAAAAAATGTACATTAATATCTACTTGTATCAAATATCTAAGTACATGTAACTAAAGTGTGATAACTGTTGGACATTTTGTTCTTATGAATTATTGTTTAATGTTATAAGCAATATCTGTATACAATTACACCCTAATAATATGAATGAATTTTTTTATTATTATTTTATCTCATTGTCTTTATTATTAATGATTTTAACAGGGATAGTTACTTATACTTGTTCATTTCATTTAAATATTATAAATAAATGTAAAGGAGATAGTTGGGGGGTGCAGTCAATAAGTACACAGAATAAGTTCATCACTTATTCTGTGTACTTATTGACTGCACCCCCCAACTATCTCCTTTACATTAGATCATCCAGTCAACTATTTTCATCTCATTATAAATAAATATTGTTCTGTTTATTTTTGGTTGTTTGTAAAAATAATTAAAAACATTTATGATGTGATTCCAGTTTTCTATTAATTATAGATGAAAAATGGCGAAGGGAAGGTATAAAAAAATCTTTTAGCTCAAAGAAAAGGTGTATACGTCATTACATTTGAACATTTTGTTTATTCATTATAGAACACGAATAATAATTTTTTTATTTACATTTTCCGCTAGTACGTCTTTTTGTGTATACGTAAATAATTTTTAACGATTTTAGTTGATGTTATAAATTTATAGCTATGTTACTTTTTTTGCTTCATTGAATGATATTTCTTTAAATTCAATAAATTTTAATATTTAATAACAATTTTTTCATATTTATTTTATTGATTTTGTTTGTATTTTTATAAGAAAGACAAGAATTGGAAGTTTTAAGTGAAATAAAAAATATTTTATCTTTTATTATTTTATAAAACAACTCCACAAGCACACGTAAATAAACAATAGCATTTACTGATTTAATAAAAAAAGATATAAAAATATAAAAAATATAAATCAATGCGCTCAATTTCAAACCTACATCTGCCTATTGAACATATGGCTTCAATTCTTTGTCCTTAGTTTTGAAGTCGAAGAAACAGATATGGGAGAGTACAACGTAAATATCATATAAAAACTATAAAACTATAATAAAGATATAAAACTATAAAAACAATACAATAATAACAATAATAGTAACCGTAAAGATATTAGGGACTTGAAAACCCCATGATTATATTCGATTTTTTATCAAAAGAATTCGCAAGTTTAATTATTATATGTATAAACCGAAAAAAATTAATAAATAAACATATTATATTCCATTCTGTATTTTATGGATGCGAAACACTAAGAAAAGTGTAATAAAAAACTTAGGTTTAACAATGGTCGATACATATGTGATAAAAAGTATGGATATTGCACAGATGTTGAAATGGGCTCGTAAAGTTTGCGTTCAAAGAATGAATAAAAAACAAAACAACTATCATAATAAAGAAACAATGATCAGAACTAAACACAATTGTTAACACAATGTAAGGGATATTGATTGTATTGGGATCGAGCTAGGGGTGGTTGTACACTGTTGCCATCTAAAATACAGTCACATTCTATCACCCCCTAACTGAAAAAAAAAATATGATAAAACCACCCTAAAACAAAGCATAACCTAGACAACGAGTGGGTTGTTTTATTTTTTTGAAATAGAAAATTTTCGTTTTATTGAGTTCTTCCGACCTAAATATTTCGGTCTAGCCCCTGAACAAGAGATTGTAAGAAAATAAAATTGCGTATTTAAAATAGGCATGAGCTCTTTATTTTACAACGTTTTCACCAAAAATCGAGATATAACTGAATTTCCATTTTATATTATCGATTTTGTAAGGTTTTATCACTCTCTAAACCATGGCTCTGAAAAATTAATTAAAATTAATAGTTTTAAATAAATAAATAAATATACAAGACGACTTATATATTCTAGAAATCTTATATATTTTGCGAAAAAATAGCAAATAATACTTATCTATTCCGTTCGATTGGAACTGGTAATTGTTAAAAATATCACAAAGTTCTACGGCTAATTATTATTAATTGGCTCTTTATTTCAAGCCCGATATAGATACGGCAATTAATTCATTCGTTAATTACTGATTTGTCAGAAACGAATTGGTTCGAAACGTTTAAGGAGTGAGGGAATGTCATCGAACCATATCTGTACACTGGCCAGATCTCACAGGCTAACTAATTATTGTCAGTAACTAATTAAAATAATTAATTCGGTAGATTGTGCGCGTGTCTTGGTAATAAGTTATTCATATCATTATGCTTATTAAAGTCCATGTTTCTTAAGCCCAGATACTTGAAACGATTTACGACTTAAGAAAGCAATGCAGGCGAAGTTAAGTATGAAAAAAAAATTATAATTTAGATGGATAGAGTTTAATACTTTATGTATTTTATTAAACGATTAGTCTGATTTCAGAATTATCCTTAAACAAGAGTACGATATCAAATTGAAATAACTATTAACGATCCATAAAACGAAACTTGGCTATTGAAAAAAGGGATAAAATCCTAATGTTAATATGAATGCATAAAATATATGGATAACATTAATAATATCAAAAATCAATTAAAATTAAAACACCAATCAACTTTTGCAATTCCACGAAGAGTAACCTGATTCGAAGTAACCTCTCACAGAGTGGCCTCTGTATGTCAGAGATTTTTTTTAAAAGAGTATGCAGATGTGTCTGTGCGAATGTGAACAGTATCAAAATTATTTAGTTATTTATCTATGGCAGGTATACGTTTTATTAAACTTGAAATACTAGAAATGCCATTGTTGGAGAGCTAAATATTTAAGAAATAGTACTATCTTACATATCAATTCCTTGGAGGTGATGGCAACTGAAAAATAAGCTATCAACCAAAAGGAATTTATAAAACGGGTGTGAACACGAGTGAATTTAATAATCAACTAAAGGATATTTTACTTTTATATAGTATAAGGTGTTGAAGAAGGACATACAACTAATAAATTTAAATAATTTTTGTAGCGGTATGAATTATTTTTTAGAGCACTGTTTAGCTGTACTGAAGGTCCTGTGTTCAAATCCAGCAATTAGAGGTAATTATTTAATTATTTAACAGCTACGGATAGACCTGCAGATCCTCATGGGGCTCACCCAGCATCTCACTACAATTAATTTAGGGAAAAACAGCGGTTCATTGTTTTCAGACAAATCACCTCCCTACATAACCCTTATCCTAGAAACAAAACAGTCTCTACTATATACTGAATCAAATACCCTTCAGTGGTGGTAGTGGCTAAGATTTTTTTTTTTAATTTAGTCTAAAATAATCCGTAAACTATGCGGTTACACGTTACTGGCATAATGAAAAACAAACTAGAGAATTAAAATAAATCCCTACAAATACCATAAATCATTTTTGCTTTGCGTCAGAAGCCTCCTACAGTACATTTAATATCTTTATGGGTAGTATTAGTAATTTTTTTTTAAGAAGAAGAAAATTGGTCCGGGTGGAGGTCGAGAAAATTCCCTTATTTAGGGAGAACTATTACTTGGTAAGCTGACGTTTCGACCTACATTGTGGGTCAAAACGTCGGCTTACCGCTTCTAAGTATGGCACCACAGACAGTGTCTGTTCGATAATTATTTTATCTTATTTTTATTTTACATATAAAAGTTGGTTATAGAACGCTATAACCAAATTAAAAAAAAATACTGAGAGCACGGCATTTCAGCGCTCTACCACCGAGCGACTCTGCTCTCAAGATATATACAAAAATATACATATTGAATAATATTACTTGACCAGAAAATGGTTCGGGCGGAGTTCAAGAAAATTCTCTTATATAGAGAGTCTTATATATAGAGTTAACTGTTTATTGGTAAGATGACGTTTTGACCCATATTGTTGGTATTCTTCAGGGATAAGACCATAAATAGTGGAGTTAATGTTTCAAAGTGAAATTTTAAATCAGAAATATATTAAATCAATTTTTAATAAATAGAGTATTAACTACAAATGATATGAAATATTATTTATGTTTTTATTTACGCAAATGCTCTAAATAAAAGAAAAATATCAGTTATATACAAGATTAGTTAAAAAGTCGAATATTAATTCAAACGATTTAACCATTTTTTAAACAGTGATGCATATCCATGATAAAAGTACTTCACTATCCTCCGAATTCCTCTAATTTTGTTTATTTAAACTAAGTAACGATCTTCCATTGTTAGTCGGGAAAAAAAATTAATGAAAACTTAAAGTTTTTATATAATCAACTAATATGATTACTAACACTGATTAGTTTCTCTACTTATCCATGCCATTATGTATCATTGATTTTATTACTTGTATCATTATAATACATTGGAAATTTTAATAAATACTATAGTTATAACAATGAAAATTATTAAGTGCAGCAATTATTTACAATTTTTGAGTTTTTGTTCCTTTCTAACACTGCTTTATATGTTAGATATCATTCTATTTTAGTTAATTATAAATAAAGTTCATGTATTCATATTAATCCATTTTTAATTAAGTTGGCAATAGGAGATTGTTGATTATATTTAATTTAAATACGTTCAAATATTTTAGAAGATGAAAATTTTGAAGATTCAACTTAAATGCCTAGTCTGATCATTTCAATGAGTATAGCGTGATTGGAGAACATTTGGTTGTAGATATATAACGTGAAATTAAGGAGCGAACCTATGGTCTAGTGGTTAGCATAACTAACTACTTAGCCCAAGATCGCGGGTTCGTACCCCGGCAGGTGGCCGTAGGATTTTACAGGGAGCAAAATTAGTTAAGCCGTCCTTCGGAAGGGACGTTAAACGGAGTCCCGAGCCTGTACGATGTCAGATACTCGTTAAAAATCCCTATCCTGATTAAACCTGGATAGGCAAAATTTAGAGCTCCCAATGTAGCATCGTCCAATTAACCATAGCAGCAAAAAGTGACGTTAAATGAACAAACAAAGATAAATTAAACGTATTACAATTAAATAATTAAACAATTTGTTATTCAACTATACTATTATACTATTGTATCACCAGACTCTCCTCCGAATTAATTGCTATAAAATCGCCAATAGTTCAAAAACATTTTTAAACTATCCAATCTTCTTTATCCTTATAAAAAAAAACAAAAGACGGAATAAAACACGGTGTTATCTTAGTTAAGGAATCCTAAAAATCTCCGGGGCCAAATTAGTAGCTTTGAGGGAAGGCTGGCGTCTGGGGAAGGTCTCCTCAATATTTATAAATTCCCGGCTCTTTGAAAAAAACTCACCAAAGACAATGTTCCTCCCCGATTGGTGCCAGATACAAGACGTTGAAATTCGTCGGCTAATAGGTGAATAGTCTTGTTTGCTGGCGGCGGGAGACAAAAAAAAAATCTAATTTATAGTACCAGGAGTTCTGTTTGGGTGATAGTGAAATCGTTTGTTGCTGCTTTCTACTTAAATAAAAAAATATTAATAACAAATATGATCTTTAGAAATATATTCGATGTTTGTTGTTTAAATATAAAATTTAATAATTGTTAAATCTCATTAGGCTACAATAAAATTATTAAAAGTCATACTAGCGCCCATGACGCAACGAAATCTACGATACTAGTTGTAATAAATTTAAAGTATGTTTTTCATTAAATAATATAAAAAAAAAAAAAAAAAACGTGTTGAATGATATTAGTTGACCTGATATATATTAGGAAGAAAATGGTCCGGATGGAGGTCAAGAAAATTCTCTTTAGTAAGAAGAACTGTTGTTAAGGCGACGTAAACGTAACCACTTTAGTCTGGTGTCACCCACCGATTAGGTCTTATCCATGAAGAATACCAGCAATGTGGGTCGAAACGTCGGCTTACCAATAAACAGTTCTCTCCATATAAGAGAATTTTCTTGACCTCCACCCGGACCATTTTCTGGTCAACTAATACTATTCAATATGTATATTTTTGAATATATCTTAAGAGCAGAGTAGCTCGGTGGTAGAGCGCTGAAATGCCGTGCTCTCAGTATTTTTAAAATCGAATCGATAAAATTGTTAATAAACTATTTTTTTTTAAAACACTGAACCATTACAACTCATGAAGGGTTTTTGGTCCAGTGCATGGTAGATATTGTATGCTTACAGGACAGTTGAGTTGAGGTGATCCGAAAAGCCGCTCATCCACCATGTCATTCCTACGATTTAGAGCATACATGGACATCAACCGGCCCGCTGTAAGATTTGATCCATTTTGAAAAACCCAATTAAAAAACAATATTTCACTACTTACTTAAACCCATGGAATCATTTGAACCAAAGACCATTTGAAAGCGTTTCAGAACAAAATCGTAGATTTAGCAATTTCAAAAACATGGAAGAATGTTTCAATTTATTAGCTATCCCCAGCAAAAAGTAATGTACAAAATGCTCCAATACACTTGCAAATGGAGTTGATCGAGATTCTAGAAAACTCACTTCTAAAATCTAAATTTGAAGACGTGGAGTTGTGCGATTTCTACAAGAAATACTTCGAAGAAGACCATTTTCCGCAGCTTAGGAAATTTGCAAAAAGATTGACTTTTCATTGATGAAAGTTAATAAATCAAAACACCGTACAAGGCTGACTGACGATAATTTGGAAAATTCTTTACGTCATTGTATCAGTGGAATTAATCCAAACATCGATGAATTAGTTTCCCAAATTCAAGCTCAAGTTTCATTGATTTCGGGTGTCGCTATTTAACTTTCGTAGATTGTAACAATTCCAAATTTAACGATTTAATTATAATTATGTAACTATTTTTTTCATTTAATTTTGTTATTTTAATAAAATGTATTATAATAACATTGTCGTATTATTTCATGTCTGATATCTATCGCTATAAATTATGAACGCTAGTTTAAATAAGTTATCTGCCACAACCTACATACCCCACACCGCCACCCCCTGAAAACGCTTTATGTACCAATTCGTTTATAATTAATTATATTTAAACATAAAATGCGATTTAGTTTAACAAGTCAATAAAAGAAAATATCCCCTCTCGTGAGCAAATATCACTTATGACTCAGGAACAGACAGACGGACGGTGTTTGGGGAGTTGCTACAAGCCGCTTACGTTCTATATTGACTCGTATCAATTCGCCCCTAAGTGGTTTATGTTTGTTGGATTGGGCTTACTTGTCGGCTACCGCACCGACAAACCCAATCATTTCGTATGTTGTTCCCTCAAGGGTGTGGAATCAGGGTGTTATACGAACAAAATACGCTTTTCATACAAATATAAGATTTATAATGTAAGCAGTTGGTAACAAGAATCGATTGAATCGGTACATCAAAAGATTAAAACGTGTTTATAGAAACTTGGGATCACAGTTAATAAGGTTTCCCTTTTAATCAACCCTCCAAGACTCCCCTCAAAAAATAAAACGTGCCTACTCTATAGACTTTATTCCTCCAAATTAATCGTTTTTCAAATCATATTTATTCAAATACACAACTCTATTTCAAGTAAATAGAATGAATGATACATAACATGAGATAAAGGCAAGTAGAAAAACCACTGGTAGTACTCAAATAACAAATTCAACTTCTTTCTAGACGCCTCGAAGGATTATAGGGAATGGAAGAAGTAGCTAAGTTTGTGGATGGAAGAAGCTAAGAAGTAACTAGTGGACTTGATTGAGAATAAAGTTTTTCATCAAAGGATTGATACCGGGTTCGGAACAAATCAGCAAGACATTAAGGAAATTGTGTATGGCTCTATTCGTAACGAAGTAAGGAGCATTTAGAATTTTACGAAGGATTATGGATTGCAAGGATTGGATAGGAGAGGAATTCGATGGCTCAGTTGAGCCCCAAATTTCTAAACCGTAAGTCCAAATAGGTCTAATAATAATTATGAAAATAAGTCTTTCATAATGAAATGAGAGCTTAGAGAGTATGTGTAGTTAGTGTTGAAGTAGCTTGAAACTAGCAAGCAGCTTCTTGTAGTATCAGTCTAGTATGAGGATTCCGAGTTAATGAATGTCATTATATAGTCCTAAGTAACGGATCTTAGGAATGAGTGGATATCATACTATTATGATGAAACTAAGGGTAGGGAGCCTTTGCAAGAAACAAAAACACACCATCCTACAAAAACATGAAGGTTTCTAATTCTCATAAAAATAAATTAAAATGTTAAGTATTCCATACGAGGGGATGTCTCCGAATTAATCTAACAATTATTTTAAGTTATATTTAATAAAAAAAAAACGTATTGTACAACCTTATAATATGTTCTCATCTGCTAAAACGCAAATTAAACCAAAAAAAAAGTGGAGTTTGTAAAAAAAATCCTTACGTCATGTTACAACCCCCTTGTTCGTTAATTGGCTCCATGTCCCGCTATACAGGACATCATTAAAAGAAGAAAAGGCAATATTCAGCGTTGGCCAATCATAATTCCCCGTGACCGTGATTGGGAAATGGTAAAGGTTACGGTTTACACGGGTAATGGCCGAACCCGGTTATGATTACACGTTCCAGTCCCTTGTATTCCATAAAAGGCTACCAAAATTATAGCTGTACTGTTTAAAATAAACGTAAGACATGGCCTATCCACTATCTCGAAATCCGAAAAATCTGCGTCGAGCACGGAATCGGGATGAACTATGACACCATAGCTTACGAGAACGTCGAACAAAAGAAAGCAAACCATTTTCTAGGAATCTGAAGTTTCTCTCCTGGTAAAGGTAACAGACCCTGAGCAAAGCCACAACATATAAATGATTGAATGAACAATGAACAATGATTTGTATTCCAAAGTGTTTTTTTTTTATTTATCCATTCCGTAACAATCCGCATATCCAATCTAAAAGAAATATCAAATCTGTTGCAAGGAGAGTATTGTTCAGAATCTACAGACGCAAATTAGAGGATCCTCATAAACAAATTAAAAAAGGATCAAGAAAGTAAACTATATAACCTGCATACAGTAACAACAGAAAAGAAAATTTGGTACTTGTGTCTTAAAGCAGCCCTGGTTATTTTTGCCTACTTCTTCGCATGCGCGAGCAGTTACATTTTGTAACAGTTATATTTCTAACAGCTGATTTGTTCTGTTTCTTCTTGGTTACTGAGTTTTTATTATTGCTGATTTATTGTTTGTTATTTATTGTTCGTTATTTGTTGTTTATTGTTTGTTTGCTAGTTTGTTATAGATTTTTCGTTGTTATTATTTTTATAATTAGTGTAAAATGCGTATTTGGGATTTGCCGACAACAGAAGAACAAGCTATTATTTTTTTAAAGGAGCGAAATATTTTACTAAAACAAAGAAAATGTAGCAATTCCCATGAAATGAAATTGTATTGTGTTGAACGTTTCTTTTGGATATACAATTTAAATCTTGATATTGAAGTGTATTTCGAAGCATTTTCCATCTAAATGCGATTAAAAATGTTTTTGTCAATAAACTATTGTGATTTTTCATAACTTGTTTGTTTTAATTATAGTCATTTTTTATTATTTGTATTTTTTAATTGTTCATTGTCCATTCTTGTGTAATTAATTGTTCATCATATATTACATTTTTAATTTTTTTTTAAATAATTTTTCATTACTTTTATTTCTTAATTGTTCATTGTTGTTTGATTAATTATTCATTATTATTATTATTATATTCCATTTTTCAATAAATTCTTTTGATTTCTAATTGTAGATAATTTTTTAACCCCAATAAATAAAAGGTAACTCTTAGAAATATACAGTTACAAAATGTAACTGCTCGCGCATGCGAACAAGTAGGCAAAAATAACCAGGGCTGCGTTAAGACACAAGTACCGAAAATTTTCTTGACGTGATAAGGGTGAACCCATCCTTTCAAAGAAATAAGAAACGATTTTTCGAACTATTGAACATATAAAGCCTGTAGGTTACACTAGACATATTAATAAGGACAACCAAGAATAAATTGACGATTGAAGCTGCTTAAACAGAGAATTTATAAAGCACATCAACCAAATTAAGATTCTTGTAGGAGATAAGAAAAAACACACAAAAAATGAAATGGAAGCCTAAAAGAATGAACTATATAAAAAGCAAAGGTTAGAAAGGAGTAAAAAAGGAATGTTATTTTAGTGGTTCTCACAGCTCACAAAAAAGTGTATTCATACTACGCAATTGCGATTCGAAATTGCGTAATTCAGAAGGATGAAAAATCATGCGATTATAATTGTTTGCATATTATAAGTTTTGCATAATCCTTTTTATCATTTTTATTTAAAAATTTGTTTTTTTACTACATTTGTTGGAAAAACTGACCTTTCAAAGCACTTCGTATTGGTCCTTACATCCTGTTCTTTCTAGGCATTTTTAAGGCTTTACGGGTATCGATTAGGAAGCGAGTTTAGTAACTAGTCAGTCTCTGACAGTATGCAATGTGAATTTTAAAAACATTAGAAGTATTTTCTTTAATGATGAATATCTTTCTTAATAAATATCATTAAGAAATTTGAGATGAGCATATTAGGAAGCTCAGAGTGTTGAGTGCTGACTTGATGGAGGTAGATAAAGTATTAAAACAGCCACGGTTGAATCCTATGTGATCTACAAACGCTTCTGGGGCTCACCCAGCCACGATAAATCACAAAAGTTGACCTTGAAACAGTACAGTCTTTACCAATTACTGAACTCAATACCCTTCATGGGTTGTATTGATACAGATATATAAGGTTGAATACAATGTGTGGTTATAATGTTCAGTATATCTTATTATTTTTCACTGATGACAACATTGTCAATTATTATAATGAATTGGCAAGTCAAATAGTAAGTTGGGTAAGCATATAATTCCGTATGGAAGAGTAGTTTCTGATACCAGATTTTTGTGTTGGTACTTACGCTTCATAAATACATCGTATTAAATAACGGTGCGGAATGGTAGAGCGCTGAGTTGCCGTGCCAAGGTCCTTTTATCAAATCCTACACGCAGGCAGACTTTCAATTAATATGTTAGCGGCTGGAGATGTGTCCTATGAGATCTGGGAGTCATGGGGATCATCCATAAAGTGGGTTCCCAAAAAATGGGGTAAAATATGGAGGTAGAATGTGATCTAGGAAAAATAACCTGTCTGCGCCTCCGTTGTCCAAGAAGGAGCACAATCTCTATCACGTACTGAACCCAAGAACTTCCATGGTGTGTAGTAGTACAGGTTTTTATTTTAAATTTAAAAATACTGCAACTCACCGGTTGAAAAAGTATTCGCTCTGTGCCTTGAGCTGTAATGATACATTTTTTTTTTTATTTGCGGAAAAATCATAAATGTAGGAGATACTACATCGATGAGAAAGTATAGAAATTTTTGAACGCACATTTCATGCAGCCTAAGATCAAATTGAAAAACGTAAAACTCTATTTAGATCCGATAGAGATAAGGATTTTATCATCCCATTATCTATCCATTAACGTATAACAAATTTGAATTCAATTTTGAGCGGATGAATGAAGCTTCGTTGGCTCCTTCATAAGGCTCGGAGGCTAATAAATTACGCCTAACAAGGCCCCATGCAGCCTTGAATTAGTTACCCAATTGGTCGCCAATGGTATTAGTGTTTGTAGGAGGTCCTGTCCCTATTGGGAACGGCCCACCAGGCTGGCTGCCATTGTTCTACCTACATATTAATAAGGCAATTATCACATAATTTAGGCTATTTTCAGGTCGTGAAAGTCGTCCGGTCCACTGTTCTCAGGACTTGCGAGGTCTAGGACGCCAGTGTGTCATAACCTTCAAGGTTTTTAAGGTCTTATAGATTTGGCTACTCAAACTTGGAGTTAAGCAGGAAATACTTTATGTTTTGAAATTTACAACTGTATTACAATAAAACAACAAGAAAAATATATGGCCCAAGAATTTAACAGAGGAGCAACATATTGAGATCGAACAAAGCAATATACAAAAGGACGGAGGACTTGGAAACTATGAGGAACAGACGACTTTCTACGGGCACATGGACAGGATGAATCCTACAATGCTGAATAGGCAAATGTTCAATAAGATATACAACCTGATAAACTAAAATGGTGGAATTACCGATGAGGACTGCCTGGAAAAATCTTAGTGTTCTTGTGGAAGAGAGAGCGAAGCAGGAGCATGGGGTTTGTACGGAGGAGAGAAGAAGGCAATATTCAGAGAGAATGAGGGATTATTGGAGGAGAAAAAAAGGAGCTATAAAAATAATACCAGCGTGGTCCTTTGTAGGCTGATTCACAAAAAAAAAAAAATACAATTAAATAGAACAAAAGAATACATAATGAAATTCATCATTCATTTGATATTGGTCGCATTATGGATGGCTTTATTCGTAACAATATAAGCAGTATCGAGGATTTTACGAACGAGTTTGGATTGTAAGGATTGGATACAAGAGGGAATTTCATTCCCCAAAGCTCTACTCCATTTGTCTAAATAGGTCTTGCAATAGGAATTTTAGTCTTTTATAATAATTTCAAAGCTCAGAGCGTTTTTCTAGTAAGCGTTGAAGTAGCCTGAAACGGCGAACTGTTTCCTGAAAGTTGAGTTTTGAATGAGGAAGTTAAACGTCAAGATATAGTCGTAAGTATGGGATCATAGGAAACAGTTGGGTATTATGGAAACATGTGGACATCGAATTCCTGCAGGCAAACTATGATCCTACAAAATCATAAAGGTTACTAATTTTCAAACGTAAAAAAATAAAGTAAAATATTTTTTATTTTGAAGAGAAAAGATTTGTCCTGGCCGGGTCCTCCGCATCTCTAGCACGGTATTCTACCAACTAAGCTACCAGGGCTCGTGACTAGATGCGGAGGGCACCGGTTCGAATCCCGGCCAGGACTAATATTTTCTCTTCAAAATAAAAATATTTAAATAATCACAATAACATACAAAATAAAGTAAAATGTTTAATATTTTATATTTGCTGGGTTGGGAGGTTATAATGACTTATATTTATTCCAGTTTTTCACTTAGTTTAGCTGGTAACCCTTTCCTGGGGTAAAGATATATAATATATTTATGAAAAACAAATACCTTATTCTAAGTTGATTTGATTAAGAAACTCCCTATTGTGACTTGTTATAGCGTTCGCTTAAATAAGGAGTAATTAAAAATAAGTTGTTATTTTTTTGTTTTATTATTTCTTTTCATACAAGATCGAAAAGACAAGAAACTGCTCGAGGTTTTCGCCTAATTCAACATTTACTGAACAAACGTTCTAAGCTCCCAATTTATTACAAAAGACTCATATACATGACAGTTATCAGATCTATTTGGACATACGGAGTTGAGCTTTGGGGCTCTACTAAACCATCCAATACATCTCGTACTCAATCCTTACAATCCAAAATCCTTCGTAAAATCCTCAATGTTCCTTAATATGTCACAAACAAACTCATCCATCATGATCTTAATATCCCATATGTTGATGATTTGGTCCAAACTAAATGCCTATCCTTCCATGATAAGCTCCATACACACTTGAATCCGCTAGTCTCTCAACTTGCTTCCCATACTATTCCTGATAACTGTCCGATGCGTCTGAAAAGAAGATGGCCTCGAGACCTTCTACTATAGAACTTTATTGGAGTGCTACCGATGGGTAGTTTCTCCACAAGTGTTTTTTTTTTTTACATGTAATTTGTTCATATTAGCAGAATTACTTGTTGTAATATTATTACAGTTGTAAATATCAACAAATTAATTTTTTAAAAATTATTTGTTTGTTGCTTTGTAATTTATAGTTTGTATATCTGTAACTATTTATAGTTTTCTTTCCTTATATTCAGTGTTATCTTATTTATATTTTTTCTTTCTTTCAATCTGATTATTTTTAAATATTGGTATTGGTTTATTTATTAATTAAATTGTAGTAATTAATTATAATTATATTCTACACTAGGATATTATAGTTTTTGTATTGTTATTCTAAAGGGACTTATCCTAGAATAAATAAAGACTTCATTAATAAAATATTAACTATTTTGTGGACATGGCCATTACCTCCGAGGCATAGATATATACAAAGTATAAATACATAAATAAATAAAGTTGAAGCAGAATTTTACCACACACATATTTTTTTGTTCAATGTCGCCGCCAACCCCAGAAGCAGAGATTGCCGGCGCCCTAACAAATCGCGCCGCCTTCCAAAGCCGTCTCCTCGGCAACGCCGGCCAGATCCTATCACAAATGCTATGACTGATCCTCATTTAAAAATACACGTGAATTATGAGCGTTGACTCTCCGATTCCTCAGAGATAATTTCGTCTCAACTCGAGCGTTTTACACTTTAATCTCAGGACGGCTATATCAGTTCCGAATCATTTTCCCCATCCTTTGTCTAATGGCCAGATTATGAACGGTTTGGAGACGTTTCTCAAAACGCTACGTTGTTGAGTTTAAATCGCTTCGAACGCACAAGTCCCGTACGAATTAATGGGTTGTGTCTCCTGCCAGGAATAATTAATAATTTTAAATATTTATGCCAGTACACCCCGGTAATAAAATGTATAACCGCTTAAATGATTTATACCGTGTTATCCATTTCTTATATTTTTAAAGTTCAGGATCAAAAGCTGTTAGCCCCGAATTTTCGAAAATAAACTTTTTCTCATTTTTCGCTAATTTAGACAAGCAATTTTTTTTACACCTTGCCGCCTTATTTCTCATGGTTTTAGTCACGGTTCCCATCCTGGAGTTTCGGGAGCATAAACCATTCCTTTTAAAAGTCTATTTTTAAAATTTGGAGTTATCATGAAATATTTATATCAGAACAGTAGGGAGGGGTTTCTATCCTGATATTACACACACACACACACACACACAAATATATGTGTGTATATATATATATATATATATATATATATATATATATATATATTATCCATCATTATGCATTTTATGTGTATTTAAAAATGATAGAAAAATATATATTACATTGATTTTTTATAAATAGAGCAATATTATATTGCATACTTGATCAAGCCCATAAATTGTTATAATTTGATACCTTATCAATAAGTTACTATCAATTATTGTTATTTAACAAAGGTTTATATCATTTTTCATCCTAAAATAAATAATCTTGCGGTACTTATAATATAACATAATTTTTATAAATGCAAAACAAAAATTCATTTTACATGCTTTATTCATTCGCTCCAATATTGCATATTTCTTTAGATTTAATTTTTTCAACAATTTTCCAATCCTTTTTAGAAAGTGTTAATGATCATTTTATGTTATTAAGGTAAAATATATATATTTTTTTAACGATTTTCTAAAAATAATTCAATATATTTATATTATGGCCTTTTAGGTATATGTTTATTAATTTTGTTTCTAACGTGATAATAGTTTAATCCAATAAACAGCCAATATTTTATACATTATCAATGTTTTTTTGTCTCAGACAAATCACCTCCCTGCCTAACCGATGTACAAAAAACAGTAAAATCTCTACCTTATACAGAACCCAGGCCCTTTGTTGGGTTGTAGTGTACAGTTTAAACATTTTCCAAAAATTTTAAATGCATAATAAATTTTTAAAAATTAATTAATAATGAATTATATAAAATTAAACATTGAAATTAATGAAGAGGTTCATTGGTTTCGGGGAATATTTAAGGCATGTAAACAGAATTCACATAAGCTGACGAATAGCTGTAGAGAAGCCTGACAAAATAAAAAAACCGATTTCTCACTGGCCATTTTACACTCTGCAAACTGCAGCGTACATAATGTGTCAAATACATAACATGTTATGTAACAGTGACCTATTTTCTTACATATTAATCTAAAATATTACTATAAAAAATATTTTCCGAACCATCAAATGGATAATGGACTAGCATTTCTGTATATACTCCCTAAATAATTCCTTAATTATTTATGAAATATTATGTTGTTAAGAATGTACAGTTATTGCGCTTAATTTTGTAACATATTTGCCTTGATGTATGCTATGTGTGCGTTACCTTTAACGTTTAGTCGACGTATTTTACACGGACGTATTGGTGTTGAATTAGTTATTCTTTCCTTTTAGGCTTATCAACGCTTCTGTGTGAGTCGAGAGACGAAGTTCGGGGCTATCAAGAAAGTTGTAATTACACAGAGTATCGTCCGGAGGTTGCGTGCCACACTGACGAAGGGTTTTTTAAAATTTATACCCATCGTCATTTCCACATGTAGTAATCATGACACTTCGGATCTAGTGAGAACCTACGAAGGAGCTTGTTGAAAGTTGGAATGGTGGAGGAGAGTTCTAGTAGTATAATAATTGATTATTATTGATAAAAACATCGCGAAATTAACATCAAGATAAATACACGTCAGTAGCAACCTAATGTCTATTCTTCGACTGCATTTTCCGGGGAATCAATAGGGATTGAGGAATAAATTTTCATTTCGGTTCATGTCTGCAGCTGTTGGTAGATTATTGTCTTGGAGAACGATTCCAACAGTTACATGAGACGAATCCTGGAGGACTTCGGATATCAAAGATCTGCATGGAATCCGATAACTTGGAATCTTTAAGCACATACCCGTATGCCTGAATTGGACAGAATACATGTAGTTGAGATTTTTATTACGAATTGGAAGAAATGTAAGTTATTTTTAAGAATAAAAGGAACAGCTCATGTCTCTTGAGTAGCAATATGATATGTAGTTGATCGGTTCTACAGTAATATACGGCATACTATACGATCCTGTAGAACGAACATCAAATATTTAATAAGGGCTGTATACCATTACATATATAAATTCGTTGGATTATTTTAATAAATGGGAAAGTAAAACTTAATATGTTACATAAAATGTACAAATGCATATCTTAATATGGTCTAACCATTGTAGTATGCTGCGTATCACCAAACATTTGGTGTTTTCCTTGTTGATTCCTCCGGAATTAATTTAACCCTTCAGAACAAGAATACAAAGTAACAAAGGCTGTTAAATTGTCAAGGTTTTCCTCTTCGGATAAACTAAATGTTTAAAAGAAGTTAAAATTACAACGAACGTAAATGAGATGTTGTGTAAACTTGGAATTCTCGGCCCCTTGTGATTTTATTGCTTCTGTAATTGTGAATTTCATCGGAAATCCATTTGCTTAGTTTATATTAAACCAACATCAAATAAAAATTTATGGTAAAAAGCTATTCTTTAATACTTTTTTGAAGGAATGGGGTATCCGAAGGTGTAGGGCGATAAAGTTTCGTTCGGTTCCAGGTTTAAATTGTGTGTTGTTGATTTGTGCGGTTATGGCGAACAAATCATTTAACCTGTTAAACAGTCAAGGATTAACCCTGAGAAAAACCTACTTGGGCTCATCCAGCCTCAATAAAGTGGTTAACATTAGCTGAAAAACATGGCGGTTGAGAGTATCTCATATAAATCGCTTGGTGCATAACCGCTTACCAAGAATCATTACAGTCAAAACCGTTTATTGTAAAAACAATTTAAATAACTCTAATATTGTTATAAGTATGGTTTATAATAGTACCCAAAATGTAAAATGTACTGAACCCAAGACCCTTCTTGGGTTATAGTGGCACTTTGTTCATTTTGTTACATTCACATTTTTTTTTTTGTTCACACTTAATCTATTTTACTGATATCCATATTATATTTATTACTCATCCAGCTTTATACTTATTATAAAATATTTAATTATTTTATTCTTTAAATTGGAGAAAAAACCTATTTCCAGTAAAAAAAATTATTTATATTCCTTATTTATCGAGATACGTTTCGGCCTATGCCATTCTCAATCTTCTGTTTAAATTGTTTAATTTTTTCCCTATTATATGGTTAACAATTCGACCATAAGTCATTCATCTCAATTTTAGTGGTTTTATTCTATTTAATTTTTTTTTTAATTCAGAGGGAACCATATCCTCTATAGTCATTTAATAAGTATTAGTTTTTTCTCCAATTTAAAGAATCAATTATACTATTTAATTATTTTTATTAGCCACAACGGAGAACATTAGGAAGAACAAATGCCCCTTCCCTTCAGGATGTCCTAATCAGCTTGTCTAATCTGGAACGTGGACAACTAGCAAGAGTTACCTGGGCGGGGTGTGGCGGGGCAAAAACTTGAGTGTAACCTCCGGCAATAAATTAAATGGCCAAGGGCCTCAATGACAGGAGATGTGGAAATGGCCTGTTGCGAACCCAACCAAAATTAGGGGTCGCAATTTGTAGTTTGTTTGTTTTTTTTTGTCTCCCGTCCCGGCCCAGTGCTGACAACATAAATATCCTAGAGCGATTAGGAAGGCTGCCGTGTGGGGTTTAAGCCAAAGACAAGCAAGCCCTGTGTGGCTACGTTCGGGGGGGGGGACGTTTCACTCGCATATCGATCATTTCATCTCAGGGGGCCCCTATCTTATTGTTTTCTGTCACTGAAGATTTCCTCTCATGCGCAGAATCAAGGGAGTATACTATATAGGGCATCGGTGCCTATAGCAGACTCTTAAAACATGGGTTTGTTCTAAGGAAAAAATCGAAGTTCTATAAAAAAAAATTCTATCATGCCATTTCAACTATAGGAAACAAGATCAGGTAGGAGTGCCAAAAAATAAAATTTATAAAATAAAAACAGTTGCAATATTCTTTTCTTATTCTATCTTTTTTTTTTTTTTGTTATATCAATTTCATAAAAATCGAAAATTATGACACCATTTATTACACTATGTCTCATCGCTGGTTATAAAAAATTCTTAAATTATAATACAATTTATAAATAATTGTTCATACATTCCCTAAAAAATTAAAGGAAAAATAGTTTATTTGAGCATAACTCGAAAATATTATAAGTTTTTGTAAAACATTACATACTAATAATATAATAATAATAATAACTTTATTTTACATTTATCAAATATATAAAAATAAAGGGCCGGTTTTCGCATACGATATGCAGTATTTTTACCCAAGGTTTTAATATTCTACACCTAATATGTGAGGCAGTATCAAAATTAATTCTCAATCATTAACTAAAATAAATATAAATCTTAATTAAAAAATCAAAAAGTAATGAGTTTATAAATTATAATTATTGAAATATATATTATGGTAGAGCCCTTTTTGAATCATAAACCAGTGTATAAGAAAATTTATTAATTTTATTAAGTTTAAAAAAATTGGTATTATGGTTGTTACATTTTATCTTCTTTGCTTTATAGTCTGAGACTTTTAAAAACATTTTAATGAGAATTTTTATTATTTACATTGAAAAATATTTGAATGATTTATGGGCTAAATTAAGACTTCATCTTTTATCTTTATCACCAGTATCTATACATTTTTTTTATGGATAAATATTTGTTTCTATCCATATGCATTTAATTTATCAATTAATATCGGGAACTGATATTTATTCATTTTACATATTCATTTATTCTGTAATGTACTATGGTAATAGGCATATTAAATCATCATTTTTAGTCGGAAAATCCTAAACAATTGCTAAAAAACAACTACTAGTTATTACAGTATATGATTGTAAATGCAACTAACGGTTCACCATCCAATAGCATCTTTTTGTTACATTTATGTAAAACCGAAATTAGTTTTGTGTTAAAAATAAACTTCTCAAACTGTATAAAACAAATACAAGATACATGGAGTATTATATGCGGCAGAAGCTAGGAGGAGGGATATTCGTTCAAGAGCAGGCCACTGAGAAAACAGAGACTGAGAAAAACAGAGGGAAACAGAGAAAGAGAGAGAGAGAGAGAGAGAGAGAGAGAGAGAGAGAGAGAGAGAGATGGTATGTCGTCCCCTTTTTGCAGTCTGTCCAACTGCCCGCTATAAATATCCCAGCCCGATTAGCAGACCGTTTAATTCAGGCCACACAGAGACTTCCCTCTGAGCAACCCTTAGCCCACCTAATGTCCCCGCGCCTTCTCTTATCTCCCTCCGCCGACATGAGATCCCGTTATCAATTCAACGTGGTAATTAACTTAGTACAATCTAGACAAATAATCGTCGACTTGGATCCCAATAAGTCAGTATAAAACGGAAGGGTTGATACACCTAGAAATAAAGTGCATATACATAAGGGATGTAGTTAGAGGGGAGGATACGAAAGAGTCCCAGGTTGTCAGATGATAAATAGGCAGCGACTTTTCATCCCCCTGTTGCCAAGAGAGTTCTCTGTAATCGTTCCAAAAGATACGCCTCATTTAACCCCCGCGTCTACTTTCTATTTATGGATTTGTATAATTGTAACTAACTCTTCATCAATAACTTCTTCCTGTGTCATAAATTATCAAGAAAACATATCTGCTGCAGAACCACGCGATCTCAACCGCAAAATTTGAACGCCCCTCAAGAAAAGAGCCCGATGATCGATCTAGGGAACGCCTGCATATTGCGTGCCATTCTGGATAACAGAATGGATCTTATTGTATGAAAGGTAGACTGTGGAAGTAAAGGTCTGGTGTAATCAAGTATCATCCCATTAAAAAAATGTACTAATACAAATTAAGGTTCTAGGGTTCAGTACGTGGTAGAGACTGTGCTGTTTCTAGGACAACGGTTTGGCAGGTAGGTACTTTCCCATGATCACCCTTAATCGTTAGGTTTTCCTGCCTATTACGGATACCCATTTCGTAGAGAATGGTTGTGCCACAGCCAAGTCTACAGATACCACAGAATCCATGCGTTGGTGTTAACAGATTAAATAAATTATCAACCAAAGCTTGATCTGAGCCAGGAACCTTCAGAATGTATAGCGCTCTGCTACTGAGCTACTCCACTCTCATCATCCCAATAAAGACAATAAGTCATATCATTTTAAGAACGTTAGATTATTCCTATTACTACATACTACTACTCATTTAAGATGAGACTTGTTCGCAGTCAATATGTCTTATTATTTCAATATATATTGCACTATAAGGGAGTAGCTTTATCCGCTAGGTTAGTCATTTTTGAGACTTTGACGTGAGATGTACTATTATTATTATTTTCAAACATGTTACGTTGATATATATAGTGTATATGTATTTTGTAACTAATTTGCGCTTTATAGTTGTAATCGCTCAAGCGAAAATCGCTTAATATACAACTCATTAAAAAATAAATAACTCTAAATCAAATGAAGTTAAAATAAATTTACTGCTGATAGAAAAATATATATTTAAGAATGCATTTCTCAAGCATTATATATTATTTTATTTTATATTCAATATTCAGAGATATATTCAATAGTCATAAAGAATAAACCATAAACTTGTAATTAAAATGAAATACTTTTACTGAACCTGACAAGAAAATATTTTTTTTAAAAATTATTTTATAATAATTAATTTTATAATTTTTTTTTTACAGAATTTTTAGAAATTAACAAAACAAAATCTTTAAACTGGCAGATCTGAAATATTATCCTCAAGAAAAATTTGGTAATCAAATAAACACTGAATTGACGTTTTTAAAAATTGGATTTAATAATATTATAAATAATAATAAAGAATGAAAACAGTTATAAGACAAATAAAATTCAATTCTTGCAGAAGTAAAATTTTGTTCTCCACTCAAGGCTAACCACTGAAGCTTTCAATTCGAATCTCTTTTTGCTTCTTTTGATGCATCAGGGTTAGTGCTTGCGCTTTCAGAATCAAGTATCAAGTTCAAAGAGAGAACTTGATCGTTATATATATATATATATATATATATATATATATATATATATATAAATAAATAAATATAATATCCATTATTAAATTATTAAACATATAGTAGAGTCTTATTAGTGTGCATAATCATTTAAACATACATGAGTAGTACTTTTATTATTAAAAATATTATAAATTATTGAAACAAAAGCAAAAGCAAAATATTATATTTATAATATTAATATAAACACTTTTATTATCCTTTTCAAATATAAACCTTTTGTGTTAAATTACAAAGACCTATTACTTATGACAATAGCATACTGATTATCTAAAAATTAACTAAAATATAACAGCATTAATGTGAATTATTATTATTTATTTTGTTTCATTATCATTGTTTTTCTAATTTGTTTTATTGACTAAATATAACCTATAAAAATCAGTATTTTTTAAATATGCTTTCCTGCACTTTTCAGTGCATATTGAATATATTAAACAAAAAATGTAGGTAGTACATCCCACGTTAGCAACATAACACTGAATCACCTTATACAGACGCCACACAGCAGAATAACAATAAAACAATAATAGTAATTATTATTACTAGAAAATATGTTCTTTGTTCTCATTATTTATGCTACATATATTCTCACATATGTATAGTTTATAAAAAAAAATCTAATAAAAAGGAAAAGTTTTAGTTCATTGATGAAAATGAAATTTATTTAGAATTAAGTCTTTAGTCATACTATTATCAAATTGAGGGATTAATTATAAATATTATTTAAATCTATTTATTGATTATATTATTTATAAAAATAAATAAGTAGAAAAGTAATAATTAAATAACGCTCATCGATACAGGTGTAATATTTATTATTCTGACTTAGCTACTTAATTCATTAACAGTGTATGCATCCCATATATGGTTTTTTTTCTATATATTTATTTCTAATATAATTTGCTACAATTCACAAAAGTAATATACAATTTAAGTACCAAACAGACCAGTCTCAAACTTCAAAAACATGGAAAATTTTAAATGTATCTATAAAGAATCACATATACAATAAAAGAAAAAATTATACAAAAAACTTTCAACTGATTTCCCATATTTGTATATATGATACATATATACATATTTATACTTCGCTGTTCACACACCCAATTGCATTGTTTTAAAATTAGTTATTCTATTATGGGATTTTTTATTCTTTCTTTTATTTTATTGTTCATAAAATTTGTATATATTTGCAAATACTAATTGTTCCTTTCTTTATAATTATTATTATCTTCAATATATGTGTTTTTCTTTCTTGTTGTTGATATTGGGAACTAACTCTAATTTTTTTTTTTTTTTAGATTGATTGATTGATATTTACAACTGTAATAATATTACATCAAGTAAACTAAATTTATTTTTTTTAAATTTATTTAATTAATTGAATTGTATTTGTATTTTAAATGGACTTATTATTCCCTGAATAAATAAAGACTTCATTATTATTGAAGAAAAATTTAAACCGTTGTTTATTATATTTATAAATATATTGAATATATGTATATATTTCCACATCCTTGACAGGTGGTTGAAACAGTTAAGACTCTTCTAAAATACTCAACTTAAGATAAATTTACGCCTTCAAAGCGAGAGGGAGAGAGAGCGAGTGGTAGGGGAGGAAGAAAAATTGAAGAGAAAATTAATTATTCCTCGAGGGGTTATAGATGTTTACATCAAAGGAGCCGACCCTTATACCGATAAATTACAGCGATGCAGGAAAAAGAAAAAAGATAAAGAAAAAGAAAAAAGAAACCGAGTTTCAACCACCTACTTCAGCAGCTTCGATTCAAGAGATCTAGAATTCAGTACGTCTCTGAACATGTCACGATCCCCTGAAACCCTTTACCATTACAAACCATGAATCTTAGATTCTGTACCTGCTAGAGACTGCACTGTTTCTTTAACAACGGTTGTGCAGGGGTAATTTGCCCTAGATCATGCTCAACCGCTAGATTTTACCCCATAATATGTACCTTTTTTTATAGAGGCTGGATGATCCCATAACACCGATCTACGGCCTTCTTAAGGCCTCTTTAACAGATAAAATTAAAGTCTACCAGTGAGAGTGATTTGAACAAAGGAAATTCGGCACGGCAACTCAACCACAGTCTTAGAAATCGGAAAACTCTAAGAACATATTAGTACCACGTTCTAAACGAGACCACACGCTAACTGTCCCTATGAAAAATTCAATTTCCCATCCCAGAAATATGACAGGAGGCATCAATTTTCGAAGCGTTCAATATTCCACGATGCATCGTACGTCTATTGGCGTACAATGAAACCTAACTTTTCACTACTACGATATATATTTCATAATGTTTCGATTATTTTTCGGTTGGAACCGACCACAATGCACCATCAACCTTAAATAATAAATGTTGTTCATAACTCGCTAAAGTTATTCTTTTACATCAGCCATGAAACGCCAGAATCTAATTTCGAAAATAACGCCACCAAATAAAAAAATAATTAAATATTAATTATATATCTTATTAGTAATTGCGACGAAAATGTGATGAAATATGGTATTTTTATATTGTAATGGGAATATTTAAACATTTTTCTCTTATTTTGCTATCATTATCATTGTCTGAATGATATTGAATTTTCTTTAAATTAGAATTTAATCGAACAATCCAATTTTAAAATAAATTAACGCAGAAACATAAAAAAATATAAGCTAATAAAATAATAGTACACAAGTTTTAGAGATCTGTCTGTATATTTCTCAAATTTAAGCAATAAAGTATAAACATAACGTTATATTTTATATTGTATATAAAAACCATAAATTGCAGTGTTAAAAAAAAACATTGCATAAAATCTAATAAAAACAGAACAATTAAGTAAATTAGGAAATTTACTTCTAAATTTGGATATTTTTTCTATCCAAATTCAGAAGAAAGTACCAATTTTATTGAATTGTTTTGTGTTTATAAAAATGTATATTATATTTTTTTTAAATATATTATTACGGTTTTATAGAATACGTTATACTTATTGTTTAAATTGGAAAATTATATCCAGACTGATCACAGTATTATTATTTTATTAGCTTATATATTTTTAAATCTCAGCGTTAATTTATTTCAAAATCGAATTTTACGATTAAATTCAAATTTAAAGACGATTCGATATCATTCGAATAATGATATTAATAGCAAAATAGGGGAAAAATGTTTAAATATTCCCATTTTCTTTTACATATATAAACTTGTATATACATTTAAAAGAAAGAAAAATAGGTTGATCAGTAATAAAAATGTCAGTGGGAAATAATTTTATGTGCGGATTCGTTTCATACATATCGGTTTCTACTTTTCTTGACTGTTATAGATAATATATACTTATAATATTTATATATATATATATATATATATATATATATATATATATATATATATATATATATTGTAAATAATGTATAAGATTCTCCAGTTTCATTTAGTTCTTTAAACTTCTTTTGGAGACGCTTCGAGACTATGTTGGTCTCATACTAATGCCCTAACACTGAGAAGTAATTATTTATTTAGAATAGTGTGTTATTTAATTTATTCACTACAGAAACTCATTTTCTCACTGTTAGGCTATGAATATGAGACGAATATGGTCTCGAAACGTCGCCAAAAGAAGTTTAAAGAACTGACTGAAACTCCACAATCATAAGCGTGGAAACAACGATAACTTTTGAGCATCAACTAATCTCCCAGAAAGAACAGCACTATCATTGATCGCGACCACATAAAACCAAGATAGGTCATTAATTTATTGTAGGAAATGACAGAACAATCTTGGTTGATTTCCAGAGATGGGCATGCAACCTGCGATAAGCATTCACTTAGACGAGGGCATCGTATTAGTCCCGTTTAAGTATTAAAACAATTGCTAATGAAGTGAGTGGTTATTGGGAATCAGCAATTATCTTCATGAGGAATTCATGGCCAGAATCGAGAACAGTTTTTAAATAATTAGGAAGTCTCCACTCCTAAAGATGTGAGTATAAGCCGAAATCAATCAACACGCGACACCAATTATTCTTCTCCCATTAACCTTTAACTCGATCGATAATTCACGACTATGAGGGTCCATCAGGTAATTGCGCAAAGGGAAATATTAACGAGCTCCGGGAATCCTTGTTTCGAACTTGGCGATTCTCCCCGAGACGTCTCTGGAATTTGGAAGATAAATGGTAAAACTCATCGGCTTTGTTGTTTATCAGATCCGGGAATGCCTGAAATGTCTACAACATGGCTCGAAACATCCACACGGTGGCCCAGGCATCTGAGGTCTCGGAGTGCCTCCGCCGAAAATTTTAGAGAAAAAAAACAGAACAATAAAAAAAGTATGTTTACTCCAAATTATTACAAAGTGTCACATGTTAACATAAAATATGTTGACAACTCACAGGACAAAGTATTTCAAAATAATAAAAAATATACCCCCTCCCGCCATTATAATTTATAAAAATGTTCCAAAACCCGATGATGAAAATTATTATTTTCTTCATGTATAATTATATTCAGATCTTGTTCAAACAATGAACATTTTTATAACTTGTGTGTATATATATATATATATATATATATATATATGTACCTTCATTATAAAAGTAAATTACTGATTTTTTATGTAGGTAATTGAAGACATTTATTCGGTTAACAACCAAGGATTTATTTTAAAATCGAATATGATTGATCCTGGGGGATCTACACATCCTCTCACTAAGCTTTTATAAAGAGGGTCTCGTATATTGAGGGAGAAACTTGACGGTTGAGTCTGATCTCAGACAAATCACTTACACAACCGTTGTCTTAAAATTATTATGATCACTCTCTACCATGTACTGAACCCAATACTATCCTGTTAAATATTGATTGTTTTTGTCAGTTATTATAAAAGTTACTACAGACCATTTTCATATATCAATAAGTTTGTATAGAATTTGCACATAATTTTCTAAAAAGTGTTGTAATCGAGTTCATATGACAGGAAACATTTTATGACTCTTTTAAATTAAAATTTATTATATTTCTCTCATAAACACCATTTGTTATGAACCAAAATTAAGGGACAGCAATGGTAGAAAAGAAAAATTGAAACAAATATTCGGCTAATTAATATATTGAACTCTTAACGACTGTATGATGGGTATGTGTGTGGGTTTGTTTTTTAGAATAGAACAACCAGAAGAGATTATTGTAAAATTGTACCATTCATACAATGAATAATTATTAATGTTAACCAATATTGAACATTTTCTATGATGACTAAAATGGAGTGTTTAACCAGAACATAAAATTTCCATAACAGTCAAGATAAGTAAAAACCAATACATATGTAGGTATACGATATCAATCATCAGCAGCGATTTTATTTGGATTTTAACACTTCTCGAAAGAGAGTTGTAATCGTTTTGAGTTGGTACCAATCAACCGAAAATCACTTAAAGATTAACTCATTTAACATAAATGATTTAATCATCATAAACTTAAATATATAGACTGATACTAATTTATAAATATAAAGAGAAGACATATAAAGATAAAGATTGAATATTGATATTTCATACGGTACGTCAAATTATAATTTACAATAAAAGGTTTAATAAATTATAAATTTGTAATTATAATAATTTTTATTATACCGTACTCCTTAATGCTCTGCACCAACCAAGTTTTCGGTATTAGTCAGTATACAAAAACTCGACTTACAAACTCGCATATTGAAAGAAAATTTATGGTCGTGAGATAAACCTAAAGCAAATATATACTTATTATTTAATGTTCCATGTTTGTTTTATGGCAGGGATAAAAAAAACAAAACAAAACGAGTGCCTGGCGCCGGCCTGACCGCAAGAGCCTCGAGGTAGAAGTTCGGTAGCGGGTTCGACTTAGGCAAGAACTCATTTGAGGAGGCCCCCCAGGTACCTCAAATCCGAGTTTTTTTATTTCATTTTTCCCGTTTACTATCGATAAATCTCAGCTTGGCCAAAAGATAATATAGGGTTCCTAGCAGAGTCAATGAGGTATATTTCATCTCCGCTTCTTCCAGAACCTACACTTACCTCGTCCATTCCCTGTCTCCAAATCCTAAGGTTACGGTTATTTATACGCTGCCTCTACAGCTGTTACAAATCAGCTTGGTAAGTATCAATGAAGAGATAGAGCCAGGCTAAACAAATCTTCCAAGCCCCTGTCCAAATAAGTTATAAATTATGATTTAATTGAAAGGCTACGGATAGAATTTGAAATAAAGACGTTGCCAGGATGGGAGTAATGGTCCTCTATCCACTCTTCTCCTAATTGTATACAGGAAGGCATGGAGGATTTATTAGCCGTCATCGCGGTTGTAAACGTTATGGTATTCTGATCGGTAAATTACCGCTTCTAAGTATGGCACCACGGGCAGTGTCTGTTCGATAATTATTTTATCTTATTTGTATTTCAATTCAAAGAACGCTATAACCAAATAAAAAAAGATACTGAGAGCACTGCATTTCAGCGCTCAACCACTGAGCCACTCTGCTCCTAATATATATATATATATATATATATATATATATATATATATATATATATATATATATATATACACAAAAACATACATATTGAATAATATTAGTTGAACAGAAGATGGCCCGGGTGGAGGTCAAGAAAATTCTCTTATATAGGGAGAACTTTTTATTGGTATGCCGACGTTTCGACCCACATTGCTGGTATTCTTCAGGGATAAGATAAAATCTATGGTTGACACCAGACTAAAGGGTTTACGTTAACATCACCTTAACAATAAACAGTAATCCCTATATAAGAGAATTTTCCTGAGCTCCACCCGGACCATTTTCTTCCTCATATATATATATATACATATAAATGGTCAAGTACTATTATTCACTATACATATTTTTGTATACATAAGTGGCTCAGTGGTTGCCTTACCGAAGGTCCCTTGTCCAAATCCAGCTGAGGCAGATTTTATTTAATCTGTTAACAGTCGGGGAAGGATACTTTAGGGTACCTTATGGGGCTCACCCAGCCTCTATACATTGGATACCCAAAATAGGGGAATTTCTTCACTCGTAACGATATATTTTTAATTTAAACTAGTATGCTATTCATTAAAATCCTATTTTTTCATAGTTAGCTCAGGATTATAAGAACAATATAGACTGAAAACGTCACCAAAAGGAGTTTAACGAGGAGTTTTATGTATGGAGTTAACACAAATAGACTGAATCTGAAGAGCGGACACTAAAGCTTATTTACTAACAGTCAAGAAAAATAGATACCATTATGTATAATATACCGATTTAAACAAATATTGATCTTTTATATAAAATCGAACTATAATTTCAATATTTTTATTTTTTAAAGAGAAAAGATAGGCCCTCGACCGGGATTTGAACCCGGAACCTTTGTCTCACCGTGACATGAGACATGAGACAAAGGTTCCGGGTTCAAATCCCGGTCGAGGGCCTATCTTTTCTCTTTAAAAAATAAAAATATTTATAACTCATAAAAAAATGACTAATAATTATAAAAAATTAAATATAATTTCAATATATTTGAATAGTATCAATATCAAATACAATGAGTTGTTAAACACACAGTTTATGTGCATATGCGTCTAGTTAAATGCAATAAAAAAAAAACATTCATTTTAAGATTAATAAAGTAACTAAATTATGTGATATTATCTGCTTAAATATTTTATATTTTAATTCATTGCATATTCCTCCCTCACATTTCACTTTTCCACTCATCTTTTAACATTTCATAACTTGCTTTATTATAACTTAATAAAACTAATCAGTAAAATTTTAAATTTAATGAAATTGTGTGTATAATCGAATCAGAAGATAGTAGAAAGTTTATGCCTTATTTGCTCAGCTAAACCATTTGTATAAATTTTTTGTTAGCCACCTTTCAACCTTTTTTTAGCCTTGGGTACCTTTTTCATGTTCGTACCTACACTCTTTGAAACATAATTTTATTGTATTTATTCTTTAACAATAGGTTACACTTCGCTGTTTCTTAAATTTCATGTAATTAAAGAAAAATTCAAATACACACCTAAAGCAACCACAAAATATAACAACTCAAAAATACAAAACATTGATCAAACAAGATAAAGAAAATTTCAGCGGACGCTATTCTTATGATTTTAATATTAAGAAATTATCAATGAAACCTTCAAAACTCTGGGGAAAATATTTTTTTATCAAATACTCTCTGGATAAAAAAATCTTAAATATACTTGAGGAAATTAAATGAAACAATTACATGATGGGGTAAAGTGATGTAAATATTACATATGTATGCTTCTATGAGTTTTAAGTTATAATTTTTATTTTTATAAAAATTTATTTAGTACAAGTGATTTTACATATGATGTTATTAAGTTATATTCAAATACAATGTACATTTTTTAGCATAATTAATACTCTAAATTTAAATCACTTAAATAGTCAAGTCAAATATAATAAATTTCCATTAACTGTGACATAGAGAAAATACAATCTACATTTTTTAAAAGACTAATTTTGTGAATGATTAAAAATTTTTCTTTTGTGCCTATATAATTTTATCCAACGTATAAAATAAATGGATTTTCTTCATTAATTGAAGTATTCACAAAGTGAAGTGTTTCATTTAATAAAATTGTGGAATTAAATAATGCTTCACACACAATTCAGAAAATATTTGTGAACATTGGATTTCTATCAAAAAACTATAGCGAATTAGATAATAATTCGATAAAGTGTTCACAGATTAATAATAAAAAAATTGATATAAAATAAACTTAATATTTTATCACACAATCTGAATCAATGTTTAACCAATCACACTTATGTATCCTTTAATTCATATGAGATTAGAAGTAAGCTCACAGATATGGGTTACTTAATTAAGGAGAAAATAGATATTCAGTGAAATTATTAATTGCCTCTGTATTTTCAATAACAAGACAAAAAATTATCACTATATTTTAAAAAAAATTGTTTTTGAAACATCACATAGTCAAAGTATGTTTTATTTGTAGAAAGCTTTGCCATGGCTAAAAGGAAGATTACAAAGGTTTGAACAAAGAGTAAGAAATAAGGAGTGAGGTTTCAACGCGCTTTAGTAATGTTTATGTCTCAACATCAATGTAACTATAATTGAATTGCATATTATACAACAAAAATGTATCAATAAAATCTGTATTGATATAAAATAAATAATTTTTATTACAAACACTATCCATGAAATCTACAAAAGCCTTGATATTTCCTCGGTTGCCTATTTAAAAATTATTGTCCTCTGAGTTTTTCTTTTTTTAAAATTAAAGATCCTAGGATAATAAAAAAAAAAATAATCCGTTAACAACGTTTTAAGAAAGTGACTCACAAAATTGGAAGAGCTACATTTAGATTTAAACATTACATATGATTTCATGGTAAATAGGAACTAAATGCGCTAGTTTTTGATTACATAGAAAAATGTAAGCAAAGAATCGATTGATGGTGTCGGCATCGAACCTACTTTTCCACTAAGCCTTTTATTATTATTGTTATACTAATATATATATATATATATATATATATATATATATATATATATATATATATATATATATATATATAATATATACAATGCTATACTATAACGGCAGATGTATATATCTATATACATCTGTTTGTTTATGTACTAAACCTGTTTATTTATCCAAATAGAAATGAATTTTTATTAAATAATTCGTATGAATTAAAATAAAAAGTAGTTGGTAGGAAGAATATTTTCTAATACTATAGCATTTTATTTATGTTGAAATGTATTTAAAACTTGTAAAATTGACTATATTCACCACCAGCAGAATAATATATTTATTGTTAAGAAGGGTAAAAAAAGTAAATCTAGTAAGTTACAAAACTTTAAAACTGATTATTTTAATCCTTAGTTTTATTATATTTAAATTTATTAATTTAATGAGTGATTCCCTTCTGCTCTTTAAAATATATACAAAAATTTAGTAAAGACCAGAACAGAATACTCAGTGATCTCCAACAAGATGCTAGTTTTTGAATCATCCATTAAATGATTAAAAACAAAATTACTATTAAAAATGATTCTATAGTCTGCTAAGGTGGATAGTTTTAATCTTAATTTTTCTAATTACAGAATATTTGTAATTGAATAGATGAGTTGAATAAACATTAATAAACCATTAAATATATAACTTTTAAAATCGAGAAAATGGAAAACCCGATATAAAAAATCTATACTATCCATATAAATTATTAAATACTACACATTATACTATCCATTTTAAATACAAATTGTAATAATAGTTAAACAATTTGATAAGTTATGATAAGTATGATACTTAAATTCGAAATATCTTTTATTTATTAATTTATCTTACGCGAGTTTTACGTTACAATCACTAATAAACTTATTTAGTACAATTGATTATATATGTAGTTATATTTTAATTTACATTCGCATACATCAAAATTTTTTATGTTTATTAAGACAAGAAAATTAAAATCACTTATACTGTCAATTTGATAAAATACTTGTACCTATTATTTACAATTGTTTCGCATAGGTCAAGTAATTATGTAAAATTTAAAAATTATAATTGTTCTTGTATAACAAAATTGCTTAATACAAAACACTTCCGAAGCATTCCCTAACTGATTAAAGGCATATATCATTGATTGATCAGACCCGGAACATTTCAGTTGGTTTATCCTTCTCAATAATGAGGGGTCCTGAATATTTAAAACAATATTGATAGAGTTCGATTGACAAGCTTTTCTATAATTGATCCAGTTCCTTAATCAACTGGATGAATGAGACTCAACAGTAGAATCGTATAAAAAAAATACTTTAAATATATGTTGGTTTATAAAATAACCATTAACCAACAGTAGATCATCATTGCTTAAATCACACACACACACACACACACACGCTCATATGTATATAAAAAAAGAAAAAAACCTGGACCACTACAATGACGTGAACGAGTCTGGGGTTCAGTACAAGTTAGAAACTGAACCTTTTCAATTCCTAACACATACCTCATATATAACATATTTTATTTATTTTTTAAAATTCCTAACTGAAAGTAGGTGATATGTTTTAAATGTGGGATATAAACATAATGCATCAAATGAAATTTCCCTTAATTTTTAATCTAGGTTTAAGTATTTATATAAAGGAGAAAAATCGGATGGACAAGCCTGCAAAAATATAAAGAAAATGTATATATGAAAGAAAACTAAAAATATTAAACGCTAAGATTTCATGATTAAAATCTATATTATGGAACGGTAAATGACTTTTTTGTAATGTTAAATTGCATTGTTAATGCAATAAAAATAATACAATTGTTGAGGCGAAATTATTAAAAATAAAATAATAAAAATAATTTGAACATGTATTTACCATAACTATTAACATAACCCATATTTATATTTTTTAAATAAGTATTCATTTAATTTTTTTTAAAACTAAAGCCTTCTGTAGGTAGTTTTTCATGCTTTATGATGTATTTTGAAATAATGATAGATATTTTGATATATGATACGAATATATTTTACAATTTAAGAAAATAAAGTTCAATAAATTGGTTAAATTTATTTATTTTTTAGGGAACTATAGTACAAAAAAATGGAAAAATCATTTATCATTCGGAATATATATATTGCATTTTGTTGAATTATTATCTATGATTCAATACATAGCAAACATAGAAAATCTTTTAAAAAAATGCTTTCTTTAAATATAATTTATGAAAAAACGTATTGGGGGAAAATAAGATATATTGTTTATTTGTTAATTTAAATTAGATTAAATTTTTGAATGCGGTCCAATTTTTAAATAACTTAATCTTTCCAATAATTTGTATTTGAATATTGGTACTTAAGTTTATACTTTATTATTATAATGAAAAACTTTAAAACGTACTTATTGAGAACATATAATCATAATGAAGTGAATGAGCTATTTACAATTAAAAAAAAATAAAATTCTATAAATAGTAAGGAATATTTAAAATAATTCGCATAATTTCAAGATAAATTATTTTATTTTATTTTATTAGGCATTTAATAACAGGCAGAGAGTACAGGTAAATACAATTCAAAAGCAGTATTATTTATTTTTTTGTTGACATAAGGCTATGTTATCATGAATTAATTTCATTCATAATTATGTGTTATTAAGCTTATTAAAAAGGAAGAATTACGTCTAATTAATTTTTATGCATTATGTAAATTCCTTAAAAAGGTATGTAGTCACCTAAAGGTTTTTTTCTCTCATTACTATGTTATGATGCGATGACATGAACATTTTAACAACAGTTTCCTGACATTAAATAATTATTGTTCAAAAATGAGAACTATTTTTACGTTGTTTATTTAATGTACATCTTTTAATACAGCTTCAAATTTATGTCACAACGTTTAAGATATTCTTATTGTTTAAAAAAAATATATTTAGTAATTATTTATGTTTTTTTTCCCTTTTATGTAATATACAAAGCGATTAATTGAATTAATATATACAGTAGACTGTTATGTAAATTCAATGTTTATTTTGTATAATGTAACAATATAAATAGTAAACATAAACCCAATGTGTACACTTTAATGCTGACTAAATTACGGGAATTATCAATTCAAATTTTCTAACATAATTTGTATAAAATTTTAATAAATTATTCCTAAACAATATAATAAGTTTTGGTTTATTTTTTTTGAAATTTTAATCTGTCATAACGAATGGCACATGCCTCCATTAAGTTGTCATGTCAAAATATTTTAGCAACTCAATTTTCTATATAGAAAATTATTTCTACATAATTTGAGACAAGTTATTTTTTATATATAAAATACTAATAGAAATAGTATAACACAGTATCTTTCAATAATTTTCTTTAATCTCTAGCAATGACAATAAAAAATATGTATTTAATTATTAACAAAAAAAATGTTACAATGTAATTATTTAATATTTAATAAAGATACATAAGCACACCACAGGAGTGACGGCCATGAGAGTTAATATTAATGCTCTCTCAGTATATTGATTGTGAACATTAATATTTTTTTATTATTTTTAACATTAGATTGTTAACCTTTGTTTTCCCGATTCTGGTTCCAGTCAGATTGACAGTTAAATATTAAACTAATAAAAATCCAACAAAAAAGTTTATAACCAAGTTTTGGTAAGAAAAATATATACATTTTTTGTCAAAATATAAACGCATCTCAATGCAATGCTATAAAAATTACGACGAAAATTCATTTTATACCTAGGTGAATTTTGTTATGTTTGAAATTTTTATTTGTTTTAGGAATTTTTTTATTTGATTTTTTTCTAGATACAAAATTTGGTTATATTTCCAATCGCATTAAATATATAAATATATATTTTATTTTTAAATAAATGTAAATCTATGAAAAAATAGTTATAAAATACCTTTAGCAACGCGACTATGAAATAAAAGTGTTTCTAAAAAAAAATTCTACATTCTAATGACTTATAAATTATTTTCTAGATACTTTTGTATCTAATAAAAAGCCATTTATTTACACAATTATTTGAAATTTCGCCAAATACACGATTATAAAATTTGATTAATAATATATTTTATGTTTGCCGGAATTCACTTTGAGGTATTGGCATCAAGTGGCAAGTAAACTTGGTTTTCATAATTAATTTTAATACTTTCATATTTAATATTTACATAATATGTCTAAAAATAATTAAATTAACAATAGGGTGTTTGTCTATAGCAACATAGAATCTAATAACCATAGATTTAAGAAATGTGAGATAATATTGCATTAGCATAGCTGTATTTCATATTATTTTAACTTTTAATAAGGCATTCATTTTATGAATTATTTCATTTTTGGGGATTTTTTTTTTACTAACAACGATTCTATTGAGCTTTAGCCGTATTTTAACTCAAGTTATAACTAAGAAGTTAACTGAAATAAACTTCATTATAAAATTAATAAATAAAAATAAGTATCTTAAATTTGACTGTAAAATAAAATATAATACATAACTTATTCTTGTAAGTTTTCCGAATTAATGTCTATTTATATCTATAAACCGCTTTCAATGAAGTCCAAATTGTTTTTTCATTACTTATATTAAAGTATTTTTTCAAAATGTATAGTTTTAATACTTTGTTTTAGGAATTTCAAACTTTAATATAAATTCTGATGCAATTTAAGGTAACGGTTAAAGTATGTAGTAATAATAAAGCTTATCTGTGATATAAATAATTAAGAAATTGATCAATATTATATAACAATTAGGAAAGTATTAATTATTTTTACTAATCCAAATTATTAGATAAACTCAACGGCATTTCTTATTCCTTTTAGTTTTATTTTTTACATAATTTAAGATAACATTTCTAGAAATCAATAACATTACTCGAAATCATAATAAACAGTATTTCTTCAGATCAAACAGATTAAAGTAACGCCGATTCCAAAGCGCATCATATTTCAAAGAACCTCCATAAGTCTTAATCCTTACGGAAACATATATAAATGTCTTTAGAACATTACTACAAACATATACAGTATTGCATATAATATAAGTTGTGTTTATAATTATTAATAAAATTAAATACACAAATAATATTTATACTATACTTAAACAAAGATATGATAAATCATCTAATTTGTCTACATCGGAAGCCGTGATCGCTTTCATTCCATGATTCTTTTAGAAGACGAAGCGAATCTTTTAACCAAAATAATCATGTTTACATCATAATTAACATAAATGCATTTAGAACGAATAATACCAAATTATTGTTTACAGTTTATTGTATAAAGAAATAAAAATAATATTCAAGTATTCCGAAAAATGATATATCTCTTAGCGCGTTGTTAACCGAAAACGGAATTTTTCTTCCAATTATTTACTGTTTTGTTCCAAAAACGTTTTCGAAATTTAGAGTACTTTTAACGCCATATTTTTTACATAATGCAATAATGGTTTGATCTCATTTAAAACCATTTTACACTCTTTCCTAACAGAAAACTTATCTGTTTTTTTCTTGATTAATTACTTGATTTAAAAATAAAACATAGCAGTAGGCTTTGTTTAAATAAATAGAAATCTATTTCTTCGTTAAACCAGAACCGTTGAAAGAAAAACTGTTAAATTGTGTTTAAAATTATTTAGTTAATACGGTTAAAAGATATTAAAATAATATTAAGTTTATTTAGCTACTGCCCAAGGGTAGTTTTTTATTTATTATAAACTAACCGCTTTTATATCTTAAAGAAGGTAATTATGACTCTATTATATAAAAAATATGTTAATAAGGTATTACGTATTGAAAATATAAAATATAACAATACGATTTTCGACCTCCGTTTTTCTTTATACTCTTAACATTCTGGGCCGGCATGGAAAAACATTAATATCTAATCTAATTGTTATCGTTGAGTTTGTGAAATAATGTTATTGTAATATAGTCTGTAGGTAGTTTATAAATAATTATGATAGATATGATTCTAAAATTTAAAGTTTAGTTTGAGATATTGAGCAATCAGTAAATCATTATTAAGTTATATAAAGTGATAATGACAATTATGTCTAGATAAAGAGAGTTTTAAAAAAACTAAAAAGTGGGTTAGTGCAATATTTTACATAAGAAAATATTTAAGACGGAAATAGAATTTTCTTATTATCATTTATTTTAGAAACTGTTACACTTGTAATACATAATGAAGGCTTATTATATTTTCAATATGAAAACTTGATTAAGAAGTTTATTGATATATTCTTAATTCGATATTATTGCATCATGAATTAATTAAATTTATTTTTAAATATTCTAAGATGTAAAAAAAAATGTAGTGTATATATCTGTGTTACTTATTTACTATTATTCAGAAAAGTAATAATGAATATTTAGACAGAAATTAACTAACATCTTAAACGGAACACATAACTTAAAATTAATTCCCTTAAGCATTATAAATAAACATTTATGCGCATTTTCACTGTATAAAATGAATTATATAACTAAGGAAAATAAGCGGAGAATGTTTGTTTTAATTAGGAAAATTGTAGTACAATGTTTAGCTATTCAATTTTTTATTTCCCTTTCATTTCTAGGTCATTATGGCTGAACAAATAATGTTAAATAATAACGGGAAAGTAATTAAACGTAAAAATGTATTGCTTTCAGTTATTTTTTATTACATCATTGTTAATGATATGAACAATAGTATAGCGTATAAGACGGAATTGTTAATCGTGAATTAGAACAGACGATTCGGATCAGTACAAGCGACTGGTTACAGAAGTACAATTTATACGAAGATCGTGCTCTGATGTGTGTTATTATACCGCGAATTGAACCGGTAACATCCAATAGATGAATTCGAAGCGTGTAATACGGAAGGATAACCTACCCATTTTCCATTATAATTATAGTAATTATTCATAAGGAGGAAACGACACAGAAGACTTTCTTACTAGCAAAGAAGCCATCGGGTAATTGAAATAACTGCGTTACAAGGAAATAACTCAATAAAGCCAAATAATAATAAAAAAAACAAAACATAAAACTATAAGTCTTAAATAATTATTCATCACTTGAAAAAAAAAATCAAATAAAAACGGCAACACAATACGGTATTTATCACGGTAAACAATATCACTATAACTCAATTAAATTATTTATAAAATATTTACCAAATAGTACCCTCAATTTATAATTATTATTTATAAAAGAATATGATCAAAATTAAAATTTGCTTTTTTAAAAAAATAAATATTCGGTGATTTGTGATTATTTCTATAATTGTATTGTCACAAAACCGACAAAGAATCTTTGTAATGTTTAAATAATTTTTAATTAGACGGATAGAATATATAAACAAAGAATTTGGAAAGACATTGAATTTGAAATATATTAAATATTCATAAATAATAGTGTGTGTACTATTTGTCTTATAAACACACACAGGATTTCCTAAATTATATTTAATTTATGCTCATAATAATGAGCTTATATATAAGCTCTTTTTTAAAAATTATTTTTGTTAAATGATTTTTAGAATTGAATTTTTTTATAATTTTATTTAATTTCTTTTAAATTTGTCTATTATTTCTTGTAAAAGTTATGCAAGTACCCATAAAGTTTACGAAAATGAGCATTATCCAATTTCCAAGGCGGATTTCCTTCGACGAATAGGAATGCTTGAAATGCAGATAAGGAGGGAACGGGTGATTGTGCGCCGGGAGAAATTTACTGGACAAGGCATCGGCCTACTGGTCTTAGTCGTTCGGCTCCCGGCGTCCGAGGGGCATTTCAAAACATAAACTATATAAAATATATGTTTGTATATTATATGTATAAATATATTATGTTATATGTTAAGGAAGAATACAAGTTTTTTTTTTAAATTAACAACCGGTCACTTGTAATGTAAATATGTTGATCGGTATTTAAATCAAGATACAGATCGACGAAGAGAGAATTATTATATTAAAAGTAGTATATTTTTAAAAGGATGTTGACCAAAGCGGAAACGTCATCATGAGACCGTGACAAGGACTTTCGGTCGTAAACAAACACGGCTCCGGGTAACAACGATATCCACTGTGTTTACATAGCGGCATGAGAGCGACTTGGGAGTGCCACTGAGAAACACCTTGTAAATATGTAAAATTTACATACCTCATATAAGCTGTGAAAGAAGGGTTATTGGATGTACACTGGGAATCGGGAACACTGGCACAAAACACTGTCACACATGTAAGAAATCGGCTTACCTCCCGGACTTTGTGATGACCATCTCAGTACCCAGCTTGTGGAATTTCTCCCAGAGCTCCTTTCCTTCGAGGGTGACCTTGGGGTCGTCGACGATGCCGTCGTCTTCCGGCTGAAGAGGCCTCAGCATGGCCGGGTGTTGGAGGACGTCCTCTGCCGTGGTGTAGGGGTGCTTGGGCAGCGGGTAGCAGGGGATCGGAAGAGGGTAGCTCGGCCCTGGCTGTGGGGTGAGTAGGCTACTCACGCTGAAGTCTGTCGGCCGGTGAAGAAGGTACGCTTGGTAGGACATGGCCTGCGTGGCTTGCGGTTCCTGGCTCTCGTACCTCATCTGGGACACTCGAGCTCCGCTTCGAGCCGGCCCCACCGCGGGAGTGAGGCCGTCACCTCCCCCCCTCCACCAGCTGCCTCGAGCCGATTGGCTGACGTTCCGGCCAATCCCTGGCCGCCACAGACCCACACCCGCCCCCCTCCTCCCCTAACACCCTTATCTCATTAAATATCCACTATTATGTACCCCCTCCCCGATCCCTTGATTCTCCAAACATCACCCCTGCTTTACTATTTATATTTTTAACTCTTAACCTTTCAGAGGCCCGGTGCAGCGGCTCTTCTCTCCTTCCCAGCCATAAATATTGATACTTGGATCGATGCTAGTGTCCGTTTCTTTTTAACATTTTTTTCTCTTTTTTTCCCGCCTTTGCTTGCCTCACTGTTTTCCGCTCTCACTTTAGTTTATTGATGTTCTCCTTGCTCTCTGTGTCGTTTGGAAGACCATAATTATTATTGGAAGGATAATGATGAATTAAGTTGATTATCGAGGAAGATCTCTTATTTGTTTTGGCATCTGTTGCGCAGGTTGTCCTTTCGAGTTGTCACAACTTTTAACTTTTCATTAGTTTCTTTTTAATATTCTCGAAAATATAATAAATCCCGGAAACTTGTTTCATTCCAGTTTTAATATATATGTATTAAATATTTATTTAATACACATAATGAATAAACTAAGATTTTGTCTATCTGTAACTACAATTTGCTTCCCTATCCAATTCTTTTTACAAAATGTTTACCTCATTGCTATGAAAACTAGTATGAAGAACAAATAACATGTCTCGAAAATCAACTTATTGAATCAGGCTTAGTAAATAATCAGTATCGTTTCCATCCATCGTATAAATGCTAACATAAATACAAACTGATACCTATGTTTTGTAGCAAGATCTCTTATTTATGTGATCCGCAGGTTATCTGCGTCACAAGTCACAAGTTTTAACTTATATTATTTTGCTTTTTATTATTCTTGAAAATAAAAATATTCGCGAACTTTAGGATGGAAACAAGATTTCTGTAATCGTTTCACCAAATAAATAAACGTTTCGGCAAACATAAACCATCATTTATACTTTGAATTGTTAGTTGAAACGTTAATTTTTTTGCGAAATGATCACAAAAATATACACATTTCCCAAAAAGAAACTCTATTTTTCATACTAAAGCTCACGATAACAATTATTTTTGGAGACTATGAAAAAGTAAGCTTGCGGAACTGACACTCGCATAATTAGCGTTATGTGATGGTTTTAACTAACGAGTTTTAACTTTTCATTGGTTTACTTTTTAATATTTTCGTAAATAAAAACAATCTTGAGTTTCACTATGGAAATAAAGCGTTGTGTAATTATGGAAAATGTTTATATTTCGGTATTCATTTCATCAAGAAAGGAGCGTTTCGACCAACATTTTGAAGTATTTTTTTTTTTTAATATTTTGTTTTATTTTATTTTAAAATATATACAAATTTTAAAACATTGTTGAGATAATCCCTTACAATGAAAGTGAGTTCACACTACAACGGTTACGGATTAATATGTTTTTGTTGTTGGTAAAATTTAAAAGACCAACAGAAAAGAGAGTACATAAGATTTACTTAAGACAAAATTTATGTATAACATATTACAAAATGTATATTATTTATAATAGTATGTGTTTTGTTCGTTTGTGTCTGTATTTTGGTGTTGTTGTTTTTGTATAATTTCCTATTTCTTGTATGAGTGTGTTGAATGAAAGTTGGCATGAGGTGAAGAATCTGAGGGTTTGTTGGTGTATGAATTTTTGTATTGTTGGGATGTCCAGTTCTTTGTGCATTGTGGTGATTTGGGTATATATTGGATAGTTTTTTATGATTCTTAGACATTTGTTTTGGAAGATCTGTATTTTGTTAATGTGTGTTTAGCTAGCTAAACTCCAGACTGGGCATGCGTTAAGTTATCATTGGCCTAATGACTCCCTTATATAATATTTTCTTATTTTTTTTCAGATAATTTTGACTTTTTGTTGAAGTACGGATACATTTTGTATAATATTCTGCGGGCACTATTCAGTTTATTATTGATATGATTGTTGAATAGTAGTTTGCGGTGTAAAGAAATTCCTAAATATTTAATATGATTTGAAATAGGTATTGAGATATTGTTAACTAGTATGGTAGAGGGGAGTATAGGTCTTCGTTTTGTGAAAATTATAGCTTCGGTTTTGTCAGTATTTGTATTGAGTGCCCATTTTTTCAGATATTTGTTAATTTTGCAAAATGCTTCCTGTAGTCTTTTAATTATTGCAGTTATCTTTTACGACGATGACAGTATTGCTGTGTCATGAGCGAACAGTGCGATATCTACATTATTGTTTTTTGGGATGTCATTAATAAACAAATTAAATAATGTAGGGCTGACAGGAACCTTGTGGTAGACCCGCATTTGTGTATCTATTTGTTGAGTGGCTATTGTTTGATGAAATAAAGAATGTTCTGTTAGTTAAGAATGCGTGTATTGTTAGAATTAAGTATCTTGGGATATTGTATAGTATTAATTTGTAGATGAGGAATTGAGGGGAGATCCTGTCGAATGATTTTTCTATGTCAATGAGGATCATGCCTGTATGTTTTCTTAGGTTGAAATTTTTAGTGATTATGTCAACCACTCACGCCAATTGACCGGTTGTAGAGTGAAAGTGCCGAAAGCCAAATTGTTCATTTATTAATATATTGTTATCAGTTATTTTGAAGTATGGATGATAATATAACCTAAACAGTATGTATAAGTCGGTCCTTCAATCTATACACAGTCAGTAATAGTTATTGTATACCGTACTGTAATAAAAAAAATTTATTTTCGAGAATATTAAAAATGATACGAATGAAATGTTGAAACTTGTTGAGCCTTAACTGCAAGCGACAACCTGCGGATATAATACCCAAATAACAGATCTGCTCGTTAATCGACTTAAGTAATCACATTTAATCCGCCCGTCGGCTTTGTAAATGAGCATTATCCTTTTCATCCGACACCAGACTGAGTTGAGGAGCATTAGTGTCATTTAGAAATAGTTTAAACTATATATTAAAAGATAATATGTTTAAAACGAAATCGTTATTTTAAAGGACTTAATATTCTGGAACCGAAACCTAATGTAATATTAGTTGTACTTAAATTTAAGAAATTATGTATTTAAAACAAATTAGTTGCGATATATGAAGATAAATCTAAGATTTTGTCCGTTTTTAACTAATATTGGCTTCCCTACGTTATTCATTTTAAAAATATTTACTCATTGCTATGGTAAACAATGAAAAACTAATCCTCAATAATAAATACCTCGTTACAATAAAAAAAAAGTACAGATTTTGCTCGATAAACAGTTTAATTCATCTTTTCATCAGGACATAGCTCGAAGCGACAGCCTGCGAAACTTATACCCAGATGTGATTTTTAATATGAATCATATAGGGAAGGCGATAGTACAAACGGCCAAAATTTTATTTTAATCATAATATATAGCAACGATTTTTTTTGAACATATTATTTTCTAAAATATAACTAATTCTAAATCGCACAAAGGTTCCTCAACTCTGTCATATTTTTAGTTTATATTTTGAACTAAAATATCACAGATTATATATATGATTATGTATATACATGATTATAATATGCCTGGATTCATTATGCACTTTGGCACGACATGAACGAAAAAAAACAGTTTCCTTGTATTATGATTGTATTTTAACAAATCATTTTACTACATCCGGCTATATCTGTAAATATTATTAGGTTACAATAGATTCTTAAATATAAATATTTAGCTGAATTTATTGCTTCAATAGAATTTCTTCTTACATGAACTTTATAGTTCATATTTTTTTACGATTCCGATTCTGAATTTGCCAATTTAGAAATTTCTTCGCAATTTCCATTTATCAAGAAACTGTTTTATCAATGGACACCCCTTATGGTCAGAAGAAATGTAACTCCACCATTTTATAAACTAATAATGAATAAAAAAATAAATAAATAAGACCTGGGATGGTACCATGGAGATTAATTATTTAAAAGATTAGTAGTAATAGCTAAATCATATCGATTCTTAGGAATATAAAAGGACTCATTAGACAAATAAAATGATAATTATTCTGCAGGTTGTCCCTTACAGTTGATTCACAACAAGTTTTATTTAACTATCCATTCGTTTGCCTTTTAATATTTACAAAAAATATAAGTTGTCGTTAGCTTTGGTATGGAAAAGAGAATGTAATTATGAAACATGTGTATATTTCGGAAATTATTTCATCTAGAAATGAACGTTTGCACAAACATATATCATCTATACTCCGAAATGTTTTTTTTTTTTTTTAGATTAATTTATTGATATTTACAACTGTAATAATATTACAACAAGTAAATCTGCTTTATGAACAAATGACATGAAAATAAAAATAAAACACTTGTGAAGAAACTACACATCGGTAGCACTCCAATATAGTTCTATAGTAGAAGGTCTCCAGCCCATCTTCTTTTCAGACGCCTCGGAGGGTTATCAGGAATAGTATGGGAAGCAAGTTGAATAGCGGATTCAAGTGTGTATGGAGCTTGCCATGGAAGGATAGGTATCTAGTTTGGGCCAAATAAGCATCATATGGGATATTAAGATCATGATGGATGAGTTTGTTCGTGACGTAATAAGGAGCATTGAGGATTTTACGAAGGATTTTGGATTGTAAGGATTGGATACGAGATGAATTGGATGGTTTAGTAGAGCCCAAAGCTCAACTCCGTTTGTCCAAATAGGTCTGATAACTGTCATGTAAATGAGTCTTTTGTATTTAATTGGGAGCTTAGAACGTTTGTCCAGTATATGTTGATGTAGGCGAAAACGTCGAGCAGTTTCTTGTCTTTTCAGTTTTGTATGGGGACGAAATATTAGTTGAAACATTTTTATGTCTTGATGAAGTGATTACCGAAATCAACTCATTTCCCTTAATTGCATTTTTTTTCACACTAAAGCTCACGATAACTTGTATTTTTTCAAAATATTAAAAATGAAACGAATAAACAGTGAAAACTTGTAACTCAACTCGAAGAGACAACCAAAAACAAAATTATAATTAGCCTCCAAAAAAGGTAGAAATGAATTGATTTTAGTAAAATAATTTATTTGCTATTCGGGAACAAAAACGACTGTAGCTTTGGAATAACAATTAATAAAGAATAAAATTAAATGTTTCCGATTATTTTTCGAAGAATAAAACTCAATACCCGTAAATGCAACTTTCCCTTTGGTACAAAGACCTACACTAAATTAAAACTCAAAATTATAGATAAAAAATACTAACATAAAACAGATGCACTGATTTAAACAGTCTGGTAACAAAGTTTTTTTGGACAATGAAAAAAAAAATATGACATGCATTTATAACCAATTTAAATAAAATTTTCGAGTAAAATTATAGTAGAAATTAAAAGAATAGAATCATAGTTGATCCCTAGGATAATTAATTTAGATATTAATTATTTAGTAATGCACTTTCAGAGGCATCTATACTTGGTTTACTAATTGTTAGGACATTTTTAGAATTATATAAAAAAAAACTTTTTAATGTAATTGTTCTCTTTGCAAGTAATTGACTTATAACTTATTGAGTTATATACGATGTTTGTATGATGCGCAATGTTTAATTTTAACAATTGAAAACGACTTCATTGTTGAAACGTTTTTAAAACAATAAATATTTGTTATTATTTTATAAATAAATATAAATATATTATTTAGACTGGAAACTGGTTTCCTTGCTTGATCATTATTAATAAAAGATTGCAGTCGAGTGTAGTATTGAAAAGTATTGAGGCAAATATTGTCTGACTTAATTTAAAATAATGTTAAGCGTTTTAAAAATATTTTTTAATAAATTTAAAGTATTACAATTATTTATTAGTTACCATTAAGATGAGAGCTGGACTGTTTACATTAACACGCATGAAACAAACAAAAAATACGTCAATTCGAAATTTACAAATAATTTTATCGGATTGTACTAGATTCAAGGCTGGATAATACTTATATAATTAATATTATTATATGTGGCATCACCAAAATATCCCGTAAAGAAAGATTGGGAGGTCTCCAATAGTACCAAATGATTTTCCATCACACTAAGATTTTCTATTTACTTAACTGATTACTAATACTTATCTATATATTAACTTAATTTAAAAAAAAACACGTAGCAACATTATTTTGACCAATTTAGCTTGTTAGGATTCTATTTAATTACTATCTGTGAAACCGACACGGTATATAACATATTAAATATTATATAGAGAGGTAATAAATATTTTTTATTTCTTCCTATTTTATTTATAATTGTTATTCCAAAGTGTTCTGATAGATTCTTCAATTAGGGTTTGTATTTTTTAAAAATTGTATTGTTTGTTTTACAGCTCTAAAAATCTTCTTTTTTTTTTTAATATTTTGTTTTATTTTATTTTAAATTATATACATATTTTTAAACATTGGTGGGATAATCCCTTACAATGAAAATGATTTTACATAGAATGGTTGTTACAGGTTAATAAGTTTTTGTTGTTAGTAAAATTAAAAACCCAACAGAAAAAAGAAGTACACAGTATTACTAATTAATACAAACTTTATATATAAGAGCATTTATATATATAAGAATATATATATAACATTGTTGTTATATATAACATATAAGAACTAAAAATCTTTCATAATCAAGTAAATATATATGAGGCTCAACCTCATACATTCGCGTATTTTTCATATATTCGCGTGATATTATTGGTTACAAATTTAACGGTTTTGTTTGTACGGAAAAAAAGTTTTAAATGTGCTAGTTGTGGAGGGTATTGTGGAAATTTATGGGTTCAGAAATAGAACGAAGTAGATCTAAAATCGGGCGATTTTCAGCCAAAATCGTCAACATAATTTTAAACTTAAGTTGAATTTCGATTTTATAAGTAGGTAACTTTACTTTTATTATAGACTTTATTTTCAACCGGCATTAATTCATATTTGACTTCTATTATAATTATAAATAAATACATTATAGAAAATATGAAATATTTATTTATTTACAAAAACCAGAAATCAGTATTTTAGAATTATTACCAGTAGTAGACTGGTAAATAAAGCTTCTCCTGGCGGATACATCTTAAAAGTAAGCTCTAGATACATATTTATGACTTATTTATTTATATGTTAGTTTATGTTTGTGTTGTGTTATTTCTTATTAAATGCATTTCAATAAAAATCACCAGAACTATGTCTTATCTACCGAAAAAAAAAAATTAAAAAAAGGGAAACATATTTTATTTTCAATATATTTGCCGAACTGAGGTTAGATAATTTCAATAGTTTGTACTTGCCTTTAATCTGATCTCGATGATACAACTATTACTGGTCTGTCCAATTAAAATAAAACAACTATTTTTTATACGGAATTTCCATCTTTTTTTTTATCTATCTTCCAGATTTATTTGATATCATGAATCTTCGTCAATTACTGCATCAGATTCTCTAGTTTTATTGACGATATACTTCTGGTTTCTCGGGAATACAAATGAACCTTAAATATTTAATTTTTTTTTCTCGAGTACTTCAAGCCACGTCAGGAAAGATAGCAACATATGCCCATGTGACGACAGTATGTGACAGATTAAACATCTGGCGATCCATTGGATGCTCTGAATATGGCGGTGGTAGATTATTCAAGCTGATAATATTAAAATATGAACGGTGGAGAGAAGCTTAACAACTTTATTGAAGATTTTAATGCACCTCTCGACCATAATTAATTTAAAATCTTATATCGATAGAATGTTTTATGCCAACAAAAAAGAAAAAAAAAAGAAAAAAAAAAAAAAAAAAAAAGGTATCTGTTCCGCAGGTTGTCGCTTCATGCCGAGTCGAAACAAGTTTAAAAACTTGTTAAAGCTTTAGTATGGAAAAGAGAGTGTAATATCATTTCATCAAGAAATAAAAGTTTCAACTAACATTTTGAAGTATAGAAGATTTATTTCTAGATGAAATGGTTACCGAAGGATACAGATTGCCATAACCTTTTCCATACTAAACCTCATGGTAACATGTATTTTTGGAAAATATTAAAAGGGAAACGAATGAAAAGTTAAAGCTTGTTTTGACTTTACTCGAAGTGACAACCTGCGGAATAAATACCAAAAAAAGTTTGAATGTATTTAATTGACTATATAGCGCGTCGATATGTGTGTTAGTTATTTGTGTAACACTTGAGATGAAATATTATATTTTATTTAAAATACATTAATGATTTTCCCTAATAAATGGATGATATTTTATTTAAACCTGACAATTTAAATAATAATTTCAACTAGTCGATTTGTGTTATTAATGATTCAGGGTTTACATCTGATATAAATAAAGTTCATTAGTGCACAGAAATTGTTTAATATTTGTTTACAGTCACGAATAGGAGAATAAAAATAATTATTTCATTTTTTCCACAATTTTCAAACTATGCCTAAAAAATAATTATTAGAATTTTTATATTCATCTCCTGGAATTTACATCACTTTTTTATATTATTAGTTCAACATATGGACAAGTTCAATTGATGGTTCTGAAAAATTTATTTTCTATCGAGTAAAATTGGAGTTTTCATGAAAAATCCACCTAGATCCTACCTGTACATAATACTATATAAAAATGATAAAACCACTTTATTATTTTTAAATTATGTTCTGTTTCAAATAACGAATTGAAAAGTAATAAATTATAATATATATATATATATATATATATATATATATATATATATATATATATATATATAGAAATAATGCATACAACACCAACCCAGATATTTATAAATAATATTCATAGACTCACCAATAACCATCGATTTAATACTGAAAGAAAAAATTTAAAGTACAATAGCATTATTTACTATATTATAGCAAAATAAAAGTATAATTCTCAATCAATCCATTACAAATGGTCAAGATTTTGTATACATATAATCGTAAAAATTTTCTATATTATAATTCGTTACTGCAATATTATTTGCAGTAATATTATTATTTATATAAATATTATTATTGCCATTTGATTGGGCAAGATATGCTTCTAATATTTTCGGTATAATATTATAATCCGATCCTAAATATCAACAATTTGTTTATAAAAACAAAAAAAAGTACCTAAAGAAAAATCCTTATTAAAGAATAATTTATATTAATCGACTTAACAAAGAAATAGTTAATAATGTTATACACGCTGAAACATTCTATTAATCCATTATCCCTTTCATAGTGTAAAACTAGCCAAGGGTGGATTTAGGGGGGCACGGGGCCATGTGCCCCCCCAGACAGTTTTTGCGTATTGTGGAGAATCCATTATAGTACATAATTACAGTCAAATCACATGATCATAGTTGTTAAAATAACAGAAATAACATGAGTGAAACCATTGTTTTGATATTTTAATAAACCTTTGAAATCTTTCTATAGATACTAAAAGTTTATTTCTAAGTTATTGTTGTTTTTTTCCCGTCTGCCCGTTGTGACCCCCCCAGAAAAAACTCCTGGATCCGCTCTTGAAACTAGCCTTTCTTTTTTTTTTTTTTTGTATAAACGTTTTAAATATCATAGAAACGTCCATTTTACATGCAAAACCAGTCAGTAAATACCCCATATCAAATAAATAGATAAAAACTGTTTAGTAACGCCATAATCGGATTTCTTGGTGCTTAAGTTGGGTATTTTTCGTTTAATCCTCGTATCTATTTTTATATTAAAATAAAACACATGTTATGAGGAAAATAATTAAATTTAATAACAGTTATTCTAAGTCCAAAATGTAGATATGTGATTTATAATAATCTCAAAAAGATTTTTGTCTTTATAACTCTGTCTCCACATAGATTCACACAGATCCAATAGGGATCTTTTAGTCTTCAACCTTATTTCTTCTTTTGGCTGCAGCCCATAGTGACTCAATTGAATGCGTGTGCACTCCAGTCGTCGGATCCACAAAATGTTCTGAATGGTTGACTGTACAATGTTTGTACTCATAACCGACTATTTTTTCTATTTTTGAGTAGGCCTTCCATAAGTCAGACATGATAATTGTTTGGGGATCAATACATTCTAATAGTGTGGTTTCATTCCTGTTAGGTACTGCTGTTGTTTCCCGGCATACCCCACCGAAAAAACAATATTGTGGATATACTCGACCTGCATTATATTTTCGTCTGCAGGAACAGGATTCATTTCTACAGTCATCACATTTCCTCCTATTCTGATGAGAGAATCTGCGCAAACTTCCCTTAAATAATTCTTCGGATTGGTAGCAGTTTACACAGACATAGTTAATTCATCTTTACAAAATAACCTGGTTGTATATTTTTTGGTCCAAGCATAAACGAATGTCAAATCAGTATTTAATGGAACTTCAGAACCAGTAAACCACGTACCTTCTCTAATGCCACTTTCCATTCGGCAACTGACCTTGTGACATCTCCATCAGTAACCATTCATCCTCTTGTATAACTTCATTTTGTGTCCATTTCGGCCTTGTGTTTCTTTATGAAGTAGGCCTATATCCTTTAGATAATTAATTGTATAATCCAAATCTTTAAATTCCTCATATATCTTATACAGATCCATTATACAAATTGCAAATACTACACGTAGACATGTCTTTTATTAAATAGTTAATTTAATCATACGTATATATTTCTAACCATAAATTAGAGATGCGGGGATTAAACGAAAAAGACCCCTTAAGTGGTTTTCACTCCTTGCAATTGTGAGTTAAAAGTTTTAAGAATGGAAATATTTTCGTATCTAAATTTTTTTCTGCCCGAAACAGCTTGAAAGATGTTAAGAGAAATAAATAATAGTACTTTTCTTTCGGAAGATCCTGAATGCAAAGACAGTCGACAATGACACAAATAAATAAATATATCGCATGTAATAATATATAAACATTTTCAAAAAGAACGAAAATCGTTCTCAGTAGTCGAAAATACCATTTTCACATTTTGATTGTTGGACACATTGTTAGACAATTATTGTTTATTTCTTCTTTTTTTTTAACGATTATATTTATAAATTATTTTTATCAATTAAATCATAATTGCGAGAACACGGGGATATGGGATCGGTGAAGAGAATGGATTTGTCTGGCCGTGTTACGAGCCAGGCTAGCTCAGTTGCCAGAGCACCGCGACGAAGACATGGGAGACCCGGGTTCGAGTCACGGTCCTGGACAAATCTGTTCTCTTCAAAATAAAAATATTTAAAAATTATAAAAATAGAATAAATTTGTTAGGGGAAATTTCTTAAAGAACAAAGTTAAAGAGATTCGTAGTTTTACTGGCTATAAGACATGTTAGTGGAAAACCCAAGATTCGATAGTCACTGTGATGCAAATAACAGAAAATGTCCATAAAGAATAGCTCTACAGTATTCTCTAGCGCAGGGGTTTCCAAACTTTTTTGTACCACGCCCCCCTTTTGTTGAAATGAATGCTTCTCGCGCCCCCCCTTAACAATAAATTGTGTGGGCCTAGGAACAAAACAAAAAAGTATTACATCGAAAACAAAACATTTATTTATACTGCCATAAGGTACAACAATATCAGTTTTCATAAAATACAAAAAATATTAATAATAGAAAAATAGATTAGACTGATTAGTGAGATGGATGGGCTTGCATTTTTCTTACTAGTATGCCTATTCGTGGCTTTAGTAAGTGCACAACGCAAGTCACTAGCAACATCAAGTTTATTCCGATACTTTGTTTTAATGGCAACGTGTTGAAAATGCTTTTTCGCACAAATAGGTGCTTGAAAAAGGCAAATATAAACGAAGATCTTCCCGTGATACACTAGGATACTTTGAAATATTTTAACCAAAATGAAGGTTTGTCCATTACATCAAAGTGGTCAATTTTCTAAGCATCATGGTTAATTTAGAATTTTAGAAAGACTACTGAAATTTAATTTAATGTTCAACTTGTCTCACGCCCCCCCCCCTGACATGTCCTGATGCCCCTTAATTTGGGAACCGCTGCTCTAGCGGGAAATATTCATTGTAAATATAAAATTAATACAGAAAACTCCAAAGTAACTCTGATTGGAAAAACTGAGGCCAACAATGTGTTAAAAAAAAAAACATGGAAGGCCTTGGGTTCAGTACATCGTAGTGACTTAACTGCTTCTAGGACATCAGTTGTGCAGAGAGATGATTTTTCCGAGATCATTCTCAACCGCAAAGCTTTTCCACAATTTAATGGTACACAATTTACACATACTCGTATATGTACTTGCTTTATTACTATAATAAATTTGTAAATTTCAATAAATAAATTTTTACAATCAAACATAAGGATATATTAGAGTTTAGCCTTTCAAAGTAATGCCATATTAGAGATTATCGACTAATTGCATTATTCTATCGTAATAAATATAGAGGATCATTCAATTTTCATTTGTTTACTTTTTTTAATTTTAAACATATTAAGGAGGAAAAGGAAAGTTAAATAAATATCTAACTAGATGGTTCGTTCCGGGGTAAAGCATCGTTCGATCCCTAAAATGAATGTTTAACGCGACAATGACAGGGTTGTTTCTGCTCCCTTTATCGCCCCAAAGCATGCATAGCCACCCCCGCACCCCTAAACAAACACCTGCCCTAGCTGTATTAAAATGTCTTTTTATTATTATTATTATTTTAAATAACAATATTGGTTAATAATAGTTATAAAAGAATTTGTATGCAAAAATATGTATGTTTTAACAAAAAAAAAATGTATACACCTGCATTGGCTCACAGTGAAATACACCCTGAAGAAGAAAAAAAAAGAAATACGTAAATGGTTACACTAAGAAAAAATCCGAAACTCTTCCATTCATTTATTTATAGTATCAATTCAAATTTGTACAAACTAAAAAACAAAAATATTTAATATCTTTATTATATTTTTTAAAAATATTAACAAACGAGAAATGAAAAAATAATTTCACTTCACAGTCAAAATGATACACCTCACTTCTACTTAATTATACACCTAACTCTTGAGCACTATTAATTTACAATTTTGTTGTTAGTTTAACTTTGTTTAACTATTTTGTAGGCACTTTGTAGGATGCTATCAATCGAGGATTTTGTTTTTGTTTCTCTGACGATCAAAGTTTATTATTATTATATTATTAAATAATAATACTGATAATAAAATAATTGTTATCCATAATTAAGTTTGTTTAAAAAATATAAATTATATATTGTATATACAGTGGTTACAGAAACCACAAACTCTTATAGACATTTACTTTATCAATTTACTTTATCAATCAATTTGAATATGTACAACAATAAAATTTAAAATATTCAGCATTGATTATTAAAAAAATTAAAAAAAAGAAAATGAATAAATGATTTCACTTTACAGTAAAAATATACCTCACTTCTTTTAAACTCTTGAGTACTATTAATTTATAAACTTCTTATTTAGTTTTTAGTTAAATTTAGTTCAATACATTGTAGGGACTAGGTAGGTTGTACTTTTTTGGGTGCACTGAAACGGGGATTTCGTATTGCTTCTCTGACGATTCAAGTCTGGATAAAAAAAAATTCACCTTGGATAAAAAAAACAACATAAAACAGAACAAATAATTTCACATCACAGTCAAAGTGATAAACCCACCTCATTTTTTAAATTATTTTTTTTTAGGACACGCAGTACTGTTCCTGAACTGTCTGGTTTACCTAAGCGTTTTAATTGTCTCGTGTATTTATTGGGTGTATCCAAATGCGGATTTTATTCTATTTCTCTGACAATCCAAATCTCGTCCCTATCACAAAATTTTTCTTGCAATTAATTTTTTTTCTGGCAATGCGATTTTCGTTTTTGTGTCTCTCCACTATCTACCGGACGGAAGAACAGGTTTCTTAATATTTTCGTCTATTTTATTCAGAGATTTTCCATCATTACAATGTTGGATGACTAATTAACGTTCTTTAAGCGTTATGCGTATTCCCATTGTTGAAAATTTTCCGTACATTTTGTGAAACTGACTTTTAAAAGAACCTAACACTTAACACAATAGTGTAACTAAAGGAAAATAGTTTAAAGTAAACAAATAAAAGGAAAAAATGTACCATTGTACCATTTTATGTGTAAAAAAAGTGTACCATTTTCACTGCGAGATTATTAATCATAAGCAAATGCATATTATTTTTATTATTAAATCATTGTTTATGTTTATATACAAATAACATATCGCTAGAATTTTTATTGCTTACAATAAAATAATACTACTAATAAATACTATTGTATTTAATGTAATATAAGTTGAACTATTTATTTATTCATATTCCTATCAGTATCGTGCTATATCATTTTATCTGTGTATCTTGTATCAAGTATATCTAGTAATTTAAATATATAAGGTAAAAACATCTGTATTACTAGCTACCATTTTAAGGGGAAGAAAATGGCCCGGATGTAAAATAAAATTCTCTTATAAAGGGAAAACACTTTATTGGAAAGCCGACGTTTAGACCCACATTGCAGGTCTTCTTCAGGGCTAATAATACAAGATACGAATAAATTAAAATAATATATGGTAAAGAATAATAGCACAATTAGTAAGTAGTAAAAATATGAACCATGTTTGGGATTGAATTATGTAACACCAAGGAGGTACTACATATTAACCAAGAGCTACTGTTTAAAACCAACAAAGTAAGAAATTCTGAAAAAAAACCTGTAACCACTACGACCCGTGAACGAGTCTGGGGTTCAGTACATGGTAGAGACTGTACTGTTTCATGGACAACGGTTCTGCATGGAGTTGACTTGTCCTAGGTCACGCTCAACCGCCAGGTTTCCCCCCCTTATTTTGGGTATACTATTTTTATAATATTTTATAGAGGCTGAGTGATCCCCTGGAGGGTCCTAGATCCCACATGATCCATCTCCCGCCGCAAACAGACTAAATAAAAGTAACTGATTTTGATGGGTTTTTTTTCCAGATAGAGCTTTATACTGTTTTGAGTGATGATGAAAGTTATATATTGAAAATGACCAATTTGGGTCGAAATGTATATAAAAAATAGATTAAATCAAATGAATTTTGGACTAAAGGTTTTTGTGTTTTTATACACCCAAGGAAAAACTGAATTATAATAAATTAAAAATTAATAAAAACATACAAAAATTATATTAGGGATTGTAGACTCATATAGAAATTTGACAGAGTTATAAGGATTAACTAATAGGCATTTATAAAAAAATAACAAGAAATGGTAAATCATAACATGACATAAACATAAAATGGATTATCCAATAAAAATTTTATTGTATTGAATAATAAAAAGTAATAAGAATAAAGTAAATAAGTATTTAATTAAAAATAAAGTAATAAATTAAACAAGAAGTAATTGAATAATAATAAATAATACCATCTTTAGTATCACGTTCGTCTTGTCCACGAATTTTCAGAATCTGATGAAGTCCTGCGAATTTTGAAGAAACGTCGGGAAATATTAAAGGGAGCATTACACTTTTTTTTCTTTCTTGGATGCACGTTATTAACTTCTTGATTAAGACAACCTTATCTCCATCTTTATTTGAAATTCGGAAGAAAGAAGAATAAAAATAAAAACTCATCTCCTCGTCGGCCCAGTATATCCGGGGATGAGCACAATTTTCTAGAGGCAGCCCTATTCACTAGGGAACCTCATCTTATGTTGAAATATTGACGATTCAAATATATCTTGAAGCGTGGGAAAGGAAGGAATAAAAACCGTAGGAGGCAGGAGATGAAGGGAGTAAAATACAACGGGTTCGTAAGATGCTATGCTGAGGGAACATCCGAAAAAGTATAACGGTTAAGCAATTAATTATATTAATTAGTAATCAAAATAATAATAAAAAGAATAAAGACTAAATAAGAATAAGAATAATAAATTTGAAATTTGCTTGAAAAGAAACATACCCACGTATATAAATTAGTTTTCACGCATATGCATATGTTTCTTCAACTTACTTGATTTTATTGTATTTATTATTGTTATTGATTTGCACAACAGTCCTTAGCGGACCTGGGCTCCAAAACAAGCTACTTCCAAGCTTCCATATCGCGAACTGCTCTTCTTCATATGTATTCTTATCCATATACGGCTAAGGTAGGCTTTGACATCTCGATATTCGGAGTCTTCCTACAAGGAGTGCTCTTCCTGAGCGAACGTTTAGTAACCTTTTTGGAAATCTCTCTTCCTCCATCTTCTCTACACGTCCCAACTATTAAATCGATTCCTATTAACGATGACCACGATATTTTCAAAATTAGTTCCACCCAGCTTTGGGGAACTCCGGATCAATCATCAGTGCTTGTTTCTTGACATTCTCTCCGCCCATTATCTTTTCATCTTCTCTGATATTTTCCTTTCCTCGTTCGGAGATTTTGTTCGTTTGTGCTCTTGGCAGTTCCATCCCTAAGCATATCCTCCGTAATCCCCAGTTTTCTCACCTCTCAGCTTCTTTGAACCGATTCGGTTTAATTTTGAAGGTAAGGAATTGAAATATTCTTATCGATAACTAACTTACGTATTAGAGAGAGCTCTATATTTTTATTTTTCTTAGGACCTTCCTTTCCCGAACTTCCAGTAACCTCTAGTTTACAATCAATACCCAAGTTTATTTTTCTTAGGTGGAACCAGTGGTCTTATAATAATTTTATAAATATTCTAACTAATAATTCCTGAATTATTACGTTAATATCCCCTAAAAGTTCTTTAGATCTGTGTTTTTGCTAGTGCAAAAAATCACTTTATTTCCGTTTATGCTGCTAATTTCAGTTTAAAACTTGTCATTCATGACCACTCCAAGGTATTTTAATGCATGGCCCATTGGAAAACAACGCTGGTTAATTTGTACCGTTTCAATAAAATAGAGCCAAAAACTCAAAAAGAAACACTATTATTTATTATAATGAAATTGGGAGACTTTTTTTTTGTATGTTGAACATCTTGGTGGTGGGGGTCCAGTCTCATGTTTGGAGCCTATTTGGGCTGTTGATTGTTGGGATATATTGCACCTTTTTCTTCGAGATGTGATTCACATAACCCTTTTTTGTTTTTGTGTCTTGATAATGCCTGAATAGGCGAAACGTTGACTGGTAAGAGGGTGTATTACTGGATTTGAAACATAAGGCTTTGCATTGTGGTTTTCTCCAATTGCATTATAATAAATTTGTACCGTTTCATTTCTCGTAACCGTGAGATATAGGTAGTACATCCTACACCATTATTAGGATTTTTTAAAAATAAAACAGAGTTTAAAAAAAAATTAAAGATAAGCAGAAAATGTTAAGACTGTATATTTAAAAATCTCTTCCAATGAATTAAGTTCACATGGCTTATCAAGAAAGAGAGCGAGAGAGAGGACCATATTGCTATTAATTACTACACCAGGGTTATTATTCACATAACAATAGTGTGTTAATATTATTGTATAAATTCTCCTTATTTGTGGTTACCTTAGGGATAGAAAATAAAGGTATACTCGTATATAATAAACAGGGCCTGGATTAATTTTGTCCATTAGCTTTGTTCAAAAAATGTGAAAAAAACTTCTGACTGTTGTTTACGCCATTATATTCACTTCAAATATGTCCGTTGTTCTATGGAAGGGATGCTCATACCACCATAGATGATCATCTGGAAGTATAATTTCAAAGGTTTTTAAGATCATGGTGGGCAGGTGTACCCACTTCCGGGCCTTCTAGGTAGCTAGGATAATAGAAAATTAAATAGCCTCCTAATTGAGCTCATTACTGTTACCTCACTAATTACAGGCAATTGTCTCTCAATAAACGCTAGATAAAGGATTGAACAAAAAAACTCAATACCCTTTCGAGTTCGACTCCCTAATACACAATAAATGTGGAAGTCACCGATTAAATATTTTGAATAGAAACGTTCCGAATTACCCCCACCCTTTGTGGTCGTGTGTATTTTTCGTGCTTGAATGCTCACTACCTCTTTATGTATATATATAGTTTTTTTTGTGCGCGCGTATCCTATTACCAATCCTTTTAGGGCTACTAATGCGGCCTATTGTGGCCCCGAATGACTGGTTGCTGCGATGGAACTGCATCTAATTATATAATTGAGCCTTCTGTAAATGTGGGAATCGAAAGGCTTGTTGAGGGGGTCGTAACATGTTAAATACATAATCGATCAGGCATACGTTTGCTCATTTATCAATATACAAAGCCCACCTACTGGCACAGGCACAGGTGGCCCAGTCATTTTTGGATAATTGTACTCAATCTATCATACATCTTGTTGGTATTCTTTGTCTTAATTTCTGACAATAACTGTTTAGTACAACCCTTAAAAATGCCAGACCCCCCCCTTAATATTCATGATACCTGCGTTCTTCCGTACATTTCTTGCATAAAGGATCTCAGCCAATCAACATTATACATTCTAGGAGCCAAAAGTCCAGACGAGTTCACAACGTAGAACTAAAAAAATTCAGAGGGTTAAACAATATCAGGTTCTAAAATAATATACTTCAGCAGGGTATAGTGATTGTTCAGAGCGTCACATAGAGGCATGAAGTCCCAATTTAAGTGAATCAACTTTTGACATGTAGATTTGAAAAAATACACCAACTATATTCGTAATGAACGTGAAAAATATTGTGTAATTAAATTAAATGTTTGCTAAATGAATAAATGGTTGATTAACGATAATAATATAATTTGATGCTTATCAATAAAATAAGAAAACCCTCAAAAAAAGACACGAAATGTCTTGGAGCGAGGTTGGATCTGTTTTATGAGTCTGTTGACGTGAGATGTGCTTCACTTTGTCTTCTTTAATGTGATTTTTCTTTTGGTGTAGGCCCTGATGAAGCCTGAATAAGTAAAACGTTGGCTGCTTAGTTTTTTCATTGTTTTATGACTTGTTTAAGGCCTTGCTTTTCGTATATTTTATATAAAAAAATAAATAAATATTAATAATTTCAAAAAAATAACAATCTTTTGTAGCTACCCGAACTGAAAAATGAATATTAGTTTAAAAAAATTAAAGAACAAGATTTTATAGCCAGCCGAACTAAAACGAAGATGATAACACTGTTGTGCAAAAAAAAAGTTTTGCTCCCTTGAGGAGTTGTTCCTGATTTTTATATTTTCATATGTGCTCAATTCGAATTTGAAGTAAAAAAAATTCTACCAAGCACCAATTTTTATAGATTGAAGGTTGTTTTTGAAAAAAACAAAACACTTTATTCATAAATTTAATAAACTTTTTTGTTAAAATCAATAATTTATAAAATAATAAGTTATTTAATTCTGTACTCAATTAATGTCTATATTTTTTCCTTTTGTACTCTTCATCACCTGTCTCCCGTTGTAGTGTCCAACAGAAGTCCGCAAGCATATTCTAATTGTTTTTACCGGTGTTCCTTTTTTTCCATCTGGGCTATGTCTCGATGAAACTGTTCTCCGTGTTCATCTGAAACTGCTCCCAAGTTGGGTGCGAAGAAATCCAAATGGGAATGCAAAAAATGAATTTTTAAGGACATGTTGCAACCCATGGCCTTATATGATGAAAGAAATTCTTCCAAAATTTCATTGTAATTTGTTGCTCTTTTGTTCCCCAAAAATTGTTGACACACGTTTTCGAATGCAGTTCATGCTGTTTTTTCTGTCGCATTTAATCGTCTTTTAAATTCAACGTCCTTAAGAAGATCACGAATTTGAGGCCCCATAAAAATCCCCTCTTTAATCTTTGATTCACTTAATCTGTGGAATTTCTTTTTCAAATAGAAAAAACCTTCTCCTTCCTTGCCAATTGCTTTCACAAAATTCTTCATGAGGCCTAATTTGATATGTAGTGGTGAGAGTAGAATTTTGTTTTTTTGAACAAAGGGAGGATTGACAATAGGCAACAGTCCCTTCTTCTGTGAATGTTAGCCCAAAAATTCCTGAAGCCTAATACTTATGCTCTCCCAATTTTTTCATTTTGTAATAAATTATAGAAGCCTCCAAATTAAATAGGTTTTTTAATTTTTTGTTAAAGTTTTCAGTGATCAAAAAATTTTCAAAATGTCTAATAACACCTCATCTTTCGACCTAAAACGCAGATTTGACAAAAAATGGTGTCTGATAGAGATTTTCTGACTTCGGATTCGTGTTCATCACACTTCAAAACTTAATAAAACAACATTTTTGTTGAATGGAGCATTTTGATGCAGAACAGTGTAATAGATTGAGAGGAAAATAGTTGACTGGAAGATCCAATGGAGGCAGAGAGCTACTATGATGGATAGTAGCTCTCTGCCTTCCACCAGCTCTGAAGATGGCCTACAACGTAGGTCGAAACGTCGGCACTAATAAATAAATCATAAATATATTAATAAATAAATAAATAAGTTTGTCTTATTTAATGTGGTTTTTTTTACTGCACCCCCAGACCTATCTATATCCCACATGATAAATAATAGTTTAAAAACACCAAACTCTGTATTAAGTTTTTTTTCTAAAGTAAACATTAATAAATAGGAGTAAAAATTAAAAAGTAGAAAATAATTGTCAATAAGTTTAAAATAAGAAAAGGGCGATAAAACAAATTTTCGTAAAAAAAGCACGAGGTGCTTGATGTTAATGATTGTAAATATTTTATTAACTGATATTTGTAAAATTTCATTAAGAAAATATCTTAAAAAGATCCCTCGCAGTTTTACGGTAATTTTTTTTTCATTACTTTATTATTATTATTATTATTATTATATACCTTTTAGTTCGGCTAGCAAACAAAAGCGTGTTTTTTAGTTCTTCAAAGTATTTTTTTTCAATATATAAGAAACTCCCCAATTAATCCACCTAATTGTAATATGCTGGTCTCATAGATTAAGCCATATATGCCTTAGTACAATTGGAACACTTCACTAGGATATGAAAAACACTAATTCTGAAGAACCTGTTCATGGTAATGAGACGAACTGATTATATTATTTTATATTTATCGGTCCTTGATAAGTGTGCAATGATTTAAATTAATCGATTTAATTAGATTGGAGAGGTCGAAAATCGAGTCAGGGGCGACCTGTGGTATAGTGGTTAGCGTAAAAATTACTAAGCCCAACATCGCGGGTTCGTACCCCGGCAGATGGCCCTAGGATTTTTTAATGGAGTAAAAAATCCTTAGTTACGCCGTTCTTCGGAAGTGACGTTAAACGGGGGTCCCGAGCCTGTATGATGTCAGGTACTCGTTAAAAATCCCTATCCTAACAAAAACCTGGATAGGCAAAATTTAGAGCTCCCAATGTAGCATCGTCCGATTAGCCATAGCAATAAGTGACGTTAAATGAACAAACAACAAACAAAATCGAGTCCAAATATCCCGTTATATAAATACTTAGAGGCGAAGCTGATAAAGCCTGTTAAAAACTTTAATCATCGAAAGACTTTGTGATAATTTTTTTTTAATCAATGAAGTATTTTAGTCGCTAAAAGTTTCTTTGATAAAATATAAATTGTTTGTATATGTTATTTATATTTTACGGTGTTGTTCGTGAGAACTTAGTGATTTTATTTTTTGCAGACATGGTCAAGTTCAGTTGTCTTCATGCAGCTTATAACTAATTTGTTATCGTCTGATTTTGCATGGAATGGTCTCGAGGACTTTTCTAGGTCTACTTGTCATCGCAGTTTAGAGTATCCTGTAAGGTTATGAAGAATCTAGAGGAACCTAATGAATCTGAGGCGGACACTAGAGAGAAGGTAAGGAAGATGGTATCATCTGGTGATCGGCGGGCCTTCTGTGGGGTCTCCAGTAAACTGGATGAGACAGTTATTACCGGAACTTGGATCTTGGCTCTGGACCACCTGGCGCTCCAGGCTACCGATACATGGAGCCATTTCCTCCTCCAACCCTTCACACGGGGAAGATATGAGCGCCTTCTGAGGGTTAACTTTTGGTTAATCAGTTTCTTCATTGGGTGTAGACAAAAAGGTAAATTTCCATTGTAAATTTGGTATATTGATCATATTAAATTACCTAAAAAATTGGGTGTGGCTGTGTCATGGTGGGGCCATGTGTTGTACGCGATAATGTTTTTTATTTAAAATATTATTATTTATGCATTCAGGAAAAAATCAAGTAAACAAATAATTAATGTGTTACAATATAACTTTATTAATTATAGGTCAGTTTGACTCGGTCATATGGTGTTTTATTGTTACCATTCGATCGCTCTTACCCTTTCCAACAGTTTACGATCTCTGTATTTGGCTTTTTGGCGCATATAGGCCGACATTATATACTTTTGATAATCCTTTTTTTATTCTAACACTTATTATTTCCACTGTCACCATTTTACACTAATGTTTTATATACAACCAATAGGTTTTGATGACAGCTGACGATTGAAACCTAAAAGCGCGTCTTAGCTTTTCGGAGTCGAAAGTTATAGGGAAAGGAAGTCACGATATGCAACAAAATGACCTCAAAATTGTGGCGCTTACCCCTATACCGCTCGAGATGTTCACAGTCACTTATCGCAATTAATTTTTTATCTAATTGATTGTGGTCTAATTGAATTTTGGATGGAGATGATAGATATGTAGGTAGAACCCCAAACTGTATCCCCCAATTTTATTATCATTAGTTTTTTTTTTAATTGTCTCCCATATCAGCAGGTCTACCCCAAGGATCCTGTCTTTCCCCAACGCTCTTTAACCAATACTTATCCGACCTACCCACACTCCCATCAGTTGAAAGATCTTTATATGCAGATGACAGCGCCATTTATATTTATATTCTCGATTAAGCAAATATTATAAAAAATGGAAAATAAAAATAAACGAACACAAAACTTCAGCAATAATATTTACAAAAAGAAGGCCTACTATACCGGAACATATTATCCTAAATAATACTCGAATACCCTGGGCACAAAATGTCACCTACCTAGGTCTGGAATTAGATAAAAGATTAACATTTACTCCCCATATAAATAACAAATGTTGTAAAGCCAAAAAACTTATAAGTACTATGGCCCCATATTTCCGTAGAAAATCTCCGCTCTCTAGTAAAAACAAAATTATATTATATAAATCAGTCATAAGACCTTTACTGACATATGCCTCCCCTGTATGGAGGTACACCTGTGACTCCAACTATAAAAAAATAGAAAGAATACAGAACTTATGTATGAGAATCATAAATGACTACCCCAGGTACACAAAAATAACCGACATGATACTTGATTTAGACCTACAAACAATTAAACAGTTTATTTACTCTCAGACTTGGAACTTTTTCAACTTAACAAAAACTCAGGAAATCCCTTAATGCAATCAATAGGCAATTATAACAAACAAACCTTAAGACGATAAATACATAGACGAACTAGACATATACTATTAGAATACATATAATTAATTTAATACATTATAATAAGTTATCAATCATAAGTGAATTTATTCCTTAAATGGTAGAAAAAAAAAAATTGTACTAAGATTGTTTTGTACTAAAATTGTTTATTTTTACTACAAATATTATACATATTTTAGTTACTATTTTATTTATTTTTCTATTTTGTGTAGGTTTTTTCTTCTTTTTCCTACTGCTATAAATATATTACAGCTTTTATTTATTATGTTTATTCAACTTGCAGTGTAAATTGTTATACTCCAACATGTAATTAAATAATTGTTACAAATTGTAAATTAGCAAATTAAAGGGATAAAACTTTAAAAAAAAAAAAAAAAAAATTGTCTCTCAATATCGAAGCAATTTTAAAGACACATTCACGTCAAAAAACCTGTTCCACTACAGCCCATAAATAGTCTTGCGCTCAGTAAGTTTGTATATAAATGTAAGTTATGTACATGTATAATTTCTAAGAGTCATAGTCATTGTCTAGTTTTGAGGGCCCCTTGGTTGCTGCCTCAGTTTCATCAGAGTTTGGACTATTGATATGAGATGTGTTGCATTTGATCGTTGATTTTTTTGAATGTATGATCCCTAATGATACCTGAATTGGCAAAAAATCGACTCCTTTATTATTTTTCAGTATTTTAGATACTTGAATGATTTTTTTTTTAGTGTTTCAATTGTATTTTAATTAATATTTTAAGGGGTTTGCACAAAAGCACTATTTTTCCTTAATCTAATTATTTGTATGGCCTCCTTCCACACTAATCGAAAATTATTTATGAAAAAAATCTGTATGAAATGACAATGCCTGAAATGGCAAACCGTGACTGCTTATTTATTTACCAAATTTTAGAAACTTTAGGCTTATTTTTTTTTTCAAGCTGCATTCCAATAATAATTTTTTATCTCTTTTTCCTCATTTTTAAAAATAATAATACTCAGGTACCCATTTTTGTGATATTCATGACGTGAATTTTTATAGTGTCTGTCATCATCGTGATGACATCGCCTGCATTGGCGAAACCTTGACTCTTTAATTATTTTTAAGTATTTTAGAAACTATAGGTTTTTTTTTTCAATTTTTTCCATTTCATTATAATTTAAAAAAAAATATATTTTATTGAGTTGTACAACTGTAATATATACATCTAGTACAATCATTATAATTAAAATTGATATTTATATTTTAAGGATTTTCCACAAACGCGTGTTTCCTTTACATAATTCTTTTCATAACCTACTTCCACAACACTCTAGAATTATTTATGAAAAAAAAAGAAATCATTGTTTTATCAGCAAGAAATGATGATGTCTGGATTTGCGAAATGTTGATTTCCCCGCAAGATACCCATTTTCGTGGTCTTCACTGATGTGAATATTTTGTGATTGTAATAAAAAATAAACGATTTCGGTATCGCAAATATTTTAAGCAAATTTTTCTCAGGCTGTAGAGTTTTGAGTTGCTATGTAGAAGGTTCCGTATTCAAATTAGTCTGTGGCAGTTAAATTATTTAATCTGTTAACAGTCACTGGTGGATCTTATGGGATCTACAGACCCTCCCGGGGCTCACCCAGTCTCTACAAAGTGGGAACCCTAAATTAGGAGGAAATAGACAGTAGGAAAAATCACCTCCCTTTACAACTGTTACCCTAGAAACGATAATGATAATATTACCACGCAAGGCTCTTTATGGGTTGCAATGACACAGAAAGAAGAAAACATTTTTTATGAAATTTTATCTTCTAACCCTCAGTGAAGTTATATTTCCCGTTCATTAGAGTAATTACGTGTATAGATAGAAGAGACACTCTCAGTACGAACAAGTTGGCCCATCAACATAAAGGTGGTGTCTCTTAAGAGTATATAAATCTATATTAATAAAAATGAATCACCAAATGTGTTGCTAAGCTCGAGAACGGCTCGACCAATTCGGCTAAATTTGTTTTCCTTATTTTGGTTAAGGCCCAAAGAAGATTATTATGGTGAGAAAAATGTTAAAATGACGAGGGAAATAATAAAACAAAAACTTTTCTCGATCCCTTAATAAACAATAACAGTTCAGTGAGGAGGTCTCTTGTAGAACAATTACAAAAATTGTTTCATTAACACAATCAATTAAATACATTGTGTAGAACTGTACTGGATCTTATGAGATCTGGTAATCACAAAGTTGTAATCAGAGCTGGTAAAACCTCTGTAAGAGAACATGTGAGATGTTTCAATGCACCAACCATCGATGAAGTTGCCATTGTAATGGTTGGAGAAAATTTGGAACCCCTTCGTTTTTGGGAAATAGGGCTGAACAATGTCTGCCGGGACAGCTAGTGTATAATATGTATTAAAACATATCTATATATACATATTTAGTTGGAGTAAAGTAGCTCAGTATGTTAATCGCTTCGTTTCTGTTGGAAACCGGCTGTGGCAGATATGTTATTTATCCTGTTAATATGGATGGTTTGACCCTGAGGCATCTGCAGACCTCCCCCAGTCTTTATAATGTGGACATCCTTTGTTGGGGGAAAACCTGGCAAAGTCTTCACATGTACTGAAGCCAAGACACACCATGGGTTTTAGTGGTATAATATTAGTAATAAATAACATCATTTAAGAAGAATGTGAAACGCAAATTTTATTCTTTATTTCATTATTACTCCAGGCTGATAGCGACTTAAATATATTTCTTTTTTATGATTAATGCCCGTACCGCTAGTTAGAAGCTTATGTTTCCACTTAGGACTGGAATATTCAGTTCAAGAAGTGAAAATTGAATTAGAATATCGTGTACATCTGGGGTAAAGTGGGTGTATTTCGACGAAGCTGAAAAGGGCTCTCCCAGCGTTTGAGGGATTACATGGAGGGCAGCTTAAGTCCTATTCAATAATTTCCTCTTCTCGGTCAAATACCCACCCTTGGCCAGCCAGGGTATCTGCAGCTAGTATTTCATCAGTCGTATTCACACAAGAGTGTGGATTAGGTATCGTGAAGAGTGTGTTGAGTACTTCCTGGAATGGAATAAGAAAAATATATATGGGATAAAGGAATATGCGGAAAACTATTAAAGGAAAAAAAATGTCGATTTTAGGAAATACTAACTCAGCATTATATGGGTGTATAATATCCTGTTATGTTAGTAGGTTATCTACCAATTAAAGGTACCAACTTTATATGCATTGGGTGGTCCATGAGGGTCTGCTGATGCCTCAGAGTCAATCCACACTTATTAACAAAATTAATAACTTATCTGGAAGAGTCAATTTTCCAACATCACACAATGAAGCGATCGACTGAACTAACTCACCTTTGTTCCCTTAAGAGACACCTCCTTTAACTTGCTCGTACTGAGAGTGTCTCATATATCTATTACAAATAAAATTGCAATTGCAACCCATAAAGGATCTTGATTTCAGTACATCGTAGAGACTTTACAGTAGAACTAAATTTGGCTCAACCGAGACTCATAGTAGCACTGTTCGTGAGCAGTATAGAATATTTCTTATCTTCGTATATATATATATATATATATATATATATATATATATATATATATATATATATATATATATATATATATATATTTCTCAGTTGACGATGAATATAAAAACAAAACCTTTTCGTTACAACTTATGAAGGATCTTGAACTTAGTCTATGGTAGAGACTATACCGTTTCTAGGGCAAATACTGTCCAGGAGCTGATTTGTCAACCGTCAAACCAGGATTTTCCCCCAATTAACGGTGCCCACTTTATATTGGCTGGGTGAGCCCCAAGATGGTCTGTAGATCCCACAGGGTCCATCCTTGGTTATTATTAGATTGTATAATATATCTGCCATGGTGAGATTTGAACTCCATTAAGGATAAATTGTTTTTCGGAAGCTTTTCATTGCATAGTGTTACAGTTTAGCCGTAATATAATTTGAATACCATCTTGAAAGCTTTAATTTTTTATCTGAGTACTTTAATTTTAAAATTATTTTTCACAATATTATTAATTTATCACTGGCTATTCGTCATATCGAATAGAAGAAATAAACAGGCGATGTACCCAAGGATGGCGCGCACTCTTCAAGTTTAAAGATATATACAGTTACTCTGTGAGCTTGGAAGTCGAGAGGAAACTCTGGATGAGCACTGTACTTCCTGCCATGACCTACGGTTGCGAAACATGGATAATAGGCAAGAAGACTAGCCACAAGTTGAGAGTAACAGTCAGAGGTATGGAGCGATATCTCCTCGGAATATCTAGAACATATCGAAAACCAAATAAGTGGATTAGATCAAGGACTGACCTCCCAGATATTATGGAAAAAGTCCATTTAAGGAAGTGGACCTGGACCGGACATGTCATCAGAAGGAATTCTGTAACATGGACCAGGAAGCTTATGGATTGGTATCCAAGAGAACACGCGAGGAAGAGAGGACGTCCACCGACAGACTGGGACAATGAGATGAAGAAGAGCTGCGGAGGGGCAGCCTGGAAGAGAGTAGCATTGGATAGGAAAGAGTGGAAACGGATGGGACAGGTACATTATTAGTGTGGTTGCAAGAGTGATATATGAAATAGTTAGAGTGATATATTATATATGAAATATGTTAGAGTGATTTGAAACAATCGAACTTAAAACCTCAACTAAAGGTTGATTTTGTTCATATGTGAATATGTATAAACAAACAAAAAAAAATAGAAAGTTTTTGTATATGTTTATTATGTTTTATGAAAAAATAAAGGTTATTATTATTATTATTCGTCTCATCGTATATTTAAAGTAGTTATCATTTATTCATATTATTGATAGTAATAATTTATTTATTTTATTTCATATTTAATAAATTGCTCTTCTTTGATAAATCGTTTTAGAACTGCAATTCTCATTTTTTATAATTTAACTGTAATAATTTTATTACCCAAACTACGCTACATCTTTAACATTTATTTGTAACTTAAATAAATTTAAAACAGTTATATTAATAAATAAATGATTTTCTAAGGCATTTTTACCTTATATTACTTTTAAAAAGTAATATTTTGTACTTTATATTTTTACTTTAATTCATTACACAATTTTAAATCAGTCGAAAAAAAGTTAATGGGAATATTCTTCGTAATTTTAAAATCTCGGATTATCTTAGTTACGCAAAAATCAAAGGCAAAAAAGTAATAGTAACTTTAAGTAATAGGTAGTCGCTTTGAGTTGAGTTACAAGTTTTAAATGTTTCTTCTTCTTTTTTTTTTTTCATATTTTCCAAAAATAATAGTTATCGTGAGCTTTAGTATGGAAATGAGAATGTAATTATGGGTAATGAGTAGATCCCGGTAACCAATCATCAAGAAATAAAAGTTTATTTATTTCAAAGTATAGATGACATATGTTTGTTGAAATGTTCTTTTCCAGATGAAATGATTACCGAAGTATACAAATTTCCCATAACTACGTTCACTTTTCCATACTAAAGCTCATGATAAATTGTATTTTTGGAAATTACTAAAAGAGAAACGAATGAAGAGTTAAAACTTTTTGTGACCCAACTCGAAACGACAGCCTGTGGAATAATTACCAGAACAATCGTTATTTGGAATAAGAAAAGTATCAGACACATTGTATATGCCATACCTCCAACGGTTTTAAATGCGTATAATTACTTAGTTATAACAAAACTATAGTAATTATGTCTGTAAGATGCCCCAAGCACAAGTATGTAAGAACTATAAATATATTTCCTGTATTAAATCAAATATTATTTATTCAAGTTAATTACGGTTTTTTGTTCAATCTTGAACAAGATACTTGCGCGCTACCTACACGCCCAAAACACAACGCCTAAATGGTTAATCTTTTCACCGTTAGGGGCGCTAAGAGCTATTATCTCATCAACGCACTCTCAAATTAGGCAATTTTACTTTTTTACCTCATACTGTGAGAGCAGTAGAGCGGATGGACTATGATGATGATTAATTTTTTTCTTGAATAATAATAGTTTACTATATATATATATATATATATATATATATATATATATATATATATATATATATATATATATATATATTTCTCTTAAAATAAAAATATTTAAAATTTATCACCATCATAAGAATAATAAATATAAAATAAAATTAATATATAAAATTGTCCTGTAACAGAACTCCTCCGAAACGACTTGACCGATTCTTATGAAATTTTGTATCCATATTCAGTAGGTCTGAGAATAGGATGTTAACTATTTTTCATACCACTAAGTGATATGTGTCGGCCATTATTATTGATTAAGCGTCGATCGTAGCAGTGACGCTTGATGATGCTGCATTTTTTGATATGTTGATTTTTGATATAAACTGATTTGATATAAAAATCTTCTGTCACGATATTTGTCCGGGCTAATCTCTAAAACTACTGTACTGATTATAATGAAATTTCGCAAAGATATGTAACATTGTCCAACTTAAAATGTAGGCTATATATTTTTTCGATTTTCGACAGCGATATTTTTATTGCAAAACTATATTTTTTTCTAACCTGCTGCATTTTTTATATGTTGTAACAGCATGTCTGAGTAGTGTAAATCCGAATTTGCATCCGAAAAACGGATATTACATACCTCATTCATTAAACTAATGTATATATTTTATCAGTTAAGAATTTAGATTATATACTATAGTTAGATATAAGATGAATGAAATGTAAAATCAAAAATCATTTTAATTCATTTTTTCATTCATTAATTATTTCTTAAAAATTTAAATTATAACTTAATATTTTTTAAAACTATTATAACAGCCACAGCAACGCTAGGCAGGGTCAGCAAGTTATAATATAAAATTGACGTAAGTCAACGTCATCCTAAATGAAGTAATGTTCAATGAACATTCTTCTCCTTCGCAAAAAATTGAGAGAACACATGGATAGAGATCAATTGGTTAGAGCACCGCGCTAGAGACGCAGGCGACCCGGGTTCGAATCCCGGCCTGGACAAATCCTTTCTCTTCAAAATAAAAATATTTAAAAATGATCACCATCATAAGAATAATAAATATAAAATAAATTATAATATACAATTGACGTAAGTCAACGAGATCCTGATCCTAAAGAAAATATGCTCTGCAATAAACAGTTCCCCCTACTTAAGAGTACTTTTTTTAACTCCATCCGGATCATTGTCTTCCACATAGGCCATTTTACTGTTACTGTATTTCATCATTGAGCCCATATATAAAAATCCATAGAAGAATCTCTAAAGCCACATATCTTTTTATTGAATAATACCAACCAATTAGCACTATTGCATAAACAGGCGGAGCAATGAGTTTTTAAAAATACTCTAACTGCTTATAAAACATTTTCTGTCAAGCAAGTCGTAATTCGTATATTATTAAAAAATAGGTAGATAATCTGTAAGAGAATCATTTGGCTATTTTTTTTCTTCCGTGATCGTTTCAAATGATTTCAATAATCATGATTCTTGATTAATTGCGATGAGAAAGAATAAACGTGTAAAAGAGAAAACAATTATAGATTATTTGTAAATAAATATTTCAATCGTTGTCTCCTGAATTCTCTGGTGGACTTAACTTTCATACATGCCCTATACGTTTTCCTGAAAGGAAAAGGTTCATAGAAAGTTATGAAGTATTTTCAAAATATCCATTTCGATTTTTTATAATAAACTAGCATTTGCCCACGGCTTCGCTCGCGTGGAATGTGCTCTGCCACATAAAGATTCGTAACAGATAATTTTAAATAAATAGTTTAGTTTTTTTTAACTATAAGTTACTCGTACATCCGAAATATCAGATGTCTAATTTCAAAACTGACGGATTTCATACAATCTTTGAACACCTAATATATTAAGGGGATTCAAATTCCGTTCTTAGTGCTCATTTATATATATAATATTAATAAAATTAAAATATATTATAATCATATATAATTATTATAATCATATTATATTTATTATATAATCATATTAAAATGAATGAACTAACATAATTATATTATGTAAAGACAAATACATTATCAAAATATAAAAAACATATGAGTTATTGATTTTATTGGAAGTGATGGCTAATTGAATAGAATTATATTGTTTAATTCACAGACTATATTTAAATATATATTTAATTAATATAATATTTAGTTTAATTATTAATGAAATTGAGTTTACCAAGCCTCTATAAAGTGGATACTCTAAATATGGGGAAAAACATGGTTGTTGAGCATGATCTCGGAAAAATCACTTCCCTGCGCAACCGTTGTCTCAGAAACAGTGCAGTCGCTATCATGTAACGAGCTAACGATTTTTCATGGGTAGTGGTACTGCTTATTTTTAATTAATAAAACAGTTCGTATCCTTAATTCATTCTAATCTACCAATGACGTACGTTAGTTCTTGACGTAAGACTGGCACATATGTTTGTCATTTGTTCGTTAATTATTATTACACAATCAATTACAATGATTTCATTGACTATTTTTTTAAAACAAGCAGTCCACTAAATTTCATATGAAATAATCGATTAAAAAATCGTAATGCGGATGTATAATAATTAATGATGACTATTATTAATATATAATATAAAATTTATTGCAGTGAATTGAAACATATATTTCTAAAGACGATCATGACAGAACTATACCTTCTTTGTAAAATTTCTCAAAAATTAGTTAATAGATATATTCATTCAGGGTAGCTCTGTATGTAGAATGCTAAGTTGCTATAATGAATTTTCCGGTTAAAATCTGGCTGCGACAGATAGAATATTTAATCTGTTAACAGAAACACTGAGGATTTACGGATCATGGGGCTCATCTAGCCTCTGTAGAGTGGTAGATAACCTTAATTGGGGAAGAGCATGGTGATTGAATCTCACACTACTCATCTTCCTGTGTAATCGTCCAAGAAACATTACAGTCTCTACCATGTACTGAACACAAGACCATTCATGGGCTGTAATGGTACAATTTTTTTTAAACTTAATATACCAAGAAATTATGATTAATCATTGCATGGAATTGATTCATTCGATAACTGTTTTGGCCATTGACTGAAAATGACATGAGGGAATATTCTGGTTTGGCAATGTCATTTCATTAAATAATGCCCTGCTCTGAAATAAATGCCCGCCTGTTTATAATATATTGCATAGAAATCTGCCATTCTGTAAGCTCGTTGTTAATTCCTAAAATAATAAAATTGCAGACAGTTCCTAATCGGACTGGATTTTCTACTCTAATAGAATCATTTCAAGATATGAATGCTCACTAATTATTTTATGATTTAATCAATTAATCAATTTCTAACGTATGAGTTAATTTAACAATCATGTCATTTGAATTTCACATGGCCTTATATAAACTATGATGAAGTGATGCACAAACAACAACGAATAGAGAGATATAATTAGAGATATCACAAAAATATCGATAATATTCAGTTTAAATATATATATATATATATATATATATATATATATATATATATATATATAAGCTCTATTTGAACTACTCTCAGTATCATTCCCTATCCTTCTGTCTGAAGAATTTCTTCTCAATTTCTTCCTTTACTCTAGTAACGAATTTCAAGTACATCATCTTTGGAATCTTTGTTTAAACACAATATTTTTAGATTCGATAATTAGCTAGTACTTGACTTGTAAGAAAGAGTTATAATTGTTGCGCAATGGAATGATATTACATGATTATACAAAAAGACTTTATGGCATGAATTAACTAGATTGATTATTAACTATGGAATAACAGAACTTATTAACTAACATAGTGACTACAGTCTTAACTATACTCTTGAATGTTCCTACCATCTTTCATCGGCTCTCTTTTTCTCTATCCATCTATATTTTAGAGCTGGTATATATAATAATAATAATAATAATGTCTTTATTTATTCTAGAACAATACCGGTGTTGTAATCTATTATGTAATCTATTATGAGTGTATATATGTAATGTAAGAGTAGAGTGTATATGTAAAACTGCCTTAGAGTGTAGTAAAAATAATTACATTTAAATAATTATTAAAAGTAATTTAGTAAGTGAGAAAGAATAAAAAATAAATTTAAAAAATAATGAAAAAAAATTCGAATTACCTACAATAACAACATTTTAAAAACAGATTAGAAGAAGAGACAGAAAAAAAAATTAAAGTAAGTTAACAATAATTATATAAGAGAAACAATTTATGGCTACATATATATTGAATTTATGCCAAGAAAAATTAAACAATACCATCAGAGATTTACATTTAATCCCTTTTTGTTTTTTTTTAATATCTAACTAGATGATATTAATACATATGTACGTGGTTTATATCCCACATACTAATATATATGTACATACATAATCACACACACAAGTGTACATAAAAAAACATCATTCATTCATCCAATAAAGAGTAACATTGAGTCAAAACTGATCCCCTACTATTTTTGATTTTTTGGGAATTGTAGGGATAGTAGGTGATGAAATATACGGGATTTGAAGGTTGGAAGGAACCTTATATACGTATCCGTACCGATCAAATTCCTCTACTTAACAGAATTTTATTTAATCTGCAAGCAACTGGAGACGGATCCTATGGGATCTAGGACCCTCCTAAGCCTCTATAAAGTGGATACCCAAAATAGGGGGGGGATTCTGGCGGTCTAGTGGGATCTACCAAACACTTCCGTGCACAACCGTAGTCCAAGAAACAGTGCAGTCTCTAAAACGTACTGGAACCCAGGACCTTTCCTGGGTTATAGTGGTGCAGGAAAAAAAAAAAAAAGATATATATATATATATATATATATATATATATATATATATATATATATAATATAATATAGGAGGTGAACGGAAGTTTACGGAAGTTGCTGACCAAAAGGAAGCAATGGCATAACTTTCTGGGTTAAAAATCAAATTATAAACAAATTACTTTAAGCCATCAAACAAATTGAGAACTCAATGTTGAGGTGATGATAGAAGTCAACATTCGCACCTCCTGTATGTACACCCATCATACAGAAATGTGACGCATTGACCGGGGCATGACCAATTTGATTGGTGGTAACCCCTTCATTTGAACGCCAATTCCCTGAATGTAAATAAGATACTATCGACTTGTTTTCTGTATACATACGGTAATTCTGATGAGTTTAGTTTAGCTTCCAATGGTAACTTCATGCATGCTTTGTTTTCCAATAGTGTGCAGGTGGACACCTTCCTACCTGTTCAATAAAATCCCACAACCACATCTGCTCGGGGGTACTCATAGTAGCGCTGTTCCTAAGTATTGTAGAATGTTTCTTCCAAAAAAAAACAAAAAAACAATACAAGTACCATTACAACTTATGTAAGGAAGAAATAGTTGGGGGTGCAGTTTAGAATTCATATTAATAAGCATTATTTTTAATTTTTCAAATTTATCAATCCAATCAACTATTTTGATATTACATCCCAATCAATTGTTTATATTACATCCCATACTTATATTTTAAAATTTTTTTACATTTCTAACTGTGATTCTACGAGATACCTATTCATTTCTTTCTACATATTCTTGTATTATTACATTTTACTCATGTAACCTCTAGAAGTCTATTATCATACAATTTATATCTATAATTAAACTAGTTTTTTCTAAATCCTTCATATTCCACCCCTTTTTTTATATTTTAATCTTCTCATTTTGTATCTTTCTGTTTACATCCTCATTTTTCTTTCCCTTTATATTATGCATACATTTTTGTCCTTTCTGTACATTTATTTTCTGTATTTCATATTCGTTATCTTTAATCATTATATCTGTCACTATTTTAATTTCTGTTCATCATCTGTAATTTTATTATATCTGTCACTACTTTAATTTTATGTTATTATGTAACTATTTTAATATTCTTTATCTTTAATTGTCATATCTAATCACTATAAGTCCACCAGTCACTATTTTAATTTTCTACATTACATGTCACTCATGTCATTCTTGTTACTGCAACGTTTTTTTATATTTTTTTGTTCTGTTTGTTTCTCTCTCGTAGCTCTGAAGATGGCCTACAATGTAGGTCGAAACGTCGGCACACAATAAATAAGTATACACTTATTATGGTGTTTTCATTGACTGCATCCCTAACTATTTCTTCCTTACATTAGAAGTTCCAGTCAACTATTTCTTCTCTAACATTACAACTTATGTAGGACTATTCTGTTTCTAGGACAACTACTGTGCTAATTTGTCCGAGACCACGGTCAACCGCCAGGATATTCCCCCAATTAAGGGTACCCACTTTATAAAAGCTTGGGTGAGCCCCATGAGGGTCTATAGATCTTACAGGCTAAATCGTGGCTACTTACAGGTTAAACAATTTATCTGTCACAGTCCGGATCCTTAAATATAGCAACTAAGCATATCCCAAACCAGTAACGAACGAAATATGATCGCGGTCTTTTCGACTCTAGAAAATTTTCTTTCTGGATATTCCTAAACGGTTTCACCTCATCTATTGGATTGCAGGGATGTCCATGTTGTATATGTCCAGTCGTTCAAGGATTTGCTGAAAATCTCCTGGCCAGTAAATATGGCACGTGGCAGGCTTGGATTTCTTCAAATACAACTTGAAACGCGATCACAATGCATCAAACTACAACAGTAAATTTAAAAATTGTGGGTTATTATAAAAATAATTTCTGAATCTTGCTAAATTGCATTCATTCTTAAAGTAATCCCAAACCAGGAAGACCTTTATAGACCCACTGTAAGAACAGTCTACAATTTCTTTCCATATTGTGATGGTACATATCTGAGACAGTGCAAAATATACATCATCAAAGATAGAAAAATCTTTTATTCACAGGGACAGCTTCGAACTCTACACAGAAACATAAATCTAAACATTTCCACTGTTCCTTATGAATCCTTTTTTACTAAAAAATGTTTATTAATTTTTTTTAAGGATACTAGGGGATATTCTTGTCCTAATGGCGGACAAACCCCCATCTTAGAAACTATACAACTGTTAAGTGTATCACTTAATCATCTTGATAGTCAGCCCTGAACATGCACCGTAGGTCGAAAAGTCTGTTTCAAATAAAAGGTTTATCACTATTTAAGGGATTACTCTTGACCTCCACTCGAACCATTTTCCTCTCAAATGGAATTTTATTTTGTCTCTCGTTTACACCTCTTTTTCTTGGGACAGTGTTTAGTTTTTCAATTTTCGCAGACGTTTTATGAAATTGACGTGAGCCTTTAATTAAACTGTACGTTACTGGAATAAAAAAAACCTCGAATACAATGAGTAACCAATCCTCTACTTTGCATTATCGTTACGTAAGTTGTATCGTTTCACTAACATATAAAAAAAAGGTACTTATTCCGTAGCTTGGTGGTAGGGGTAGCTAAAATCTCGTATGGTGACGTAAAGTTACATACGTCACGATCTTATTTTAATCGGTGGTGTCCCCCTCCATTTCTTCCCTATAAATAAGCAAAAAACAATAAGTAATAAAACAATATCCTAGGATGATTTACCTTATTTAATATGCACTTATTTTGCAATTAAATTCCGGCATAATTCCGTTTCGTCTAGTTAACTGTTTATAAGATTGTAATTGACAAGATAAGATTGGGTTGATGGCTTAAGGTGATTATGAATACTGAAGTTCGAGTATAGTATGTAAGGATAGTAATTACTAAGCTATTATGCTAATCCATGTATTATGTATATCTATGCTAAATCGTTCAATATGACAATAAATATATATATATTTATCTTTCTTCAACAGTGCTGACCTATGCCTCACCTGTCTGGAGTTCAACCTGCGCTACAAATCATAGAAAGTTTGAAAGGGTACAAAACCTATGCATGAGAATTATTAATAATTATCCCCGCTACACGAAAATATCGACTATGCTCAGAGATCTTGAACTTCCCACGGTAAAACAATATGTTTCAGCCCAAACAAAAGCATACTTCGAAAAAACTCCAGCTTCCGAAAACCCATTAATCCGAGAAATCGGTAACTATGATAAACATTCACTACTTCTCACTTAATCAAATCACTATTCGTAGGTAACATAATCTAGTTATCTGTATTTATTTTATAGTTATTTTTAATTGTGTATTTATTTTCTATTTAATTATTATTATTATATTTACTTAGTTTATTTTTATGTATTTTAAATTAGAATTACTATTATGGTTCATTTTTCTTTTCTTTTTTTTTTAAGCGGGTTTTTTCTACATTTTTCCTGCTATTGTAAAATTTACTTATAAAATACAACTCTAATTAATTAAAATCACTGTTGTTTAAACATGTAAAGGAAGTCCGGAACATGTATTTACACTTATTGCTGCTTGTATATGTAAACTGTAAATAAAGAGTTTTTTTTTTTTTTCTTTCTTCAAAGTCGTCCACAGTTTCTTAACTCTTTACATACATGATGAAAGTTATATTAGGCTTGTTATATAACACGAAATTATGCCAATTGAAATTACTGATTTTGATTACCCACTATGTTAGTCCTTCTCAAATAAGTTGTCACTTTGTTTTATTGAGGTATATTTTCAAGCGAATATTATATATCAATTTCCAAGTTTTAACTTTTCATTCGTTTACTATTATTGCTTTAGTATGGAAAAAAAGAGTGAAATTATTTTTCATTCTACAACTCTATTATCATGAACTATTTGGAGATTAGATTCATTAACTGAAATATGCATTGGTAAATCGAACATTTTCTCGATCAGTCTTATATTTTTAAAAGAAAGCAAGTTTTTTAAATCACGAAAAGCTATTATTATTATTTTTTTAATTATTAGTAGACACTATGAAAGCCACTTGTAATAAACATTTTGTACTACGAAAATCATTTTTCCCAGAAATTTAATAATAATCATCTCAAGAAATGTATATCAATAATCTCGAAAATGTCAAAATGGACTTAAAGGAGTTTTTCAAAACTTTATTTATCATCAAGGAGTTGCTTTACAACCCTATTATCATGGAATCTGTGAAAGAGATTCGATTTATTATAACATTTTTAAAAATTGGCAAATGACGAAGCCACAGTTCCTGACATATTTTCAATTTTTTTTTATTATTGGCAGGATACTCAAAACTGCCAAAATGTATTAGAGATGTTTTTCTCTCTGTTTATCCTCAATGAGTTCCTTACTGCATATTCATATAATAGTTTAAAGGTATCAGTTTCGCAGGTTGGTGCTTCGAGCTAAGTCACAAAAAATTTTAACTTTTCTTTTTAATATTCTCGACTGTCAGGGATAGCTACTAATTAGAGTCAGTAATAAAATTGTTTCATTACAAACATGTTTGTTGGAACGTCCATTTCTTGATGAAATGATTACTGAAACATACACATTTCCCATAATTAAAATCTTTTTGCCATATTAAAGCTTACATTTATTCCTATTTTCAAGAATATTAAAAAGGTAACGATTGAAAAGTTAAAATTTGTTATGACTTAGCTCGAAGCGACAATCTGCGGAACTGATACACAATTTTTATCTGAAAATTTCAGTTTTATAGAATACAAAACATGATAAGACCGTGACGTTGAAATAAGTGACGAAGAAGTTAAATACTTGTCCGGATTCTAATTACCCCTCGTACTAAACAGAACTTAGCGGAACAAGCACAAAAAAAAAAAAAAAACTAAACGAGGTATAAACATGCTATTATAATATAACAAACATATATACTATACTATACTTCAAAATGTTAGTTGAAACGTTTATTTTTAGATGAAATGATTATCAAAATATAGATATTTTCCAAAACTACTCTTATTTAATATTATATAGTAACTTACGATTATTTTTAATTTCGAGAATATTTAAATGAAATGTTTTTTTTTTAGATTAATTTATTGATATTTACAACTTTAATAATATTAGATCAAGTAAATTTGCTGATATGAACAAATGACATGAAAACTAAAAACATACAAAAAGTTCTATTGTAGAAGGTCTCGAGGCCATCTTCTTTTCAGACGCCTCGGAGGGTTATCAGGAATAGTATGGGAAGCAAGTTGAGGGACTAGCGGATTCAAGTGTGTATGGAGCTTGTCATGGAAGGATAGGTGTCTAGTTTGGGCCAAATCAGCAACATATGGGATATTAAGATCATGATGGATGAGTTTGTTTGTGACATAATAAGGAGCATTGAGGATTTTACGAAGGATTTTGGATTGTAAGGATTGGATACGAGATGAATTGGATGGTTTAGTAGAGCCCCAAAGCTCAACTCCTAACTGTCATGTAAATGAGTCTTTTGTAATTAATTGGGAGCTTAGAACGTTTGTCCAGTAAATTTTGAAGTCCGCGAAAACTTCCAGCAGTTTCTTGTCTTTTCAGTCTTGTATGATGAATGAAATGTTAAAACTTACTACTCGACTAGAAGCGACAACCTGCGGAACTGATTAACATTCTAACTTTATAGATAACAGAACGTAATAAGATAGTGAAGGAGAAATACGCGATAAATGAAGGGATTCTAACTACCACTATCATCAAGCGGAATTTAGCGGAACGAGTACCAAAAAAATTAAAAAAAACTAAACGAGTCGTAAACATGCTATTATAATTTTCAGATATTATCTTTCAATCTCAATCGTCTTCTCATAATTCGCAGATCACGTTATCATGCCATATCCGGAGTTTCCTATCGGAGTTAGAGACACAACCCTTGCTGTCCTCAAGTGCTAAGTATGAGGTAGCCGTTATCGATTGTGCAAGGCAGTGGGGCTGTCCAAGCACCGGCTGTAAATTTTGCAAAGTACCAAGTGCACGTTGGGGGGGGGGATAATGAGGAGATAAGAATGTTGCACCACCCATCCGACGAAGGGGGCGTGGCCAGGCTCCACCCCCCCCTCATTTTTTGCACATCTTCTACAATTCTAATTAGATGCCGTTTCTGCAATGAGGACACATCCCTCACGGCGACGGTGCTGCCACGGCAGGAAATGGTTCAATTTCTATTACCTCATGGATGCTTCAAGGAATAGTCCACAGGCAGACATGTTAAACTTTATTTGCGGAAAAATTCCAATACACGAAGCCTTAAGTCTCAAAAAGAAAATAATACAACAGTCAAAATAATAGATTTTTCTCTTTTATATTAAACAATATTGTTTTAGATAAATTTCCGTATCAGTTAAGTCACAATTGTTTAACATTCGTTTCTTTTTTTAATGTTCTAAAAAAAAAAAAGATAATCGTGAGTAGGAAAAAAAGGTATAGTTATGAGACATGCGTTTATTTCTGTAACCATTTCATCAAGAAATTAACGTTAATTTTAAAAAAGGAATGAATGAAAAGTTAAAACTTGTGATTCAACAAGCTTTAGTATGAAAAAATAGTTTGCAAATTAAATAAAATAGTTTAGTTATGGAAAATTTGTATATTTCGGTAACCTGTGAACTGATACCAAAAATTTGTATCTACCATTTTTTTTTCTCAAGAAATGAACGTTTCACCTAACATTTCAATTTACAGCTGATGATTTCAATTTAAAACAGTTAAATAAAGTAATTTTTGTGTATATATTGAAAATTCCCCCGTGAAAAAAATACCACTAGTAAACAATACCACACGTAAAATGTTTAAAGCTTTAGAGGAAAACCAAACTATAGCTTGAGCACTGTATTGATTTTTGTGGTTAACCTTAAATCGTTAGGTTGAAATGCAAATTTTTGATTCTTTTTGCTTATTGACAATACTAATTTTCTTGAAATTTAGCTAAAGCAATGAAATACTATAGTTATAAAATGGACTGTTCACTGACTAAAAAAAAAAAAAAAAACCTACACTACTATAACCTATGAAGTGTCTTGGGTTCAGTACATGTTAGAGACTTTGCTGTTTTAAGGACAAAGACTGTGCAGGGAGGTGATTTTTCCAAGATCACGCTCAACCGCCAGATTTTGTCATCTTTTAACGGTACCCACTTAATAGAGGCTGGGAGGGTCGTCAGATGCCACACGGTCAAACCGTATAATGGATAGATAACTTATTTAATCCATATGGCAGGTATTAAATAACTTATCTTCCACAGCAGGATTTGTACCCAGAACCCATAAGGTTCATAGCAATACAGATAAAGGCATAGCAATACAGCGCTCTATCCTCGAGCTACTCCGTTCCCACTTGATATTATTAACCTCTCTAAATCTTTTTTTAGATGCTGTGGATTCAACCGCTTGCTCCCGGAAGGTTTAATGTTCATTGGCTTTATACAAGAAGTGGATGGACGAATGGAGGTACCTATAGAACATAATGAATATTAAAGGGGGTCTCATATTCTTGAGGGTTTAACTAAATAGGCATTGCCAGACTTTAAGACAAAACTACCCAAGACAAGGAATACCTGGAAGATATATGGTAAATTAAGCACAATTATCCAAAAACCATTGTGCCACCTGTGCCTGTGCCAGTAGGTGGGCTTTGTATATTGATAAATGGGCAAACGTATGCTTGATGGATTATGTATTTAACATATTACAACCCCCTCAACAAGCCTTTCGATTCCCACATTTACAGAAGGTTCAATTATATAATTAGATGCAGTTCCATCGCAGCAACCAGTCATTCGGGGCCACAATAGGGCGCATTAGTAGCCCTAAAAAGGGATGGTAATCCGATCCATCCCAGACTGTTAACAGATCAAATTAATTATCTGCCACTGCCGGATTAGAACCCCGGCTCAATATAAAAAAACTTATTTAGGAGCTTAAAATTATTTTTTTTATTAATGCCTATGAACAACAGTTTTCATACAAAAATCATATGTTTTTGTTGAATTATGATAACAATTGTTCTCTAAAATGTCAAAAATGGGCACAAAATGATGTTCCAAATAACTAGTTATATATATATAAAAGTCCACAGAAACACCCAGTGCATATCACGTGAATTTGCAAATATCGTCTACTGCAGCTGATAATGCAGGGAAAGATTGACGATAGGAGGGGATCAGGATGCAGGAGGTACTCCTTTAATGCACTCCCTGCATAATTTAAGGCAATGGTTTGATATCACAACTGTCCAATTATTTAGAAGTGTAAGAAGCAAAATTAAGATCACCATGTTAATATCATGGATAAGTCACAGGAAAAAAAAAGTTTATCCACAAAGGGTTACACTAGAACTCTGTTATCTTGAACCGTTTAGAGATTCGATTTATGAACTGAAAAATGCATTTGAAAATCGGAAATATTTTTATAAGAGAGGAAAATAGTTGACTGGATGATAAAATGGAGAACGGAGATAATTGGGGGGGATGCAGTCATAAAAACAAGTACTAGACTTATATTCAGCTAGTGCCGACGTTTCGACCTACAGTGTAGGCCATCTTCAGGATTATGAGAAAAAAAAAAAAACAGAACAAAAAATATATATAAAACGTTAAAGTAACAAGAATATAGTGACATGTAATGTAGAAAATTAAAATAGTGACAAATATGAAAATTAAAGACAACGAATATTAAAATAGTGACAGAATATAAAAAAATTAAAATATTGACAGATATACTAAAATTAAAGATAATGAACAGAAATTAAAATAATGACATATATAATAATTAAAGATAACGAATATAAAATAAAATACAGAAACTAAAAGTACAGAAAGGATAAAAAAAGTAAACCTAATATAAAGGGAAATAAAAAGGAGGAGGTAAACCGAATGATACAAAATGAGAAGATAAACATATAAAAAAGGTTGGTATATGAAGGAAAATAGAAAAAAAAACTAGTAAATTAAAGATATAAAATGTGTGATAATGGACTTCTAGAGGTTACATAAGTAAAATGTATGAAACATAATAATACAAGAAATTGTAGAAAGAAATGAATTGGTATCTCGTAGAAGAACTTGAAAAAATTGAAAATATAAGTATGGGATGTAATATACAAAATTGATTGGGATGTGATATAAAAATAGTTGATTGGATTAATAAATAATCCATATATATAAATATATATATATTCTTACTTTAGAAGTTCAATCTTGCAAGTTTTATATATAACGAGAATATATTATTTTTTCATGATTTTCTTTTTTACTGGCAGACACTACGAAAGTCATTGTTTAAGCCTCAAAACATGTTCATACAGTTAACAAACGGTGGACGACTTGTAAGAAACATATATATATATAAGACGTATATATTTATAGTGATATGGTATGATGAGTTATAATATATTATGAGTTGTAATGATATGAACAGTTATAATATGGATGTATAAGTTACATTATTATGTGAACTAACTCGGTAACTTATTTAATATTGACAATCATCACTACGTAATGGCTAACCTAAACCTAACTACACCGACTCCTCTCTCTCTCTCATCTCTACCTCATTCTCTCTACTCTCCTAGCTTCTCTACTATTCTAGTCATAGATCTAGTATTGAAATGCATAGTTGAGGACGCTTCGCATCAAATATGACGGCTTAAAAGAGTGAAGCCTAGTGATTTGATATTAAAGTGAATTACGAAATGTAAATAAATTAAAACTCCATATGAAAGAAAATTCCACTAAATTGGAAGATTAGCCAATCGTCTATATCCCACACCAAAGATTTTGCACGTGAAAGAGGAGCGAGTTGGGTTAGCTCAAATATTGCACAACAAGGTGGTTTTAGTGGGTTGGAGTCCCACACTATCTGAGGACTTTTTGGCCTCAGGTGTCTATTGAGATTTCCACCTTGTATATATGTATATATGTATATATGTATATATATATATATATATATATATATATATATATATATATATATATATATATAAAAGATCTAGTATACGAGGTGTGGCTATTAGATAACGAGACTGTCGTTGCTTTCGATATTCATGGGATTCTGTACCTTCACTGGGTTTCTGAAGGTCAAACTATTAATCAATACTACCTTGAGGTACTTGCAAAACTAAGCGAAAGAGTAAGGAAAAAACGAACCGAAATGTGGAAGGACAAATCATGGGATCTCCACCAAGACAATGCGCCGGCTCATTCCGCGTTATCTGTAAAGAGGTTCCTAGCCCAGTACAGCACCCCAGTGTTAGAACATCCGCCTTATTCACCAGATCTTGCACCATGTGACTTCTATCTGTTCCTTAAGGTGAAATCTTCATTAAAAGGGACGAGATTTGAGTCCGTGGAAGCTGTAAAAGAGAAGGCGGCATGCGTCCTGAAGGAGATGACAGAAGATGACTTCCAGCATTGTTTCCAATAATGGAAAATTCGCATGGAGCGTTGTAGGGATAGAGAACGGGTGTATATTGAAGGTGATAGTAAGTAATTATGTATAAAATAAAAATAAATTTTATTGCAACGTCAGTCTCGTTATTTAATAGCCACACCTCCTGTATACATAAATAAAAGAAGAGGGTAGGACAATAAAGTTTGCATTGATTACAACGGAAACATTCATAAAAATTCCTTATTACTAATCCATTTTATCGAGAATTTACTTCAGGTCGTTGGTATACGATAGTTTAGCTTAGTGTTAAGGCTTAAATTAACTATAAATTTTTAATTTTTTTTTTATTAACTTTAAAGTGCTCCATAAATCGAATTATAAATAAAGACTGGATTTTAAATATTCTAAATTATTGGCAAATAACAAAGCTACTGTTCCTGACATATTTAAGCCGTTACACATAATATAGAACTGTTTTAATTTAAAGGGAATTAATGGATTGCATCGATAAGGCTGTCATTTAGATACAGATGATACAGTTAAATATGAAGTTCTGTATTTTTTTATCTATAAAAAACCTAAAATTAAAAAGAACCTGTGACATTATAAGCCATAAAGGGTCTTCGGTTCAGTAGATGTTAGAGATTGTACTGTTTCCAACGGAAAACGGTTGTGCAAGGAGGGTACGACTGAGATCACACTCAACCCCCAGATTTTCCTCTATTTAAGGGTGTCCACTTTATAGAGCCCCAGGTCTACAGATCCCATAGGCTCCATCACGGCTGTGAACAGATCATTGATTACTCTGTCACAGCCGGATTTTCACCCAGGATCTTGAGTTTAGCAATTCAGTGACCTACCTACGAGCTACCTTGTCCCCTAATAAATATTAAAAAAAATCAAATAATTTTATATTTAATGTAGACCACAGATAATCTCCTTTTGTTATTTTACAGATTTGAAAAAATATCCGAAAATAACTGTTAATAATAATATAGATGTTTTATATGATTCAGAAGTTGGTGGGAAGTAGAGTTTTTTAAATATTATATTATGTTTATATTTGTATTATATAATAAATATTTCCAAGAGAGCGTAATGGAGTGTTTTATTGTGCCCTAGGTAGGCAGAATAAAATTAATTTATTTTTTTACTAGAAATGCCAACTCAATTTAGGGTCTATTAGTAAGTAAATTTTGTGTAATTATTATAATTTTTTTATACAAAAATAAATAAGTTTTAAGAAGTGAAAAATGTACAAAGTCCAGTAAGTATAGGGCTACCAGATCAAAAAATGAAAATTTCGGGAAAAATTCCGCTTTTTGAAAAAAATTCCGGAAATTCTTTTAAATATAATGTTAATGTCGTTTTGTGAGAAAACGGAGCTAATTCTAGTATTTTCTCGTGAGAGTGCATTCTACACTGTGTGTGTCATTGAATGAATGGAGGCGGGCGACGGATGTTACCCTATCCCCCACATTTCTTTTAATTGTGGTGTTGTCAATTAGTGTTAAAGATTACGAAAATTGCGTCAAGTGGTAGAAAACGACAGTGCACGTTTACTGAAGTGATGAAAACCAAATATTCCTTTATGAAAGTAGGAAGAGAGCCAAATGTAATTTAACAATAATTTATAATAATGTAAAATTGATTTTAAACAAAAATCTTGAGTTTATTTGATTGTTTTATTTACCTGAATTGTAGAAATTCCGGACGGCTTAGAATTCCCCCTGCATTCCGGACTTAAGGCAACCCTAAGTAAGTACAATATTAAATAATAGCTTCAGGAAATCAAAAAGAGAAAATACTATTTAAACTTATTTATTGGTTTGGCAAGGTTGAATCCTCCTTGTATTTTTTCCGAGGAGCCAGTCCGGATAATTAAACGTTTGGATAATTTAAGTTCGGATAATCAACTCTTTTTATAATATGATTTTTTTTATAAGATTAATGAAAACTATGTTTATCGTGCTGGGAACAATTATATTTTCCCCCATGGACATTTTCCTTGGAATTCTGAAATACTCAACGTGCAATAAAGAGAAAAAAATCACTATAAAAGTAAAGACTAATAAAGAATGAAGAATTATTGGGATATAATCTAAGGGTTGATAATGGTTTTGGTGAACTGTCCGGAGATGCACCCCTAATTAATTCAATCCCCATCCCAGCGAGGGTGCATAATGATGGAGTAGATCTTTCACCCGATTCAGATTTGCTCTTCCTGGATTCTCTAAGGAGATACCATATATTTAAATTGTACCATAAATCGATGATTTTGCTTATATCAAACGTATCTTAGTCATATCCAATTTTATAAATATTAACACTTTCAAGATTAATAAAAAAAATAAAGAACAATACTTCCAAATCAACTGTGATTCAATTATAAAGGTTCAGAAAACTAAGACGAATATCATTCCATGTTTTCTTCGTGAAATACCAGGAATAACGTTTTTAAAGTTTACTTGTGCACTGTTTGTTGTGGATAACGATAAATCGTTACGTTTTAACTGTTGCACAATTTATAGTTTAGCTTATTAAAAATGCTTATTTAAAAAAAATGAACGAAATAATGCAAATGATATAATCAAAAGCAGTAATGAGATAGTTTACTTCTGCCTAGGAGTATTGAATGTTTAATCCTTTTTCTATAGTAGAAGATTTCAAACCCGGCTGTGACAGATAATTATTTCAGACACTCCAGTAGATGACTTAGAAACAATACAGTCCCTACCATGTACTAAATCCAAGATCATTCATAGGTTGTATCTCTTCTAAGTTACTATTCATTCATTCAAACAGAAATAACAAGAAAATTTCTTAAATTTTTACTATAATAATCATTTTTCAGTATGATACAAAATTTAAATGGCGTGGAAGATTTTCAAATTCCATAAAAAGAAGTCAGGAAAAATGCCCAATTTCATTAAATCAATAAATATGCATTTTAACTATTGGGATTAATTTATTTGCACATTAATTTAATCAAATTAATGGCATTCAAACTCTTATAAATTGGTATTTTGCACATAACCATTTCACTGCATCCGACAATGATGTATTGTGTATAAGTATCTGTATAAGACGTATTGCGGAGAGCCCACTTGCAGAGGAACAGACAAATGTCATTTAATTAGCACATTTTTAATACTCTAATGGGTGTGTCAGGAGATTTTCGGTGATGTGACAAGATGTATTAATGCATATGGGTTAATGTCAGAGAATCCAAATCATTCCCTCTCGATAGAGGAGTCAGATTGGGAGAAATATTTAGTGGACTGTCTTTTCTATATGCGGATGATATAGATTCCAGACCCAAAAGAATAGCAGCAACAAGAACTCATAGAATGGAAGCAAGTAGGAGCTGGCGCAGTAAGAATGTCCATCAGCAGCTAAAAGGAAGGTCCTGCTTATGTGAAGCAATGTAGAGGAAAAGTTAAAATGATATGTTACGGACACCTCAAAACCATTAGTGATTGTCCAAGAACCATGCAACTAACATATAATAAATAGGTCTTAGGATTGGCCAAGAAATAGTGAATAAAGTCACATGGTCAAACCAACAGTTCTATCGTGTCAAAAATAGCGCCTTTAAGTTAAAAAGATATGTAAATATGCATTTATTGTATAGCTAACGATTCATACATGCATCAGGAGGTGGGATAAGCTCGATAGGCATGTCAGTTCACTGAGCTGAAGTTCTTAAGAAGAGCAGAGGAAAATGCAAGGCCAAATAGTAACATTAGATGGTCCTTCATTGAAGAAAATTATGGAAAACAGGCAAGTTAAATTATTTGGGCATAATTTTATAATGAGCGAAGTGCCAGTTACATGAACTTGTATGACAATGGAAGGTACAGGTAAAATACATGGTCGTCGAATATGATGTACCCCGTGGGATCTGCATGCCCTCTATAAAATTGCTGGAAAAATCAGACAGTTGAGTGTGATATTGGCCAAATTACCTCTCTGTACAACCATTTTATTACAAATAATATAGCCTCTCACATAGGGTTATATTGATACAGATAAAGCCATTTATCACGATAATTTCTTGTTAAGTATTCCTTCCATGATAGCTGAGAGACACATAAGGAAAAGTTGAGTTTTAGAGTGACACGAGACTAGGAGGAGATTGACAAGGCTAGAACTAGCCCACCCCTTCCGCCCTATTACACAATATAATTATCCTTGAATTAATAGAAGCAATCTGTATCCTTTATTCCTTCTAATCGGCCAATCCCAAGCCTCGGTTTCTTGTTCTTGACGCGAGGCCAGCGCATATGTCTTAGCCCCCCAACCCGGAGTAATTGTATATATGTATAAAATGTTTTCTAGTAATTAAATAAGTCTTTTGTTTTGTTTTGTGTACTGACTTTGGTAAAAAAAAATAATAATAATCATTTCCCACATACAACAACATTTTAAAAAATCACGAAAATTAAAATAATAATATACAAATTAATTAAATAAAAAATTGAAAAGAGAATAATGCAGCACTCAAAGAGAATGAAGGATTATTGGAAGAGAAGAAAGAATCACCCAAGAACGTGCAAAAAACATGTCTGCGAGGTACTTTATTGGCAGGTTCGCTAAAAAAAATATTGTTTCATTTTCTCTTGAAAATCTATTTGGTTTCAATGAAAATATTTAATTTTCATTCATTAATATAGCAATATAAATTATTTAGTACAAAAATAACTTAAATATATGCCTGTTTCGTCTATTCATGGCCTTATAATTTATAGATTATCTCTACTAAAATCTTAGGCTTTCCAACAGAAAATCTGGCATCTAATTTACCATTTATTTTTTATTTAAACATGGAAAAACATTTCTTTTTTTTTTCACCTTTATTTAATTATCAGATCCCAAATGCTGAGCTGCTCTGCTGAAGATTACAGATTCTAATTATTATTTAATCCATTTTTTTTATTATTTAATCTAGCTGTGACAGTATCTTCCAAGAACTGAGCTTTGATGGGTTGTACTGTTACAGGGTTTTTTCTTTTCTCTTGAAAATATATTTATTTTCCAGGAAATTTTGTTTTCATTAAATAAAGTACAAACACAAGTTCTTAACAATAACTTGTATGCATTTTACGTTAATCCACATTACCTTATAAGAATTTGTGAGTTAGAACACAAAGGTTCGAAGGGGAAGTCTATAGAGAATAAATGTGAGCATAAGAAAAGCTTCAAAACGTCCAGAAGAAATTAAGCGGATTCATGCTATTCACATGGATTATCCAATTTAGACTTTGGTTTGTTAACTAAAAATTTGAAATAAAAGATTTTTTTAATACATACAAAATTATATTAAATTAGGGATAGGCCATTACGAATACCTAACAGTAATTAATAAATCCAAAATAGTGCATTCAATCTAAAAACTTATGACATAATAAACTAATTCATGTTTTTTTTTTTTAGACTAATTTATTGATATTTACAACTGTAATAATATTACAACAAGTAAATCTGCTAATATGAACAAATGACATGAAAAAAAAACAACTAAAAACTTGTGGAGAAACTATCCATCGGTAGCACTCCAATAAAGTTCTATAGTAGAACGCCATCTTCTTTTCAGACGCCTCGGAGGGTTATCAGGAATAGTATGGGAAGCAAGTTGAGGGACTAGCGGATTGATGTGTGTATGGAGCTTGTCATGAAAGGATAGGTATCTAGTTTGGGCCAAATCAGCAACAAATGGGATATTAAGATCATGATGGATGAGTTTGTTTGTGACATAATAAGCATTGAGGATTTTACGAAGGATTTTGGATTGTAAGGATTGGATGCGAGATGAAGTAGATGGTTTGGTAGAGCCCCAAAGCTCAACTCAGTATGTCCAAATAGGTCTGATAACTGTCATGTAAATGAGTCTTTTGTAATAAATTGGGTGCTTAGAGCGTTTATCCAGTAAAGGTTGAATTCGCGAAAACGTCGAGCAGTTACTTGTCTTTTCATTCTTTATTCAGGTTAAGTATTGTTTTTAGTACTATAAGGGTAAATCATTTAGTCAAGATAGGTTATAGGGCATCAAATCATGAATCCATTGAATATTTAACTTCAAATTTTGGTCGAACTCTCAAAGTAGACAATCTCCCGGTCTCTGGAATCGATTTTTTAGCTCAATAGAGATTTCGTTTAGGATTATTACAGTTGGAAGAAAATTGTTTTTTTCTGGAACATTTTTTGTTTCTTCTCCTCCTGTTTCCACCATTTTGAATAAGAAAATACACTACAAATAATCAATTTTCCGGCTGTCCCTCAGTCTCTCGCTTTGAGTACCTTTAAACTGAAAACTTTTTATTAACAATTTTAAAGAGCCTTAAAATTCCTGTATGTTTTGGATGTAGTGTACTTTAGAATTCGAACTACCTAATGAGATATTGGGTAGTAGAAAAGCAGTTTAGGAAAAATGTATGTTGACCAATCTTGTAGAAGATAAAAGTTCATAAAAGACTAATATTTTTTCTTCCTGTAACAATGCAGCCGATAAAGGGTCTTGGAGTCAGTGCTGGTAGAGGCTGTACTGTTTCTAGGATAACGGTTCTGAAGGTAGACGATATATATGGGGTCACATTCAACCACCAGGTTTTCCCCCAATGGGTACCAACTTGGAAGTTGAAAAGCCCAAGAAAAGACAGTCGATCTCACAGGGACCTTCAGCACAGCGACTCAGCAATCTGCACACTAGTTTAATTCTTGATTATTGAATAATTTGATATTTTACAAATTCTATCTTATACTTGTTTGTCTTAAAGAGCTAACTCCCAGAATAGAAACTCTGTGTCAATCATTGACAAAAACTACGGTTTAAGGATGGTTTACTTAACTCAACAATTAAACTTTATGATACTCTCTCGACCTATACTTTAAAGTGAATTTTTTAATTATGCAATAAATATTTTTAAATTTAAAACACTATTAGGATTTATTGTGCTGTTTGTTGTACGGAATTCCTAATTTAATATAATGCTGTATGTCCTAAAACAAGTTTCCTTTATCAGGATGTTTTAGTTAACAAACAAAAAAAATAAACAAAGTTCATTTCGGAGAATCCATATGAATGATATGAATCCACCTCATTTCCTGTGGAGTTTTGGAGTTTTTCTTCAATTCACGTTTGTTCTTTTTCCGTTCTTCCTTGGAGATCGTGGGCTTTTTCAGTTCCCCCTCTTCACTTCCTCTTCTAACATTTGTGTTTATCTGTTCTTGTTACGTTTATCCTAATTATTTTATAACAGTGTGTACTACATATTACCCGAATCACCATTTGTACCAATTGTATCCTTCATTACGATCTTCCAGTCAACCATTTTCCTCTTTATTATTATTTTAATATTATATAAACTTGCTTTTGGCCAGTTCCTTTTTTTATGTTGTTTTTTTTCCACACTTATTATCTTTGCCAGTACCTATGTACGTATGGATGTTACAGAATCTTTGAACTCGATTTTCTGCCACTTCAAAACATCAAATTAAATTGAAGCAATGAACACTTCTGAAGGACCCATGACAAGACAATAATTTAATAATTTTGTATCATTTACCTTAACAATATCTTCAGGATTTGCGATTTTCATAGACTAAGACATGGTAGGTCTAGTGCCAAGTGCTAAACCGTGTGCTAAGGTTTACATGGCTCAATCATTGAGACAAGCATATGACTTCTGGTAGGGTCAACTGGGGAGTTTCGCATATTTTGAAAAAAAAAAATAACAGTTTTATTCTAAATATCTTGTTTTTGTAACTGGAGTGCATCTTTATTAGTCAATCATTCACATGAGTAAATTAAAAACCTTTTCCAGTCATTATTATTTTTCTTTATTCTAAAAAACGTTTCGACAATTCCTTGTCATTTTCAATTTACATCATTTTTTTAAAAATCTTTCAACACTATTTAATTTTAAAAATATTTTCTAAAAAATTTTTTGTACATTTTCAACCTTTTTGGTTAATTGTCATATAATTTAAAAATAAAGCTTAGAGTTATAATGTACTCCATGGTCAATTACTAATTTTTGTAATTTGTTACAAATTACAAAAATTAGTAATTGACCATGGAGTACATTATAACTCTAAGCTTTATTTTTAAATTATATGACAATTAACCAAAAAGGTTGAAAATGTACAAAAAATTTTTTAGAAAATATTTTTAAAATTAAATAGTGTTGAAAGATTTTAAAAAAAATGATGTAAATTGAAAATGACAAGGAATTGTCGAAACGTTTTTTAGAATAAAGAAAAATAATAATGACTGGAAAAGGTTTTTAATTTACTCATGTGAATGATTGAAAAATAACAGTTTAAGAATACTAAAAACACACTTTTATAGTTAGCCGAAAAAAATAATAGAAAATGAATATGAACTTTTAAAAAAATGAATAACACGCTTTTATAGCCGAAATAAATATTAGAAAATAAAAAATAGTCTAAAAAACACCGTTTTATAAGAAAAAAAAAATAGGAAATAATTTTCAATAAATTTTAAATAAGAATAGATTGATGAATTAAAAAATTCATTTTATCGTAAAAAAAACCGTGGGGTGCTTTTTAATTGTTGTCAATATTTTATTGGCTGATATTGGTAAAAGTAGAGTCATTATCAAAAAAATTTAAGAAGTACCCCACGTTGTTGTTTTTTTTAAATAAAATTTACTTTTTCGTTTATCATTTTATTTTTAATTTAAAATTATTGAAAATTATTTTCTACTTTTTAGTTTTGTTTCCTATTAACTTGTGTTTTTTAGATTATAATTTAATTTTTTTCGGCTTGAAAATGTCTCTAAAAATCGATACATGTGTGATTCCATTCTAACAGTGTTTAAACTGTTTACTGTTACTGGTCATCCATTAACAAACTATAAAATGTTTGTATCAAAATGACCCTCATGAACGTTTTTCTTTAATCCTTCCGTATGATATAACATGCAGACTATAGAAGACTTACAGTTTATCACTTAAATGTCAGTACTGTGTCGTGTCCATTTCGAGAATTTACCTATGAATTCATTATTTTTAGTCGTCACAAATGAATTTACTAATTAATCCGTAAATCCTAGTGATCAATTTATAAATAAATTTAATACTTTTTTTGAAGAATGCCCATCAAGTTTATTCTAAGTCAATACCTTGATCATCATCAAGTTTGATTTTGAAGCTGTAGCGAAATTCTCTTGGAATTTCATTTTTAATCTAAAATAAAGTAGTGATATATGTTTAGAACTAAAAAAAATAATTAATTATAGAATTTAAAAAAATCAATAAAAAAAGCAACTATTAAGACAGATTTACCCAAATTTAACATTTCAAGCAAATGTTTTAAAAGAATAATAAGCTGTTAATCTATTTTTTTAAATAATTACTATATGATCTAAGTAAACAAATAATTAAATTTACATAATTCGAGGCATCGCATAAAGAGGACTTAAGTAAGATAGGGAATATGTAGGATGTATGTAGCTGATGACGTTTCTAATAATCGTGTTAAATGTGTTAAGCGAGTGTATTTAAAGATTAGCGTGTTAATATATTTTTAAAAACAATGAATTTATGGCCTAAATAAACAAATAATTAAATTTGCATAAGTCGAGGCACCGCATAAAGTTCTCTTTCAGTAGATGGGAATATATGAGGCTGATGATAGCTCGCTAAAAAAAGAAAGAAAAAAGAGTCTCGTTAATTAGGAACCGGGATGGTTGAAACAGGGTGTTGGTTGAGAAGTGGTTGTTGCAGAAAGGAGGCGAAGGGGGTTGTATGGGAGAGTGCGGTGGGGGGCGACATGGCGGTTGAGCCTAGGGTACCATATTGGATCCCCGCCCAGGAGTAAAAAAGTCTCATTATGCAGCCGGCTGCATTTCTACATGCAGTTTGCAGGCACGACCCCTTTAGATAAGGGAGCCTTATTTCCATTTGCAAATACATGGCCCGCTCCTCAGTCAATAACTGACTCCAACTGAGGATCTCTCTAATGGAAAGTGTAGCCCTCCTCCTTGCCGAGGTGTGCACCAGGAAGTCGGGGCAACGCAAAAAGCCGACGTAAAAATTTTTTTTTTCTCCCTGGGAAAGGAAGAATGAACCGAAAAGGAATGGCAGCTTTCCCATACAGGATCTGGAAGTAAAAAAAAGGGTGCATCTGAAGGATATATGCATTGTTTTGTATTTATTCGAATTTGTACTGATGGTAATGCCAACTTTAGTACTAATAAAGTTCTCACAAACAGGTAAGGTATTTAATAAATTCAAAGTATATATATATATATATATATATATATATATATATATATATATATATATATATATATATCAACAATCCAAATAGAGAATATAAGTTTATAAAATGTATATATGTTTTATATACTTATAGTTATTTAGGATACTTTATTAAAGTTATTTAGAATACTCACAAACAGTTTAATAAAAAATGTATACTATTTTTATTAATAAGTTTTCTCATTTATCTATTTAATTTTATATTCTTTTGGGTTCTCAAAAACAGTTTAAGAAATAAAAATAAAATTGGAATTCAATATAAATTACATTGAAGTGGGCTAGGCCCAAATTATTATTAAAGAGTATTTTGATTTACCAATTTTCTTTAGGGTCCTCACTAACAGTTTAATAAAAACAAGTATATTGAAATTATACTGAATTATATTATAAATTAAATTGAAGTGGATAAGGCCCACTTTATTATTAATTGCTATTTTTATTTTTGCTACTTTATATTATTTAATTTAGAGTCCTCACAAACAGTTTAATAAAAAAATAATTATATTGAAATTGTATTGGAATGGGTAAGGCTCAGTTTATTATTATTATGTGATTTTAATTTATCTACTTTTTTTATTTTAATTTAGATTACACACATACAGTTGTGAACAATAAAAACAAAACAATTTTTTTATTCTATATAAGATATTTTGAATCAGGAAAGGGGCCACTTCATGCTCCGAAATATTTATATTTAACTAGTTAATATTGTTTTAATAAATAACTATAAATATAATATAATAAATAGTTATGTTGTGTAATCATGAACTTTATTATAAATTTAACACTTTAATAAAATCAGTAAAATGACAATACAGTAGAAATGTTGCTGCAGATGATGAATATGAATATAGAGTTATTATTATTATTGTTTATGGAAAGTTCAAAAGAAAAAAAGTTTTCTTAATCTTCCCATTTATATTTTTTTGTTTACTATATTTATATTCCAATAGAAATGAAAGGAAAATAATATTAAAACAAAATTGTCATTTCAATTTTCATTTTGAAAAATATTTCTTTGAATGTAATCAATTACCGTATTTTAATGCCATATTTGATGCTCCAATCTATGTATTTTCTAAGAACTACGAGTTTTTCTCGTGTTAAGGATCATTCTGTGAGGCCTAAAAAAAAATTGTATTATAAAATATTCAAGCTATTCCTTCCACTGCATAAGTAGGTTATTCTTATTAGAGTGCAGGAATTATCTTTCTAGTGGTTTCCCCAAAAAAATTCCAAAAAATCAAACAACAGATAAGATTTTGACATAGAAGAGGTAGTAAGTAAAAAAAAATAAAATAAAATAATAGTATAAAAATAAAAACATAGTAATTATTCAAACCAATAGTATTGAAAGAGGAGTTAGTCAAAACTGATAGCGGTTTAGTTTCTATGAACGGTGATAGCTACCATTTTCCAATTGGAGCTATAGTAGTCAAAAGAGATCTTTTTCTCCTGCTAAATAATCTATTCGTGGCTTACAACCAAGATTACTTATAAAGGTTTCCACGTCAACCCCTCGGATTCAAAACAAGAAATAACTGTAATTGAGTATATCTGAAGGAGAATATTATGGACAATAGAATAAATTATTGAAGTAATTGAATAATAGTATAATTTAATAATAAGTTATAGAAAACTAATAATAATAGAAGAATTGGCACTTATATTGTCTATCAATTTTGACATAAAAATAAATATTTTAAAACATATTAAGGGTTTGAGAAACTTTAGCCCATTTAATAAAAAACGATGTAAAAAAAATGGTCTAAATCTTCAATTTTTCATAAAAAATGGGGAAAAAACATTATCCAGTCGGTAAATATATTTTAACAATTTTCTGCATCAAATTAATATAACGTATGTAACTTTAAAAAAGTTATGTCATAAAATCTCATTAATGCATTTTTAATGTTTAAAAAAATTTTTTTTTAAGTATATATAGTTTCTTGGGGATCATCTATCCTCCATGGTTAAAGGTTAATATTAAAGTGGAGTTTTAACATTAACTTCAAATATTAATAATAATAATAATAATAAATATTTAAAGTTTAATATTAACTTCAGTTTGATATTAACATTAGACCATCTAGGTGTTCCCCAAGAAAATATATATATTTAAAAAGATTTTTTTTTAGACATTAAAAATGCATTGATGAGATTTTATGGCTTATAACTGTTTTAAAGTTATATAGGTTTTATTAATTTGATGCAGAAAATTGTTAAAATGATTTGAAAAAGACATCAATTTGTCGAAACGTCATTTTAATAAATTAAGAATATATAGTCTGAATAATGTTTTTTTTTTATGAAACTTTAGCCATTGGAATAACATGGCCCAACCCAAGAAAACTAATCTCATTAAATAAATATAAATAGTTAGAGTTGTTTGCCTTATATTTACATTGGGCATATCAAGTCAGGACAATGAATGCTAAATATTGAAGACCTCTTATATTGTGAGGCCAACATTGATTTTCATCAAAATATGAAAAGTGTTTGGGGTTCTACAGTTGAAATAATTGTGCCTTGTTATATCTATTTTTGAAAACGAGAAGATTACAAGGTTTAGTCCATCTTCCTGCCAGAGAAATAGCCATGCCAGGCAAATAGAATATTATAATTGAAAAAACATTGTAGAATCTGTACTGTTTTTTAGACAACGTTTGTGCAAGGAGGTGATTTTTCCGAGATCATGCTCAACCTTATAATGGTAATGATCATACTTGACCAAACCTTCCATATATTGTTCATCAACAGTCCTCACAGAAGATGAAGCAGTGGGGCATATCCAAACTGCGGATCGTTTTGGAGCCTATGAACTCTAAGCCCGGTGATAAAAAAATGGAGAATCGTCCATGAAGAGATCATAGCGTACTCCAAATTTAGCTTCTGCTTTAAGAAGTTTAGGTTAGGCTTAACTCCAAAGTTCAATTCCTTACAATGCGGAGTTGAACTAAGGGAAGGTAAGGGACGAACTAGTCCTGAGCGGAACAATTTAAAGTGCATCACACTTCGGACAATGTTTAAATATTTGTTACTAAGTTCTTTTTTATTTTAATGTCACCTAAACCAGTAGGTGATAAAATGTAGAGGTATGATCATAATTTTTTTTTCGAAATATAACACCTAAAACATTGTTTTAAGAATGATAACTTCAACTGAAGAGCGGTAGTGATACAAAAGGTTGCCAAATTAAGCTTCCACCCCAGTCGAAAAAAAAAATCCTTGTTCCAGCCCTTAAATTATGGAAGGTATACACTCAACACTAAGTCATTATCATTTCTCATCTTTCATACATAGCACGCTGTATTCCATATGTCGGTCCGTACATAGCTAGAGAATTTTTGAACACGAAACAAGGGCGTTGTCAAATCCAGCAATGTTCCTTTTCATGATACATTGAGAACCCAGAAACGTCTTTTTCAAATTTATACTTAACAGTAGACTTGGCTTGTATGAAAAAAATATACTTATTGTAAAATGGAATGATATAACATGATTATACAAAGAGACTTTCGGATATGAAGTAACTAGATTAATTATTGACTATGGGATAACATTAGATCTTATCAACCGCCATATTTGTAGTGACTACTCTATTATCTATCAATAATGTTTCGAACATCTCCTCTCTGCTCTCTATTTACCTCCTAATCTTTATCTTACAATATTTTAGAACAAAGAAGATGAGGGATGGTCAAGTAAGTTACATTGCTGACAACTAAGAAACAATGTCGCAAATTCGAGTGTTATGAACCAACAACTAAACACAAATCCTTGGGTCATCAACTCTATCTGATCACTCTATTATCCATCTTTCATTCACTGCAGTGTAACATCAACGTTGTCTGATTGGTATATTCGTATATGGTTGGTTAACGAGAGGATGGAGAATCACTATCCTCCTAAAGTTGCGAACACTAGGAATCGTTCAAGTAATGGATCAAGGCTTTCTTACCACCATCCATTGTAAATCAGCTTGTAAGATCCATAATGGTACTTTTACTTATTTAATAATAATATACAGGAGGAAGAGGAAGAGGTCTAAAAGATCGAGGATGTCTATGGAGAAGCTAAAAGAAAACCAGACGGGACAGAAGACAGGTGCCCCCTGGACAAAGGAAAGGAAGGAACAACAGACCCGGAGGATGCGTAACTACTGGGCAAGCATCAAAGAACGTCCCTTACGTTGCAGACAAATTTAATGGTCCTCAACTGGCCTATACAAAACAAGAAGAAGAACCAATACAAGAAATTTAAAAGTGAAGTTAATATTTTTTTTACAGTTATATAGAATTGTATGCTAATCGTATCAATTTAAAAAGAATTTTAAACTTTGATATTTAAAGAGATACATGAGTAGCTGTAGTATTTTGTGAATTACAAAATATATCAATGGGGTATTCCAAACTACGTCACATTGTTTAGCAAGCCAGGAGGGCCACTGTCATTATTGTTCAGCAAGTCCATCGGGTTCAGCCAGGAAGTACTTCCAAGAAATTTCTGCTACCTATCCTCTCAACATCCGACACCCTAAAAGTTACTTAAACGAATTGAAAATGATATTGCTTTATAAAGGAAGCTACTAATGACAATCATATTTAATTCTTACATCCTCAGTATGGCTTATTTGGTGCGTTTTCGTTTTCTTCTATTCTTTTTACATCTTAAGGTATTCGAAAATAAGACTACTGGACAATTTAGGAGATTACACAAAGCGGAATTGCGGAGCCTCCACCCAGTTAATATTATTCAAGTGATATTATTCAAGTGGCTCCGTAACGATCGAATTCCTAAACAATTAACAAGCGTTGTGCCGACTGGTAAACCTCTGAGGCGTTGGTGGGAGGATTGAGTTAAGAGTTATCTGGTTGATTTGGGTTTGGTAGTATAAGCAGTGAATGATGGTATCGGCATCGCCTTCGGGATCGCTGAACCTTATCATTATCTGTTTCTTTTTTTTAAGAACGAGGAAACACTACTGATAATGCACCTTCGTTCCTGGTGCATGCTAAAAATGCCTTTTTTATTATAATTACTTTATATAGACTGGAATATGTTTTTCATATCGAGTGGACCAACGAAGTTATACGTGGGTTAGCATCGTTTAAATGTTCATCTAGAAACTTACTCGTAATTTCTGTTAGAATGAATAATTACTTGTATTACTTTATAGGCGTTTCATCGAGGATTGACTCAGCTTGTCAGAGTAGAGACTCGAGCCTCACGATCCAACCAATCCTTTTCTTTCAGAACTAAGTCATCTACTCTTGGATTCCCCCTGTCCACCTGCTTCTGGGACTTCCACGTCCTTTCCTCCCTCGTGGAACCCAATCCAGCACTCGATTTAGCCAATATTCGTCCGACATTCTTTTCAGGCATGGTCATCCCTTCTTTAGTGGCATGCCAAAATTCTTTCATTTACTGATGTATACATATCCACCCTCATTCCGATTTTCTTCAGATCTGATTTTATCCAGGCTGGTGACATAGAGACACATCCCACAGAAATCTATCATAGCCGCGGTGGCTCATCTTCCATGTTTATGAAGAATATTTCAGGATAGATTCCACTATAGCTTAAGAAATTCCACTTTTGTTTTTGTTGGAAATCTCTTTATGCCAGGAGGCTCTGAGACGATTTCGGTGACGTAGCGAGAAGCACCTTGCGGCACTCCGCCTTGGAGAAGAACAATTCCGAAGAATAACCCTGATGGAACTGGTTTACCAGGTGATAGCAGTCTGTCTAAGGGAACTAAGACCCTGGTCTTCCGGGTTGGGGGTCTTCGCTAGGGTAATATCTGCTCAACGATGTAATATCTGCTTTGCGATAAATAGTCAATAGAGAGGCTCAGATTCAAATGGATTATATAGAAAAAGATTCTGAATCATTACTTACTAAAAAAAAAAATCTGTACCACTACAACCCACGAAGGGTCTTAGATATAGTAGAAATAGAAAAATAATTTTATTCTGGGACCAGGTCCCTTTAGAATAACAGAGATGAACATAATTAAGAAACTATTTATCTGGCCAAAGGCCTACATCTGAGTAAAAACTTATTTACAAAATATCCTGAAAGTAAATAACTAAACAGGTATGTTTTGGTAGATAATCAGAAAAGTGATGCAAAATTAAAATAAAAAAACAGACAAATTTACAATAAAAAGAACTAGGCTTATGGAAAAAAAACAGTAAATACATGATAGCATCTGGTAACAGAAATAAAAAATAAAAAAATTGATTTCATTATGAGTGAGGAATATTTACAGTAGTTCATCAATCAATAAAGTTGAAAATATCTATCAATTATTTATTGATTATAAAGCACCTGATTGGGAATTCAGAAGATGCTGGAAAAGTTTAGATTTGAATGAGGTTAAAGAAGACGCATGACGGATATCGGGTGGGAGTGAGTTCCAAAGAGAGATAGAACGGGCGAGAAAGGAACGCTCAAAATTTTTGGTTCTATGGGAACGGATATAAAGATCGGAAGGGCGAAATCTTGTGCCTTGGGATTGGATAGAGGATTTGAATTGTAGGAGACTATAGATGTAAAATGGATGTTGTGAGTTGATAGTTTGATAAAAGTAAGAATCAAGGAAATAGAGCCTACGGATAGAAGGAAAAAGCCACTTTAGCTCAACGTAACGGCGGGACACATGAGACCTTCTCGGGGCATCGAAGACAAATCGAAGCGAACAGTTCATAATCCGCCTCAACCTCTCCTCGAGCCTGTTCGAGAGTCCACCATATGCCACACAACCATAGTCAAAGTGTGGAAAGATAAAAGATGTGATGAGGTAACATGGTAGGGACCGTACTGTTCTTGGAAAAAGGTTGTGCAGAGAGGTGATTTCACAGAGATCACGCTCAACCGACAGGTTTCCAATTAATTAAGGGAACAGACTTTATTCAGGCTGATGAGCCCTGGAGGGTAAGCAGATCCCGCATTGCTTCCCGACCCCAGATAAATTACTTTACTTTAATCAAAACTTTATAAAATTTAAATGGACGTTTAGAATAGTTATTTGTCTTTATTTAGGTGCGCGCGGCTTAAAATAAATGGTAAATTTATTCAAAGAAATTTGATGTAATTTCAAATTCCATTTTTCAATGAGTAAAATATTGGAGTTTAGAATTTGGTTAAGATGAATGATATTTAGCCATCATCGTTACTCTAAAATATTCTGTAAATTAATTAATACGCAATGAACTATATAAAAGAAAAACTCTAGCATCCAATTTAAAACCTTATTTTACTTGAAATGTGTAGTTTATTCTATAATGAATGGAATAACTGGAATTAACTAGGAAATATTTCAAAAAATAAAAATAAGGGTCGGTAACCAAAAATAAAAAAAACCAACATTAGTTGTTTTTTTAAGATAAAATAAAACTAAAAAGAAAAAGCCTCATTAAGTACGCGTGCTTGAAGGATTTTTTTTCAGAAAAGAAGATATTCACCAGAACAATGGGGAGTTCTATTCCCTAGATTGAGAGGGATTTTTTTTAATTTGTTTACAAACGGTGCTTTAAAACTTCATCTTTCAATAATTGTCCTATGAAGATATTTTTTTTATTTTATGTTTTCCTTATTTTTTTTAAAATTTCCAATTATCTATAATCCGCTCTCTTACTTGAATAATGACGAATCCAATACAAATATTGACGTTCAAGCAGCTAAAATTAAATAGTTTAGTTCTAGGTAGAATAAAAAAAAAAATGAAAACTTACTTGAACTACAAACGATATGATATATTTAAAGTTTATTTAATTTAATTAACATACACAATGCCAATACTGGGATATTTTTACATACTTACAGAAAATAAATATTTTATATTATATCAACTGAACGTATTTTAATTTTTTTGTGGTGCGCTCTATTCTTTGATAATTTCCCTATCGAATAATATTTTTTGTTTAAATCTTATTAAGATATGTCCCGACTGGTAAAGGTTTAAGGGGTAGACAGAGGCGTAGGTGGGAGGATTGCGTTCGTAGAGATCTGGCGGATTTGGTTTTGGATGGTGGTCCGTCGACGGTTTGTAACCAGATTAGTTGCATAGGCATCGATTGTTAGCTAAGCCTAACCATTATAATAGTTTTAACCTTTTCGTTCAAATAATTATAATAATTCTGTAAAATGCATTATTTCTTGAAGTATTTTTAATTTTTAAAAATTAATATAAATGTTGATATAAGAACTGCCATTTACTATGTCATAAAAAATATATATATATATATATATAATACAAATTTATTTGAACTATGCTACATTTAAAAATTACTTCAGAAGAATTTTTAAAATGACAATACTATTTTTTTATTTCGACACTAGATATTTTACATTTTTTTTTATTTTATGATTGTTGAAACATAGAGCTAAGCAAAACCCAAAGGAGACAGTATGATGAGCATTGTGCTCCTGTAGATGAATCACCTGACTGATGAGGACGTGTACATCGTACCTCAAAAATGATTTATTAACTAAAATAAATCATTTTTATTAAGAAGGCTGGATCGTATACTGTAATAACCTGCTTATTAGAACTGGGCATGAATTATGTATCAGTGATTTTGAAGTAAAATTTCATCCATATAAACATTATTAGGATAAAAAATTTTTTGTTAGATTAATTTAATGATATTTACAACTATAATAATATTACAATTCGCAAATCTGCTGATATGAACAAATGACATGAAAAAAAAAACACTTGTGGAGAAACTAATCATCGGTAGCACTCCAATAAAGTTCTATAGTAACTTTATTGGAGTGCTACCGATATATCATCTATACTCCGATTTTTTTTTTAGATTAATTTATTGATATTTACAACTGTAAAAATATTACAACAAGTAAATCTGCTGCATGAACAAATGACATGAAAAAAAAAACGCTTGTGGAGAAACTATCCATCGGTAGCACTCCAATATAGTTCTATAGTAGAAGGTCTCGAGGCCATCTTCTTTTCAGACGCCTCGGAGGGTTATCAGGAATAGTATGGGAAGCAAGTTGAGAGACTAACGGATTCAAGTGTGTATAGAGCTTGTCATGGAAGGATAGGTATCTAGTTTGGGCCAAATCAGCAACATATGGGATATTAAGATCATGATGGATGAGTTTGTTTGTGACGTAATAAGGAGCATTGAGGATTGTCCGAAGGATTTTGGATTATAAGGATTGGATACGAGCTAAATTGGATGGTTTAGTAGAGCCCCAAAGCTCAACTCCGTATGTCCAAATACGTCTGATAACTGTCATGTAAATGAGTCTTTTGTAATTAATTGGGAGCTTAGAGCGTTTGTCCAGTAAATGTTGAAGTAGGCGAAAACGTCGAGCAGTTTCTTGTCTTTTCAGTCTTGCTTGAGGATTGCAAGTGAGAATTTTGTCTTAGGCATAAAACTTAATTCGAAAAAATATTTAGTGAAATAAAAAAAAAGAGATTAATTTAGTATCACTCCTTTTGATTTCTAATTGACTAAAGCAATACGATACTTTATTTTAATTAATTGAAACCTTGAAGAAATAAGAATTGTGATTTTCCTTCATTGTTAATGGTTTAAAATATAATTTTTTAAAAATATTATAGTTTCAAAATAAGGCTGAAGTTGAAACATACTGTTATTTTCAGAATGAAAAAAGTCATTTTTTTTACATAAAATATAGACAATGGTTTGTTTTTAATATTGTTAGATGACTAAGATTGAGATCTACGTGTCTATGAACGAAATGAGCCAGACAAGAATTAATTAATATATTTTTTATAAAATATGGAATTATAATATTAAGGGTGAATGTGTTGGACGAATAAAGTAAAAAGTAAAGAGATTAAGTATACCTGAGGAAGACTGTATGGATCTGGAAAATTAGAAGAAATTACAAACTGACGATCCTCGTGGAGGAAAGAGGAATCTCATTGGAGAAGGATGGGCTGAGAAGATAAGAACGAAGCAATGAGAGAGGATAAAGGAGTTTCGAGTGGTCCAAGAACATCTGTTCTCAAAAAATAAAGTTTATAAAAAAATAGATAAAATAAAGTCGTGATTTGATCCTTGATATTGAAGCTCATTAATAGAAGCTGTTAATTCTTAAATTCTATCTATTACAAGATCTTGCACTCTTCTATCGATTTATTTAAACATTTTAGATGTGTTTGGTGTGAAGGAGCATTATTGGGCCACGGAAGGTGGATTTATGGAAATACGATGTATTTTATGATTAAACTTAAGGGTATCAATCCTGAGTTATGGGTTAGTTCCAGGTGTTGATGACTCTTATTGATATATTTAAAATGCTATAACTCTGGATAGTAGAGAATATATACATCCCAGGAGTTAAGTTATGAAGTCGAATCTTATCCAGAGATAGTTAGCTATATTAAGATTTATTTAATATTATTCTTTACTATGTATTATTTTGATTTGTATCTTGTATACTTAGCCCTGAAGAAGACCTGCAATTGTGGGTCGAAGAGTTGGCTTTAGAATATACAGATCTTCTTACTAAAGAGAAATTCTTCTGAGCTCCATCCGGACCATTTTCTTCCTCATGTGTATAGCCTACCTGTAACACTATTACCCGTGAAGAGTCTAGGGTTCAGTACATGATAGAGGCTGTGATGTTTCTTGAACAATGGATGTGCAGGGAGGTGATTTGTCCTAGATCACGCTCAACCGCCAGATTTCCACTCCTTTTTGGGTACCCAGACCACACCATTTTGGGTACCCACTTTTATCGATGCTGGGTGCTCTAGAGCAGGGGTTCCCAAAATTTTTTGTCCCACGCCCACCTTTTGTTGAAATGAAAGCTTCTCGCGCCCCCCTTAACAAAAAATTGTGTGGGCCTAGGAACAAAACAAAAACGAATAAGTATTACATTGAAAACAAAACATTTATTTATACTGCCATAAGGTACAACAATATCAGTTTTCATAATATACAAAAGTTATTAATAAGAGAAAAACTGATTAGGCTGGTTAGTGAGATGGATGGGCTTCCATTTTTCTTACTAGTATGACTATTCGTGGCTGAGACAATGCAAGTCACTAGCAACATCAAGTTTATTCCGATGCATTCTTTTAATTACCAAAAGTGTTGATAATGCTTTTTCGCACTAATAGGTGCTTGATAAAGGCAAATATAAACGAAGAGCTTCCCGTGATGCACTAGGATACACTTTGAAATATTTTAACCAAAATGAAGATTTATCCATTATATCAAAGTGGTCAATTTCTTAAACATCATGGTTAATTTAGAATTTTAGAAAGACTACTTAAATTTAATTTAATGTTCCCCTTGTCTCGCGCCCCCCCTGACATGTCTTCACGCCCCCCAGTTTGGGAACCGCTGCTCTAGAGGGTCCTAGATCCCTTAGGATCCATCCCCGGCCTCTAATATATTATATATATATATATATGTATACAAAGTCAACTATTTTTTCAATATTATTTTTTATCTTTGTTTATATCTGATATTTCGACATTTATAAATGCACACAACGCGAAATATGGAGTTTTTTGTTAGTTACTCTCCCTATATAAGGCATCTAGTTTCATCTTGATTTGCGTTATAGTTGGTATATATATGCCCCTCATGCATCGCCTAGGAATTGCCGAGTCGTGAACGGCTCCGTACGTTCCTCAAGATCCGATCACAGATCCTGACCCGGGCCTGGTAATAAATGAAAGATTAGAAATAAGAAAAGTAAACGGAAGTGATTAGTTATGTGATGGGATAGAAAAGGGGTTATTTGAAAAGGAGCGGTGGAATAATGAGACCACCAAGGAGGCAGAAGGCGGAGCTTTCTTCAGGCTCAGGTCCCCACCAGCTTTCACAAGATCTCGCAACACTCGCCTAATCATTTCACTTCACCCCCCCTCAACCGCTCGATAATGGCGAATTTATCACGTCATACCATAACAACGCTACGTAACAACGCTACTAAACAAAAGTCGACCTAAAAATATGAGTAAAAACAAGCCAAGTCCTACTAAAATCCATAGAGTAGAAGTATATATACGTTAATAACACCAGCTGCAGTGATATAATATATAATTCAATATAAATGAATTTTATTAAAATAGATAATATTTTATTAATAATTAAAAATCTAAAAAAGGCTTGTTGTTAGATGGATTATTGTATCTTAATGTATCCTTGATAAATTTAATGATGAGTTGAAAATGTAACGCATTTTTAAAATTGTACTTCCCAATACTATTTTAATGAAATAAAGAAAGGCATTTTTACATTTTTTTACAATAGACAGATACATTTTTAAGTAATTTGATGGTCTATTAATGGACTAGTATAACATTAAAACTTTAAAAATTGAGCTCAAGTGACATTCTAACAACTAATTTAAATAAAACCTGTAAACCTGCACTGGTATAATAAAACCATTAAATAAGCCATAATACCAGTTGTATTGATTAATACTGCATTAATAAAGTTTTATAAATTTTAAAATTTTATTACTTAAAAATTTTTTTTCCATGATAAATTAAATGATGTGTACCTAAACAATGTAACATTTTTTAACATTTCCTTCCCAACATTCTTTAAATGAAGAAGAAATAGTGTCAAAACCAGATAAATTAAAACATGTATAAAACCTGCAAAGCTGTACTTATGTAGCAAATCCATTGAAATCCATAGAGTAAAAGTATGTAAACGTTCAAATACCAACTTAAGTAATTAAAAATCTGTATTAATAATTTTTGGTAAAAAAGATAAAACTTTATTAGTTATTACGTTTAAAAAATGTTTGTTTTATGGCCTTAATATATCCATGATAAATAATAATTTGTTATTATTATTATTACTTAATAATAATATGTGAATACTATACTACACTTTTGCCTATACAATATTTTGTAAATTAAATAAGGGAGAAGAATCTTTATTATTTTTTTTCCATATTATTATCTTATTTAATTTTTAATGAACTAATATTACATAATATCAACAATTTATTAATATTAATAAATTGTTGATATAATCACTCATGTATGATTGAGTGAGAAACCTAGGTACACAAGAGATATCTCCTAAACATTAGCTGTGGTTATTACTACAGTATTAATAAATTTTATAACTGTAGAAAAACTTTATTAATTCGAAGAAGAAATTTTAAGTTAAATTTAAAAACGTGTAAACACAAAATTTTAACACATCCGTATTCCAAATATTTCAAAATTAAAACAATACAAAAATATAAAAAATTTTAACTTTAATTTTTAACCTTTAAGAATTTAGAAAATAAAATAAATGAAGAAGAATCACTTAGTTAATAATATTTGAACTAGTAATTAAAAAGTAGTATAATAAACAACTTTATTAATAAAGACTTTGGATATACTCATATAAATAAGAGAGAAGTCATGGGATACAAATGAAATTTTTGTTACTTATATAAATTAACATTTAAAGCTGCACTAATGTATTAAAAACCTAAGTTAAGGTATTATATTAGTATAAGTAATGAGAACATTGTGTTATTATTTAGCCTATAAAAGAACTATTTATATAATACCCAAAAAGTACCTGGTTATTAATATAACTTGGGGTATAGCAACCCCCAAACGTTCTAAATCTTGGAGTTTCTATTTTACTGAGAATTCTTTGTAATCAGATTTATTTATCTTCGTTAAGAAATTATGATATTTTATTATTCATGGTGTTTCTTGTACTTTTGGAATCATTTGTTTTGGACAGTTGGTGTGAGATATGCTTTATCTGTCTGATTTAGAAATCGTTGGCTGCTCAATTATGAACAGATGTTTGAAATTTTTCTCCCATAATTAGAACTGATATTACAGGTTTAACGCAAAAACTATTTTATAATTGTTGAGGTCTCCGATAGTTGTGTTTGCTTAATATAATATGTTTCTTAAGGCCTTTCAAGTATAAACTAAAATAGATGGGCATTGTGATATTTCAAATGAAGTTTCAACAATTTTATAATGACCCACAGTCAAATTTCGGATAAATAAATTTTTTTTTAAAAAGCTCTGCAATCTTAAAAATGTAATTTTTTAATTAAATTTGTATTAATTAATATATAATGGATACAGATAACAGATCTGTAGTGAGATCTGTTTAAATTACAAACTCGAGCAAAATAGTTTGGGCACAATACATCCATTAAAAAATGCAATACGTTGCGATAAAAATAACTCTATTATTAGTCGATGTAATTTATATAAAGTAATTAAGACATTATTCATAAAAGAAAAATAAATCTGAAGGCTTTTTTGTTTCCAGGATTAAATTAATATCAGCAAATGCTGCTCCTTAAGTACATCGATTAGTTTATTATCTGTAATGATATATAACACAGACGTTTTGTTTTAGCTATGTAAATTCATTATCTACTGCCTGGTTTAAAAAATAAAAACATTTATCGATGAAGTGTTATGCTGGTGTCATTGTTGTGACAAATTCGTGCATTAGTGAACTGTTTTTTTTATATTTTATAAAAAAACGGACAAACCCCTTTTTTTTAATTATACAACTGTTCATTTAATCGTAATAAAGTAGGTACTTAACGTTTTAGTAAATGCACCCCGTTATTATTCAAGATATTGAAGTTCAGAATAGTACTTATTTAGTGAGTCTACAAAAATACAAGACATTTTTTATAAATTCAACATTAGTCTCCTTGTAACTCTACACACTTATCCCAGCGATGATCCCATCTCTGCAACCCGTCCAAAAAGTACTCGGCGTTTTTCTCTGCAAAATAATTGTTCACGAAGGTGATTGCCTCTTCATTTGACGAAAATCTCTGTTCTCCGAGCGCAATTTTTAAATGAGGGAACAATAAGAAGTTGCTTGGTGGGTAAAGTTGATGGTCAAGCTGTTCAAACCGTAATTCGAGGATTTTCGCCATGGCAACCGATGAGGTGTGGGACAGTCCTTGGTGAAACAGGATTTTCTTTTTCTTCAAATGTGGCCGTTTTTCCGCAAGTTCTGCCTTCGGCTTGTCAAGTAATGATGCGCAATATGCTTCTGTAATGTTTTTTCCTTTTTCAAGATAATCGATTAAAATTACTCCATGACTATCCCAAAAAACTGTCGCCATCAATTTTCCAACAGAGAAAACAGTTTTTGCTTTTTTTTTGGAGACGGCCCCCCCCTTGGAGTCCACTGTTTGGACTGTATTTTTGTTTCGGGCGTATAATGGTGTATCCAAGTTTCATCTACAGAAATTAATCGGGGCCAAAACTCGGATTTATTGCGCCTTAACTGCGCCAACAGAGCGTTGGAAATGTGGAAATGGAAAACACGGCACCCAATGTCCTGACAGGTTTCTCATATCTAAATGTTGGTTTAATATGTAACAAACAAGTTCTTTTGACATGTTCATAACCTCAGCTACCTCTCTCACTTCAATTCGGCGGTCGTCTAGAACCATTTGGTGAACTTTGGCGAAGTTCGGCAGAAACTTTTCAGACCACCCTCGTATATATACGACTTTATTATTTATTATACGAGTACTATTTTGAGATATTAACTATATCTCAAATAATAAAATAAAATATTGTTCTCACTATAGTAATAAAATATATTTTTATGTATAAAAAAAAAATGAAATCTTTCAGGTTTGTTTTATAGATAAAAACAATATTTATAGCTTATGAGAATAATGACTTGATTTCATTTTCCTACATTGAAATAACAATCGTAAAATCAAAATAATGGAATAAGATGTAGTTTGTTTCAATTTTTGAACCAATGCATTCTATTTTACCCAAATTAATTAAAAAGTGCTATATTTTGTTTAACAGCTTACAGAAGTACGTAACAGTACCTTAATGGTTTTAAAAAATGTTTATAATTTATCTAATAAGCACGACAAAAAAATAAATACAAATTAGACTCTCAATAAAATATTACCTCACTAAAACCTTTTTTAAATAATAGGGTAATAAAATATACAAAAAGATGAAGTGCAACTTTAAACGGCAACAAATTTAAAAGGCTGTATAAAAGCAGAATAGGGGAAAATAACTTTATTGTTAAAACCTAATTTTCTTGGAAAATCTTGAGGGTTCAAAATTAAAAAATAGAGGAATTACTCGTCAAACAAAAAGGAGCATAAGAAAAAAAAAAATATGCAAATATTAGATAGGAGAATAACTGTACAGTAGGTGAAAGCGGAATATTAGTTTTAGTTACATATACAATGAAACGTTGATTATTCGAACTAATGTTGTCAGGGGTGGTTCGGATAATCAAAAATTCGGATAAAAATAAATATCGAAATTCACAAAAAAATAAACACCACCAAATGAATAGGAAGGGGTTCAGAGAAACAATTGAAATTACCTAATTAGGTTTACAGTTCTTAGTAAACAAGCAAGTTAATTTTTTTGCTGTTTCCGAGAAATCATTACGGCCCCCCTTATTGGCGTTCATGGAAAAATCATTTTATTTAAAATAACAATAAAAATAAATAACTGGATGCTCTGATCAAATTAATTAAAATAACATTTGAAAAAAAAAAACAGTTCCCTTAATTGAACGTTCGGATAACTGATTTTCGAATAATCGGCGCTCCACTGTATATTAATTGCTGTCATGCCATAACATTGTACAATAACAAAATTCAGTAGAATATTTTATTTTCGGTTTATTTAAATGACAATGATTACATGAATTATTAAAGTCTATATGAAATATTGTAATGTGTATGTAGGTATAAATGTATGTTTTTTTAATTGCAAAAACCAACGATTTCGTACAAGGATTCTATCAATCGAAAGGAATGCTAAATCTTAAGTTATAATAACTATGAAAGAAATGTACGAACAATTTTTGCGGAGAATATTTTATTTTAGGTTTCTATAAATGTCAATAGTTATCTGAGTTATTGAAACTGTATGAATCATTGTAACGTATTCGTTAAATAATTCAGCCCATCGCAAGGGTAGGGTACATGTTTAAATATTAGTTTTTGATATATATATATATATATATATATATATATATATATATATATATATATATATATATATATATATAACAAACATATAGTAGCAATGTACAATAACAAAATTCGTTAGAAGAATATTTTATTTTCGTTTTCTGTAAATGACATAAATTATTAAAGTCTTTATGGAATATTCTAACGTATATGTTAATATATATGTAATATTTTTTTAATTTCAAAAACCGAAGATTTCGTACATGCATTCTATCCATCGCAAGGGTCGATAATTGTTTAAATATTAGCACACTAGTCACATCTGCCATAAAAATGTACAAACAATTTTTGTGAAGAATGAAAATGACAATTGTTACTTTAGTTATTGAAGCTGTATGAATTGTTGTAATGTTTATCTTGGTGTTATGCATGATTTTTTTTATTGCAGAAACTGTTGTTAAAGAATTCATTCCATCTAGGTAAATATTTAAATACATATTAGTCTCAGTTATAATAATACATGTTATAGCAATGTGCAATATTAATATTCTGTAAAAGAATATATTATTTTCGGCTTGTAAAATTAACAATAATTACATGAATTATTGAAGCCGGTATGAATTATTATAAGTTATATGTTGATATCCACTTCCCAATAGGAATTGGTCTCCAGGGAAGTTAGACCGTCACTCACCATCACACTATTTTGCCTACATAAAATAACAAGCAAAAAATTTTATATAGTATCTGTAGTAAAATTATTTTAATTTTTATTATTTTAATAATTCCTGTTAGTTTTTTTGTAATAAAGGCTTTATTCATTCATTCATATGTTGATACAAATGTATGTTTTTTTATTGCAAAAACCAACGTTTTGTACAAGAATTCAGCCAATCGCAAGGGTAGGTAAATGTTTGAATATTAGTCTTAGATACATGTAATAACTGTCATTCCAATGTAGAAATAAAAATCTGTAGCAGATTATGTTCTTTTCGGTTTATGACAGTGACGGTAAATATACGAATTATGTATTCTAATGCATCTATTTAGATGTTTTTTAAATGCAAAAGCAGACTTTTTTTGTAAAAGAAGTCAGTCCATGACAAGAGTAGATAAATGTTTTTAATTAGTCTTAGATACATATTTAAAGAGACTAAAAAATCCTTAGTTACGCCGTCCTTCGGAAGGGACGTTGAACAGGGATCCCGAGCCTGTACGACGTCAGGTACTCGTTAAAAATCCCCATCCTAATTAAACCTGGATAGGCAAAATTTAGAGCTCCCAATGCAGCATCGTCCCATTAGCCATAGCAGCAAAAAGTGACGTTAAATGAACTAACAAACAATACATGTAATAACTGCCAAAGAAATTTACATTAAAAAAATGCGCAGAAGAATATATTATCTCGGCTTCTTAAAACCATAATAGTTATATGAATTACTAGCTTATGCCCGCGGCTTCGCTAACGTGGAATTTGGTCTGCCACATAAAGTTTCGTGAAAGATCATTTAAAATAATATATAATATATAATTTATAATTTAATTATGTTTTAAAAATATAAGTTACTCGTAAATCCAAAATTTCAGATGTCTAACTTCAAAACTGACGGATTCTATACATTTGAACCCCTATTATATTAAAGGTGAAACCTTTGGGGCGGAATTATCCAAATTTCTTTCTTAAACTATGCAAAGAACCTATTTACAAATGCCAAGATGCTAAGTTCCTGATTTGCCTTTAATTATGTACTTTAACGGAGGGGGCACATGCCCCCGTGCCTCCACATAAATCTGCCCTTGCTGTAGCCTATGATGTATAACCTATTTTACTCAATAATTTTCATCCAAATCCGTTCAGTAGTTTTGCGTGAATGAATAACAATCACAAATACAAACATTCGCATTTATAATATTAGTAGGATATCAAAACAATAGTTTCACTCATGTTATTTCTGTTATTTTAACCACTATTATCATGTGATTTGCCTCTAATTCTGTACTATAATGAATTCTCCACAGTACCTAAAACAATGTCGGGAGGGGGGCACGTGCCCCGGTGCCCCTCCTAAATCCACCTTTGCTATAGCCTATATGTAATTCTGATGTATAATCTATATTACTGTAAAGTTTTATCTAAATCCGTTCAGTATTTTATATGTGAAAGAGAGACAAACATACAAACTTTCACATTTATATTAGTAAGATTGAAGTCTTTATAAACTGTTGTAATGTGTGTGTTTATGCAAAACTATGATTTTTATATCAGAACCTGACGTTTCTGTAGAAGATTTTAATAAATTCAATAATAATAATAAAAAATTAATAAATTAAATGTACAATGAAATAATTCTATAGAAGATTATGGTATTTTCTTCTTCAGTAAAGTTCAATAATTAAATGAATTATTGTAATGTATATGTTGATATAAATGTATGATCGAAAAAAAGACTTTTTTAAAAGAATTCAGTACATGACGAGGGTAGTTAAATCTTTTCAGTGAGAATGACACAAGAACCTGACCAGTTTCTTTTGCCAGAATTTCTTCTAAAGTTCACTTGTCCTCATGGTGGTCTCGTGTTCGTGACAAAATGTCGGCTATTGCAATATGATTAACTGATTCTCTTTGATCATTTGTTCCAGGACAAAACAATTTCAGTTATTTGTTAGTTTTTTTAATACGAATTGTTATGTAGAATATTTAAGTGGAAAATAGTTAACTTGATAATTCTTATAATGGTACGAAATGGTCAGGGGGTGCAGTCATTGATTACGCAAAATAAGAATGACTTATTTTATTGTACAAACCTTTCGGCCTAAGATGTAGGCCCTCTTTAGGCCCGGGAAAATAAAAAGAAAACAAATACATAAAACATTGCAGAACCAAGGAAGAATGACAGATTATATGATTAGAATTGTTAAGAGCGAAAATCAGAGAGTGACATGAATTATCAAATAACTAGTGACTTATTTAGGACATACCTTATGTATTTCATTCTTATCAATTCTCTTCATATAATCTTCCTCGGTGCTGTAATGTTTTATATAGTTATTTTCTGTTTATTTTGCCAGCCCCGAAGATGGCCTAAGTCTTAGGCCGAAACGTTGGCTCAATAAAATAGGTTTTGTGTAATATTTGACTGCACCCCCTGATCAATTAAATCTATTGTTATGTAGAATAGAGCACTGTACCAGCTACGTAACTACTTTTCTTTTTTCGCTTATCGTATTCTTCAACTTAGTTCTTTAATTTTTCTAAAGGTAATTACTATGAGTTAAAGAAAAATAACTGTAGCGTCTTTTTATATATAATAAATTATATTGTCTTTATGAATTATATAAAATTATTGACTAACCTAAATTATGCAGACTGCTGATTTGCTGTGCCGAAAGTCCCAGGTTCAAATCAGACACCTGCAGACACTCCTGGGCTCACCCAGCCTCTATAAAGGGTAAAAACCTGCCGTTTGAGCATGATCCCTGACAAATCGCCTCCCTGCACAATATATGTCCTAGAACAGTCTCTACCATTTACTGAACCCAAGACCCATCATGGGTTATATTTCTACATATCGTTTTTTGTTTTTGTTTTTTTTATACCCTTTAAATAATAAAATGAATTTTATCAATGATTTAATGGGTAGAATGGAATCCACATAACCCTATAAATGGGTGAAAGAATCCACATTAGCCAAAATCGCATATAAAATCTAAAACTAAGTCTACATCCAAGATAAAACAGAGAAAAATTAAAGTAAAATTTAATTAATGAAGTTATTGCGTGAATTTCCCTAATTACATAAACTCTACCCAAACCACAGCTGATGTAATTTACCATAGTTATACCTCGATGCAATACACTTTATATACTATACAACGAGAACTTAATGAATAATCGATAGTTAAGCTTGTTCAATGCTACGATCACTTTTCTCCATAGTTACGAACAGAACATTCCAGCTCTCAACTGTCAACAAATTATTAGTTTACAAAAGCATGAACAGTAGGGAGGGATAACTTTTCGAACATCCAACCTATCCTATCCTTTCAGTCCAAAGTCCTTCAACAATAGCTGATGTTACGAACGTTAATTAGTTTTACAAAACACGTAACATATTATATTACAAGCAATATCTTGCACCGTGAAGTCAATATCCCATTAGTTCATGACTTACAAAAAAAAAAAAGCCTGTACCGCTACAAAACAATAATACATTGGTGCAATCTGACTTATTCCACAATAGAAAAATTGTACTCAATATCAATTCTACATGCCTTAGTTGGTACCTTCTGATCCAAGAAAGAAGTGTTGGATACTTGTTTAAAATAACCTTTCAAGTGTACAGAACAAGTATCAATACTACATATGGAATAAATAAAATCTTACTAATATTATAAATGTGAAAGTTTGTATGTTGGCTCTCTTTCACGCAAAAACTACTGAACGGATTTGGATGAAACTTTACAGTAATATAGGTTATACATCAGAATAACACATAGGCTACAGCAAATTCGGATTTAGGAGGGGGGCATGTGGGCAGGTACCCTCCCACACAGTTTTTTAGGTACTTTGGGGAATCCATTATAGTACATAATTAAGGCAAATCACATGATAATAACTGTTAAAATAACAGAAATAACATGAGTGAAACTATTTGTTTTGATATCCTACTAATATTATTAATGCGAATGTTTGTATTTGTGATTGTTACTCATTCACGCAAAAACTACTGAACGGATTTGGATGAAAATTATTGAGTAAAATAGGTTATACATCATAGGCTACAGCAAGAACAGATTTATGTGGGGGCACGGGTGCATGTGCCCCCTCCGTTAAAGTACATAATTAAAGGCAAATCAGGAACTTAGCATCTTGAAATTTGCAGTTAGGTTCTTTGTATAATTTAAGAAAGAAATTTGGATAATTCCATCCCCAAGGGTTTTCCCTTTAATATAATAGAGGTTCAAAGATTGTCTGGAATCCGTCAGTTTTGAAGTTAAACATCTGAAATTTTTGAGGTACGAGTAACTTACAGTTAAAAAAAAAAATTAAATTATTTATGTAAAATGATCTGCCACGAAACTTTGTGTGGCAGACCGAATTCCACGCGAGCGAAGCCACGGGCAAAAGCTAGTATTTGATATTCTGTATTAGGCTAAATACTAAAAGATTTGAAGTTTAAACGAAGGAAACCTATTCCGCGGAGTATGATATTGTACTTCGCATACCTCCCGTAGCGTCGGATATAAGCGATTTGTAGATACAAGAACTATTGAAGATAATAGACAGATAAGAGAAGTTGGTGCCTTATCATCGGCAACTCGAGCAGTGAACATTTATCCTGGGTCCTTAGCCAACCACGTTCCCCATTGTTCTCGCTATTTTCTTTTTGTTCCTTTTTTTTCTTCCTCGAGGGCTACCCGCCAGTTACCGGCCCATAGGAGTGATAAATGGGTCTCCAATAACCCTTTATGAGTATTTAAACATTCTGAATGGTCGGACACCTTATATAGGAGATACAGTCTATTCGTTAAACTTTCGTGGTAATTATCGGAGTAATAATTCTTTACCTTGATTTAGGATGGCGTTAAGACATGAAAGGAGATATTTAGTAGGATATAAGACGAGGTATGAAAGGCGAATAAAAATTGTTGACATTAATTGAATTTATTAAGCGATGTGCTAATAAATTATTTGTTCCAGATATATTTTATTGCTCGCTCCCCTTTACTAGACTATATCACGCGAAACCGACACAAAATATACTTAGATGATTTAAAAAAATAAATAAAAAAATAGCCTGTAAAAATTCAGGAGTTAACACCAATAGATACACTAATGTCAGGCTTTCTAACTTTATATATATGTGTGTGTGTAAGTTTTACTTTCATTTCTGGAGATACAGTCTATTTGTTAAACTTTTGGCCAAGTTTCCAGGCTAATCATGCCATAACAGTGAAAAAATTTGCTATTTGTGAATTATATTAAATAGAAAAAAGCCTGTATCACTACAACCAGTGAAGGGTTTGAGGTTCAGTAGATGGTAGAGACTGTACTGTTTCCTGGTGAACAGTTGTGCAGGGCGGTGATTTGTCTTAGATCAAGCTCAACCGCTAGATTCCTCCTCCCTTATTTTGGGTACCCACTTTATAGAGGCTGGGTGAACCTCAGGAGGGTCCTAGATCCCATAGGATTCCATCTATGACCGCTAACAAATTAAATAAGTCTTCCAGCGAGCGAGAATTAATCCTAGGGCTTTCGGCAAGGCAATTAAGCGCTTACCCCTGAGCCACTTCCAAATTATAGTACACTTATAAAATATAAAATTTACAGTAAAAATCCTTGGTTATACCGTCCTTCGGAAGGGACGTACGTGGGGTCCCGAGCCTATGCTATGCTATATCATCTAATCCATAAGATCCCTATCCTAATTATATCTGAATAGGACACAATATCTAGGATCTCATCGTCCGATTAACCACAGTAGCATAAAGTGACCTTAAATGAATAAAAAACAATCTTCTGTATTTTGAATTCTGGGATGCCTTTTTTATGTTCACTAAAGTCCTTAACGAACCTGGTCCTCAGAACAAGCTTCCCTCGAATATCTTTAAAGACATTTCCTGGGTTCAAATCCAGCTCGGAGACATTTATATAATCTGTTAGCAGCCTGAGATTTATCCTATGGGACCTAGGATCCTCCTGGGGTTCACCCAGCCTCTGTTAAGTGGATAGGTTGGGTAATAATTTATCGGCCTAAGTTAGATTTGAACTCGGGGCCTTCAGAATAGCAACTACTTGAGGTCATTTATATGTTAAATTAGGTCATCTGGTCTTTCTTCCACTCTTGGATGTCTTATCCACCACAAATTAATTCTTCAATAGTTTTCCTTCGAGTAATTTTTCTTAATCGTTCTTGTGGGGAACTTCAAAATTTGGCTCATACATCATTCTTCTTAAGTTATTTGAGAACATTCTCCTTAAAACTATAGGTGTTCTCTGCTATACGTCTTCGTTATCTCGATATATATATATATATATATATATATATATATATATATATATATATATATATATATCGAGATAACGAAGACGTGTAGCAGAGAACACCTATATATATATATATATATATATATATATATATATATATATATATATATATATATATATATATATCAAAGCATTTCTGCCGCAATCTCAATTAAAGAGTTCTTACTTTTCGCCATCGCAATTCAATAGCAGCAACATATGTTTGAAAACAACCTATTTACTACGTGTTAGGATGTATTACACTCCAAGGATAGCGGCTAGGGTTTTCAGTCAATCATCTATTCCTGTGTGATGCTGTAAGCCTACTGGAGTTAACTTACACTGAACTGGTTTGGGATGATGACTTTAACCACGTAAGGGTTTGGTCCATGAGCAGTCTGTTTCGGAGAAACATATAAATATCTTTGTCAGGGAGGAAAATGGTTGACTGGAAGATCTAATGAAGGATACAATTTGTCAGGGGCTGCAGTCAATAATAATAATTTTCAGCAAACCAAGCCGGGGCTTTGCTTTCTTGAACAATAGCCTCTAACAAGACCACACCATGATCGCACCATGAGACAAGTTATCTGAAGTGTTGTTCAAAAAAATTAATAGTAGCAATATTTGTAAGCTTTTATTCACGCACGCGTACACAGCGTCACGCGATTATTACGGCTCGATATTCTGTTTTTGCAAGCCAATGAGAGTAATTATTTATAACATGTTGTATGAGACCATCTGTTGTTTGGCCTCCCCATCCATTTTAATGGCTAAGAGATGATTGAGACCTAAAGAGTATGAATAAGATATAATTAAATAAACAAAATCATTAAATAAATTAACCTAAAGTCTGCCAGATGCTATTAAGTTATCTAAGGCAAATTTTTTCTATTTAGTTTTTTTTTATCTCATGTCAACTCGACTGGAAAAAAACTCAGATAAAGCCGTGATCATGGCCGGATCGGACCCGTGAGCATGCTTCATAAAAATGGCATTACACGACTAATGTCACTATTAAGCCGTAATTGGGGAATTATGCAAAACGTACAACTCCGACATATGGCAAGAGTAAAATATGCAAGCATTATATTATCTATCCGTGGTATGAAAATCATGTCCGAACATGGAGGATGATTACATAGGGAAGTTTTTTTTAGGTCGAAAGAACTGGTCATTATATAATTATACAGGGAGATATTTTTTAAATAAGTTCTCTGCAAATGATATTTTTGAATAGATAAATTATATGTATTTACATCATAGATCGTTTAATCTATGATTATGAACTAAATAGTTCAGGATGGGATTTAGGATTCATAATAGATCTACCCTTAAATTGATTAACTTCAGTGTAATCTGAATTTAATTGGTAAGTTCAATGTTTAAGGAATCAATAATGTATGATGTATAATGAACATTTTTTAAAATATTAAATTCGCCCAACTTTAGTGTAATCCGAATCAATCATTATTGCTTATTCGGTGACTTCCTCTCCGCCCAGCATCTCATCATCCTCTCTGATTTACTTTTCTTCCTTTCCTCATCGCAGATTTTCATATTCTGTTTTGTTCTTGTCTCAAACCTCATGCTCTTGTCTATGTTCAAGTTCTTGGCAGTTCCATCGCTAAGCAGATCCTTTATAGCCACGAGTTCCCTCATGCCCCACTCATGTTTTTTTTTATTTCTAAGGAATTCAAATATTCTTTCCGTCCATATGTCAATATGTCCTTAGAAATTAACTTTGGTACTTGTGTCTTAACGCAGCCCTGCTTATTTTTGTCTACTTCTTCGCATGCGCGAGCAGTTACATTTTGTAACAGTTATATTTCTAACAGCTGATTTCTTCTGTGTTTTTTCTTGCTTACTGAGTTTTGATAATTGCTGATTTATTGTTTCTTATTTGTTGTTTATTGTTTGTTTGCTAGTTTTGTATAGATTTTTCGTTTATTTAGATATTTCGTAGATTTTAGTTATTTATTTAATTAGTGTAAAATGCGTATTTGGGATTTAGAATTTTATTTAGAACATTTAGAATCCTATTTATGCGAGTTCGTATGGCGACAGCATCAGTCAAAACAAAATACAGACAGTTTTGAATCGATATTGAAGTGTATTGCGACGCATTTTACACCTAAATGCGATTAAAACATTTTTTATTTTTATTTTATAAAGAATTGTGATTTTTCATAACTTGTTTGTTTTAATTATAGTGATTTTTTATTATTTTTATTTTTAATTGTTCATTGTCCATTCTTGTTTAATTAATTGTTCATCATATATTACATTTTTAATTTTTTGTTTTTTAAACAATTTTTCATTATTGTGATTTTTCATTACTTTTATTTCTTAATTGTCCATTGTCGTTTAATTAATTAATCATTATTATTATATTCCATTTTTCAATAAGTTCTTTTGATTTCTAATTGTTGATAATTTTTAACCCCAATAAATAAAAGGTAACTGTTAGAAATGTAACTGCTCGCGCAGGCGAAGATGTAGGCAAAAATAACCAGGGCTGCGTTAAGACACCTTAATTTTTATTTTCCTAATTGTGTCGAAGATTTTTTCAGTTGCTTTGTAAAGCGTCTCATTTGGTATGTGTTGTTAGAGAATCTAGGGCCAAATTTTCTTTTAATAATATTTAATGCATTTTATTTAAAATAATTATATATGTTAACAGTACATATAGGTACATATATTTAAAATCGATTAAACGAAAATGAATATTGTAGATAGACATTTATTCACAATATTTCAAATATATGTATACTATTTTCTCATTTGATCCCAACAGTTTCATAGTTATTTAAAATGAGTTGATTATCCATGCAAAATATAAAGGAATAGCCATTCTGTGTATGGTAATTTGTTTTTTAAATTTAATTAATTGATATTTAAAACTATAATAATATTACAATAAGTAAATCTGCTAATACGTGTATGTACAAAATGACATGAAAAACACTTGTGGAGAAACTACCCATCGGTAGCACTCCAATAAAGTTCTATAGTAGATGGTCTCGAGGCCATCTTCTTTTGAGACTCCTCGGAGGGTTATCAGGAATAGTATGGGAAGCAAGTTGAGAGACTAGTGGATTCAAGTGTGTATGGAGCTTGTCATGGAAGGATAGGTATCTAGTTTGGGCCAAATCAGTAACATATAGGATATTAAGATCATGATGGATGGGTTTGTTTGTGACATAATAAGGAGCATTGAGGATTTTACGAAGGATTTTGTATTGCAAGGATTGGATACGAGATGAATTGGATGGTTTAGTAGAGCCCCAATGCTCAACTCCGTATGTCCAAATAGGCCTGATAACTGTCATGTAAATGAGTCTTTTAATTAATTGGGAGCTTAGAGCGTTTGTCCAGTAAATGTTGAAGTAGGTGAAAACGACGAGCAGTTTCTTGTCTTTTTAGTCTTGTATGAGGATTCCAAGTGAGACGCTTGTCCAGATGGAGTCCTAGGTAATGTATCTGTTTGACAGGGTTCATGGTAAAATATAAACTTTAAAAAAAAAAGGATGCAAAGTGGTGTCAACGTCAAAAAGTTAGCTACGCCTTAAAGTATTCGAAAATATGGTATTGCGTAGAATACCTAAGATCCATCGGTCCGAGGAGGATGAGCCCACTGGAAAATTTAGGGGATTACGTAACGCGAAATGGCAGAGTATGATTGAAGTGATAGTATCGTGAAGGTTGAGATGGGTTTGTTAGCTATTGTAACGAAAGTTTCCTAACAAAACTATTAAGCACTGAGATGACTAGTAAACGTTCAAACCGTAACCGTGGACGTAAGTGGGATGATTCGGATAAGGTCGATCTTATCCGAGGACGAAAGTTTGTACACTAGGATCGGTGCCTATTGGTTTCGGCATCGATCCTTCGGATTTATTAAAATTTTATAATTATTCAATGGAAAATGATTGGGTGAAAAAATCATTTTTGTAAGCGGTATCCAGGATTTTCGATTATACGGGTTAGATAAGAAAAGAATTCGGTGGCTTAGTGGAGCCCCAAAAATCACTCCTGAAGTCCAAATAGGTCTTACATAGTCGTGTATGAGTCTTTTGTAATTAATTGTAACCTTAGAGCGTTTGTCTAGTAAGAGTTGCAGTAATTGAACGGCGGCTTTGTAAAGAAAAATATGATAATTTTTATAATTTTATAACATGTAGAAAATTGTTATTATAATAGAGGAACGCAACATTGATATGGTCATTAACCTCTTGTATACTGTTCTAAAAAGTTCAATTTTTTTTTCCAAATTCAAATCTTTCTTGCTCTTAGGGAGCGAGGTGGGTAGAGCTCTGAGTTGCTACGCCGAAGGTTCCGGGGTCAAATCCGGATGTGGCAGATAATTAATTTAATATACAACCAGCCGGGAATGCACCCTGTGGAACTTGAGACTATTCTGAGGTTCACCCAGCCTCTTTAGAGTGGTAACCTTAATTGGGGGAAAACCTGGAGGATGAGCGTGATTTCGGATAAATCACCTCTCTTCCAAACCGTTGTTCTAGAAACATTACAGTCTATAACCTGTACTGAATCCGAGACTTCGTGGGCTGTAGCGGTACTGTTGTTTTTTTAATTTGTTGACCTCATATATTTAATCTGATTTCAGGAAACTTTACTGGCAAGACGGAATACGAGAAAAAATATATATCGCACGACCTACAGAAGAATAGAATTGCTGGCGACCGTCGATAAAGTCCTATTAATCACTAAACGTAAATAGTTCACTTTAGATCACATTCCTAATACCTAACTTATTTTCTGTCAGACAATTATATGGTACTTGACCCTTGATGGCTTGTAGTGGTACTGTTTTTTTTTAAACTTGGCTATTGCAATGTTTTCATTATTTTTTACAATGTGTTTCTTTTTTTAATTTTTTGTACATAAAGAAAATTGATGCTATCGGAGATAAAAATAATATTGATGCGGTCATTTAAGTTTTTTTTAATTGAAATAGTTCCATTTTTTGTTTTAAATTTGACTATTGCAATTTTTACTTTATTTTTATTTTCTTGCAATATTTTCTATATTATGCATATTTTCTTCGAATAGGAGCGGAGTGGCTCCGTGGTAGAGCACTGAGTTGCCTTGCCGAAGGTCCTGGGTTCAAAACCCGCGGCTTGGCAGACTTCTAGATAATCTGTCAGCAGCTGAAGATGGATTCACTGAGATTTAGGACCCTCCTGAAGCTCACCCAGCCTCAGTAAATTGGGTGTCATAAATTGAGGAAAAACCTGGCGTTAGAGCGTGGTCTAGGATAAAGCACCCCCTGGCAAGCCTTGGTCCTACAAACAGTACTGTCACTACCATGTATTAAACCCATACTCTACATGGGTTGTGATGGTACAAGTTTTTATTTTTGTTTATAATTAGACTATTATAATGTTTTTTCAATATTTTTTAAAATATGCTACATTTTTTTTATTTTGCAGAACATTGGTACTAACGAAAAGAAATGAATTATAGATATGGTCACTTATAAATAGTTCCATTGTTTGTTTTTTTCTTACAGAACATAAAAAAGAGCAAAAAAAAAAAAACGCACTGAAAGGCATCCATCGGAAAGAGGAGCCGATTTGCATGAATCGATTGTTATTCCAATCAAGTATTTAGGTGAAATACAAAAAAAAAAATTAAGAGTGAAGAGTTATGAACGGGCGGTGACATTAAGTGCGAGCAAAGCGCATACGTAATGTTCTCACCAGTTGGTCGGGCACGAACCATTGGGGATATAATGGACTGGGAGGTCCAAGGATTAATCACCGGGAAACCGGGATTAAGCAGGTCGGCGGTAAATTGATGTCACTTAGATGATAGGTTAGACATAAAACAAATAGAAGTCTATGGCTGGCGCCAGCGCTCCCATTGTCTTAGCCTGTTTACCAGCCACGCCGAATCTAAACGGCTCCTTCAATTATATACCCACCGGCAAGGTCTCTCCCATATTCCAGAGAGTTATTCAAAACGGAATAATATCCCCGATATTGGCCTGTTACGATCTGCTAAGTACTAAGGTCAGTGAAGTACTCAAGTCCATCAAGAACTTAGGCATTGTTCATCAACATACGGTGTAAGACGAGAGTCGGAAATAGTACGATAGACATTGATTGCTTTGGTTATCGATGAACTAGAGTCTGGTATTGTTATTTATTAACAATAATATATTAAACAAGAAATTAAAAATGCCTACCTCAAAAATTTAAAATAGTAATAATTACACGAAGGTTCTCTTATAGAAGAAAAGAATTTTGACACCAAAATACTTTCTTCATTTTAAAAAAAAATTAATACGTATAATTATTAAGTAATATTGGGGGTTAATAACAATGGATGACCCATTTATACCATTTAAAAATAATGATTGGAGCGGAGTGGCTCAGTGGTAGAGCACTGAGTTGCCATGCCGGAAATCCTGGTTCAAATCTCGCTACGGGCAGTACTTTTATTTAGTCTGTATGCGGCGGGAGATGGATCATATCATATCATAGGACCCTCCTGGGGCTCACCCAGCCTCTATAAAATATTATAAAATAGGGTACCCAAAATAAGGGGGAAAAACCTGACGGTCAAGTCACCGCCTTGCAGAACCGTTGTCTATGAAATAGTACAGTCTCTACTATGTACTGAACCCCAGACCCGTTCATGGGTTATAGTGGTACAGGTTTTTTTTTTCTAAAGATAATGAAATAAAAAAGGAGAATGGATTGGTTTACTGCAAATAATAATATAGTAATTTTATTACTAATACTATTTAATGTTATCATAAAAACATAAACAAAATAAATAATATCTAAAATAAAGTCATACATGTATATTTACACACAGCTTTGGGAACATAATTATGATTATAAAAAAAAAAATCCAGTATCACAACAACCCATGAATGCTCTTGGGTTAATAGTAGCGAGGAGGTTTTTTTTCTGAGATCACACTCAACTGCCAAGTTTCTCCATAATTTAGGGTAGATTATGGCTTTATAGAGGCTGGGTGAGCCCCAGAATGATCTGTAGATCCCAGAGGGTTCATCCTTGCCTGTTAACAGATTAATAATTTATCTCCCATAGCTGGAATCGAATCCAGGACTCTCTGCATGTCAACTCAACAATCTACACTCTGAGCTACCCCACACCCGAATTATTATAAGTACCATAAAACGTATAGTATCATGTTGAGAAAAATAACTCTAGGATTTCTCAACGCCTTTAACTCAAAAACAACACTGATATGGAAACTGGATGGGAGCGCTTTATAAGGAGTGTTAGTCGTAAATAAGATTTAGTAGTCGGGTCCCAAGATAGAGAAATATTGGCTTCACTTGGATAATAATTAGAAAACTATATACTACAGCGAACTTGTAAGTAGAATAATAGTACTGGAAGAATTAATATAAAGACTAGGTAAATGGGTTTTAAGTTTGACAAGTAATTGTGCGTGTGCCCGGCCGAAAGCATATACTATATATAGAAGTGCGAACAAAACTGTTTTCCAGGGCTGATAAAATATAGCCGATATCTCGGAGTTCTTGGTCAAAATCGTAGCGAGTAATCGAAATCCAAACTGATGGAAAGAGATATTTTTAAGCCTTTGATATGACAGGACTAGAAGTAGGGTAATTGGTTTATAATAAGTCATGATGTAAGAAGGTTTGCCCATTTTTAGGAAAGAATGATGGTTGAATGATACAATGAGCACAGTGTTGGGTAGTACGTAGGATGTAGCTATAATCTATGTATATATATTATATTACAGTACCTAGAAAATGATGACATAATATAGTAGAGACTATAACTCAACTACATTTTCTTGGTACTGTAATGTAATTTTATAGTTATTGTGTTTTGCCTGTTTTCTCACACAGCCCTGAAGATGATCTACAATGTAGGTCGAAACGTCGGCACACAATAAATAAGTATGCATTTATTATGGTGTTGTAATTGACTGCACCCCCAACTATCTCTATCCTTACATCATCTTTAGATGGAAGTTTACAATGGATCTGACAGGTTAGATCGAATAACAGAGGGGATTGCAGTATTTAAAAGTTGATTTAGATGGCATCAGACTTATTATGGCTTAATTGATTTTGGATGGTCTTCTAAAGTTGTGGTATAGATGGACTGGAATGAGGTAGTCTGATGAGAATGAAAATGTCAGGCAAATTTAGTTATATTTGTCTGTATGACTTTCCACTTGAGGGAAATCACTAGATGTCGGAATTGTTAAATATATGATTTTACATGATATAATCTAGAACCGTCGAATTCATTGAGGAATCCTCAGGGTGGATGGAGAGTGAGGGTGAAATTTTATAACCTATATTTAAACTATATATCTACTATGGCCGGGTAAGTAATCATGGTCTATAAGGTAAAATCATAATTTTTAAGGACATATTAAACTTTTTTTTGTCCACATTTAATCCCAGGAGACGTGCATAACCGTTAATGCCGTTAATTGTATTTTGATAAATTGAAAGGTTGTGTTGGTACGTTGATGGGACTGGTTGGTACAAGCGCTTGTACTGGTGTGGGAGTTTTGTTCGACCTAAGGGCCTTTTTTTATTTGCCAATCTCTGACGGATACTTTCATGTCGCAAACGCTTTCGAGCCAGACTGGGAGTGTCGAGGTTTATTTATCGTGACCAAATATTTATTAATCAGGTGTGAACCGAACCCACAATATTCACACTCTGACCAACAAGTCAAGCGCTTTTACGATAGCTCTTTTATGTGGTATTTTATAGATGTAAAATCGTCCATTACTTACGATCGTGCATGCTCAAACTTTTTATATTAATACAGCCGTATTTCTATAAACGGATCTCCCAATGAGGTCCGAATTTGGAGGGTTTGATCAGGGAGTAAATGATCAAGTAATATTTTTTATTACCTATACCCTATTGTCTCTTTCGCCCATTAAATAAATACTGAGATATCCCGCCAGCCCCTCCTAAAAGAATGATTATTTACAAATATTAAGAACAAAACAGGAAGCGGAGTGGCACAGTTGTAGAGCGCTGAGTTGCAATGCCGAAGGTCCTGGGTTCAAATCCAGCTGCTAGCAGACTTTTATTTAATCTGTTAGCGATTGGAGATGGATCCTGTAAGATCTAGGACCCTCCTGGGTCTCACCCAGCCTCTAAATGTTGGTACCCAAAATAAGAGGGAAAAGTCTGGAGGTTAAACGTGATCTAGGACAAATCACGTTCCTGTTGTCCAAGAAACAGTAAAGTCTCTACCATGTACTGGACCCCAGATCCTTGATGGGTTGTAGTGGTTCACGTTTTTTTTTTTTAAGAACAGAACAATATGTCATAATACCTACCTGATCCATGAGAATGTTAAATTCTCCTTTCATTGTAATCATTGACTCCACCCCCTGACCATTTCATACAATTATTAGAATTATCCAGTCAACTATTTTCCACTTATAGTTAAATTATCTGGTTCCTGTGATACTGGACCGTAGGATGCGCCTTATTCGTAAGGCAGAATATAGAACACGGCAAATGTCCAACCAAATTTTATACTCAGGATAAGTAAAATATTCACTCATTGTTATTGTAATATTATATGTTAATGTTCTTTATTTTTCATAATATTGACTGTATGTAACAGTTGACCACCCTGTCTTCTCCACACCCTTCCATAATTCAAAGCGAATGTTGACTAATCTCTGGACAATTCACTCGACCATTCTTCTTTTTTCTGATTAATGTCGGAAAAAGTTATGCGAAATAGCGAAAAGTCGCCTACTAGCTTATATATCAACTTCGAATAACTTCAATGTCTCCGGAAATATGGTTTTTAGAACACTTAAATTGAATATATTGGTCTTCATGTCTTTTTCAGTTGAGTGCGGCAAAAAGGACGTAATTGCACTTTACTGTCCAGGAAGCCGTTGTCTAGTCAATTCTTCAATACACCTTCCCTCTAATATCAATACCATTCTTCTCTGCCAGAACTTTATCTGCCATTTCCTCTCTGACTTGTTCTATCCACTGCTTCCGAGGTCTTCCACATCTTCTATTCTCAGGGCAGCATTTAAGTAATCGAAGGGGCCATCCATTCTCATAATTTGCCAAAACCACGGCAATCTTTCACTGATGTCAATGAGAATGTTGAGTTTAGCTCCCACATAATTTCTTATATCCTCATTTGGAACCTTCTGCTAACTGCATATGGCGCAAGTTCTCCAGAAATCCATTTCTAGAACCAGTAATTTATTTGCGTATTGTTTTGTTATTGTTATTGAGGGTATTAGCCAGGATCCTATATCCACAAGAGAGAAGAGAAATACCTCTGTAGTTCTGACAGTGAAGCTTGCCTCTTTTTTTTAAAATAGGCCATATAACTGCCTTTCTCCAATCCTCCGGCAAAACTTCTTCCTCCCAGATGGTTAAGAGAAGATCCTGAAACCTCTAGATTTTCCAATTTTTATAAATATTTATAATTTAACTGATCGAGCTGGACAAAAGACTAGACAGAAAGTAGTTTCTCGATCCGTTGCTGGGTAACGCCGATAAAATATTGCATTACTAAAAACTTTTTCATGCAAAAAAAGAGATAAATTACAGTTAATTTTGGATATATTGGTCACATTAAGTACAAATTTGATTAATTCCAAACTTAGCAAATCAAAGAGTAAAATTACACTTTGTGGTCACAGCTTTAGCTTCTTAATTTTACAATAAAGTTTGGTGTCACAATTTATATATCATTTGTGGTTAATGAGAAGTTTATAGAAAATTTAATTAATTGAACCATCCCTCTCTCTCTCCTACTTTGAACATGATTATGTATTATATTGCAATTTGTCAGGTAATTATATATATTTTTAAAATGTAGGGAATACCGGCAACCTCTTACTTAGCATCAGTCCTCATTTCAGGAATAACTGTGGCCATAATTAACCGTTAGATTCCCTCTCATAATTTCGCTAATAAGCCAATTTGTTTTAATAGGATGAGCCAATTACTGATAGATAGTCTAAGGTTTACCAAAGATTGCAGCTGATTTTAGATCATTTTTGACTTTAAATTTCGTATCAGTTATGATACAATATAAGTAAATAAATAAACAAAATAATAACCAATGAAGAGTATTCTATCAAAAGTCAATAAATCCAATTTCGCAAAAAAATAATAAAATATTATTGTGTTTTAGAGGTAACTCATGGTGGAGAAGAGAAGCTGATCGAAAATTGTTTATTAGTAACATAAAATGTTCATCTGCGATAATTTTTAATTTTAAATAAATATTATATTTTATTATAACACAATGCTATAAATTGTAAAGTGTACGGATTCTCCTCGTAAAATACTAATCTTATAAGGCATATATGATTTATATATTCAAATTTAAATTCGTAACCAACCCTTAATTTACAGGAATTATAAATTTAGTAGTTATTTCATTTATATTTATTTTAGACTGATTATTTTTATATTTATTTTTTAGTCCACCTTTGGTATGTATTTTTTTTTTTAATATTTCTAACAATGAGGTTAAGGATGCCATATTTTATTGAATTTTGAATTTTTTCAGGAGAACAAATTTTCCATAACTTTGAACTATTAAAATTTTTTTCTCTATACCTATAGAAACAACATAAAGGAGATTGTTAACGTTGTTATTGGCATTGATAAGATGGAATGTTAATCTATTATATGGAGTGAAATGGCTCAGCGGTACAACGCTGATTTGCCATGCAGAAGGTTCTGGATTCAAATCCAGTTCGCTGGCAAGATTTTCATTTAGTCTGTTAACAGCCGGAAATGGATGACATAGGATCTAGGACCCTTCTGAGGCTCACTCAGCCTCTATAAAGTGGGTAACCAAAATAAGGGACACTTTCTGCGGTTGAGCATGATCTAGGACAAATCACATCCCTGGACAACCTTTATCCCAGAAACAGAACAGCCTCTAGCATGTATAAAACCCAAACTTCATGGATTGTAGTGGTACACGTTTATTGATTTATAAACATTAAAATAAATAAACAATAAAGAAAAAATTTCGGTTAATTTTATTTTGGTGTAAACAATTCTGTTATTTTATTAAGAATATTCTTGTAATTATAACGATTTTATCATAATTAAATTATTTATTATTTTATTCTAAATTTACTTGCAAGATTTTTAGTGTTTTAAGAAAATCAGAAATATGAAAGAATTGATTGCTTTAAGCCATTTAAAAAATGGCTCTTTGTCTTAAAGTTTATTCATGGTTTCGCATATATATTGTTATTAATCATATCCCGTTGTTTTATTTTATACATTTAAATACCTTTAAATTTATTTTATAATTTAAATCATCCCTACTTTTGTATCTGGTATACTCCAATAATATTATTTCTAAATTTATATTATCTATATTTAACAGATTCTTCCTTTGAACTCCACCTGGACCACTTTCTTGCAACTATACGCCATACTCTTCACGGGTTGTTAGGGGTTAAAGGACGGTTAAATGATCCACTAATGATTCATTAGTTCCATATGAGCCTTGGAGGTGGTGGGATGTTTCTTGGGTGCATTATTCATGTTTTGTTTTGCTGTTATTCTCTTTCTACCCTGAGGATGCCTGAATGGGCGAAATACTGGACAGATAATTTCAATTTCTGTTTTAGTTTGGAGACTTAAGGGCTTTTCGTTGGAATTTTTCCACGGTCTTAACATGTATGTAAGGTCTATTTTTACTATATATATACATAGATCTTTTTTTTTAAGCGAGCTTTTTTTTACATTTTTCCTGCTATTGTAAAACTTATTTATAAAACATAACTTTAATTCATTAAAATCACTGTTCTTTAAGCATGTAAAGGAAGTCCGGAACATGTATTTACACTTATGCTGCTTGTATATGTAAAATTGTAAATAAAAATAGATTATTATTATATATATCATTATAATACATATAGCGTATAAATGATATAATGTCATTTTTTGGATTTATTTTTTGATAAACATCATTTCTTTTATTCAGGTTGTCCAAAAAAATTTCCCAGGGCTGGCAGAAACTACAGTTGCGGCTTGACACGATGACTGTTGGTAGCCCTGGACCATGAACTTGGATATGCTCACGTTCGGAATGAACAATCACGGCATTGGCGTCTGTCGACCTGCGGCCTCCCGTCGCAACCGCTCATGTTCCTCGTTTGCCTTTGAGACGAATATATTAATGCTACACGCTATAATTAAGAATGATATATTACTATAGGAAAACAATTTTGAAAATATTCGGTTTTGCAACCAAAAATAATATAAATTAATTTTGAAAAATATGAATTTTAAGGATCTTGCAAAGATCACAGAAGCTACAGAAAAAAATAGCCCAATGATAATAAGTATGGTTTCTTTCCTTCTCCGAATTCCAAAAATCGTACACAATTCCGCTATTCTTCACTAAAGATTTCCACACCGCTGAGCTTTTCCCTCTTGAGAGCTTAGTTTACCATTGCCAGCTTACCGGCCATCCTAACCGTTTATCTCCCATCGGCCATAGATGTAACCACCCGTATTGATAACAGATCATTACCTTCTTAAAGGATCCTAATTGGAGAATAAGTTACAAGTTTCGGTCACGGGCAGTTAGGATATTGCGCAGGGCTCAATGATGATCGATACGCTGATGGTATCGACCAGATGGTAAGGCACATTGATATGATGGCATTAGTGTGAAACAATGGCAGTTCTTTTCCTCTATTAAACGCTCCACTCGTTTGGAATCGACGGGTTAGGTGGGGCCCCGCGGGTGAGGCTTAATTCGATCGTATCCAGTGTCTTCTCTGAGTCGTAATAAACTGCGACGCTATAGGGTGAAGTGCTAGGGGCAATAACAAGTTATAGGGATAATATGTAGTAATAAAAACAACTCCAATTTTCCTAATCGACTTTTTCAAGCGGTAACAAGGAATTCCACAATAAGAAGAAAGAAATGACGTTTCACGGATCTCTTATTACCCCCACCTCGAGAGACATTGGGAGATATCTGCCCTCAAATTAAAAAAGAAGACAATATTCATCGCATCCATTGACCCAACCCCTAACCATCCAACATGTTTGTTAACTCGAAATCTTCTAATAAGTAATGAGTGAGTTAAAAAATCATGTGAGAGCAGGATTGCTAAGTGATAAGTGCTGAGTTGACGTTCCGAAGGTTCCGTGTTAAAATCCGGCTGGGATAGTCTGTTAACAGTCGGGGGAGGATCCTGTGAGATCTGGAGACCCTCCTTGGGCTCGCATAGCCTATATAAAGTTAAAGAGTGAATAACTTGGCGGTTGAGTGTGATCTCGGACAAATCGCCTCCCTGCGCATTACCATTGCCATCGAAACAGCACAGTATCTACAAAAGACTGAACCCTAAACAATTCATAGGTTGTCATGCTACAAGATGGAATGACATAAAAATAATTCCAGTTTTCCTACTCACTTCATCAAGTAGTATGTAAAAAAATTCCCAAACATGGATTCTGGCGTTACGGATTAATCTGAAAGTAACAGTAGTAAGTGGGGTAGCTCAGAGTGTAGAAAGCTCAGCATTCCAGGTTTAATTCCGGCTGTGGAGATAAATTATTTAATTTATCAACAGCCACCAATGGACCCTATGGCATCTAGAGACCCTCAAGGGGCTTACCCAGCCTCTATAAAATGGGTATAATTGAGTGGAAAAACATGTATAACCGTACAATAGTCTGTTGTTTTAGTAACAGTACACTCTCTACTATGTACTGAATCCAATGCACTTCATGGGCTCTGGCGGGATAGGTTTTTTTTTTCTTTATTTTTTACTAAGCGCATTATTCATACCGAGCAATGTTTTTGTTTCAACGAAAAATATATAATTTTCCTATATATTTCAAGCAAAAAAAAAAAAAAACCTCTTTGCTCTAAACTGTTTTTATTTCTTAAAACTATAAAAAATTAATCACATTTTACAGAACTGGGCAAAAAATCAAATCCAAGATTGTAAATAAAAGACACATCAGTTGTTTATCAATTTATCACTCTTGTCTCAGTCTTCATTTATGCCTACCTGAGTTAATGTGAGCCAATAGTCAATATTGAGATAATCATAATATTACCACATTTCTCAAAACCCTGAACTCAAGGGGTTGTATATGTACAGGTAAAAAAAACCTGAGTACCTAGCAAAAATTTACCCATAAGTATCAAATAGTAATAATTTATGTTAATAATAAGTATTTTTCAGAAGAGATTTTCGAGCCCGATGGCAGAGCGAGTCGTGAAATTCATGACGGATTGAAAGTTCAATTACCAAAAATTGACCCGATTCCCTCCCCCGTTCCGGCTCTCCTGGCCTCACTCTTTTATATAATCCAATTTGTGGAACAGCCGGTGAAATTTCGAAGCCAACGGTTCCCTAATGATAGGTTCCATATTGGGAAAATTATTAAAAGTAGTCGCTCATAATTAAAAAAATGATAATATATTACAGGCTTATCGGCCAGGACCACCGAGCTCGAATACATTAACCTCCGGGCACAATGGAGTAGCAAAGGTTATCGACCAATTAAACTCGAGTCGGAGTGATCCATCTGTAAGGAGGCTATCTAGGAACAGTTGTGCCGGGACATATGTTAACTAGCCTGGCACGCTGCCGCCTGACCGGAAAAACTTAGGGGTTTTTTTTTGCCGGTCCAAGGAAGACATCAGGTACAACGTCCGATGGTAGCTATTAATCAGGCTCAAGGAGGCCTCCTACACAGATTTAACAGGAGATAAATAGATTTTAGAATGGAGAGCATTGCCGGGGGCTACCAAACACTTAGCGTTCACTACCTGAAGTCGATGGGCATGAGGAAGAGGAAAAAAAAGAGGTTAGGAGCTGAGGAACTGGTTAGCAGAGGTAAAACTATGAGATTGGAAGGGACAGCCGCGCTCGGGTATTCAATTTGATCCTGTTAGCCCGAGGAGTATATTAATTATCCCTTGACGATCCCAGTTGATGACGTCATATCGTTGCGAGGTTGGCATTCATAACCAGTGCCAGTCACAACCAATCCAGTCCGGTCCTTATTACCTTCATTCATTGCAGAGCGGCCAGGGAGAGCAGATAGATTTGCATAATCTTCTTCATTGCATTTTCTTATATAAATATATCTTCCTTATATCTGAATGTGTGTCGAGCGAAGTGATGCTGGGTTGTAGACACCGAGTTTGATCCCTGCTGTGGCAGATAAATTATTTAATCAATTAACAGCCATGGATTGACCTTGTTGGAACGGCGGACCTTTGTAAAGTTCTCTATAAAGTGTGTACTCATAATTGGGGGCTTGATCTCGACCTAATCACCTCCCTAAAAAACCGTTGTGTTAGAAACAGTATAGTCTCTAACATGATCTGAACCCAAGACCCCTTCATGGGTTGTAGTATTTCAGGTAAGGGTAAAATATATATATGGAAAGCAGGGTATCTCGATGTGTGTAGTGCGCTGGGATGCTGAACTGTATATCCCTGAATCGAACACGGCTTTTGCAGAAAAAATATCTAATCTATCAATAGACACGGATCTGTAGACCCTTATAAAGGTCACTTTGTCGCTATAAAGTGGGTACCCTTAATTGGGGTAGGGGATTTAACAGCGCGTGATTTCAGCCTAACCACTTCCTTGCACAACCGTTGGCTTTGATAACTCTCTTCCTACTCTTCATGGGTCGTAGTAGTACAGATTATGCGGCAATTTTTAGTATTTAAAGAAAAAAAAACACTAGACACTTTATATTACAAAAACTATCGCCTTAATAATTCTGTAATTATAATTAAAACTGTATTTTAATATTATACCTAATTATTATCATAATTAGACTTTTTTCTTAGAGTGTATAATAATACAAAAAAAAAAACCTTTAGTCAAAATTCCTTCATCCAAATAGGTCGGGTCGAAACGTTGAAAAAAAAAAATGAATTTGCACTAAAGGTTTTTTTTTTTATTATTATAGCTACACCCTAAGAAAAAAATATAATCTGTAAAGTCCAGTACCCTAGAATATTATAATTAGCCCAAGGAAGAAATCTAAATTTATTTTATAAAATCTATTCTTCCATTGGTTCTTTAATTTTTTATTCAAATTCGTTTAAATAGAAAATCAATAAAGTTTTAAGAATACGAGAAATGGTAAAGAGCATACGAATAGATGGCCAATAAAATCTTTTACATAACCCTGGATAAATCGGACGAGATGTAAAAGAATAATTTAAGAGTATAACACCATATAGAAAAAATAATCATAAAAGAAAAACTGAAAATGACATGTTAAAAATAAACAAGTTACAGATTTTTATTACTACTGATTTTTTGGTATGTTTTTTTGTAGTAATACATATTTTTTATACTCCTTATTAACCTCTTTTTATAATTATTTCTTATAAAGGAGCAGGGATCTCATTCTTAATTTGTGAAATTATACAAAATATACTTATAGAAGATAAATGAAGATTCTTTTACATAATTCCGGATAAGCTATAAAAGTAATTCAGAAGTATAATACAAATCATATATAAAATAAAATAAGTGTTTACAGTTACAAATTGAACACAAAACAATTCAAGGGATATGTAATCCTGGAAATAAACAGGGGCGTCTCCGTTACGGTACGTCCTTCCTTAGCTATTTAAAATAAAGTCATACATCTCTAACCAAATCAACTAGTGAGCCCCATCACTAGATCTGATCCAAGTTATACCCCATAACCTTAATTCTTATATATCCTCAAAATCCTCTTAAAATGCACCCGGTGCAGGAAAAGAGATGTATATATATGTGCATATATAAATTTTTATTAATATACGTCAGTATGTAAGTCTGTTTCAGGTGAATCTACGTTTTTCCAGGGGCTTGAAGAAAAAAAAAAAAAAAAAAAAAAAAACATCACTAACATTTTCGTACATAAAATACACATGTTTATTTATCCCTTAAATACCCATTTGTATCTTTATTTTTAGAGGAGCCCAATATCACCAAATATTTGAAGATTCTTTTACATCGTCTATGTCTTAATCCTATATTACTTGATGCTACATTTTTGAAATTATTTCAATGTTCTTGTCATCACTGAAATAAGTAGCACCATGCGGCATTAAACAAATAATTACAAATATTTTATTTTATTTTTGAATGATAATTGTTGACCTTGATAATATATGTGGAAGAAAGTGGTCGCGGTAGAGGACACAATGAATTTCTCGTAGAATTTGAGAAAAACTTTATTGATTAGCCAACGTTTCTTTGTAGGTCTTCTTTAGGGCTATATGCAAAATACAGACAATATAAGAAAATGGTACAAATATATTAAAACATATTAAATATATTTGTACCATTTTCTTATATTGTCTGTATTTTGCATATAGCCTCGAAGAAGACCTACAAAATAGGTCGAAACGTTGGATAATCAATAAATAATCAATCAACAAATTCTACGAGAAATTCATTGTGACCTATACCCGGACCACTTTCTTCCACATGTTATTTTATTATTTACTAGGATATCAACTGATCAACAACCGTTTTAAAAATTATAATTTTAACTTAAATCACAATAAAATAAATAGTTCATTTAATTTTACTACATAAGGTGCTTGTCGTTTCAGTAGAGGTACCGTGATATTGTTCTAGAAATTGAAGTTCAGTTTAGTTTTTATTTTGTGCCAACCTAAGAGTGGATTAAACCCAGTTAATATTACTTTGAGATTGAGGGTATTTTGCCTTGAATAAGATAGTGACATTTTTTTTTACAATAGGTTTGTATTAATAGATAATCACGGCCATGGTCTGAGGGATGAAGATATACAGGATAGAGCAAAATGGAAAAATAAATTAAAGGACATTTTTACTTGAAGGAAACCTCAATTTGAGGAAACCCTTAGAAAAAAAATTAATAGATAATAAAAAATATGGATTATAAGAAAAATGTTTTAATTTCACTCCATTGTGTGTATTGAAATAACTATACTAACATCGGAACATTGGAATAAGAAATTGCTTTTTTCATTTATTAAATGTGACTTTGAATTAAAAAACAGTGGTATATTTTGAATAACAGCTAAAATAACTAAGGTACAGTGGCTTTGAGATTTGCTAATTTTTTAAAATATTTATAATTAAACAGAGCACGAAAAAACACTAAATGAAAAGTAATAGATTATTGTTATATGCAATTTTTATTGTTATATTCTGTTTCTTTTCCCAACCCTGAAGATGGCCTACATCTTAGGCCGAAACCTTGGCACTATAAAATAAGTTTTTCATTCTTATAACTTTTTTTTTCTTTTTTTAAACTGGATTTAATTCTTCATTTATTTAGGGTAAGAGAAATAAAACCGTTTTCCAGTTGTTGTTTAATCTTAATTTTCACTCTATTAGAGACGTTTCGACACTATGGTGTCATTCTCAATCTTTTCTTCTCCTGCATCTTTTAACTTTAATAAATAAATTAACAATAATCACATTACTATACATAATTTAACATAAATGTCTAAAAGCAATATTATTTATTGACCATGGAGGACTAATGATCTCCCAAGAATTTTTAAAAGTATGACTTTCCAGGTACCTATACTTATAGTATGTTATCTTTGGACATTTATGTTAAATTATTTATAGTAATGTAATTATTGTTAATTTATTTATTAAGAGATGTTGGAGAAGAAAAGATTGAGAATGACACCATAGTGTCGAAACGTCTCTAATAGAGTGAAAATTAAGAATAAACAACAACTGGAAAACGGTTTTATTTCTCTTACCCTAAATAAATAAGTTTTTCTTACTTTGTGTAATCAATGACAGCACCCCCTCCCTCACCATTTCAATTATTTATTAGAATTAAGAAGTTAACTATTTTCCACTTAAATATAAATGAAGATAAGTTCCTCGATCCGTTGCTTGGCGATAAGATATTTTAGCACTAGAAACTTTTTGGTGTAATGGAGAGATTTAAATATAGACCAAGAATATGGGTCGAAACTTAGGCATTAAATAAATAGTTAAAACTATTTTGTACTGCGCAAAAATCAATAGGAATACTGCCAATTTTGTAGTATATCCTTCACCCAGCATTTATTAAATTTATATTACTATATATTTAATAACAACATTAATATTTAATGTAGGATAATTTCTAATAATTATTGATGTTTTTTATAGTAAAAATATTATTAAAAAGATCGTTGAAATGACGTAGTGAAAATAATAATCGTATTAAAATGCTATACAAAGTAAATACAACAAAATTAGTGGTATTCATTAGTTATATTAGTGGTCCCTATTCATTTCTGCCCAGTTTATTTAATTCTAGCCCGCCATCTAGATCATCTCTTGCTACATTCGGTATGCTCAGTAAATTAGTTATACAACGTTTAGGCCAAATTTTCATATATTCTATTCCTTCTTTTTACTCCAGCAAATATCTTAAATAAGTTATGAAGAAAGAAAAAAAGGCTTGAGGTAACATTTGTTTTAACTATGAGTTAACATCAGGGTACAAGAACGACCTTTAGGATAAGGGCCCTGCAAGGGACAAAAAATAAGCTGAAAAAATAAGAAGGGTTACCCCCCTTGAATCTGCATATGATCCAGCCCTCTTCCTGAAGAAAAGAGCGTTACTGGGAGGATCCGTCTGAAGAAGAAAAGCGCACTTTTCCAGAAAAAGCGTTGGGACGCGGAGGGATTGGAAGGATTGGAGGGATTGGATGGAATTGGAGGGAGTTGGAGGGCGTGCGATGGAGGCTGGCTGGCTGGCGCCGGGGACCGGTCTTAGTCCGCTTTTTGCCCCGGCATAGCTCACCTCCCCCGCCACGGAGCTCACAATTAGAATATATCCTATCTACTCCCCCTCATCTCTTCAGATATATCTCCTACCATCCTACGTGTCACCGGATCCATCATCTGCCGAAGAAGAACAGCCGAAATGAGCCAACAAGACATTAACCTTTCTCAGCAAAGTGGATTCTATCGTATCTCCGACGCCTGTAACGCCGATCATCATTGCGTAAAAATTGGAGTCACTCCCAACCAAAACTGTACTATATATTCCATACTAAACCGTTGTCTAAAGAAAAAATATTTGAGCGAAACATCAGAACACTTTAAGGGTCTGTATGGAACTGTCACGTGTCAGGGACCACCCGATAGACATTTTTCTAGAATAAAAACAGAATCAGGCAATTATACGCTATTAAACCAACACATATCAATCATATAAATTCAATATCTTGACATCTGTAAAACAATAATTTATCTTATTTAGTGACTATTCTGGATTTTTACTTAAAAGCCAGACGCATTGCCCCTACCTTATGGATTGACAATATAAAACGAGCAATGAAGTAATTATTATTAAATAGTAAAATAAGTAAATAAATATATATTTAAATAAACAGTAAATGGTTCAGTACATTTTATAGAGTGTACTGTTTCTTGGACAACGGTTGTGCAGGGAGGTGATTTGTCCTAGACCACGCTCAACAGCCAGATTCCCCCCTTATTTTGGATATCCACATTATAGAGGCCGTGTTGAGCCCTAGGGTCCTATAGAATTTATCTCCGGGCGCTAAAAGATTAAATAAAAGTCTTGGCAGCGAACTGGATTTGAATCCAGAACCTTCTATATGGCAACTCAGCGCTCTACCATTGAGTCATCCCACTCCCCCAATAATATAATACTTTTATAAATTTAAATTTTAAATTTTAAAAATAATTTATCTTCCTTATACCATTCTTGATGCTTGCTTAGAAGCCAGCCGAATCGCTCCTACATTATGGATTGACGATATAAAACGAGTGATGAAATAATAATTATTAAATTGTAAAATTATTCAATAAGGTTTAATATTTTAACCGAAGATGGCCACGTGACCTTCTTAGTTGAACTTGTGTTTTGAGTACTACCAGTGGGTAGTTTCTCCACTTGTCATTATCTCATGTCATTATGCATCACTTAGCTTATTTACTTGTTGTATTATTGTAATACAGTTGTAAATATCAATAAATAAAAAAATAAAAAATTTTTAACCCTTTACATATGGACTTACATATGTGTGGAGTGAATAAAATCTATGGGGAGTATGAACTAAATAAGCGTCTGTCGATAGTCATCAACAAGGGATATGAAACTATATGGCTTAAACAGGGGGAGTAAAAAACAAAATAATCTCTATATTTCGCAGTGTTAGCTTTTAATTATGTCGCAATAGTATTTCTATACAATGATAAACAATATTATCATATGTTGTACATCCATCGTATGTTGTAATCAAAGAGTTCATATTTATAAGCATCAATTTTTAATTTTTAATTTTCAAAATTATTATAATACAATCAACTAGGTACATTTATATTCCATCCCATACTTATATTTTCAAATTTTACATCTCTACCTGTCATTCAACGAGATACCTATTCATTACTTTCTACATATTTCCTCTGTATTTATTCTTTGGCATCATATTTTATATCATTTTTCATACATTTTACTTATGTAACCTCTAGGAGTCTATTATCATACATTTTATATTTTATCTGTACTTAAACTAGGTTTTCCATATCTCTACATCTCACCTGTTTATATTTTAATCTTTTTTAATTTTGTATCTTTACCTTCTCATTTTTCTTTCTCTTTATATTATGTTTACATTATCACACTTCTGTACATCTATTCTGTAATTTTATATTCTTTATCCTTAATTATATATCTGTCACTATTTTCCTTTTCTTCACTCTATATGTTATTATATTCTTGGTACTGGAATGTTTTTTATATTTTTGTTTGTTTTTCTCTCATATCCCTGAAGATGACCTACAAAGTAGGTCGAAACGTCGGCACAAATAAAAATAAGTCTTGACTTATTTGGTGTTTATTTGACTGCACTCCCCAACATCTCCATTCTCCATAAACAATATTAGTTTTTCGATACATCACGCATGTATTTTCCTTTAATATCTTCAAAACAGAACTATTTGTGATCTATCGGATAAAAAAAAATACATGTTTAATATAGGATTTTTTGTTTTAAGATGCATTAAATTCTTTAACTTGTTAATTATCTATGGACGCATATTACTGTCCAGCGAAATCAATCGGTTGGGACTATGAGCCCATATGTGTGTCAGTTGACCACCAAAATGGACAATATACTAATGTCTCATTGGACAATAAATGCGTTTTTCATTTATTTCAGTTTTTCATGTAGTATCTACTTGAAATGATTAAAATAATTATGAATCATCAATAAAATACGGTCGTAATCCCCAGAGACCCTAAATAGCAGTGAAGGCATTCCAGGTTTTTTAAAATTTTCTGTTGTAACAATATAAATTTTAGTAATTTCAATAGACGATTAATGCTTGTAAATAAAGTCCTTTTATGCAATGAGTCCAAAAGAAATGCTTTAATAATTTATTAGTAACGCCTTGAACTTTTAATCAAGCAATATTAGATGGGAAGTGCAAAACGCGCATTATCTCTCTGAACCATATTGACAAATCAACAACCAAAGGTTAAACATTACTTGGAACCAATAAAAATTGTTAAGACACAGAATAATAATTAGGCTTAGGGAATCCTGGGCTAATCCCCAAACCCAAATCCGCCAAATCGTTCTTAAAGCAATCCTTAAAAGGTAGAAACCTTCAGACTCTACCAATCGGCACAGAACTCTTCAACTTATTAGGAATTCGTTCTTTACTCAGTTGCAAAAACTCAAATGGGACATTATAATACAATGGAAAAGTCCAAAAAACAAATCCTGAAGTCACTAACCAGTTATGACCAATCAGTTACTTCCTAGTATTTCGGTTGCTTAGGGATTTAATTTTTTTCTTCCCCATTTTCATAATTTTAATGAAAGTAGAAACATCCGAGTAGTGTAGTTTTATCAGATTCATGTAAAGGATAAAAAAATGAACAAAAAACAAAAAAATAAAAAAAATAAAAGTTGCATTATTCTGTGCAAAAGAAACAACTTTGATTACCATTGCATGCGTTTCATGTACACAGGAGGAAGATTTCAGATGGTGCCAAAATATGAATAAAATTCTAAATTCGAATTAACTAAAAAATATAAGGTAACAAAAATAAATAAAAACAAAAATTAATATTTATTCGTAGGAAGCTACTCAATACAAATGCAAAAATTCTTGGAGCTCAAAGATATCTTACGTATTCAAACATTTTTGAAACCAATTCTTTTAATTAACTTTTATGTATGGTTAGGAAATTTCCATTCGGGTTTGCAAAACATTATTATTATATTTTATAGGTTAATCTTAGAGTCAATAAGACAATATACCGGTTGTCTAATGCGATAGTTTCAAAAAGCAGAAATGGAATACATAGTTAGAATACATGCAATTTTGCCCAATCCATATAGATTTCTTCTCAAGTAAGCAATTCACGGTATTAATCACAGCTTACTTGACTTGGAAGGTGTTTTGATTATCATATTATTTTCTTGTTATATTCCTTTGTGGATCTTAGTAGCTGATGTCACTTGAGTGTGACTACACCACGCAATTTGCCCAGAAGAGTCCATAATTTGATGTTAAAAAGTTTCTCAACTGAGGAAAGGGAGGACCTCATATTTATTTAATATTTTTGTTAGGGAAGAACTGGGTACTGATGATGATGTTTTCGAACGTTGTTAATCATTTTTAAACAACACTTCTTTGCTAATCGCTTTATATTTTGGAAAAATTGCGATTTTACTATTGCTCCCTTCATGTTCACCAGATGGTCCCCAGAAATTCCCTTTTCTTCGGAAAATTTTTGAAGAGACTTTTCTTGGCGTCCACCGGTGGAAAACATCATTCAGTACTATGAAATTCTTAAAGAAAATACAAGGATACATTATCTCAATTTCATTATTAAACTATCGATATGAGATATTTTGCTACAAAAACTACTGTATTCAAAACGTTGTGGATCACCCATGGTGTAGTGATTAGCAAAACAATCTTCTATGCCCAAGTTAGGATAGAATAAAGGGAGTAAAAAATCCTTGGTTATACTGTTGCTCGGAAGGAACATAAAATGGGACTCCCAGCTTTTGTGGGGTCAGATACTCATTAAAGATCCCCATCCTAAATATAGACAATAAATATAGGCAAGATTTAGGACTCCCACCGGACCATCGTCGAATTAGCAATAACAGCATAAAATTAAGTTAAATAACAACAAAACCTTTCGATTTACCAAGGGAATGTATTAGTCCTTTTTTTCCGCTTGAGTCACTTATTAAACTCCTTCATTATTACTCGCATTCATATCGTTAAAATGAAATAATATAAATGCAATTATAAACTTGGCACTGCCTGAAGTAAATTTTCCCTCCAAATTTACTTTGTTATCAGTATGTTATACCAATTGTCTAATATTGTGGTTTCATAATGCAGGAAAGAACTTTTTTAATTAATTTTGTAAGAGTTTGTAAGACTTGGAAATCTGGAAAAATAAGACACTGCTTAAAAAAACAAGTATTCAAAAATATCAAAAAAATAAATAGAAAACAAAAGAAATACAATCTAAAAATATTTAAATATTTTTTGTAATATTCCAAGTTCCCTTCAACGTTATTTACCAAGCTTTATATTTTTCGGTTATGTTTTTAGTTTAGTCATCCTAAAAGACTCTTTGACAATTTATACAGATTATTAATGAATTTAAAAAATAAAATAAACCTTGTGTGGGAATTTGAAGACGATAAGTGCTGGTAAGGATTGAATTATTAATGTTTTTTTTATTTTGAATACGTGATCAATTGGCTGTAAAATAAATTCTGAAAGCCTGATTGAATATATTGTTTAGAAGATAAACTGTTGTCACGATTAATTGCTATGGCATTAATTCTACACTTTTCAAACACTCGAATTATTCACTACCCGTGATAAGTCATTGATATCATTCAGGTCATTAATATTTTTTCGTTCATTCCATCTACGCCGGACCAAACTCTATTTTACAGATTATGCATATGTTAACTTAACTGTAGGTCACTTTAGTAAAATTAACGTTTTAGTATAGTTACTCCGATATCATTCTAAAGAAATATGACGTCTGTGAAAGAGGCATTTCTCGCAATCAAAGAAGCCGCACAGAGTTAGCCTCACTGTGAATGAGGAAAAAAACAAGTATATGCGAGTGTCTGCAAGGACACGATCAACAGGATACCCATATAAAAATCGGAGAATTCACATTTGAGTGGGTAAATGAATTCATTTATTTGGGCTCTCTGGTGAACTCTGAAAATAATATGCAGCAAGAAATTAATAGAAGGTTATTGGCTACAACAAATGTTATTTCGGGCTCCTAAAACACTTAAGATGTAAAAACCTCTCACAAAACACTAAAGTACAACTATACAAAACCCTCGTAAGGCCTGTTCTGACCTATGCATTCGAGTGCTGGGCAATTTCGCGAGCTCAAGAACTCATGCTAAATAGATTCGATAGACGAATCCTTAGGAGAGTCTTGGAGTTTTCAACGATAATGCTTGGAGACAAATAACAAATGCCGAAATAGCAAGCCTCTATAATGACTTAGACCTCGTCAAATGTATGAAGGTTGGAAGGCTTCCTTGGACGGGACATGTTGCTAGATTGAGAGACGATGAAATCCCAAATAAAATACTCGAAGAAAAGCTATACATCAAGAGAAGAATCGGCAGGCCAAGACTGCGGTGGGCCGATGGAGGCAGAGGATGCGCTGTCCATCTTGGGAATAAGGAACTGGAAAGCAGCAGCATTGCACCGAGACGACTAGCGGTTGATGTTACGGAGGCCTTGACTCACCACGAGTTGTAGCGCCGGAAAGAAGAAGATATTATTCTAGAAATTGAAGTTCTGTTTAGTACTTATTTTTTACCCCCTCCCCTAGTGAGCCTATTGAAATTTAAATCCCCACTTAGTACTCTTTTGAGGTATTGAGAATTTTTCTACACACTAGACTTTATTAACTGAAACGAATTTATGAGAAAAGTTTAAAATCCCTTGAATATAAAATATAATTTATATTGGTTTCTACTTATCTTGACTGTATATAGAATATATTTATTATCCTGATTCTTGAGTTCCATTCAAATTTAAGAATCTAGTCATATATATATATATATATATATATATATATATATATATATATATATATATATATATATATATATATATATATATATATATAACTACAACTTTTACCTGAATCGTTTTCCTGAATTTTGTTTCTTTAAAAAGTTAAAAACGTTTGATCCACTTGAAATGGGACACCCTGTGTATATATATATACACTTGAAGTAGTGAGCTTCAGATGCTTCTTCTATTTGACCTATGAAAGATAAAAAAAAAATGTTACATACATTTTTTCCATGTTTTGGATAGTACATTTCAGAAAAATAAAAATAAATGGGGGTCAAGAGGAAACTACATTTTTTGAAGGTCGATATTGACCATTTAAAGTGAAAAGCCAAAATTGTTTTTTTTATTTCTTCAAACTAGGCCTGAATAACTAAAACTTTTACCTGAATCGTTTTTCTGAATTTTGTTTCGTATAAAAGTATAAAACATTTGATCCACTTGAAATGGGGCACCCTTTATATATATATATATATATATATATATATATATATATATATATATATATATATATATATATATATATAGTTATATAATTATGTAGTTATCTCAGTCGAATTATAATTATTTTATTCTGAACGATGATCCATTAGTGTTAAGGATTCTAAATATATTATCCCGGCTGGGAGTATGAAAAAATCCTCTTGCAGCCCTTGATTATAAGCTCTGAAGAAGTCCTGCAATATAGGTCAAAACGTTGTCTTCCAATATTAATTAATAACTATTATAATTATAAAAAATAAATTTCTTTTGTACATAAATAATGAAAGGGGAGAGAAAATGTTCCTGGTGGAGGTTAGAGAAATAATTTCTTAAATGGTGTTGAACTATTTATTTGAAAGTCAATATTTCTAGTTATTGAAGATAAATAACAGAAACATTTTTCATGTAAACAGTAATTTTTCAGAATTTATGTTTAAAACATAACATTTCGAAATATATTGCATGGGATTGACCAGACCAAAATCACTACCACCCGTGAAGGATCAATGGTTCAGTAAATGGTACTGTACAGTTTCTTGGACAACGGAAGTGTAGGTGATTTGTCCTAGGTCACGGCTCAAGTACCACATTTTCCCCCTTATTTTATGCACCCACTTTACAGAGGCTGGTTGAGCCCCAGGACGGGACCCTAGATCGCATAGGATCCATCTCTGCCCGCTAAATAAAAATCTTGCCAGCAGCGGGATTTGAACCTGGGACCTTCGGCATGGCAACTCAGCGCTCTACCACTGAGCCACTCCGCTCACCTCATGGAATTGGCCTGAAACCTTAAATTCTCATTTGGTAAAAAGAAATAAAACATTGGAAAGTTAGTTATTTATTCTATTTTATATATATATATATATATATATATATATATATATATATAGCTTTGTTGTGGTTGGAGTATTCCGATTGCATTCTATATTATAAATATATAGATAAAGTATAAAATGTCTCTTCACCCTTTCTCCCTTCTTCCTCTTCTCCTTATTTTTCTTCCACCCTTAGTGCCTTTCCGTAGCGTGGGGTGCATTTAGCAAGGCTTGCCAATCCTCCCGATTAACGGCGAGCTTTTTCGTTCCATCCAACGTTTTGCTCCTGGATTTCCCTATTCGTTCTATCTGATCAAGAAACATCTTTCTGGGGCGTCCTATTGGTCTCCCTTTCTCCCCTTTTACAAAAACGTATGATAACACTGGCATTGGAGGCGCCAGCTCGGTTTGTTTTATTTAGCGTTTCACCCTGTCACCAAATGTTATGCAGATTGTCGCATGTTATGCAAACTAACCAGCTGTAGGTTCGGGTGGGTGCTACATCAGCGGAGAGGATTAACTGCCGTGGTTTCAGTATCCCTCCGAGCTGGGGGGAGAGGGACCAGTCATTAGCTCTGCTTTTGTCTGCAGTTGGTAGCACTGACAAAGGATGAGTGCTAACTAGGGGGATGCATAAAGTGTTAAGTCACTGAGTGCTTAGCTTTTCTAAGCGCTCCACACAGGACGTCGAGATCTTAGGACTCTCTTACCAGCTGTGTATGGTTGGCATGTCCCTCCCTTCCGAAATTACAGCAAAAAATAGGGATCATTTATACAATTATCAAAGCTAAAAAACACTGATATAAATGTTTGTGTGTGTTTAAATAGCTAACAAACAAATCGTGGAATATAGATATCACTCAAAATCTGAAATCGCTGGAAAACCAACGAAAAAAATTATCGATCAATCTTATAAAACTCAACTAACTAATTATTTAAATGAAGACTTATTTTGCCGCTTACCAAAGAAGTTATTTTTGGTATAGGATAAACTTTCGGAATCGCGTCAGTATCATTCTCGAGATTGGCGATTCCTAGCGGGCTCTGCTTGTAATACTATATGTAGGTACTCTGTGTGCATATATACTACAACCCATAAACGGTTCTGTTCATAGTAAAGCCTCTGCTAAGCACTGAATAGTAAATAGTAGACCCCAATCAGGCTATATTGAGAAATCATTAGTTTGAAACAATAATTATGAAAAATTAATGTTTCCTTGCTTAATTATTTTATATTATTTATGGAGAATAATTCATTATTATGATAGTTATTAGTTTATTTAGTGTATTTGTAGTAAAAAGAAAATAAATGTTATTAGCTACACAAATACAAAAATAAATAAATAGCATTAACCACTACATTTTTCTAAGACAAAGATGGTTTATTTTCCAGTCTGCTTCCAGACTGTACTGTTTATTGTACAACGGTTATGCCGGGAGGAGATTCGTCTGAGATCACTTTCAAATGCCTGGTTTTTCCCCACCTAAGGTTATCCACTTTATGGTTTCTGGGTAAATCCATACATAGAGGGCACGCAGGTCCCACAGGATCCATCCCCGGCTGTTAACAGATTTAATTAGTTATCTGCCACAGCCGGATTTTAATACGGGTACTTCGGCCCGGCAACTCAGCGCTCTACCACTGAGCCTCCCCGCTTCATTCTGCTCGGATAAATTCAGTGCGAAATGTTGCCTCATAATAAATATATTTAGCTTATTTGTGATCATTTTTGTTTTGTTTTTTTACCGCATCCCCAACCATTTTCTATAATACTCAGGATAAGTAAAGTTTACCATTCAATATGCTCAAATATGCTCACAATGAATATTTTTTAATTCAAAAGGAATCGCAATTTTCAATTTTTTAAAAATTAGTATTATAATTATTCGTACAGTATGTAGGACTTAACTCAGTTGTAGAGGGCTGTGCTGCAGTGCTAAAGGTTGCCGGGTTCAAATACGGCTTTGGCAGATAGTTTATTCATCTGATGATCTGGAGACCCTCCTTAGGGATGAACCTGGTGGTTGATAGTGACTTAGGACAAACCACCTCTCTGTACGACTGCCCTTCAAACAGTATAATCTCTACCATGTGTTGAACCCAAGACCCTTCATGGATCTTAATGTTACCCAAAACAAACTGAAGATAAAACCTATATTATAATAGTAAAACCTTGAATAAGAATATATAGGCCCTATAAATCGATTTTTAACATCAAGAAAAAATATTTTATTGGAAAATTAAGACAAAATGTGAATTAACAGTAGTAAAACGCATGCAATTAAAATTCGGCGATTCATTACATTCAAATGAATATTTTTTAAACTGGAAATTTGTTATTGATAGTTTTTGTTATTTCTAAAACCAAGACCTGTACCACTATAACCCGTAAACGGGTCTGGGGTTCAATACATGGTAGAGACCGTACTGTTTCATGGACAACGGTTGTTCAGGAAGGTGATTCGTCCTAGATCAGGCTCAGTAGTAGAGCGCTGAGTTCAAATCCCGCTCGATGCCAGACGTATATTTAATCTGTTAGGAGCCGGAAATGGATCGTATGGGATTCAGGACCCTCCTGCAGCTCACCCAGCCTCTATAAAGTGGGTACTCAAAATAAGGGGGTAAAATTTGGTGGTTTAGCGTGATCTAGCGTGAATAGAATATGATGATATATTCTGTTAAAAATAAAAATATTTAAAAATTTTATGTTGCATGATGTGTTCTGAGCACAATACGCTCGTGTAACTTTATCGTCGATGATAACTTATTGTTTGATGAGAATATTTTTGGTACGTCTATAAACATATCTTTTCAATTTTTTTTTTATTGTTGGTATGTCGTATCCGTAAAATAGAACTAATTTTAGTTCTTTATTTTTATAAATTAATTACTTATTTTTTTGATTCAAATCATTCGCATTATTATTGTATATTTGAGATAATCACTAATGATTCTTGAGTACCGTTGCGGTATACTATTTTTCACTTTTTGCCTCTATACAGCTCTGAATTCCAATAGATAAGAAATAAAATTGCTAAAGTACATTTTTTCTAACTGAATAAAAAGAAACTGCTAAAGCAAGTATCTGTAGAAAGATGGAACACAGCACGCTCTACAAATATGCTGATACAATATCTTTAAAAAAAAGTTAATAATGATGCAAGATATTCATATTTTTCTTATGATATTATTTTTTTTTTATGACATGTAATTAATTATAAAAATAATTATTTCCATCTCATTGGTTCTATCGCCCGTTTGGGTTATACTAAACATCAATAATTGACGTTTTGGCATTGAGTTCCCATTCGCGACCACTCTTCTCCCTGCCGCAATCTCTATTATTATGAACCACGCGGTACGGATATCGGATTTTAACGGTAACATGTAATTTATATGCCCGTATTATATCATCAAGAGGAGGAATGTATATCTATTAATGCAATAATGCCTGGAAGATAGGGCCGGAGGGATGTTGACTAACTAGTCGTGGATGGGCACAGAGGAATCAATTACCATTAATGGACATAGCAATCTGTTGGAAAGCATCTGGATCAATACATAGCGCTACTTGTACTGCCCTTTTCAATGTATCCCTGATTACCATTTGCCCAATAACAATCACAATGAAAGCCCCTCTATCCAATCAGCGGATCATGTCGACCACACTGAAAGCAGAATTTGCCGTGGCCATGTATTACTTGTCTCCTCATCTATTATATGAGATAGCCTATGTATTGCCTCTTGTATAAATACATAAATATATAAATAGTAAGATTACCAAATACATATAAAATACATGTATATCGAATTAAATATCTACGATATCTTTACAGCGAATATTTTTCTTATATATTGACACAAGGGTAATGGGGTATGTCATAGCAGAGAGCACTGAGTTGCTGTGGGTAAGGTCCAGGATTCAAATCCATCTATAAAAGAAAAATTTATTATCAATTCTCTTAAAATCCTCTGTAACTGCAGACCCTCCTTAAATACATATCATGGATCATTTTTTGTTCAACAAAAACGTGGATTAATTAAAAAAAATAATTTTTTATTTTAATTCTTTTGTTTATGTTACTGGAGTACATCGTTTTGAGTCATTCATTCAAGTAAGTAAAAAAAAACTAATCTACTAAAAAGTTCAATATAATTTTTAAGTACTTATAAATTTGCACATTTTTAACCTTTTAGTAGATTCTCAAATAATTTAAAAATTTTCTTATAATACTTAGAGTTTACAATGTACTCCATGGCCATTATTAACATTTGACAAAATTAAAAACAAATGTTAATAATGACCATGGAGTACATTGTAAACTCTAAATATTATAAGAAAATTTTTAAATTATTTGACAATCTACTAAAAGGTTAAATAAAATTAATAAATTAAATAAAAAAAGGGACTTACGAGAGATGTAAATTGAAAATGACTGAAGAATGTTGAAACTTATTTAAATAAAGAAAAAATGTTTGACTGGAAAAAGGTTTTTTTACTTACTTGAATGAATGACTTAAAAAAAAAATAATTAAACCCAGCTTTATACAACCATTGCATTTTTTTTAAGTGGAGTAAGTAGGACCAAGTGATTGATATTCAGGGCTTATAATAAGTAACCCTTATAATATTCAAGGATATGACAGCATTGAGGTCTGCTAAACTAAAAAGTTCATATGGATCAAAACTATAATCTTATAGTCTTAAATATACAATAAACAACGGTTTATGAGAAATTAACGTTGCAGGTCTTCAGAGCTCAAAAGATAAGGTACCAAGATATATATGGAAATAAATGAAACGGATAAGCAAGATACAAAAAATAAATAATAATTAAAGAACAATATAAGATAAAATAATAGAATATATCTTCAGGGGTCTACATTTTTGTGGAAACAAGCACACTTAAAAAATATACAACTCCAACATTATCATTAATGATATATATTTAATACATATAACATAAATGATTTGTTTAAAGTTTCTAGGTGGGTTCGATTGGGAATAAAGCTTTTCATGAAAGGACTGATATCGGGTTCGGACCTAATCAACTACAAATAGGACTATAAATGGCATTATACTTGTAGGTGACTTTATTCGTAACAAAGTACGGCTCATTGAATATTTTATGATGGGTTTTGGACTGTGAGGATTGAATACGAGATGAAAGAACAAATAATGAATAAAAATATAGAATAAAAAGAATAATTTTATACCAGAACTATTTTTCTGAATACGATATATTTCTCACTCTTCAGATTTTGGCCATCTAAGGACCACGTGAAATAAAATTCATGATTTTCACTCATGAAGGATTGAATTCCAATATTGTCTCATTCCTTCTGTCTGTTTCTTCTTTCTTTCTTATGCTCACTAAGCGCCGTTTTTCTTCATTCCTCTCTCCTTAAAACTATTATTTTTTTAAAACAAATTCTGACCATCCTGAGGAATTTGATAGATTTATGGAGCCCCAAAGCAGTACTCCATGAGTCTAAAGGGTCTAATAAGTATATGAGTCATTTTTAATTAATCAGTAGATTAAAGTAAGCGTAGAAGTGACCTGATATGGGGAGCAGTTTCTTGTCGTGTCAGTCTCGTGCACGAAAGGTAATTTCTTTTTTTAAAAAACATAACAAAATTTTTCAATAGAAATGTAACAGATAAAAATATCAATGACGAAATATTTTAAAATACAGAACACTTAGATAATAAGCACTGCATTTAGTAGTATTATTGAGGATATATCATAGTTCGACTAGATTATGCATAAAATAAGAGTGGTAGCAGTATTCAACCTTGCGAAACCCCCTCCCGGTACCGTCGCGCTCTTTCCTCGAGGACTGCGAAAGGAGAGGGGGGGTCTGTAAATCCGTAGTGTTTGCGTGGGGCCGAGGCGGGGACCGCAGGGCTAACGAGCCCCGGCTCCCTAATCAGTCACGTAGCAGCCTTTCAGTCCAATTTGTCCCTCTCTTCCTTTCCCACCGCCCTGGCGCCGCTACTGGCTATCATAACCATAGTTATCCCCTCCTTCTCCGGCCCTCTATCTTGTCCGCCGGAGATGGCAATCTGAATTACGGAGAAAGCGAGGTTAAATGATTAACGTTAAAACTCTTCAAAGAGAGAGAGAGAGAGAGAGAGAGAGAGAGAGAGAGAGAGAGAGAGAGAGAGAAGAGAGAGAGAAGAGAGAGAGAGAGAGAAAGAGAGAGAGAGAGAGAGAGAGAGAGAGAGAGAGAGAGAGAGAGAGAGAGAGAGAGAGAGAGAGAGAAAGAGAAAGAGTGAGGGGAGAGAGGGAAAGGAAGAGTTAGAGACAGTTTGTAAGAATAGGATATCTGAAATCCGAAGACATGTTTAAAAAATAAAACATGATCTCATTTGAAAGTAATAAAAAAATCACAAATATTATCTATCTATCTATATATATATATATATATATATATATATATATATATATATATATATCAATAAACAAGGAGAAGGCAAAGCCTCGACCAAAGAGTGTGGGGACAGATGAGACGAGCGATTGGAGAGAAAATGAAAAAGTTCAGGGAAGAAAGGAAGAAAAAGAAACACCATAGGTCATAAGTTGTATGCGGTCCATGGATGACCCAATTCATATCTTTGGCCGAGTGATGTATTCATCAGGCTAACATGTATTGCTTACAGAGAGCCTTTGCATTGGTTATATATCCTCCAAGCTCACTTTTCTGTAAACAATGGTTTCCATGGTACAGCGGTATATCCATAACTGAATAACCAGTCCCTGTAGGGCCGATTCACATCTGCCCTTCCCGCCGATGAATATTTGGGCTCAATAGCGACAAATCAGTCAGGATTTTGTCTGTCCCCACAGCAGAACGTAATTACCAAAAACATAGGTTACCGAAAATCGTTGCTAAATAACTGCATACTTATAGTAATTAGCTCATAGGAAAAGTCCTGATTTTCATCGGCTCATGGAAACAGGAAAACCTTGTTAAGCAATAAATAAATTTAAGGTATATCTTAGAAAATATAAACAATTTTCATTAAAAAATGAGTTTTTCATTGAATATTTTTTTTTTTAGTTATACAACTAAAATGTATTCACGATTAATCAGGAATCCCCATACAAGACTGAAAAGACAAGGAACCGCTCGACGTTTCAGGCTACTTCAATATTTACTAGACAAACGCTCTAAGCTCCCAATTAACTACAAAAGACTCATCTACATGACCATCATACGACCTATTTGGACTTACGGAGTAGAGCTTTAGGGCTCCACTAAGCCATCAAATTCCTCTCGTATCCAATCATTACAATCCAAAATCCTTCGTAAAATCCTCAATGCTCCTTATTTTGTTAAGAATAAAGTCATCCATAACGACCTTAATGTCCCTTTTGTTGCTGATTTGGCCCGACCCGTTATCTATCCTTTCATAGCAAACTTCATTCCCACTCAAATCCTCTAGTTTCTAACCTAGCTTCCTCTTCAATTCCCGATAATCCTCCGAGGCGTCTGAAAAGAAGATGGCCACGTGACCTTCTTAGTTGAACTTTGATTTGAGTACTACCAGTGGGTAGTTTCTCTACTTGTCATTCTCATGCCATTATGTATCACGCATCCTATTTACTTGTTGTATAATTTTAATACAGTTGTAAATATCATTAAATAAATTTTAAAAAAATGTATTCCATTTGTTTACAAAACCCAATTTTTCCCTGTAACAGAGAATGTAGTACATTTTTCCGCAGAAAATCTCTAGTACGTTTTCCACTTTTTATTTTGTTTTTTGCATAAGTCCGATATGACTACAGTGGTCCCGTTTTTCAAAACTTCAATTTATCCCCTAAAAGTAATTTTTTTTTACATTTCTTTCTCTTAAAATCCTCAGAGGCAGAATAATAAATAAATAGGTTGATTTAGAATTTATCTCTGACCGAGAAATGTAATTTTCTCCCTAGGTCAACTAATATTTTCAATACATTTTATGAAACTTCCATAAGAGTAATTAAAATATTCTCGGGCTTGTGCCGATTGAATAAAATAAAGAAAGGTATTTTTTTTCTTAGTTAAAATATGAAAACAATTAAAACATACTATCACTTACAGCACAACATATTAATTCCCCGAAGTCCAAAAAACAAGTCCCCCGTTTGTGGCGAATATCAATTATATTGTTTTTGTTGCTTCGCTTTCAGACTCAATAAAAAAACAATTGTTTAATTAATCTAACAACTTCAATTCTCATTGTTACCACTTGATCTATAAACTGTGTTTGTATTTTATTTTAATGCACAGTTAAATTTTATTAATCAGTTCCTACGTCAGAATATGATAGCTTTAATGACGGTGGGCATACGCTGTTCTTTGTTCAATCTAGTTCGGCTCGCATTGAAATGCTGATTTAATTTTGTCTCTGCACCATATGGTGTGTACTTGTAGTTTGATTCGCATATTTTGTAATTTGTTTTACTATGTACATATGATGGTTGTTTCGGTTAAACATCGACTGATTAATTATTGACAATTATATAAACAAAAAAACACAGGAAGGGTCTTGGGTTCAGTAAATTGTAAAGACTGTACTTTATCATAATTCCAGAAAGGAATATCTGGATGGTATTATACTTCGTAAATTCTACGGGTTCGATTCGGGTCGATTCAACAGATTAAATCCAGGAAATCACACGATATTACCCCTTACCAATCCTTCACTAAATAAAAATATGGTTTGTGCATTTCATGTATTTTTCTTTTTCTAAGAAATACCCTTACTACTGTTTTTAGGAATACTAAATCACGCTCAACCGCCAGTTTTTGTCCCAATTAAGGGTACACTCTATATAGAGAATGTATAAAGGTCTATAGATCATAACAGTTTAAATAGTTTATCTGTCACTGCCGGATTTGAAGCCAAAACCTTCAGCATAGCAACTCAGCTCACACTAGTCTACCAAAGACTTTTTATATTAAAGACCGGTTTGTAAAAATTGTGAACCGCTGACTCGAACAGACCGCATTCAGAACTCCGGTGAAGCTCGATGCCATCCTTCAGAACAGTTTGATACGCGATGTAACGCAAAGGTACTTGTTTCCTTGATGAAATGAACCCCGAATTATAGTTAACCTATCCTGGATAACATCGGATCAAATCATACGTAGGTTGACAACTATAAAGTTGTTATCCCAATGTTGAGTCTTATCTGGTAAACCTATTTTTTCTCTCAATCGCTTCTTCCTCTCATCAGGATCTGTACATTATTGGGCTACTCATAGCACCTCAATTCCACTCTCCAGTTGCTAGATTCTGTTCTTTCCTCACATGACCTATTTCAAATTTTATACATAATCAGAATTCCGACTAATCCTATTTGGATTTCGCAGCCTGGATTCTTTCACTCTTGAGAATATCCTTCTCTTTGAATGCATATACTGGAATGAAATATATTCGTATTCCTCTATTGACTTTATTGTTGACATTCTCACCTCAAACCTTTCCATGGTCTACCTAATTTCATGATGCCATCTCTTCTATACCTGCTTGCAATTCCTTCGAAAACTTCTCCTATGTTGACTTTCTAAATACATTCTCTCAATAGTCTTTCCAGTCTCACCCGATGTCCATCTTCTTTCTGTGTTACTTGTCTATTCGCCTACTTTTCAGTAAGAAGAGACATTCAACGATAAGAAAATTTATTTTTCTCATAAACCCCCACACAGAATTTGTATCCGCCATAGTGAAATCAAATACCAATTCCACATCTCTATTTTCATCACTTTTACATGTCCCCTTGTCATTTTACATATCAGCTTTCATACCCATTTAGGAACACAGGAAGAAAAGCCAATAATTTACTGTTTACAGATGAATTAAATTTTGGATTCGTTTATGTATTACGAATTTCTTGACTGTAGCTTTAAATCCCACAAAAAGTTTATTAAATATTATTAATTTCCTAATGATTTTTTTCAAGATTAACTTTCGCCAACTATCCACAGTATAAGGAACTATACTGTACAAATGTATTATAACATGTTTACAGTAGTAGTAAAGTAGTTTTCAAAATAATGATACTCTCTCCAGTACCGGAGAAGATTACTAGAGCTAATATAGATTTTTTTTTTTTGAAACCACATTTCGTAATATTTCGCTGCCTCTAGACTTTCCCCTATCTGGTGAAAGGTCATCCAATCCACAAGATTATCTCCCACAAAATTAAACATGAAAAAAATTAATCTTCAGCCGTGTTAGGGATAATAATGATAATAAATTATTACAACATCTAATAACCAGATTTAATAATGAAGCTTGTTAATTGTAGAATAAATATTCGGTATGAACTCTCATACGAGAGTTTTTCCATTTTACTTTCCATGTCGTTTGGGATGGCATTTCTATGAATTGTGTATTCCCTAATACTGTCACAGAATAATTAAAAATACGTGCCTAATGCTTTAATTAGCCGTATCTTTCTTTTTGGTTTAATGACAAATCGAATAACTCAAAACATACTATAGAATACTCCACGTTGTTTTTTAGCTTAAAACTACTATTTTGTCTGGGGGCTGCACTTAATCTGTAAACCTATAAGCCAATAAAAAGAACATTTTAAACAAAATTCGTAGATATGATTTCAACTGTTCGAGATACTACACTATATAAGAAAAAACGTTTTCAGCCAATGTGTTTTTGATTTTAGCACCACATTGTGCCCAGAAGATACCATTAATGGAATTGCTCAAATTTTTATTTCTATTATAAGATACTGAAAAACCAGTCAACGTTTCAAAAATTCATTATTTTAGAGGCTTTAGGCGTTACTTTTTTAATATTTTTTAACTTGCTTTCTAATTAATATTTTATGATTATATTTGGGTTTTTGCTCAATTTTATTGCAGTATACCTAAATTTTTAAAAAATAGTTTGGATTAATTTAAAAGTAGGTAAATTAGCTTAAGGCCGGAAAACGGGCCAGTGATGCTCAACGCTATTATATTGAATTCTTTTTTTTTGGCTCAGCGGTAGAGCACTGAGTTGCCATGCTGGAAATTCTGGTTCAAATCTCGCTGCAGGCAAGACATCGATTTGGTCTTTTTGTAGCCGGAGATGTATCATACGGGATCTAGGACCCTCCTGTGGCTCACCCTGCCTCTATAAAAAATGCACTTATAAAATTATAAAAATGAGCGTGACCTAGGACCTCCTTGCAGAACCGCTGTCCATGAAACAGTACACTCTCTACCATGTACTGAAGTCCAGACCCGTTAACGGGTTGTAGTGGTAAAGGGTTTTTTTTTATATTTATTTAACATCGCACTCATTTAATGTTCCGTTCTCCATGAGGGATCTAGATTTCAGAATGTCGTTTGCCTTGCACTCAGCGTGGGAGCTAGAATATAATTATAATTGTATTTTTGACATTATAAATTGTTTTCCAGAATATATAAATAAATTAAAATAATATATGTTTATTCCAGAATACTGTAACGTAGCACATTCTATCATCCATAATAAATATTTCACTAACTCAGGGGACTGATAAACTTCCGTTTTATATATTTCAAAAAATATTTTAAAAATGGATTGGATGTGAAGTACCAAGGTTAAAAACATCAAATTAAATGAACCATGTTATAGAGAATGATTTAATAAGAACAAAAATAAATAAAACTGTGGAACAAAGAAAAACACTTTTTTCTAAGACTATTTTTCTTAGAACGATACTAACTTATAAAAGATATATTCTTCTTATTTCGGTTTTGCCAAACTAAAGAACTCTTGAAATAACATTCATGATTCTCCTTTCTATCCATCCAAGATTGCAAGGGCGGATCCAGGATTTTTTTCTGGGGGGGGGCACAACGGGCAGACGGGCAAAAAATTAACAATAACTTATAAATTAACTTGTAGTACTTACAGAATGGTTTATTAAAATATCTAAACAATAGTTTTACTCATGTTATTTATGTTATAACATCACATGATTTGCCTCTAAGTATGTACTGTAATGGATTCTCCACAGTACACAAAACCCCGTCTGGGGGGGCACGTGCCTCTGTGCCCTGTTTGTTTCTTTACTTTCTTATTAAAACCTTAGTTTAGTTTTTGAATTATTCTCTGAACATTACTTTATATTTGAATTTCTTTATCTTTTATACCCACTTCACTGAGATCTACATATATTTATATATATATATATATATATATATATATATATATATATATATATATATATATATACATATATATTTTATGATATAATTTCAAAACCATAATGAGATCTAATGGTATTTTGTAATTTCTTGGTGTTTATATTTCAGTCATTGTGCATAAATAATTACACGGAGTAGAAAGATGGCTAATTCAATCCCTAATACCATACTTTCCATGTATGCAATTTTTTTTATTTCCCTCTAAAACATTCCATTGGTATTAAAAAGATTCATATTTCACTATTATCATTTTCGATATAGGTTTGAGTTATTTATTTAATTTCACTATTTTACAGTAATTGTTATATTATAACTAAAGGCTGTATTGAAATCTATGTAGGCATTAGATGTTGATTTTCGTTTCTAGGGAGACATAGTTCTCATTTTGGAGGGATCTTGTTCAATACGAGGAGCAAACCGCCCAAGAGCGAATCCAAATACTAAACTAAAAAAGTTTTTGAATCAGCGATTGAAGACCACAGAAGTATCAATGTCCTATTGTGATCCCAGAAGAAGAAATCAAACTAATTTATCTAATCTGCCAATCTATTCCATCAGAATCGGGCCATGGAGTCGACTTTCGAGAATGTCCAAACTGTTCCTCAAGTTTAGTGCTGAGGCCTTCAACAAAGAAAACAATCATCAGTTATAAAAAAAAATTAAATAAATAGCATTCTTACAAAATTTGTTTATTTTTTAAACTGGACTTAATTCTTCTTTATTAGGGTAAGAGAAATAAAAACTATTTTCCAGTCAATGTTTATTCTCGACTTTCAATCTATTCGAGGCGTTTCGACACTATGGTGTCATTTTCAATCTTTTTTTCTTTCTGCATCTTTTAAAAAACTCCTTTAAAATTTTTTACATAGTCAACAAGTCTAAAAATTCTGTATAGTATTAATATAAAGAATCTAATAGTTCAAATATCAAGATTTGGTCTTTCAATGTAATATTATTTTATGGACCATGGAGGACAAATGATCCACCAAGAATTTTTTTTAAAAATATGACTTTCCAGGTATCTATGCTTATAGAGTTTGTTTTTTTTGGACATTTTATGTTAAATTATGTATTGTAATGTGATTATTGTTAATTTATTTGTTTACACAATTAAAAAATCCTAAGAAACTAAGGAGTTGCATTTGAGCCATGGAGGTGGTGGGATGTTTCTTAGGTGCATTATTCATGTTTTGTTTTCCTGTTATTCTCTTTCTGCCCTGAAGATGCCTGAATGGGCGAAATATTGGCCAGATAATTTCAATTTCTGTTTTAGTTTGGAGACTTAAGCGCTTTTCGTTGGAATTTTTCCACGGTCTTAACATTTATCTAAGGTCTCTTCTTTACTTTTAAATATTAATATATTCTAATATTTTCATTAAATATAAGGATACATCGATTGCTAAAAACAAAAAATAACTTTATTAGGTTAGATAATACATACTATAAAATGATAAATACATAATGAAATACAAATTTATTACTGCCACTTAAAATTAATAACAAATGACAATCAATCATATGGTTATAAAAGTAGGGGGTAGCTGTAAGGTAGAGCGCTGAATTGCTATACTGAAAGTTACGGGTACGAATCCTGTTGTGGCAGATAATTTATTTAATATATTGACAGCTGGAGATCGATTATATGACATATGGATACCCTCCTGAGGATCCTGGGGAGAAATTGGGAGTACTCTAAACAAGTGGGGGGGGGGCTATCGGTTGAGGGTTATCTCAAACAAATCACATCCCTGCACATCCGTTGTCTTAGAAAAAGTACTTTTTCTACCATATAATGAATCCAAGACTCTTCATGGCCCGTAGTGGTATAGGATTTTTTATTTCATACTTGGACCATGGGCTTTAACTTAGTGCCTAGTGGCATATGCACTAAATATGACAGAATTATATAAATCCAAGGGAAGTAGAAAAATAAATAAGGTAGGTAAATATAATAGACATAAGTGAGGTAGGAAGAAGGGAAGATAAAGAGAAGGAAGGAGGGAGGCATCTGTCCGCCTGATCTTATCTCCTCAAACTAATAGTTGTATTAGGCTTATATCACTTACTATCTCGGATCTTATAAATGTAACATGGATTCCCGTTTCTCCTACCATCCCTCACTCCTCTATCTTCCTTTTAGCCTATCTTCGGCCCCGGGAAATAAAGCGGTATGTCAAGTAGGCAGGGCATAGCTACTAGAACTACCGCGCTTCAACAGAAGGGACCACCCGATAGGCATTTTTCTTAAACAACTTAACAGTAATGAATCAGGAGATTAAACGTTGTTAAACAAACGCGTCATACCAATCATATTAAAAAACCATCTCGATACATTTAAAATAATGCTTTATTTTACTAAGGAGTACTCAATTAAATGCTTTACATAAGTTTGGCCAGAATTTACTTACAAAAAGATATTTCAAAACTTTTTATCTTGTTTGTTTTCCGAAAACGACTGTATTGATTTTGAAGTAACTCGTTATTTGAATTAGTAATTAATTTTTTTTTTTAATATCAACTAGGTCTCATCCTCAAAGAAAAGTGCGACCGGATTGTAATTCCGAATTTTCAAAAGTGCCTTTTTCTTATTTTTTCATAAACCCTCTTTCAATATCTGTTGAACAAGATTAGTATCACTAAACTTCGAAATATTGTTTATACAAATTAAATTAAATTATACTCAAATTAATATTAATTATAAATGGTTTGTATCTTTGTTGCTTAGTAGGACGTATCCCTAGGGATCTTTAATCTGTCTATTAAATAAAGATATATTATTAGTTACATCCAGCTTTCCTACTGTACTGTACTTTGGGGTACATTATATAAATTTTTTTAGGTAGATGTGTAGAGCTTTATCAAATATTCCTCCATTCTCTCCGATGTTGCCTTTCTCCTCTCTTTCTCTTAAATATTTTTAATTAACTTAATGACATTTATCTTGAACAATACTAGTTAACCGTACATTTATGGAGGAGAAAATAGTCCGGATGGGGCCAGAGAAATAATTTCTTAAATTAAGCTTCAAGTAAATAGTTAAATGACGTTTAGTTCTTCAAAATTATTATCAGAATATCAGCTGGTAAAAAAAAAAATATATCAGTACCTCCAAAGTGATTTTTTTAATCTTACAGAACAATCGGCGTTTTAAAAAATGTTATCTTAAATATTAATATGAAAAGTAAAAAGAGACCTTACATTAATGTTAAGACCGTGGAAATATTCCTAAGAAAAGCTCTAAAGTCTCAAAACTATAACAAAAGTTAAAATTATCTGTCCAATATTTCGCCTAGAAAGAGAAAAACAGCAAAACAAACATGAATAATGCACCCAAGAAACATCCTACCAACTCCGAGGCTCAAATGCAACTAATGAATCATAAGGAAGGTTACTCGACCCCAGCTGGATAAGGTTAGATAAAAACAGCTGATAAATACTCCAGAATTTGAAAATTCAACGTACACTCACCAAACTTCAAAAAGCACAACAGGAAAAAATTAATAATAGTAAACAATACAAAAACATAAGACAAAAGACAATATGAAAAAATAAAAGTAAAAGTGCAAGAAAAAAAGAACATTATCAAGAAACCAGTGGCCTGTTATCTTAAATAGTTATAAAACAAATTGTTAATAAATAGGCAAATAAAATAGTTAAATCTTTTAGTTACTCAATACTATTATTGGAATTGAAAATTATGTCAGAAAATCCAAAGTGATTTTTTCACAGATTAGAGACCAGCTGGCGGTTTGAAAAACACGTTATCATAAATACACATAAAACTAATTATCAATCAAATAAACAATAAAAATATATCAATCAAATAAACAATATTCAATATCATTATTGGGACGCTAGGTGATAAGAAAAAAAATAGTATCAGCAACTTACAGACCAATCGGCGTTTTAAATAATGTTATCTTAAACATACCTAATTCAAATTTTCAATAAAATAAACAAATAATATAGTTATGTCTTTTAGTTATTAAATATTACTATTGGGATGCCAGCTGCTAAGAATAAACAAATATATCAGTGACTCCATATGTTTTTTAAAGCTTAGGGGCCAATCGAAACAATCACATTATCAATAAAATATACAAGTAAAGTAGTTTATACGTATATAAAATAATCGTAAAACAAATAATCAATAAAGCAAACAAATAAAACAAGGTTGCCACTTGCTAAGCAAAAAAATATATCAGTGACTTCATATTTTTTTTAAAGTTTAGAGACCAATCTACATTTTGAATAATGTTATCTTAGATAGACATAAATCAGATTTTCAATATTAAAATAAATAGTTAAAAACTAGCTAGAAACCCAGCAGAGAGATTTGGAGAGTTGTAAAAAAGGCGACGTAGGATTCACATCACATATAATTGCAGAGGAATTCTAGGTTTGCTCTCTAATTCTCAGATCTTGTTCATTGTGACCAAACCGCCCCCTTAATTGGGGATCTGACAACAATGGAAGCAAGTAATTTTAGCCGTTTTCCGACGAGCGATAGTTGTGAAATGTTTCCTAGTTGTCCTCTCATTGTTCCAGTGTCCATTTTCCACCCTGGTTCAATTACCGCCGCTAGCACTGCTTTTATCCATCCTACTTGAGTCCCCAGGACCCGAAGAAAGAAATGTAAAAATTAACGGATGTCCTCACCGCTTGTCCCACAGCTTGGAAACTTCGTGTGAAAACCGAGTACAATGGAAGTTGGTTGGAAACTGGAATTGTGAAATTACAAAGAACACTTTTTTTTCTCTCAATATATTGTAAATATGAATAAATCATTTTTATCTCTTTAATATCAATGCCAAATTTTGTGTTTAATTACGCAGAGTAGAGACACTCATGGGTCAAGCTTAACCGGCAGTTTTCGCCCAATCGGTGCCTAATTAAAGGCTGAGTTAGCCCAAGGAGTGTCTGCAAATCCCACAGGGTCTACCTGGGACTACTGATTAAATAATTTATCTGCCACAGGTAGATTTGAACGAGATCTTCAGTATAGCAAATCATCACTCTAAATGCTATACATACCCCTTCTACTATTATTGCTTACACTGTTATTGGTATCAGTTCCGGAGGTTGTCGCTATAAATTGAACTACAACATGTTTTAACTTTTTATTCGTTTCATTTTTAATATTTTCCAAAACTACAAGTTATCTTGAGCTTTAGTAAGGAAAAGAGAAGGTTATTAAGAGCAATGAGTAGATTTTGGTAATCATTTCATCAAGAAATAAAAGTTTCAACTAACATTTCGAAGTATAGATGATTCATGTTTGTTGAAACGTTAATTTCTTGATGAATTGATTTTCGAAATCTATTCATTACCCATAGATACATCCTCATTTCCATACTAGAGCTCATGATAACTTGTAATTTTGAAAAATATTAAAAAGTTAAAACTTCAGACTCGAAGCTACAACCTGCGTAATAATTTCCATATAAAAATCATTTTGATTCTTTTAAATTATAATTATAATTTTTTAGTTTAATTTAATAATCACACTGAACCGCCAGGTATTTCTCCTATCGCTGTATATTTTGAAAAGCTGGGTGAGCCCAAGAAGTGTATGCAGATGTCTGCCACAGGGTCCATCTGTGCCTATTAATACAACTGATTAACTAATTTCTCTGCCACAAATGGATATGAACCCTTCATTCAGCATAGAAAATCAACACTCTACTTAGTTAACATACCTCTTCTATACCTAATAATGTTATAGGAATTAACTAATATAATTATACTAATCGTTAAGTTTAAAAAAATAATACGTAAATTAATTATAAATTTTTAAAAGTTATGCTTAATTCTTACTTACAATACCAATCCTTTCCTGTAGGATGACAAACTCTTTCTCTTATTTACTTGTTTGAGTGGGTCGATATTGGAAGAAAGATCTATATATGATTTTTATTTTAGCTATATTAGTGATTAAAATGAATACATTTATTTATGTAGACAAAATCAAATTAAATGTTCGTTAAGATGATTAAAAATATGTTAATTACCCAGTCTTGATTAATTAAATATCAGATACCTTTGCCACATTCGATTTTTAAAAAAATACAAAATTTTAATAATTAATAATTTCAGGATTTTATATGTATTGTAAATTCTTCCGCCAAACACATAATAAGAAATATTTAAACAAATCTAAAATAAATATTAATTTAATGAAGTACGGATAAGTATAGTTTTCATATTGTCATGAAAATATTTTATCCAATTTTTCACGTCGAGTTTATTAAATTTAACAAATACATTGTATTTATTTTTTTTTAAAGGAATCCTAACAAAACACGAATCACTCGCGAGGTTTCCCTGTTATCTTATTAAATTTCTTAAAAACTTTGTCTAGTCAATACAGTTCCGTTGTCATCCAACAGATAGAGAATCTTTCCTAAAGTTCTGAATTGTCCTTAAACGCTGAATTCAAATGTAAAATTTTATCAAGGATAGATTTTCTCCCGAGTGTAAAATCCTGTCGTGCAGGGTCCCCCAAGTTGAGGGTAGCCATGTCAAGTACTAAATGGTTACACTCTAAGACTAAAAGTGCAGTGCTTTCTTCGAAGTACTCCAGGGCTAAGACCTCTGACACAAGTCCTTCGATACCATCTGAACTTGATCACAACTTCACCCTTCTCCAGAAAGACTTCCAGCTTTTAAGTTGCCAATGTGGTATTGTTTATTAAACTTCAAAAAATAAAAATCAATGATTAAGAACTCTTCAGAAATTAAAACAAATAATATTCTTCTTATATCCAATAATAATGGTCGCTACCATGGACCACCATCCATGAAAACTCATTTAAATAATAAACGTAAGAATGCCTAGTCCATAGCAAGGCGTTGCGTAGTGGTAATAGTACAAGTCAAGTTCAGTTTGTTGGTTTCACTTAATGTCACTTTATCCTGCTATGAGCAATCATTCGATGCTACAAAGGGAGTCCTAAATTTTGCCTACCCAGTTATAATTAAGATGGGTATCGTTAACGAATATCTGACATCGCACCTGCTCCGGACTACCATTATAAGTACCCACCGAAGGACAGCATAAATAAATTGCTTTTATTACTATCAATAGTCAACATTAGTTGTATATTTCGTACTTCTAGTAACTATTATCGGTACTTGTTTGTTATGGTATCATCACTTAAGAATTTAATATAATTGATTTAATTTGAAATAAATAATAAACATATGTCTTTATTAAACTAGTTTTAATTGTTTATATCAATCCAAAAATCTCTAATAAATATAATTAATTAATATATAATAAAATTTGGGCAAATGGGTCTTTACCCTTGAGTTGTAGACGCTACATGAACTCAGTAGAAGTTAAAAAAAGTGCGGTTTGTTCCTCGTGTAATATATGAAATGTGTGGGGCTTTCTAGCTTAATTTTGGAATCACTAAACCTCAGCGTCGTTTGGATATATTTTTGTACCATAATCGTCATATCAGGTATCTTTAGGGCATTCCTTTTATTATGTAGCATTCCATTACCTTGGAGAAATGTTATGACCATCTATTCGTCTTGAACCTCGCGAAAAATGCATTTTAAAGAATGCATTTTCACACGAATAAAACTCACTGCTTAAAAACCATACAATTACCAATTTACATACTTTTACTTCACTCGTTTCTTATAATTATGAAATTAAAAAAAAATATACTAAATTATAATGTGGTGATACCATAACGTACAAGTACCCAATTATCTATTGAATATAACATAACAAATATAACTATGTGTTATATAACTATGTCTTGTTAGTATAATTAGAACCTATTTTTAACCAGCAATCTATATCGTTTTAATAAAATAAAATTCAAAACAAAATTGTAAAGAATTTATTGAAGTCACCCGATTTATTGAAGTCTGTTACAATTCAGCTGTGGATTATTTATTTAATCTGTTACTAGCCTTAAGATGGACTCTGTCAAACCTGATACCCTCCTGGGGTTCACCCAGCCACTATAAAGTCTACCCTTAATTGGGGGATTAAACCAGGAGGTTGAGCGTGATCTTGGACAAGTCGCCTCCCTCCACAACCTTATTCGTAAAAAACAGTACAGGCTCTACCATTTACTGGGCCTAAGACACTTCATGGGTTCTAGTGCTACAAGTTTTTTTTTAGTTTTTTATGAAATACACAAACCAAATTATATGTATTATAATGAATTCTTTGCATGTAACGGACAAGCTTGTACATTATTTTCATTGGTGACAACTTATTGTTTACTGAGAATATTTTTAGTGCGACCATATATTTACAATATCTTTTAATATTTAGAATGATTTATAAGTGAAGTAGAAATATTTAAGGTGTGACCTGTGGTCTAGGGGTTAGTATAACAAACTATTAAACTCAAGATAGCTTGATCGTTGCCTGGCAGGAGGCCTTAGGATTTTTTAAAGGGAGTAAAAATCCTTGGTTGTGCCATGGAAAGGACGTTAAATCCTCAGCCTGATACTCGTAAAAGTTCGCAATTCTAATTATAATTTAGGATTCCCACTGTAGCACCTTCCGATTAGTCATTCCAGCATAAAGTGACGTTAAATAATCAATAGAAATAACTTTAGGTGTTTATGTTTATAGATTAATTGTTTATTTCTTTATTGAAAGCATTCATGTTATTATTATTATACGAGTATATTTGGATTAATCGCTAATGAATCTTGAGTACGGATCCAGTATAATAAGATTCGTTATCTGTATACTTATAAGTGAATTCTCAGATACAGGATTGTGACGAAATTGGATAAGTTATCATTGAGGATAAATTATGGTTTTCTGAGACTGTCTATGTACGAGTATTTTCAAGTTTTTTTTATTGTTTGAATCTTGTGTAAGTAATATAGAAAAAAATTTAGTGTTTATGGTTATATATTAGTTACTTATTTCTTTATTCAAACTATTAGCGCTATTATTATCGTATGTTTAAAATAATCACAAACGATTCTTGAATACCGAACAGGAGAACTAAGATTCGATATCCTTGTGATTTCCTTGATTTAAACCGTTGAATTGATCCGGATCGAACTCGTAGAATTTATAAAGCATGATACCACCCAGATGGTCCTTTCTGGAATTGTGACGCAAAATGATGCCTAGGGGCCTGTTCCACGTTAAATCTTTCCCCGACCTCCCATTCCTTTAGTGAGACGTTAGATACTATCTCGGGGCTGCCTTTCGTCAAGCAAGTTAAAAACAAGGTTTTTTTCTTCTTTAATCTCCTATTTTTCTTTTCGTCCTATTCCTTTTATCCCTACTGGGCCGACTTTTTAAAATCTTCCAACGATTACCCTACTCGAAATATTCTATCAATTATCGAAAAAAAAATTTAAATAGAAAAATGCTTTAAGCATCTTTATATTAAATACATAATTAAAATATAGTTTATAAACTAATAATTAAACTTATTATTATTATTAGGTGTTATCGTAACTGTTAACAATAACATTACCTAATTTCCAATGACATTGATCAATTTTTAAATATAATCGCAATAATGCCCTGGTTTGTACTAGTATAATATATAATTATGTAAAAAAAAGTATAATTTTACTAAATTAAAATAGAAAAATGCCTTAACCATTCCGATACTATATAAATAACTTAGGTAAAGGTTAGTACACCATTTATCTAATAATTAAACTTATGATCAGGCTCTTGTGGATTACTGCGTACAAAAGATGAGGAAATTTTCAATAATTGTGATCGATTTCTTACCTAAAATACTATTAAATGGGTTACTTAGTAGTATAATTTATAATTGAGTAAAATAAAAAATAAGTATAAATGCTACAAAATTAAAATAATTAAAATTTTTTATCCATCCCCTTATTAAACAAATAACTTAGTTATAAGTTGTTATTTAACTAATAACACAGGTCTCCAAAAAAAACTTTTTTAAAAATTGTTAACTTTTTTAAAAGTTTTTGGGAAAAGTAAAAAAACGGAAAATTTTGGATTTGTTTTTATTATTTTAACATGAAGTAAAATAAAAAAAACAAAAACAGTACCTAGTTATAATTAGCATGAATGTGATGCACATGTGTTGTAAAGTTATTATTAGTTTTTGTAAAAACGTTTTCTTTTTCCATCAAAGCTTTTGGTACTTTGTTTGGCTGTGTGTGTGACTGAGAATTTTTCCTTTTTAATATCCAACAGTAGTCTGCCATCATGTTGACATTCCACCAAACGTTCTCCTTGTTCCTCACTTACAGCCCCAAGATTTTCTGGAAAGTAGTCCAGATGTGAGTGAAGGAAATGAACTTTGACACTCATGTTGCAGCCCAACATTTTGTAGTTTTGTAACGATTCAGCAACCAAAGTTTTGTAGTTTATGTCTTTTTTGTTTCCAAAAAAGCCTGTTACAACAATTTAAAATGAATTCCAGACATTTTTTTCTTCCATTTCCGTTTTAGTGACAAAGCTTTCATCGTTTAAAAGTTTCCTGATGTCAGGCCCAACAAAGACTCCCTCTTTCAGGTTAGCATCGGATATACCAGGAAACTGTTCACAAAGGTACTTGAAACACTCTCCTTCTTTGGGTAATGCTTTCACAAACTGTTTCATTAGCCCCAATTTGATATGGAGTGGCGGAAGTAAGATCCTCTAAACTTCGTATTTGAACATTTTTAATTCTAGGAATAAGACCTGTGTAGTAAAACTTTTCATCAGTTTCCTGCAAAAAAAATGAGAAAATTTTTAAACATATCTATCAGTTTCTTAACTAAAATAGTATAATATTATTTAACTAGTAGTGGTAGTATAATTTATAATTGAGAAAAATAAGAATAATGTTAGGAAATTAGAGTTTTCTCGAGTTGTTGGTCGGTAATAAGGAAAACGTCGATGCATTTCACTAAACGGGCATTATAGTAATAACTAATAATGAATAATAATGTATGGTATTATATATTGAAATTAAATGAGATAATCTTTCGAAATAATTACTTAATGAAATATAATTTATAACAGGAAATATAATTTAATGCAATAGTTTTTTTTAATAATAATAATTTATTGATATTTGCAACTGTAATTATATTACATCAATTAAATCTGCTGAATGAACAAAGGACATGAAAAAAAAAAAAAAAGTGGAGAAACTACCCATCGGTAGAAATCCAATAAAGTTCTAGAGTAGGTCTCGAGGCCATCTACTTTTCAGATGCCTCGGAGGGTTATCAGGAATAGTATGGGAAGCAAGTTGAGAGACTAGCGGATTCAAGTGTGTATGGAGCTTGTCATGGAAGGATAGGTATCTAGTTTGGGCCAAATTAGCAACATATGGGATATTAAGATCATGATGGATGAGTTTAATTGTGACATAAGCTTGTGATTTTGGATTGTAAGCATTGGTTACGAGATGAATTGGATGGTTTAGTAGAGCCCCAAATCTCGACTCCGTATGTCCAAATAGGTCTGATAACTGTCGTGTAAATGAGTCTTTTTTAATTAATTAAGAGCTTTGAACGTTTGTCCAGTAAATGTTGAAGAAGGTGAAAACGTCGATCAGTTTCTTGTCTTTTCAGTCTTGTATGATAATGCAATCGTTAAAAAATTATAAATAAAATTTAGTAACTTGTTTTGTAAATAAAAAAGCCATTACCACTACTTCCCATGACGAGTCTTGGATACAGTACATGGTAGAGACTTCACTGTTCCTAGGACAACGGTTGGGAAGGGAGGTGGTTCGTCCGCGATAGCGCTCGACCGCCAGGTTTTCTCCCTATTATGGGTAACCCCATTATAGAGTTTGGTTGAGGAGGGGTTCCAGACCTAATGGATCCAGGCTGTTAACAGAATAAATAAATTATCTACCACAGCCGGATTCGAACCCCGAACCTTCGGTGAGGCAACTTTAGTGCTCACTGAACCACCCCTCTCCCAACTTTATTTATACCTTAGCCTAATTATTTTAATGTCTAATCATATATAAATAATTTTACATAATTCTAAGAGCGTGATCTAGGTCAAATCACCTCCCTCCACAACCATTGTCACAGAAACAGTATAATCTTAACCACTTACTGAGCCTCTCCATACTCAGTAAGAGGAACAGTGGGCTTAGAAGGACATATAGTAAATGAAAGATTTGCGTAGGAAACTTAAACGGAAAACCGGGATGAAAAATCGTAAAAGAGTAAAATAAGTTATTTTAAGGTAACTTATTATGAAAATCCAGGGGAGTTCGGAAACCCCCCCCCCTCATAAGCATATTTACCTTCCCAATTAGGATCTTCTGAACAGAACTAGAACACAATCGAACTTCAAGAAAGAGGGAATTGTATGTATTAATGTCCATGTTCAAGGAAAATCCATTCAACTGATTTTCTTGCAAGTTTTCCTCAAGATGTGGTCTACACATGTCAGATCATAATAGATAAGTGAGATTAATTTTCATCTGACTCGATGTCTCTGTACGACTAGTTTAATATGAATGCAGTCTAAAAATCATTATTCTCATGTTACTTTTCGATACAACATTGATTTTTTCTGATACTTATTTATGCGAATTTAGTTAATCATTTCCATATTTTTTTAGTAAATATAATACAAATTAAAAAAAATTAACATGCCTATAATTATATGTGATAGATTATCGTATTGTAAATAAATAAAGTTCTTTATACCCATAAATAGGATTAAATGACTGAACATCAATAATGTACATTAATTCGAATATCAGTTAACATGTTGTTTGTTAGCAACACGATCTTTAATTTGGAAATTATCGATAGCTAAGGTAAAAATTATATCATAGCTAATAGGGTATTTTCACATAACACACACATATATACGAGGGCGGTCTGAAAAGTTTCCGACCTAACAAAAATACAAGACATTTTTCTGATTTTTTTGTTCAGCATAGTCACCTTGTAACTGCACAATTCTCCCAGCGATGCTCCCATCTCTGTGACCCATCCAAAAAGTACTCGGCGTTTTTCTCTGCAAAATAATTGTTGGTGATTGCCTCTTCATTTGACGAAAATCTCTGTCTTCCGAGCTCAATTTTTAGATGAGGGAACAAAAAGGAGTCGCTTGGGGCTAGATCTGGTGAGTAAGGCGGATGGTCAAGCAGTTCAAACCGTAATTCGTGGATTTTCGCCATGGCAACCGCTGAGATGTGAGATGGTGCGTTGTCTAGGTGAAACAGGATTTTCTTTTTCTGCAAATGTGGCCGTTTTTTCCGCAAGTTCTTTCTCCAGCTTGTCAAGTCATGATGCGTAGTATGCTCCTGTAATGTTTTTTCCTTTTTGAAGATAATCGATTAAAATAACTCCTTTACTATCCCAAAAAATAGCCACCATCACTTTCCCAGGCGAGAAAACAGTTTTTGCTTTTTATAATCTGGAGCCGGTTTCTCCTTCGCAGTCCACTGTTAGAACTGTATTTTTGTTTCGGGCGTATAATGGTGTATCCAAGTTTCATTTACAGTAATTAACCGGCGCCAAAGCTCGGATTTATTGCGCCTAAAAAGCGCCAACAGAACACATTTTCGGTCAACGTAAACAAACGCGGCACCCTACGTGCGGTCTGCTTTCTCATATCTAAATGTTGGTTTAATATGTAACGTTCTTTGGAAATGTCCATAACCTCTGCTATCTCTGCCACTTTAATTCGGCGGTCGTCTAGCACCACTTGGTGAACTTTAGCGATGTTTGACAGAAGCTTTTCAGACCACCCTCGTATATATTAAATAGTTCATAAAAAGCTAGGTTATTTATGAGTAATAATGTAACCTACACCTACTAGTAAGGCAAGAGAACTTACTTTATTGTAGCATATGTTTTTTAGTCTTTTATCTCACCTTGTCAATTGTGATATCATTACATTCCAAGAGTCTAAAGAAGAATCATCATTTCAGTTTATTCAGGTATTATGTACAGATTGTATTATTTTTTTTTATTTGTTCTGTTTAATACATTTTCAGATGTTTAAATTTTTAAACTAAGATTACATTTTATTTACAAGAATATATTTTGCAAATAATTTTCAAATTAATACTCCAATTTTTATCAAAAAATAAGTTTTAAAGACTAACCATCAACTATATTTATTATTTTGTATGTCACGTGCGATAGCAGCCCTCAAATGGACATTTTTAGTTTAAGGTCACCATATTGTATTTATCACTTATTTTCAATTTTAGTTTTCTACCTCTAACTATAATAGTCATTTTTCATAATAGTCATATAACCAACAGAATACAAAATACAAAATTATGATCCTTATCCACGATTGGACCATACACTTTTGCAGTCTTCTTGGGCATAGAAAGGAAAGTCACTTTATTTTTAACTGGATGCTTAAGTATGGATTTAGGAGATCCTGAATTTAAATCCGAGCTTTAATCTTCAAAAGGATCTGAATGATCTTCGGCTTAGAGGATGGTATTGATGTAATCAAAAGGACCGTCTATGCTTTGAAAGATGCATTCCTAAAATTCTAAAGGGACTCTGAATAAACTCAATTCATTGTTTATGTGGCTGAATCATATTCATCATCTATACGGGATCAATCCACTAAATGACTTTGTCCCGGAAAATCTTTTCCAAGTCGAGGGAAAAAATTTCTAGGAAAAAAAAACTAAGTTATAACCCTACTAGCGTCCGGTGTTGTACTAAAATGTGATCAATTATATGATGAATTGTTCAGTTCTCAGTCTAGTTAAAAATTCTTCACTCTTCTGACGCTTAGAATTTTTCCAAGATGCTGTTTCTCTTTTTATAACCTTCAACTCGATGCATAACTCGGAGGCTTCCCAAAGATTCACTTATTGGTTTTCGATAGTTGATGGTTTGGATAGTTGCAGACTACAGACGTGGTAACTAATGATTACTTCAGATGATGGTTATATCTGCTAGGCTGGTAATAATGCATTACTTAAAACAAATAATAGGTTAAATTTAGTAACTTTTTTATAACAGAAAAAACCTGTACCGCTTTGTTGAGAACACCTACCCACATTACAGAGGCTGGGTGAGCCCTAGATGGGTCTCCAGATCCTAAAGAATCCATCCGTGGCTGTAAACAGATTAGTTAATTTTTCTTCCGCAGCCGGATAGATATGAACCTGGAATCTTAATTATTCTACTAACTGAGGTACCCTTGATACCTTGATCCCTGCGTGTGATGATATTCACTTGGCTACTACTCGTTATTTTTTTGTATTGTGAATGTTGTATGATTTAAAATAGAATAGGATAGAAAAATAATTTTATTCGGGGATCAGGTCGCGTAAGAATAACAGAAGTGTGCAGAATTGAATAAAAATATATTTGGCCAAAGGGCTAGATTATTAGGATAATACAATATTTACATAATAAAATGGAAATAAATATGAACTAAAAGGTGTGTTCTGATAGAGAATAAAAAAAAATAGCATACAAATTAATAATACAAATAAATAGGATAATAGAAAAGTAAATAAGAACATCTAATCATATAAAAAATAATATCTATAATTTTTTATAATTATTGGTCAATTTTTTGAGTTCTTAAATATTTTTATTTTTAAAGAAAAAAGATAGGCCCTCGGCCGGGATTCGAGCCCGGAATCTTTGTCTCTCCGTGTCATCGCTCTACCATTTGAGCTACCAAGGCCGCCTGCCGGCAGATCGTCAACAGGAGGACAAATTGCCCTATCTTTTATCTTTAAAAATAAAAAAATAATATCATTAAGAGTGAGGAATATATACAGTAATTCATCAATTGATTATGTTAAATATAGCTATTCATTTTTATCAAGTACAGTGCATCTGTTTTTTTTAAAAACATTTTGTTTTATTTTATTTTAAAATATGTACAAATTTTAAAACATTGGTGGGATAATCCCTTACAATGAAAATGAGTTCACATTACAACAGTTACTGATTAATATGTTTTTTTTTTGTCAGTAAAATTTAAAAAACCAAAAGAAAAGAGAGTACATAGGATTTACTTAAGACAAAATTTATGTACGAGGGGTGATCAAAAAGTTCCAGGACTGATTTTTTATTAATTTATTTAAAAAATCTACAGGCTATTGGACGTCGTCCCCTTCAAAGTACTCTCCTTGGGAAGCTATACATTTTTCCCAACGATGTTTCCACTGTGTGAAGGACTTTGAGAAATCATCTTGTGAAATGGTGTGTAGCTGCTCCAGCGATTTTTTTTTAATGTCATCTACGGACTCAAATCTCTTTCCCTTCATGGGTCTCTTAAGTGTTGGAAACAAGAAAAAGTCTGCAGGGGCAAGGTCAGGTGAATATGGAGGCTGGGGAATGACCGTCATTCCATTTTTGGTGCAGTAGTCGCGAATGAGCAGTGCGAAATGAACAGGCGCATTGTCATGATGCAGCACCCACTCACCGCTCCGCCACAACTCTGGTCTCTTTCTCCTTATTGCCTCGCGCAAATTTCTCAGGGTTTGAAGATAACGAAAGCGGTTAATGGTCTCACCTCGTGGAAGAAATTCATGGTAAACAACACCCTTCCAGTCGAAAAAAACAGTAAGCATGACCTTGACGTTTGATGTGACCTGACGTGCTTTTTTGGGGGTTGGGGAGGATTTTGTCTTCCATTGTGATGACTGGACCTTCGTTTCCACGTCGTAGCCATAAACCCACGTTTCATCTCCAGTAATGACTTGTTTTAAGAAGTTTTCATTGGCATTTGCCATTTCAAGAAGTTCCTGACAAACTTGAACTCTGTGTTCTTTCTGCTGCTCAGTCAACAGTCTCGGAACAAACTTTGCAGCCACCCTTCTCATCTGCAAATTTTCTGTTAAAATCTGTTGACACGAACCAAATGAAATGTTCAATTCTTCAGCCATCTCACGAATGGTTAGTCGACGATTAGAACGCACGAGACTGTTCAATCTTGCAACATGATCGTCGTCAGTCGAAGTTGATGGGCGCCCTGAACGAGAATCATCTTCACACGATGTCCGGCCTTCCTTGAACCTTTTGTACCACTCATGACACCTTGACCGACTCAGACATTCATCACCGAAAGCCACTTGCAACATTTGAAAAGTTTCAGTAAACATTTTACCCAACTTCACACAAAACTTTACGCAAACGCGTTGCTCTTCCTTTACATTCATTTCACAAAATCGCCGAACACAAAAAACTTTTTTTTACGAAAACAGCAGTAACTTTGCAATGAAGAAGGTTATCAACAAACTGAATAAACAGCTGAGCTCAGGAAGAGTCACGCTAAACAATGCTGCCAACCGCACTGCTCTATGACACTCCATTGCCGCGCAATCTCAACAGTCCTGGAACTTTTTGATCACCCCTCGTATAACATAATACAAAATGCATATTCTTTATAATAGTATGTGTTTTATTCGTTTGTGTCTGTATTTTGGTGTTGTTGTTTTTGTATAATTTCCTATTTCTCGTATGAGTGTGTTGTCTGAAAGTTGGCATGAGGTTAAGAATCTGAGGGTTTGTTGGTGTATGCATTTTTGTATTATTGGGATGTTCAGTTCTTTGTGAATTGTGGTGATCTTAGTATATATTGGATAGTTTTTTTATGATTCTTAGGCATTTGTTTTGGAAGATCTGTATTTTGTTAATGCGTGTTTTGATAGCTAAACTCCAGACGTGCATCTGTTTGGGAATTTAGGAGATGTAGGAAAAGTATGCATTTGAAGGTGGATAAAGAAGACGCATGTCGGATATCGGGTGGGAGTTAGTTCCAATGAGAGGTAGAACGGACAAGAAAGGAGGGCTCAAATATTTTGGTCCATTTGGTATATAACTATGTTGCATGATTATGAGCATTCACACGAAGCCATTAACTGATTTTTACTACACTTATTTTTTATTCTATTGATACAAATAATAAAATTGTGGAATATCCATGAGAATCACCGAAATCCAAGAGCATAGAGAATTTCCTGACGATGCGTAAGGTGGGAAGTGATGGAGCTGCGTGCGGTGGCGGCTTCCTGCCGGCGACTAGAATTAGATCCGGATGACCCCCGGGCCCAGGAATTAGAACTGAAACGTTGACTCCCTGGAAAGGCAGCTCACCGCAACAAGAGAACAAAAGCATTCACATGATAAAATTAATGGGGACAGGCTAGTTGACCCCGCTCCGTCACTTTTCAAGTTCGCCCTAGCGTGGACTCCAGCCGCCTGTCCACATTATGCCAATTTGGAACGGAATCGTCGTCTTCCCGCTACATCTCTTCGCCGGCGGCTACGAAGATGGATCCTCCGCTTGTTGAGAATATCTTTTTACTTGACTAACATACCAAAACCTAAATCACACTTCCGTTATTAAGAACTCAACGTACATTTTCCGAATGGTCGCCATTTTTTAAAAGTTAACTTCAGATCACGACTAGATATATGAAAAACTTAACATCAATATCAGGGAGTTGGGGTAGCTCAGTGGTAGAGTGCTGAGTTGGTGTACTGAAGGTAGGCATCCGGCTATGGCAGATAATTTATTTAAAACAGTTGTCCAGAAAACATTTTACGGGGTCGTATCCTCTGGGACCCAAAATTGAGCGGAACACCAGGCGTTTGGAGCGTCATCTTGTACAAATTACATATACATCTTTTCCATGAAACAGACCAGCCTCTACCATATACTGAATCCATTATTTATTCTTCATAGGTAGTAGTTGCGGAGGTTTTTTAAAATCAATATTGCATTATGAAACCATTCCGGCTATACTAGCAAATTAAATAAAAGTAAAATAATCTATAATTTATTTTATTTCATTTTTTTAATATTAATCTTCTAGGGTACTGGACTTTACAGATTATATTTTTTTCTTAGGGTGTATAATAATACAAAAAAAAACTTTGGTCCAAATTCATATGTTATATCTATTTTCTATAGACGTTTCGACCTAAATGGTCATTTTCAATTTTTAAAAAATGTTTTATAATGTTAAATTTTATGATTTTTGAATTTTCTTTTTGATTTTTTGAAGACAGAGTTTTTATACTGTTGATCATGAAACCTATATATTGAAAATGCCATTTAGGTCGAAACGTCTATAGAAAATAGATATAATATATGAATATGGACTAAAGGTTTTTTGTGTATTATTATACACCCTAAGAAAAAAATTATTTTTTTATTGATTTATAATTTTTAAATATTGTTTTTGAAGCGAAAAGATTTTTCCAGGGCCGGGATTCGAACCCGGGTCGCCTACGTCACCGTAGTGGTGCTCTAACCAACTGAGATAACCTGGCTCGTAACTCGGTCAGAAAATATTTAAAAATTATAACAATCAATAAAAAAATAACATAAAATAAATTATAAATAATATAATGACGTAAGTCAACAAGATCCTAATTAAAGTTATGTTCAATGAGCATTCTTCCCCGTGTATACATCGCAAAAATGCGAGAACAAGGGGATATGGGATCTGTAAAGAGAATGGATTTGTCTGGCCGCGTTACGAGCCAGGTTAGCTCAGTTGGTTAGAGCGCCACGACGAAGACATGGAAGACTTTTCTCTTCAAAATAAAATTAAAATAAATGTTTAATAAGATATTTTGTGTTTGTTACTTGATTAACATGCTAACAAATATATTAATTTATTCTAAATTTACGCCATTTTTTCTTTTAATGAAACTTCAGATCAAAACTAACCGATACCCTACATTTTAACATACCTGTCATATGTTCATGATTAAAGACTACAGTCATTTTTCGATTGGGTGCCCTTTTTTTGGTTTAAGAAAACTTCAGATCAAGGTTTTTTTTTATCATTAACACACATTATTTTTATATTTGCATATTTTTCCGAGATATGCCGAACTTAAGATCAATGATGCATTACGAAACCATTCATTCCATTATCACAACAACAAAAAAAGTAAACTAATCTAGTCTTGTTTAAGATATATTTTTTTTGGTACTTCACTATCAAACCGAAATCTAAATTACAGGTTCATCATAACATACTTAACAATCATTTTTGGACGCCATTTTTTAACTTAAGAAAACTTCAGTTCAACCATTTTTATCAATGCCATACATTTTTTATTTGTAGCTATATTTTTTTTCGATATATGCCAATCTTTAGTACAATATTTCTTTATGAAACCTTACATGCCAACAAAATTAAAGTAAAATAGTCTACTAAAATAATATTAATAATAAAAACGTAAATAAAACAGTTATTTTAAACAAATTAAGGCAATTAATAAAATAACAACGAAATATATGATTATGAAAAATAACACTAAAATTATGATGAACTAAAATATAAAAACCAAATGGACCTTAAAATCTTTTACCGGTCCAAGGTAAAGGTTCTCCCAATATGGCTTTAATCTATCAAAGGGTTCTTGATTTATGGGATTTTTTTTTTTTTGCTTAAAATAAATCGATATGGTTGCGGTTGTTCTTTTATTATTAATTTTAATAATATAGGAAAAAAATGTTAGTAATATAATCACATTTTTTACAGAAACGTTCTATTTAAATTGTATCTAATACAATAATTACTTAAATGTATGATGAAACCGAACTTCTATTTTTTGAACGAGAGAACAAAAAAATTTGTAGTTAATTGGAAATAACATAGAGATTCAAATTGAAACGTTATTTCGTAGCTTAAAAAGTTCTATTTTAATAGGAATTGAAAACTTTTTTTTGTTCTGAATGATTTTTTAATACATAAATTCTGCTGTAAAAATCTACATGTTTATCCATAAATATAAACATTCTTTCTGTGGTATAATCTGAGTAACAATTCTTTTGGAAGGAAAATCATTGATAAAAAAATCTATTTCATAGTTTTCTCTCGCCTCCTAGATCCCTTTGAAATAAATTAACACACTTTCATAGTTTATTGGATATAAAATAATATATTTGGTTATGTATGTTATATAAACAATAACCATTATATATTTGGTTGAAATGATGAATAATATACTACACTCATTATTGCCTGGAGTTCATAGATTTTTCTTCAAGTGGATTTCCTGAAAGTAAAACAGTATTGAAGAGTATATGTTTGTTTTCACATCATTAAAGTTTACGAATTTATTTACTTGAAGTAAACATTTTTGATTAACCGTACCATTATTTGTACAGATTTTTCTGATGTGACTTTTTTTTTATATCTCTTTTGTTCAACAACAACCGCTTCTAAAAAAGACTTCCAAAGCTGACAAAAAATGCCTATGCTTTATTTGCCTTCGAAATTATAATAATTTAGGGTAATAAATCTATAGGGTAATATATTGAATTTTTCTTATGTTGAAAAAGGGATGTCGATTCTAGAAGGGCTGGGGAAGGGCCCATGTCACTACCCCTTTCTTATTCTTCCTCTTTGTTGTTAGTTACCTTAGAGGGCTCTAAAATAAAATAAAATGGCTATAAATAAAAATAAAATTTTATATCTAGAAAAATGTGCGTTTACATTCATTTTAGATTACTAAGAAACGATTAAAAAAATACTAAAAATGAGACTGAATACAGAAAGATGTAAAGACATATTATAAATTAAAATGCAATAGGAAAAATTGATAACCCCCAAACCGAGATAATCTCCTCAAAATTACGTGTATTAGCTTCTTTGCCTTAGTTGTTTGTGGGACATACAACCTTTGGATCTGTTTCGGAAAACGCATGCAAATTACTTATTCGGTATTTATGATTACTTATGTGAAATAACTCCATATGTTTGAGAAATTTAACATGTAACCTAATTATAAATCCTAATACGACCTGTACAACAATTTATTCTGATAGCTGGAAGGCCTGTAAGGGAATAAAGCAAATTTTTGAAATCGATGAGTCCTGCTTCTCCAAAAAGAAACATAATGTGGGAAGGATATACCCGGCGCGGAGGCGTATGCAGGGAAACTAGGGAGTGTTTCCTGTATTCTGTCCCATGTAGAACAGCTGAAATGCTGACTTCTTTTATTAATGCTGCAATACGACGGACAACAATATATTCTGATTGCTAGAAGGCCTATAAGGGAATAGAGCAAACTGAAGGTATGAGACATAGACATTACGTTGTTAACGATTCAAAAAATTTCGTTGAGTGAAACCCAGGTGCTCACACCCAGAGAGTGGAATCACTTTGGGTTTCAGTCAAACGAAGAAACAAAAAATAATGTGGAACGGGTAGAAATATGTTGGATTCATATTTATGCGAATTCTTATGAAGGAGAAAGAATGTTTTGTTACATAACAATTGTTTTGTTATGAGTATTTTATTTAATAGCGCATATAACAGATATCTAAAAAATGGTATGCGTGCGTTTTCCGAAACAGACCCCAATCTTTGAATAGCCAAAATAAAATAAGCCAGAAAATATGTAGCTAGACGGATAGTGCAGAAAATCATTTTAAAAAAATAATAAACTACGCACATGTATGTGCATGTCAATTCGAAAACTATTTATGAATCATTCATTGGTGCGTGTTAAATAAGCTATACACTACGATATTATCTTATCTGTTTCGTGCTTTGAATTCAATCCCATGAAACTCGGATACAATGGTCAAAATCTAAGCCCTTAGTTGTTTGTGGAGCGTCTCTATTTGATGCGTCTGTTTGGACTGTTAGTGTGACGTGTTCCAAGGGCGAATCCAGGATTTTTTTCTGGGGGGGGCGCAACGGGCAGAAGGGCAAAAAATAAACAATAACTTAGAAATAAACTTGTAGTATTTAAAGAAAGGTTTCAAAGGTTTATTAAAATATCTAAACAATAGTTTTACTCATGTTATTTCTGTTATAACATCACAAGATTTGTCAATAAGTACTGTAATGGATTCTCCACAATACACAAAAACCCGTCTGGGGGGGGGGGGGCAAGTGCCTCCCCTGGACCCGCCTATGAAATGTACTACAGTTCGTCTTCTATGATGTGATTTTCTTTAGATGTCCTGATGAGGTCGGAACTGGCGAAACGTTGACTGGTTGCTTTAACATATACTTTATATAATAATAATTATAATATATACATTTAATATACTGGAAATATTATAGATTTAAGGACTTGTTTTTCCATTTGTTTCTATTAGGTACATACTTACTTATTTATATTTGTTTAATAAATACTTACTTAATTTTCTCAATTATTATAAAATTTCATAATAATTTGTGCCTCCTAAGATTCTCCTTTGAACCTTAAATGAAACACTTTATTTAATGGAGTATGTAAGAGGGGGGGGGGGATTGACGAGATCTCCTCTATCCTAAATATGCAAAATATATTTATCGTATCCATCAACATAAAATTTGTATTTGTTTACTTACATACATGTATATAACAACATATTATCCGTTTACTGACCATTGTTCCCATTTGGGAACATAAATTTCAGAATTTTTAACAATATCTCTGCTTTACCAAATGCATTATCAATTTAATTACAATTAAATAAAACATTAAATTGTATGAAAATATTTTTTCTTTTAAAAAAAGTGACCGAAATCGACTCCACAAATTTTTGAAATCGTAGTTTTTTGTAGCAATCGGTCAATTTTTATCATTTTCCCGCTGTTTTTAAAAACTACGATTACGAATCTATTAATTTTTATATATTATTAGGAATGTATCACAAACAATTTAAAACTAAATTTATCACAAAAAGTTGATTCCGTAAATTAACTTATATATTGATTAGACCCCTCAACAAGCCATTGTTCCCAATTGGGAACATTAAAAAAAAATGTAAAATTTTTTTTGTAATGGTCAATAAAATGTTTAAATATAAAAATAAGAAAGGGAATACTAAGAAAAAAATTAAAAGATTCAATGGGAAACGGGTTTGCTCTTTAAAGGGTTAAGAGCGTCCCATGAAGGGTCTTGGGTTTAGTACATAATAGCGACTGTGCTTCGAACAAAGGTTTTTTTATTATTCATTTATTTCTTGTATAATTTGATACATTTCACAAAATAAAAATGCTGTACCAATAGACCAGTCTCAAATTAAAAACAATTGTACAAATTTAAATATATCTGTGGAGAATCATAATTTACAATGAAAGAAAAAATGTATAAAAAACTTCCGACAGAGAGAGAAAAAAATTGATAATAATAAAATTTAAAAAAATGATAACTATACATTCTTAGTAACTTATATACATATATATAACACTATCAATGAAATGAAAGAAATTGGTATCCTACAATAATAAATGTTTGGTTCGTTTATGTACATACCGCTTTGTACTATTTTTTGTATAGTTCCCAATATTTTTTATAAGCGGGTTTTTATTGTTTTTACACTTTAAAAAAAATTGTTTACATATTTTGTTGATAAATATATTAATGTAAGGTATACTTATTCTTTATGCATAATTTTAACTTTGGTGTCATGTGCATAATTTCCAGCAATTCTAAGACATTTGTTTTGGAATGTTTGTAATTTTTTGTAATTAGTTATAGACATATAACTAAATATTGGGCATGCGTATGTTGATAATAACTTATTATCTGAGCTTAATTTAGAATTTCTATTAAAGTAAGGATATATAGTACACAGAGCTCTGTTAGCTTTATTGCACACATAATCAGTGTGGAAAGTAAAAGTTAACCTTTTGTCCATATTAAGCCCTAAGTTTATAATATGCGTTGTCTAAGGTACAGAAGTTCTTTTTATCTTCAATTGGAGGATATTATCCGGTCGTCTCTTTGTCAATAATATAGCTTGGGTTTTATCCTGATTTATTTTAATTTTCCATTTATTGTAGAATCTCACTATTTTTTTTTAGAACTGTAGTCAGTCTATTTGTAATTGTGTATGTTCTATAACTGGAAGTATAAAAAGCTGTATCATCTGCAAATAGGGATTTTTGTACTTTGAATGTATTCAATATATCATTAATATAAATACTCTAGAGCGTTGGCGATAAAACCACGACCTGTGGGAGTCCGGCAGTAAGTGTACGTACAGTGGAGTAGTGGCCTTCTATAGATACTTTAATTATGCGGTTTGCTAAGTTTGATTTAATTAATGCTATTAGATATAGCGGGAAATTATACAGAGTCAGTTTGAATATTAGCCCGTTATGCCAGATACTGTCGAAAGATCTTTGCACGTCGAGTAATACCATACCCGTATGTTGTTTATTATAATACCCCTCTGTGAAAAACAAAGGCTTAAATGGGAGCTTAGTACCTCGGAGGTAACACTCAACCGTGTTTTCCCTAATTAAGCGTACCCTTCTTACAGAGGCTAGGTGAGACGCAGAACTGTTTGTACCAAATAAGTACTCTAATAGCTTCAATAAAAGAAAAAAAAGTTTACTACTACAACCAAGAAGGTTCTAGGTTCAGTACATGGCAGTGACTGAACTTAGGACAACCGTAGTTAAGGAAATTGATTAGTCAACCGCCAGGTTTTCCCCAATTTTAGAACGTCCGTGAAGTGCTCAGAAGATATCACATGAAATTTGTGTGAATATATTTCATAATTTTTTTTTTAACTTGTAACACTACAACTGCGGAATGGTGTTTGGTTCGGTGAGTGGTTGAGACTGTACTGTTTCCAGGACAACGATTGTGCAGGGAGGTAATTTGTCCAAGATCACCTTCAACCAGCCAGATTATCCCCAAAAAATGGTATTTTATAGAAGCTGGGCGGGTCCCAGGAGGGTATCCTAAGTGTCTGTCCCCGTATGTTAAAAATTATTATTTTTTCCAGAGCCAGATTATAACCGGGAATTATTATTATCCATTTCATAAAGCAGACTTTATAATAATAACAACATAGTATACGGTATTATGTGTTACAATTTCATTTCATAGGTAAGTCTTTCTAGATTAATAATTGAACGAAACAGGAAATATACTTTACTGCATTACTTTAAAAAAATCATAAATTAAATTTTGTAACCTGTTTAAAAAAAAATTATAAATAATATTATGACTTAAGTCAACAAGATCCTAATTAAAGTAATGCTCAATGAATGTTTATGTATACATAGCAAAATTGCGAGAAAACATAATGGATCGGTGAAGAGAACGGATTTGTCCTGACTGAGAGGCCCTGGTAGCTCAATTGGTAAGAGCGCTGCCACGTAGAGGCGGACAACCCGGATTCGAATCCCGGCCAGGGCAAGTCTTTTCTCTTCAAAATAAAAAAAAAATTATTTTTTATATTTTATGTTTTTTATTGTTTATGTATTTATCATATACACTTGGTTGTTTACTTGCCTTTTCCTTATTAACTTCCGTCCAAAAAAAAAAACAATTCTGCTTACGACCTTTGCGATTTAATAACATAATTGCACGAAATCATCTTGCTTCAAAATTTCTAAAAGACCTTCATCTGGCCACTTTCTTCTCTTCAACCTTTCACTTGTCATAAATTACAGATTTCTTTAGCCCTGGGATTCATCATATGGTCTCATCGAAACACCAATATATGTCGACGTATTCGAGCCAATTAAAATAACTAAATATATAGAACGACCGATAAATAATGATCTACGTTTTCATTTTAAACGTTTTCACAAGTTATAACTGTGTGTATCCTTCAACTAAAAGTGAAGGCCAAAAATAGTAACTCATTCGCCGAGTTTCAAGTTTTTTTTTTACAACTTGAAACTTATACTCAATGCATAAATGAAATGAAATTTAATGTTTCAAATTCTTTTTTAATTTTTATTATTTCAATTACAAATGTTTATATAAATAAGGGTTTCTGACTGGATTTAAGCCATATTATATTAAATATCAATCATCAATCAATTATGGCACCTAGTTATCACGGAAAACTTTTTCTTATCATTAGTAGAATAATCTCTCCGAGAACACGTTATTTTGAACTTAGCCCTAATGTATGAGTAGGGGCAAGTTCGTACTAATCACTACTAAATTAAAATATAAATATAACAAATATTCTAATAAAAAAATTAATAGTTATATGTAATAGATTAAGATAATTTTTAAACACAGAGGAAAATCTACCTTCTCTCTAACAAATAAAAAAGGTTTTCTTGATGTAATATTTTATCTGCGTTGCCTAGCAACGGATCCAGAACTACTTATTCTCTAGTCTTTTGTCGTGCTCGGTCAGTTAAATTTTATATATTTTTTAAAAAATGGCAAGGCGACTGTCACTGACTTTTTTAAGCTGTAACATAAAATATAGTACTTTTTTTTAAAATTTAATTGGAAAAAATAGAATCCATAGATTTAAAAAATAAATAACAATCTAAATCTTATTCACAAAACTTAAGTGGTTTCTGGTATAGACCGTGTTGTTAAATTTTTCTTCGTCAACATTTCTTCAGACATACTGCTAGCTTCTTCAAGGCTGGATCGAGAATGAATGCACTCATTCTCGATCCAGCCTTGAAGAAGCTAGCAGCATGTCTGGCGAAACGTTGACGAAGAAAAATTTAACAACACGGTCTATACCAGAAACCACTAAAGTTTTGGGTATAAATAGTGAGTGGCCGTGGAAACTTGAAAGAGTATTTAATCTAAACCTTATTTCAATACCTTAATTTTAGGACTATTATTTCTATACACGAGGAGTGGAGTGGTAGAGCACTGAGTTGCCATGCCGAAAATCTTGGTTCAAATCCCGCTGCAAGGAAGTACTTTTATTTAGTCTGTTTACAGCGGGAGATGGATCATATAGGATCTAAGACCCTCCTGGGGCTAACCCTCTATAAAATGTTATAAAAATAGAGTAACCAAAATAAGGGGAAAATCTGGAGGTTTAGCGTGACCTAGGACAAGCCACATCCTTGCAGAACCGTTATCCATGAAACAGTACAGTCTCTACCTTGTAGTGGTACAGGTTATTTTTTCTATACACAGAATGAAGTGAAATAAGATTGAGACATTGTTCTTAGAACTATATAGTTTTTATGTATAAAAGAAACCTAAAGTAAATAAAAAAATTAACATTTTATTCAAGGCGAAGTACTCAATGCCTCAAAAAAAATTCTAAGTACTCATATTTTAAACGATTTACCAGCGGCTTACAAAATAAGTAATAAACTGAACTTCAATTTACAGAGTAATATCAGAGATATTTAGAGAGTAATATCAGAGATATTTAGAGAGTAATATCAGAGATATTTAGAGAGTAATATCAGAGATATTTAGAGAGTAATATCAGGCTACTTTTACAAAAATATTAGATCTCTACTGCAGTACAGTAGCACTACATGAACAGTTGTTTAATTTGTGTAATGGGATTTGGTCTGAGGAAGTACCCCCTTGTTATTTTAAAACATACAAATTTACAAAAATAAGAAATAAATAATTTATATTGCTATTAATGAGGAAAATGGTTATTGGGGAGAGGGGAAAATATATAAGTATATTATTGTAGGAACACTCAATATACACAAGAGGAAACTACAAACCAAAACAAGTGAATCAAAGCAAGCTTATTGCTTCGCAAATATTCAGAACTTTCCTTGTTGTTACCTCGTTCCAATTTATTAATAATGCTCTAACGATCCAACATAAAATGAAATTGCTGCTCGTTAAAAGAGAAAAAACTGTATCACTACAAACCATGAAGAGTTCCTGGTTCAGTAAGTGATAGAGACTGTTTGTTTCTAGAATATAGGCTGCGGCAGAGGGGGGGAGGGTGATTTGGGGAGCGGAGTAGCTCAGTGGTCGAGCACTGAGATGCCATGCTGGAAATCCTGGTTCAAATCCCGCTGCAAGGCAGTACTTTTATTTAGTATGTCAGCAGCCGGAGATGGATCATATAGGATCTAGGACCCTCCTGGGGCTCACCCAGCCTCTATAAAATGTTATAAAAATAGGGTACCCAAAATAAGGGGGAAAATCTTGCGGATGAGCGTGACCTAAGACGTCACCTCCTTGCAGAACCGTTGTCCATGAAACAGTATAGTCTCTACCTTGTACTGAACCCCAGACTCTTTATGGGCTGTAGTAGCTACAGTTTTTTTTTTTTTAGGCGGGTGATTTGTCTGAGACCACGATCAACCGCCAAGTTTCTCCCCCTAATTAAAGGTACTAACTTCATAGAGGCCGGGTGTGCCTCAAAAGGGTCTTTAGATCCCACAGGATTAAAGGATTAAATAATTTATCTGCCACATCCGGACTTGAACCCAGGACCTTCGGGACGGATAATCAGTGCTCTACTCAGTACCCACCAGTAGCTCAGTACCCACCTCGCTCCCACTCCATTAAATAAAAATAAGTAATGATTGATACAAGAAATTAATAACAGAAATAAACAATAAAATTTAAAGGATGACTTGCATTGCCGTTAGATGGAAGTTTCTAACAGTTTTCCAGAAAGGTCTTCATCGCTCGACACCTGCTCTCTCAATTACTTGAAATTAAACCACCCACACCCACTTTTTTTTTTACTAAAGCCAGAAATAGTAGCTTTTAGGAACGTAGCGTGAATCTCATAAATTAAAGGGAATTATTAGTTTAATTCGAGTTTTTATCGCATTTGTAAAAAAAACAGTTTCATTTACACAGTGCGTGGTTGGGCTAAGGGTTTCGTTTTAGCGGTATAGCTCGATCGATTCCTGAGCTTAAGAATGCTGTTTCACCTTCAGTGGTGCAAATATCAGTTTTCAGTTCAGAAATCATAAATTAATTTTTATAAGTGTCCTTTTTTTATCTTTTAAATAAATACAAAATTATATATATATATATATATATATATATATATATATATATATATATATATAATCTGTTAAAAGTAGAAATGCACAATCCTTTTTACTATTCCTGATCTGATAGTGTAGACTGTACTTAATAATATGAATATATATATTGAATGAAATAGGAAATGTATATTAAACATTGGTTTATATGTTCTGAAAGGAAAAACACGCTGTAAATATAATGAATGTACATGTCAACAACAACAAATAAAAAATTTAGTACTAAAATTTACTCAATTCTGAGAGATCTTTTAATCGTTTTAAGGCTTTCTGTGAGTTACATAGTTTTGTTGGTTTGCTGCCTTGGAATACAATTTTAAGTGCCTGGTACTTGAACCTGTGTGATTATAACCGTAAATTAACATCATAAATAAGGATAAATAAATAAACATAAAAACATTAAATATAGGAAAGAAGGAGTAAACTCATGTAGCAGGTAAAATTTAATCTGTTAACACATATATGTGGACCCTCTGGGATATATATATGGGGAGGTATATACCCTCCTGGGGCACATCCTGCCACGCCTAAAAATAATAGAAACTGAAATGTTTATTCTTCCAGAAAAATATTCATTAAAATATGTATTACAATTAACAATAAAATTAATTATTATAATTTCCAATAAAATTAAATGTTTATAAATATTGGATGATAATATTAATAAAATAATAATGTTTGGTAAAAATACGAAAATTCAACTTGTGATTTCCAGCAGGCATAATAATATTACATATTATATTCTCATCTTATTATTATTTTTATTTTAAATTATTATTAATAATTTTTTGTTTTATTCTTAATTGAGAAATGTATATAGGATTCAACAACCACAATCTACACTTTAAAGTTTCTTTTATTAATGTTGGATTAATGTGGGAACTATTTCCTATCTACGTGAAACCCTTGTAGCTCGTAAAGACTATTCAAAACAGTTTACTGAATAGTGCACCCTTGCATGCTAACCGGATATTGATAGCATCGGTCTCTGTTTTTATATTATAGGGTAAAGGCCTATGTATAACTTTCTTAACATTGGAAATGCAATATCTTCAATTGAAAACAAGTTAGAATGCAGTTGGAAGACTTAAAAAAAAGAAATCGTATCTTAAGTCTAAAAATAATAAGACTAAAATTTATTAATCGGTCTAAACGTGTGAAACATCTTCAGTGCATATTTTTTTTTTTAGAATAGAATAATTTATTGATATTTACAACTGTAATTATATTACATCAAGTAAATCTGCTGTATGAACAAAGGACATGAAAAAACAAAACAATTTTGGAGAAACTATCCATTGATAGCACTCCAATAAAGTTTTATAGTAGAAGGTCTCGATGCCATCTTCTTTTCAGACGCCTCGGAGGGTTATCAGGAATATTATGGGAAGCAAGTTGAGAGACTAGCGGATTCAAGTGTGTATGGAGCTTTTCATGGAAGGATAGGTATCTAGTTTGGGCCAAATCGGCAACATATGAGATATTAAGATCATGATGGATGAGTTTGTTTGTGACATATAAGGAGCATTGAGGATTTTACGAAGGATTTTGGATTGTAAGGATTGGATACGAGATGAAGTGGATGGTTTAGTAGAGCCCCAAAGCTCAACTCCTCATGTCCAAATAGGTCTGATAATTGTCATGTAAAAGAGTCTTTCGTAATTAATTGGGTGCTTAGAGCGTTTGTCCAGTAAATGTTGAAGTAGGCGAAAACTTTGAGCAGTTTCTTGTCTTTTCAGTCTTCTATGAGGCAGTGCATATTTAAATCATGAAAATAAGATACGATCAAAATACAAAATAATAGCATTTAGAGGACGGATTAATAATACATGTGAGTTATGCTTACTTAATGATAATGATATTAATAATAATATGGAAGTTAAAATAATGTGGAATTAAACCGAATGGAATTCACTAAAACAATAGTATTGCCGAACTTATTGTTTATTTATCCTGTTCTTCTTTATCTTGTATTTCCGATTTAATTTCAGCCCTTATTATCGTTCACATATTTGGGCCGAAATAGTTTTATTAATAAATTTACTTCGACTACAACCTGATTTTACAATACAATTTTACGGCACAAAATTACAAATAAAAACATAAAAAATCAATTAAATTTATAATAAACAGTATAAATAAGGGAGACCGTTATGCCTTGTATAATATACATATTCTCTTGTTTGATGTAATGATTAAGTTAAGTATTCCATCATATTACTAATGGTGGAGAGGTAAAACCGACACTTAGCATGGAAATTTCCCAGGCGAAGGGATTCGCAGCCTATTCAATCGCCGTGTTGCAGGCCAGGGGACCGTAACATTGATTGTTACATGGTTTTTCTTTTTTTTTACTTTATACGACCGGAGGCTTTAATAGGTGGTTCTATAAAGCAGCCTCGTTTTAAATGAATGATTGACGCAGAGCAGAGCTGGGCTAATGACAACTCCAGTGCGGACATCCTCGGCCAAATTGCCGGCTCCGGACGAGGAGGAAACCGAGCACCTGCCATTAGCCGACACTAACGGAGAATTAAACTGGAATTAGAGGCAACGGCGCTCGGCCAGCGATCACACCTCAATGCTAACCCCCAAGCATCACAACGCCAATCACGCAGCTCTTATTTCACCAAACTGGATTTTACTTCCCAAACGGGGCTCGGGTCTGTTATCAGGCGTATTATTAAAACCTACTGTCAAAGCCGAGATATAATAATGTCTTGATGCTCCCGGAGAGTGTGAGCATGGTGATAATAATGTTTGAAGAGCGTCCAACAAGAATTCCAGCGACTTAAATCTAGTGAACAGGCAGGCAGGAGAAAATACCAGATTCCAAAATTGTCATGGCGATCTTTGTTTTGTTTGCGGCACTTCTAAAAGTTGGACAGTTGTGAGATAATTATTAAATAATTATGCAGCCAGGATTTTTTATTAAATCAAATATTAAAGATCTAACAATTAATCGATGAATATCAAATTTGCAGTAAAGACAGAGTAACTTGACAGAATAAAGAATAATGATCATATTGAGAAATGCATTTGTTAAATGTTGAGAGAATCACTTTTTATAGGATATGTTATATTACAACTCTGGTGATAGTGGTCTGTATATCAGATAGAAAATGATAATGAATATAAAAGACATCATCGATTAAAGTGTATAATTATGATAACATATAAAGCATAATGTGAACGTTGGTTTTCATCTGGGTGGTTGTGCTTTTTCCCTACCCTGCCTTCTTAGGATTCTACTCCATGATGATGTGATTTATGGAGCAGGTGGTTCTAGGTGTTCTCTAGTTCTTCTTGTTCTACAGAATTAGACCATTTTGAACTTAGTTTGGCCAAGGCATTATAGAGAGCTGTGCCTCTGTTACAAGGAGGCAGAGCATACAGAGTATGGTGAGGGGTTGTTTTTGATTTAACAACATTTTTGAAGGCATTAACAGCAATTCGTATTCCAGCAAGTAAACACAAATAACAATTATATGTTATGCGTATTTTTTTTTAAAGTAAACTTAAATCATATCTGTTATTCTAACTTGATTTCCTATTATGGCTGTATATATTTGATTATTTTTTGCAAGGGAAAATTGGTTATTTTTTCAATTTGATATATGAATTAAGGATTCTATCTCTGTTTTAGAAGCATATACACTTATTAAAAATATGAAAAAAATTCCAAATTCCTGATAAGAATTGTTTAAAGACAGGATCGGTTATCAGGATGTGTCGTATTCCACTTGTTTGAACTGGATTGTGGCGGTTCGATTTTGACAAGTTAAACCCGCCGGTAGAAACTCGATTAGAAAGGTTGTAAGCTAGGCTTACACCTTGTAACCTTACCAACAGGAAACCACAGATTTTAATAGAAGCCACCTAATGTAAAAAATGGGGTGTTGGGATTTTCACAACTTTTAAGATCGGATTACACGTAATTTCAGACGCAACAGAAACCAGATTTTGTTAAATTCTAAAATTCAATAATTAATTTTAAAAGTATTTTTGAAGCAGTCTAGTTGTTATGTTTTTGGGAGCCCAATTTATAGAGGCTGGGTGAGCCTCAGGAGGATCCTAGGTTCCATAGGTCGTTCGCTAACAGATTAAATAAAAGTCCGCCAGCGAACAGGATTCGAACCATTTTCATTTGAACCACATTTTATTCATAATAAGCATAAATAAAAAAAAATTTAAACATGGATTCACACTCCTAGTCCTTAAGAGAGAACATGTTGGGAAATCACAGCTTTTCATGAGCTTCCAGTATCTTCGATTTACAAATGAACTGACAGACAAAGAAGAAGTAAAAAAGAGGATTATGCTGGATAACAGAGCATATTTCGTAATTTTGGAGATTCGATGGATTAGGCTAACCATTAACTCCATAATATTCGGAATATTAAAAATCCTAATGGTAACCAATTATCCTCTGATAACCAATGCCAAGGTAACTTATATTGTGGATCTTACATGTGAATATGGTAAAAGGCGACTATACGGATCCGTATATTAAATACAAAGACAAGAATATGTCGGCAAGCATCCAGAGACTGAATTGGTTCGGCCATTCAACGTGGATGAAAGATAGATTAATACCAACGAGACTTTACGATGGCACAACCAGAAGAGTTGCACAACCAGAACCAAAGAAATAGGCACAAAGATTCTGGAGAGTGTTCCAAGACATACCACAGGCAAAAATCAACAGAATGTATGTAATGGATAGGCAAAAATTGAAGAAAAAGGTTGAAAATTCCCAAAGAATAAGTGAATATTAGTAGTAGAGAACTGCATCGCATCATACTTAATTTACATAAGAAACATCGTTGGCGATAAAAAACAAAGACAAAAAGTGTAAGTGTTAGAATAGAGGTTATGAAGACATCAACCATGAGAATATTCTATTGTAAAAGGCCGGAAGAGCATGTCCCAACTCCCGCCTGAAATGTTTTGAGTTCCTATCCAGGATCGTCGGTAAAAAACGTTGTCGTCCTAGTGTTGGTTTTTCTTCCATCATTATCTCTAATTTCATTGGAGATACTGATGTTTTTAGATTTATTTTTTAAATCCAGAAACATATACACGTTGCTTTTTTTTTAGTGATGCTACAAATCTATTTGGTTGGTATAATTTAGTAAAGTTATGTGATGCATGCCTTCACTGCTCATTATTTATGTGATCATATGTTTTGTCAGTTTCCAAGGAAGGTAGCTAAGTAAGCTAGAGTATGGGATTAGGCGAATTAGTTGTCCAAACCTCAAATGGGCAGTAATCCTAAATCTATACATACAGATGCTGCTGGGTGCCTGGAATCAGAAGGCAGCAGCCCTTGATTAGGAAAAATGGCGGCTGATGCTGGATCAGGTAAAGTCCCAACTTGGGATCTTGCTCCAATAATGATAATTTATTTATTCTTAAAGAATCTTTATTAGTGAAAGAATGGCATGATGTTTATTCTTTAATGTCTTAATTAAAGCAACGAATACCTAATTCGTATTCATTACAAGATTGCGATTATAAAGTTGTTTCAATAATATCTTTTCCAGCTTATTCCACTTTTATAACTGCAACATTTCAGAGCTAAACATATTTTAATAATTTTTGAAGAAACCGAAGACGAAGGGATGTACCTTAAAATGCAATCCTTATACAAAAATAAATGAACTTATAAAGAACTTATGAAGGGTCTTCGGTTACGGTTATTAAGAATAATAATGGAAATTCCTTCCATCGGCGAATTGGTAATGATGTCGGGAAAAAAAACCCAATAACACACCAAAAACAGAATCACTTGAACTTTTCCAATTTGAAAACATTTCGTTGTATTGACCACAGAACATATTTTCTATTCTATTATACATTATTATTATATATTATATTATCTATACGTTTTCAGTTGTCTTGGCACTTATTCTATAGGCCATCCCAAAGTCTATTAACTATTGCTCATATGAAGATCGGTGTGATAATTGGCTGCATTCGTGAATTTTTCATGGGCATAAAAGCTGCAGTACAAGAAGTCAAGTTTTGAGACCCATAAAACTAGAACAGGCTAGATTTCCATCTTTATGAAGGTGAACAAGTATTTCGCAGCAGAGACCACACGTAAGACTCGAAAATTAGATTACTAAGATGCTATGTGTTCTCAGTTCTTTTTTACGGGGTAGCATGCTGGGCCCTAAAGAAAACAGAAATACAAAGACCACATGCTTTTGAGGTGTGGTTATACAGAAGAATGCACAATAAGTAGTATGGATAGAGTTACGAACTAGACTGTTATGTGGAAGAACAGTAAAAAAAAAAAAAAGCGGTGGTAACTATAAAGAAATGCGAACTACAATACCAGGCATACATAATGCGTGGAGCTAAATAATAATTATTGCAGCTCATAATGCAGTTGAAATCAAAGAAAGAAGGAGTGCAGTAAGGGTACGATACTCCTGGCTGCAAAAACCTGAGAGAATAGTTCCAGTGTTCCACGAAATAGCTTTTCAGATCTGCTGTGTCCAAAGTTGGAACTTCAATTCCGACTTTCGGATCGAAGATGAGACTTTGAGAAGAAGGGACGTAGAACCCAAAAGAGCTTCTATGCTGTTCAAGCCAAAATAAACTTTTGGACTTATAGTAATCATTTCCTAAATTATTTTCCCACTTTATGGCCTTCAGAATGAACCCAACATTGTAAATCCACCTTTGGCATTTCCATCACTCCACAATTTTCTCAGCTTTTACGATTTTACAGGTTTTAACGTTAACGACTCGCTGGCGAACAGTTGAACCGTAGTATCTCCAAACGTAAATACACCAATTATCGATGTGTTAAAAAAAATAAAAATAAAAACGTAATAAAGAAGAATAAAACTCATTAACAAGAAAGCCAAGAAGGAACATGAGATACAAGGCTAATGGGAAACATTAAACATCCATTAATTCCGGATTGATAAAGCGGGCAACCTTTGGCGGACAGCAACGGAATCCTTTGACTCAAATCTAAATTGCATTTCGCTTTTCTTATCTTCTTTTTGTTTTCACCCACGTCCGAGTCTAAATAAATTTATTAAGAAATTGACTCTTGGTAAAAAAAACACAAAAAAAGAAATAAAATTTTCAGTGGATGCGTTTATTGAAATTCATATAAACTAAAATTTAAAAAAAAAAGGTTAAAAAAACAAATTAATGGGATATTAGTACATGGTACCATTCAAACGCTGTTGTTTAAAATTAAAAAATATTTAATACAAATTTATATTAAAGCCATATCAATAATTCGATTTCCAACATCATAAAAATAATCCAGAATTTCAAACCATAAGTAATTTAGATCACAAAGAGGTTTCCAGATATAAGGATTCGTAATAATTGGTTTTACTAAACCGAACCATCAAATCCTGTTAAAAATTAATACTCATTAATTTGTCAGTATAATTGTTTCAGATCGGAACAACAAAGGTAAAGATTTTTTTTTTAAATTATTAATTATACTTTAAAACAGTATTATAACAATACAACAAGTAGATTGTATGAATGATACATAATGGCTTGGATAAAGGCAAGCAGACAAAATTCCCAGTGGTAGTACTCAAATAACAAACTTAGAAGGTCGCGAGGCAATCTTCTTTTCTGAAACCTCGGAGGATTATCGGGAAATGAAATGGTAGCTAGGTTTAAAACTTGTGGGTTTGAGTGGGAATACAGTTTTCAAGAAAGGACTAATATCGGGTTCGGGTCAAATCAGGATTTAAAACAAACAAATACGACATTGAAGTCATTATGGATGTATTTATTCCTAACAAGGAAGGAGCATAAAGTAATAACAGTATTATAATTTCACCATATTACTTTGTTAATCACATATTTTTTTATTATCTTATACATAAATCTATAGATATGAAAGAGTTCGTCCTGACTGAAAAAACCATCGCAGAGCTAAAACGGCATAAGCTACAGACTTGAAATTTGGACAGTAGGTACATTTTATAAGGCCAACGCGGACTAAGAAAGGATTTTTGAAAATTCGTCCCCTAAGAGGGTGAAAAGGTAGAAAAACGTTTGTAATAAAAAAAAAACTTCATTTTTAAAACGAGCACCTTGAAATTTTAGATTTAGCTTCGACATAAAAAATAAAGAAATACGTGTTTTTATTATTTATATTTATTATTATTTTTTTTGAAAATAGGCCCCGATTGATCGAATTGAAAAAGAGTAAAACACTAGATTCAGCACTTTTTAGGGGCTGGTTGGCCCCAGGGTAGTTCCCAGATCCCATAAAAAACATCCGTGGCTGTTAACAGATTAAATAATTTATCTGCCAAAGCCTGATTTGGGCTCGGAACCTTCAGCATAGCAACACAGCACTCCAAACACTAAGCTAACACAATCCCCATATAATTACCAAACTTTCATATTGTGTATATTTTAAATGAAGAGATAAGGTTTCATATTGGATGAATTTTATATTTGACGAGGTCGAGTCAAAATTTGGCCATGAGGTTCCTGTTTTCTCTCTGCGGCCCTGAATTGATCCTTGAAGAGAATGAGTTATTTCTGAACGAGGTTCTATTAAGGACTTTCCATCTGGACCGGGAAGTATCCTAGCATCGTACCGAAACTATTACTAAAAATCTGGGTATCATTTCAGCAAGTTGTCACTTCGAAGTTAAGTCACTACAGCTTTTAACTTTTCGTTCGTTTCATTTTTCGTATTTCTCGAAAATAAAAACAATCGTGAATTTTATTATTAAAAAAAGTTTAATTGTTTGGAATGTGTATGTTTCATAAAGAAATAAACGTTTCAACTAACATTTGGAAGTATAGATGATGTGGGTGATTCTGTTCTAACTGTTCCGTTTTTATTACAATTTTTAAAGTTTTATAATTAAACTTTTTTAATCTTTTAAAGCATATTATTGGTATTATTTTATTGTAAAGAATCCGAGAGGATTTCGCTAACACCGAAAATTATAATCAAAGTTCAAATTTTCCGTACCTCGGTACTGACTTATTCATCCACGGTACTATCCTAAAATAAATTTGGTAGACATTCAAAAAAATTAAATTTATCTATGAAATAAACATCGATATTTATTGATTAGTCAGTTTGGATCATTTATTGCGACAGAAAAAATAATTATTTCATAGTTTCTCTAACATTTCTCTGACATAGTTTTCTCTGAGCAGCAGGTTATATTATACGAAAAAAATTCGCAGGACCGCCAGATTCCCCCCCCCTTATTTTGGATACCCATTTTACAGAGGCTGGATGAGCCTGAGGAAAGTCCTATGGGATAATTTTCGGCCGCAAACAGATTAAATAAAAGTCTTAAGAAATACATAAAAACTCAGGATCTTCGGCACGGCAACTCGGTTCTCTTTATGAGTCACTCTGCTCCTATTATACTAAAGAAGTGATGAAATATGTTCATGAGCATCATTTTGAAGTTAAAATGTTATAAATAGATTGCTAATGGATGACTATAGGCAGGACAGGACCTTAATAAGCACTGTTAGAATGGAATCGCCCATATAAGTTTGTTGAAGCGTTAATTTTTTGACTAAATGATACAAATTACAATAATTACACTCTTCTTTCCATACTGACGCTCACGATAAATTTTGCTTTTGTAGATATCAAAATGGAGACGAATGAAAAGTTAAAACTTGTTGTGGCTCAACTCAAAGCGTATTGACGAAACTCAAATGGGTACTGACTGCCAATGATTACACAAAATAAAAATGACTTATTTCTTTGTACCTACGTTTCGGGCTAACATGTAGGTCACCTTCAGGGCAGTGAAGTGAAGGGTTAAGCTTCCATTCAGAAACCTTTTTTTTTTGGAATACAATAATTTATTGATATTTACAACTGTAATTATATTATATCAAGTAAATATGCTGTATGAGCTAAGGGCATGAAAAAAAAAAACACTTGTAGAGAAACTATCCATTGATAGCACTCCAATAAAGTTCTATAGTACAAGGTCTCGAGGTCATCTTCTTTTCAGACGCCTTAGAGGGTTATCAGGAATATTATGGGAAGCAAGTCGAGAGACTAGCGGATTCAAGTGTGTATGGAGCTTTTCATGGAAGGATAGGTATCTAGTTTGGGCCAAATCAGCAACATATGGTATATTAAGATCATGATGGATGAGTTTGTTTGTGACATAATAAGGAGCATTGAGGATTTTGGATTGTAAGGATTGGATACGAGATGAATTGGATGGTTTAGTAGAGCTCAACTCCGTATAATAGGTCTGATAACTGTCATGTAAATGAGTCTTTTGTAATTAATTGGGAACATTTCATAACACTCTTAGAATTAACCAGTCAACTATTTTCCACTTAAATTTAAAAAACGATAAAGGTTTTAAAATTTCAAAATTGGATAAAAAATTAAGGAAATATTTGACAGTGTCTTGCCCAATATGAGGGCATCTAGAGGGGGTAAATTCAGATTATCAGCCCTTGGTTGATCTTATTGCTCCTAAAAAGTGGATTTTCTAAAATTTTATTACCATATATCGGAGGTAGGTATCCTATGTATGTAGGTAACATGCTTAGGAGGTAGCTAATACAATAGAGAATATTAAAAAGGAAAAGAATGAAAAGTTAAAACATGTCGTGACATGACTCCAAACCGACAACCTGCAGAACTGATACCGAAATCTGAAACGGCACTTGCGTGATATTAGAACATCTCCTCTAGGGACTGAAGATGGCCCAAGGTGTAGGAGAGGGGATAGCGATTACCCGATAATTAGCCAATGGGATTACGCAAGAAGAAGCGGAGAGAAGCAATGAGAGCTAACTATGATGGACAGACAGAATTGGCTGCTCGGGAGGTCCCATTGTCTCAGATCCCCGTCTCTCTTCCTCCCCAACCTCCTCATCGCCCGCTGTGTAAATCTTGCCTCACCACTCCCGGTTAGATCCGCTCTTCTCTGCCATCCGGGGCCTCAGCTTTCAATATTATTGATAAGATCTGGTTAACTTCGTTTAATAATAATAACCTCTATATTTGTCATGGAAATAAATAAAAATAAATATCCAGTAAGAAATTCGGTATCAGTTCCGCAGGTTGTCGCTTTGAGTCGAGTTATAGTTTTTAACTGTTTATTTTTTTTTCTTTATTATATTATTTAAAAAAACAACAACAAATTAAGGACGGGTTGTCGCTTCGAGTTATTCACAACAGGTTTTTAACTTTTGATTAGTTCTCTTTTTAATAATACTCTCGCAAATAAAGGTTTAGGTTATATCAACATCTGTACTTCTATAAAACATGAATGTTAGTTGAAAAGTCTGTTTCTTGATGGAACGATTAGCTAAGTATACACATTTTTCATGACTACTTTTTAATATTCTCCGATAAGATAGGTTGTAAGTATTTGAAAAATTGGCAAATAACAAAGTCATTGTTCTTGACTTCTTTAAGCCTTTAAACAATATACGCAATGGAAAAAATGGAACGCATCGATTTAAAAAAACAAAAAAAAAACAAGCTACATCTTATTCCAGTAATTCGACTTTAGCAGTGTTTTTTCAATGCAGAGAATGCAGTTCAGACATTTTTCTTATGCTATAAACTATCTTCTTTAATACATTACTCGAAATATAGCACTTTTTTTATTTATTTAAATGGAAAAAAACGAATGCATCGATTTAAAAAATCGAACGCTGTACTTCATTCTCCGTGAAGGCGAGATATAAAGTAATTATAGAGTTAATTATTATATATGGAGTTTATTCAATCTAAGATATAGATATAGCCTATATATATTTTTATTTTAAATAGAAAAAATAGAATGCATCATTTTAAAAAATAAAACAAACTAAATATTAAAACAAGAGTTGGCCATATCCAGTTAATAGCTCGCTGAGCAGCTCCTCCTTTTATGCCCTGAAGATGGCCTATATTATACGCCAAAACGTAGGCACTTCTAATAAATAAGTTAACCTTATTTAATGTTATTATTAACTGCACTCTTAAAATTACATCCTTCATCAAACTATTCTTGGAATATTAGGACTGTTATTTCAGAATTTATATTGCCAGAAAATAATATTAACACATTTTTCTAACCAATTATTCATTTTTTCATCAATAAAACATATAGAAAATAAAACAAAAATTAATATTTTTATAAAAAACGAATATTAATTTCATTATTTTATTTAATGCAAAATACTCATTATCTTAAAACGATACTAACTTACAAAATAAAAATTTAACTGAACATCAACTTCTAGAATAATAACACGTTTATTATTCACATAATATAACACAGTTATGTACTGTTGTACAATTAAATAAATATTTCTATAATAAGTAAAATGGGGGTTGGTACGCCGTTAAATACTGATAATTATAAATTAAGTTTTAAAACGTGAAAATGAATGTTTTCTGCAATCGAAGTGGATCATAATAATGCTTACATATCTTTTGACAGATAATTATAAATTGATATTAATTGCATTTAAGGATTACACTATTTTAAGTATTGTCACTTTGAGCTATAATTTTATAATAAGTCTATAATTTAGTTTCTTAATGATATTATAAATTATATAACACAGGTTAATATTATTAATGTATTTTTGTTTAAAAATATTTATATAAATTTATTATTACAAACACTATAGTTCTTGATGATAACAATTTTCGGGATATAATATTTATTTGTTAAATAGTACTTATATCAAGTATTGTGAATTATAGCCTAGTTATTATCATTAGTGTTTTAATTTTTGTATTATCAATGATTTTGCAGAATTTAGCAGAAAACTCAGTATCAATAATTTATTTTTTTATATATTTTGGTTGATTTTTTCTGTATTTATAATTATAGATTTCAGAAATAATTTTTTATCCCGGCTTGTAATGGTATTTTCAACATGTTCAGTGTACAATTTTTTAATGGTTGTAGCTCCAATATAATAGTAACAATAATCGTTAACAGTTACGGTTTATATTTCTGTATTTTACAGTTTTTAATAATCATGCCAAAAATAAAATTGTTACGGTTATGAAACTGCTTGGAGTATTTACCCATTATTTATAGTTCCCTATCAAAGACACTATTTCTTTTTCCTTATTTATTAATCTTTTTATTAAATCCACAATGAATAGAAGAGCTTAACAATAACCCAGCAGGCGTACGGAGGAGGGAGAAACATTTGAGCGGTCTATGTTCCATTTAATATTATCACATGGCCGATATCAATGAATCGTTTTTTAAATGGTCTTTATTGGTTCTTTTTATTTTTCGTAATTATAAATTAACGTTTATTTTTTTGCTTCATCTATTTAGACCACACTCAAGCCCACCACATTACTTTCAATCGCAGCCATAATTTACTTCCATATTGATCTATTGGTAATAGTTAGCTCACACTAAATTACCGATGAGATCAAACATCCATCCATAAAGGCTTTAATGAAATTTAATAATAAGAGAATAATAAGTGAGAAAAACCTTTATCCAGTCAATTTTTTCTTTTATTTTAAAAACGTTTCGACTTCTATTGAGTCATTTTCAATTCTCTTTACATAAGTATATTTCTTCTAATTCCAAGTCCATTACTATTTAAATAGTCATATTTATAAATCTGTAAATTATCAACATAAATAAAAAAAAACAACAATCCAATAAAAACACAAGTTGTATTGTTAGCTCTTCATGATGTTTTATATGTTTAGGAAATATTTTAAATAGTATTGAGGTATAAATGAAATAGATTATTAATACAGTCCAAAGTTTAATTCATAAGATTTTAGATTGACCATGGAGAACATTTAAACTCCAAGTAGAAAAAATTTAAAAATAATTATTGACAACTATAAAAAAGGTATCTATACTTAATTTCAGGACATATTTTTATAACTTGTGTATTTATTGGATTGTTGTTTTTATTTATGTTGATAATTTACAGATTTATAAATATGATTATTTAAATAGTAATGGACTTGGAAGAAATATACTTATGTAAAGAGAATTGAAAATGACTCAATAGAAGTCGAAACGTTTTTAAAATTAAAAAAAAAAAATTGACTGGATAAAGGTTTTTCTCTTTTCTTTTACCTGTACCACTACAACCCTTGAAGGGTCTGGGGTTCAGTACAAGTTAGAGACTGTACTGTTTCATGGACAACGGTTCTGCAAGAAGGTGACTTGTCCTAGTTCACGCCCAACCGCCAGGTTTTTCCCCCTTATTTTGGGTACCCTATTCTTAAAATATTTTATAGAGGCTGGGTGAGCCTCAGGAGGGTCCTAGATCCCATATGATCCATCTCCCGCTGCAAACAGACTAAATCAAAATCATGGCCTGCAGCGGGAAAGGTTTTTCTCACATTAATGAAATATTTAGTCCAGTAGCATCCACCTTAAAATGAAAATGATGAAATTGTAATATTACTATTTTTTTTTTTTAAATGTATATGTATGTTTATCATTACTATCTATTTAGAACTTTATTTTTTAAATTTATTTACTGAAATTATGAGTATTAAATGATACAACAAGCAAATATTAAGAATGATGATAAGAATGATGCTCGTATATAGTGACAAGAAAGTAAAGGCAAGTATAGAATATATCCATTATTAGTCGTTTAATGACAGAAGGATCCTTTTTGAAGAGGTTTGAAATTAGTGGGTTTCAGAAGTAATAACATTTTTTCATGAAAGGATTGATATCGGGTTCGAACCAGCAGCACATGGGGCAATAAGGTCACTATAGATAATCTTATTCGTAACAAAGTAAGCAGTATTAAGGATTTTACGAAGGATTTTGGATTGTAAGGATTGGATACAAGAGGAATTCGATGACTTAATGGAGCCTCAAATCTCTAATCCGTATGTCCAAATAAGGCTTATAATAGTCATGTATATGAGTCTGGGTAATTAATTGGGAGTGAATTTGCATAGTAAGTGTTGAAGTAGTCTGAAACAATGAATTTATTTAGATGTGAAGTTGTAAAGGCTACTGGAAACAAAGGTATGTATATAGATGTGTGTGTGTGCGTAAACACGTATATACCTTTATGATTTTACATGTTTTTAAAAATCTAGTAATCATATTTAGTTCAAGAGTTCTATAGCTATCGCTACAGACAAGAAAGACAAGAGAATAGTGGATACCCATCGTTGAACAAGAAAAATAGCCACATTCCATGGGAACGGAAATTCATCTACTTCAAAAAGAAGAAAAGAAAAAAACATTCTCATACTGCATTGACCCGCCCTTATAGTGAAGGAAAACCCTGTAACGAATATTAATATAAGATTTTAAGTAATATTTCTTAGTTAAGTAATACAGGTAGGGGTGATTGGTGATGATGGTTCAGTAGGTGGAACGCTGAGTCTCTCCTGAGGTTCACCCAGCCTCTATAACAGTGGTTTCCAACCTGAGGACGTTACGAAATGTCAGGGGGCGCGAGACTAGTTGAAAATGAAAAAATCTCACATAATTTTAGTTACTTTTCTCTTACCAGTACTTCATTATCTTAAATTGAAACTTATATTGTTTTATCTTTTGACAGTAAGACTAAATGTTTTGTTTTCAAGGTAATACTTATTGTTTGTTTTTTTTTCATATGCCCGTACAATTTATTGTACAAGGGGGTGTAGGAGGAATATTATTTGAACAGAGGGGGGGAGGAAGTGGTTGGTTTTCATTTAAAAAAGGGGGTCATAGCAAAAAAAAATTTGAGAACTACTGCTCTATAATGTCGGGGATCAATACTGTAGGATCTGGGACCCTCCTGAGGCTCTCCAAGCCTCTAAAAAGTGAGTACCCTTAATTTGGGGAAAACCTTGCGTTGGAGCATGATCTCGGATGAAAGTCATAACCCTGCACAGCCGTTGTCTTATACACATTAGTCTTTACTATATACTCAACCCTTCATGGTTTTTAGTGCTACAGATTTTATTTTTAATCGTTTGACTTATTAGATAACCATTTCGGAAAACGCTATAACAAGCGATCGACGTCTTGGTCATAAGTCTTTTTTCCTTCCTTTCTTATTGTGACGAATTTTCAGAAAATCAAAAGATGTGTTCCTGGAGTTGAAACAGAGCTTCACTTATATGTTATATATAAAACAGACCCCTACTAAGAAAAAAACAAACTTAGCTTAATAAAAAGGCAATATTTTTTTCACTTTGTACATTTTCCCCTTTTCTCCCCACACGAACCTTGGTATTGCCTTTAAGAGAGAAATTCTTCCACAAAGTGGAAATACTCTTATCTGTATAACTGGCGAGAGCGTGGCGCACTCAATGGAGTTTATTGAGCTTAATTAGTTCACTGATAAATTAGCACGTAGTTGCTACAACAACGTTGTACTTAAAATTGTTATATAACAAGTTTAAATATGTTTTCTCTATTAAAGAAATATATAACTAAAAAGTTCATGAAAATTACTTCTTTTGGACCGAAATATATCCACGATTTTTAACAAAAATCATAAAAATAAAATTATTATATTGTAGTATGATGGCATTAATTTATTGATGGAGAAACAATAATATTTTAGTTAGTAATATTCTAAAATGTTATCGGAATTTTAATATGTTTTGAAACTTGATGTACCCCAAGATGGTTGTAATGTAATAAACATGAACGTAGTGACGTAAGACATCCTGATGTTAAATAAAAAGTTAATATGCCTTTTGTATTAAAAAAAAAATTGTTTACGCCCGAAAATTGTCCAAGATTTTTTTTCCAAAAATCATGAAAACATCTCAGTTTGATAATAGTATAAGGAAACTAATTTTATATTTAGAAACATAAATATTTCAGTTATTAATATTTTTGGTTCTTTAATAAGTTTCGTGACATACAATACCTGAACATGGCTTGGGACGTGAACAAAATGCTGCGACATCATAATCATAATCGGGTTTACGTCATACGTCCCGTTGTTACCTAACAAGTTGAGGTTTTCTGGATTCCAAAATATAATTTGGAATAATAACTTTTGTTCAAAAATTTTCATTTCTCCGAAAATTTGATTAAGAAATTTCGGATTTGAAACAAGAAATTGATTATTGGTTTTTTATCCAAAATCATGAATCATATACTTTTTTTTATTACAGTATAAGTATACTGATTTATTTATTGAGAAATATTAATATGTTAGCATTAATAAATGTTAATAAACAATTTCATCACTATTATGTATCCCAAAAATAATTAAATACGAGTTTTTCAAAAAAATCCTTTTTACCCAATAATTTGACTGCGAATTTTTATTTTTCCTAAGACATGAAAACACCTTTTCTTTTTTTTTAGAGTATAAGGAACTAATTTCATTATTCAGAAACATTAATATGTCAGTTAGTAATATTGCAAAATAATACTGGACTCCAAAAACCTATCAAATACATATTTTCAAAAGGTTAAAAAAAAAATTCTTTTCATCCCAAAATTAGTTAGCAATATCGTGAAATACTATTGATTTTTTAATGTGTTTTGTGACTTGGGATTCCTGAAGATTGCTTTGGGTTCTAGCAAAAACATTGTAACATAATAAGCATAAACGTTTTTATGTAATACATTACATTGTTACATAACAAGTTCATGTTTTCTGGATTGCAAAAAATAATAAAATACATATTTTCAAAAAGTACTAAAAACTTTATTTTCGCCCGATAATACTACGATTTTTTTTTTAAATAATGAAAACATCTTTTTTTTTTTTGTTACAGTTAAAGGATACCAATTTTTTTGTTTGGAAACATCAATATCCTGGTTAGTAATACTTTATTAGATGGCTTGGGGTCTGGCTGAAATGTTGTAACTTAAAAAACATTAATATTGTGGTAATACATCCCGCTGTTACATAACAAGTTCATTTTTTTTTCAGTATTAAAAAAAATACATATTTTCAAAAAGTTAAAAAAAAATTCTTTCTACCAAAAATTTTACTACAACTTTAGATTTTTCCAAAAACATGAAAATTTTATTTAAAAAATTTTTTTAGAGTATAAGGAAATCTTCTTTACTTGGAAACATTAATATATCAGAAATTAATATCGTGAAATATTATTGGATTCCAAAAAATAATTAAATAAAAAATATTTCTTTTGTTTTTTTTTAAAAAACCTAGCCTTTTTTATTTCAATCATGAAAATTTCTCTTTTATTAGTATAGTATATGGGCACTACTTTGTGTATTTAGAAACATTATTATACCAGAGAGTAATATTGTGACGTATTAAAATATTTTAAATTGGGTTTTTAATATGTTTTGTGAAACTACCTGAAGATGGCCTGCGATCTGTAAACGTTGTAACATAATAAACATAAACGTTGTAATGTAACACCTCCGATGTTACATAACAAGACATATTTTCTGTATTCCAAAAAATAATTACATATATATTTTTAAAAATTATATAAAAAATATGACTAATTTTTTTTATTATTATTAGTAAAGTATTATATATGGACACTAATTTGTTTATTCAGAAACATTAATATATCAGTAAGTAATATAGTGACATATTAAAATATATTAAATTGGATTTTTAATATATTTTGTGACTTGTAATAATACCTGAAGATGGCTTGGAATCAGGCCGAATCGTTGTAACATAATGAACATTAATGTTGGTACAACACAACACGAAGTTAAATAACAAGTTAATTAATATGTTAGCTATTAATACTGTGAAATATTATTAGATAAAAAAATAATTGAATGCATATTATGTTATGAGGTTCAGAAAAAAATTTCTTATCACCTTAATTTTTTCGTTCCAAAATTATGAAAACATATCTATTTTTATAATAGCCTAAGGTCACTCACTACTTTGTTTATTTAGAATCATCAATATGCCAAGTTAGTAATATCATTAAATATTATTGGATTTTTAATACGTTTTGTGACTTCCAATACCTGAAAATGCAAGCAAGCTATTTGATCTTGCCGAAACGTTGTAAACTAAAAACAGTAAATGGAATAGTTTAACACATTCCGATGTTAGATAACAAGTCATGCTTTCTGTACTTCAAAAAATAATTAAATACATGTTTTCAAAAAGTTATTCACACAAAAATTAGGTTACAATTTTATTTTTTTAATGACAACATATTATTTTTTTATTATAGTATTTGGACATGAACCTGTTTATTTAGAAATATTAATATGTCAGTAATATCGCGGAATATTAGTGGATTAATAATATGTTTTGTTACTTGGAATCCCTGAAGATGGCTTGGGATCTTGCTGAAACGTAACATAGTAAAAATAAACGTGACGCAACATTTCCCGATCCATTAAATTCAATTTAACCATTAATTATTATTAGTTATAGTAATGATTAGGTATACTAAGAGGGCTAGGGACGAAGTAACGGTGAGCTGGTGCCCAGAGACGTGGAATGCGGAGAGTAAGCTATACCCCAGCAATCGGTCAGCGCTCTGAGGCGCCAGCCATCTCCTACCTTCTCATCACGATCTCGGAATCTCCATCTCATGTTATATTCCTTTAAACGCTTCGGCTCCACTACCGAACCATTCCGATGGTTTTATCTTGATAGAATTTCGATTTTATTCAACGCGCTTAATTGCACAGAGGATGGAATAATTATAATCAACTGTCTAGGAGAGTTTTACCTGTACTTATTTATTTTTTATTACTTTTTATACAGATTTAAACCCAAACGTTCAGAATATAATATTAACCTTATTATTATTGACACAAAATTATTTTTATATGGAGGAGATTATTGTAATTAATCGGGAGCTAAGAGCGTTTGTCAGACAGAAGTATTGACAATACAACCTCAATATTATTTTATGCGAAATTCACATATTTTTTTCACTCCGAACCTTCCACTATCCTGCGTACAAATGACAATGATCCCTTCTTCTTAAAAAATAACTCAATACCACAAGATACTTTCAGGACCAGGTCGTGCTGATCTAGAGCTTAAAGCGCCGACTAAATAACCTCGAGACAGTTCCGGCGCCGGTTCGAATCCGCCCTGGAGGGGTTCAAATTTATTTCGTGGCGGCTCCACGTAATGAATCTCGACATACCCACCCTGGTTAGAACTGGTTGGAAACCTCTTATAGAAAATGGACGGCAAACGCTAATTAACAAATAATAATGAATAAGAAAGAAATAACATATAAAAGGACCCATTAAAGCAAAGCCTAAAATACTGGAAACACTGGCTATTCAACGTTTCGTCAATTCAGGTATCATCAGGATATATATCAAAAGAAATATCAGATCAAAGAAGGCATAGTGCAGCGAATCTCACATTAACAGCATAACAGACTCATCAAATAGAGACAGCAATCTTGCTCCAAGACCATGCCATTTGGGACTTTTGGACTTAAGCCTTTGTTTTTTGAGATTTTCCCGATTGCATTCCATAACATAAGCTGTAAACATCAACATGTAAACAACAGAGGACCACTAATTCCACTTTGCATTTTTTTTAAGCCTTAATCCTCAGGTTGGCGTTTTGTTCAACTCTTTCTACCCATCTTTTCCATAGACTTCCTCGCCGTTCCCTCCCTTCAGCATTCCAATTGAAAATTAAATTGGGTAACCTCCTTTGTTCTTCTGAAATTACCATACCATTCCAATCTATTTTTTTTTCTATATTTTGTAGAACGTTTTATTGGGTTATTAGACCTTCTTTCTAGTCTAGGCACACTGGCAGCGCTCCTCCAATAGACCATCTCAGTTGCAAGTAGCTTTTTCCCTAAAGGAGCCCTTAAGGTCCGTGATTCTGCACCATACATTAATTTGTTTCAATTGTATACTTGTAAACGATCTTGGTATTTCAAACATTCTACATATTTGGAAGGGCGTGAAAAAGGAGCAAAGAGCAAGAAACATTGAATTTTAGATATAGCAGAAACGGAGATATGAAACATCAATGACTTTGATGATGGAATCGTTTGCTGCTTACTCTATCTAGTCAGTACTGGGGATGATTACCCCGAAGGGTAGACCACGTTCTAAGTCGGCTCGTTTCAGATATGTATGAATGGGTCCTTGTAAAGGGGCGTCGGATATGTAAAGGTACCGAATTGTAAGGGCCTCCGGACCAAAGGGACCGCCTGACATTATAGCCGCAATCAGAAGGGTTAGCATTAAAAAAAAAATCTAAATCGCCGAGGGGTTGACAAGAGGCCGCTGACAGGAACTATTGTCGAAGAGAATAGAAGCGGACCATATCAAAGAGCTAATAGGGACAAACCTCTTAAACAGCCGTTTAATTTTTATTAATAGCTTTTCTATAATAAGTATGTTGTTTAAGTCTCCTGTGCTACCGCGCTCTCACGCGCTTACCGGGGAGATGACTTGAAAGCTCTTCCTGCTGAGGGATAACTGCCCACACATTATTTAAAAGGGAAACGTCCTTTGAAAGAAGAAGAGACAGGAGCACCCTTTCATCCCTCCAGTTCATAATGGACCTACTAAGATATTAGTTTCTCTTGGCTTCCTTCTGTCTGTGCCGCTACGTTTCATAATACGGGTAGACAACTAGGGTTAGGTTGACAACTTTGTAAAACTCTTCTGAGCTAAATCTTCTTCTGCAAATGTCATTCCTTCTACCACCGAAGCCATAAGAGTCAAAGCTTATTCTCAGGCCCTTTCAAGGTAATTAATTTAGGCAATTAATGAATATATAAAAATACTAAATAACTAAATATCTGAAGAAGAATGGAGAGCAATAAAAATAAAATAATACAGAGCTAAAAGAAAAGAAAGGAACATTCAAAAGTGAACTATGAGTAGGTGTGTGTATGTATGTGTGTGTATATATATATATATATATATATATATATATATATATATATAGGGGTAGCTTATGAATAGCTGACGGTCCAAGGTTCATAGCCGGATTATTTTCAGATTAATTGATCTGTTAACAGGTACAGATGGACCCTCTGCGATCTGCTGACCTCACCCAGCCTCTTAAAAGTGGGTACCTTAATTGAGAGGAAAATATTCAAAACATCACCTTCCAGCTCAACCTTCATACAATACAGTCTCTACAATGAACTGAACACAAGACCAAATATCCTTTTATCTATCATGAATTGAAACCGGTTGGCAGAAGATATTCTAATGGAGTTTGTGGTTTGTTTGTGAGTCATGGATTGCCTAAATATTAATATAAAAACGTAAAATAAAATAGAAACTTCTATTGATTAACTGGACTAATAAGCTTATAGTATTCAAGGCTAAACATTAAAAAAAAGGAATAAAGGTAAAAAATTGTTTGGACTTATACCAGTCCTAACGTATTTTTATTTGGGCCGCTGATCGTCTTCGTCGCCGCTTGGTATATTTGCCCTGAAGATGGCCTACATTGTAGGCCGAAACGTCGGCACACAATAAATAAGTTACACTTATTAAGGTGTTTTTATTGACTGCACCCCCAACTATTTCTTCCTTATATAAAATTAAAATAAGTTTACATTAAAAATTAAAAAATCTATCTGAATTTATTGATATTTACAACTGTACTTATATTACATCAAGTAAATCTGCTGTATGAACAAAGGATATGAAAAAAAAAAAACACTTGTGGAGAAACTATTCATTGATAGCGCTCCAATAAAGTTCTATAGTAGAAGGTCTCGAGGCCATCTTCTTTTCAGACGCCACGGAGTATTATCAGGAATATTAGGGGAAGCAAGTTGTGATACAAGCGGATTCAAGTGTGTAAGGAGCTTTTCATGGAAGGATAGGCATCTAGTTTGGGCCAAATCAGCAACATATGGGATATTAAGATCGTAATGGATGAGTTTGTTTGTGGCAGAATAAGGAGCATTGAAGATTTTAAGAAGGATTTTGGTTTGTAAGGATTGGATACGAGATGAATTGGATGGTTTAGTATAGTCCCAAAGCTCAACTTCGTATGTCCAAATAGGTCTGATAACTGTCATGTAAATGAGTCTTTTTTAATTAATTGGGAGCTTTGAACGTTTGTCCAGTAAATGTTGAAGTAGGCGAAAACATCGAGCAGTTTCTTGTCTTTTCAGTCTAGTATGAGGATATATCTAAATATTAAATTCAATTTGTAAAACTGTTCTATTTCAAGATATATATATGTATATATATATATATATATATATATATATATATATATATATATATATATATATATATATATATTTTGTATACATACATATCCAAACTAAAAGAAAGGTCTTGCAATTAGCAATCGACTTGGGCTAATGACAGATTACTAATACCGAATAATAACAACTTCAAACCTTCCTAATGGATCTCCTAATTGTTATTTTTTTTTACATAAAATATTAACGCATAATTTAACTTTTGCCAGTAAAGTCGGTCCCTCCTACTTTCAAGAAGGCAAAAGAGGGAAACATTAGCTACATAATGGCCATAGAAGCCTCTGCTCCAGAGAAAGATTAGTAGCCTGAATCGTTATTTCCAGACCCCTGAATCTTTTATGTAACTCTAAGTAAAGACCACCATTGAGAAAAGGCGCTTTTACCTACTTTTCTTTTTCTCTTTTTTTTTCTTTCTTTCCCTGACAACAGATAGCTTGTCGAGGTGATCATCTAATTTTTCGATAAATAACTTTCGCTAGAAATAGAGACACATTCCCGAATTCGTACTAATCGTCTTACATCAGAACATAGTTTATGTGTTTTTCAACATTATCCCTTACCTTATACGATAGCTTTATACAATATATAAAATTCTTCTGTTCGTGTGTATTTCACTGAACACGTTTGGGCCGATTTTGATGATTTTTTTCATGTGATAGAAAGATGGTTTGAGAATGGTATAAATTCACAATTTGATCCAATAGATAATATTTTTTTAATTAATTTAAACTCTCCATAAACGTTTGAACAGGACAGCGTGTCCTGTATAATTTATGTCAATCACTTATTTTTTAATACTATTCTCTGTTCAGTGAAGCAAGATACTCTGGAAGATATTTTGAAAATTCTGTAAATTGAGCCCGAATATACTTATGATAAGACATAGCTGATATCCAAATCGTATTTAAATAAACAGTAATATAACCCTTGTTTAATAAAATAGCTTTAAATAGGAAGAAATTGTAAATAATAAAAAAGGAAAAAGTTATAGTGTTATATATAAGAGGAACTTATATACTCTCATAAATATTTATATTAAATCGTATTTATATGCACATGATGTATTGATATTCTCATATTTTTATGTTAAGCATTCGATAATACATATATTACTTAAATATTATTTAATTATTCATCCATATTACTTCATATAATCCTAATATGTTCTATTGGGTTCAAATCCAGCTATGGCTAGTAACTCCTGCAGACCCACCCGGGGCACACTCATCCCCTACAAAATGCGTTTTTTCCACTTAATTGGGGAAAACCTGGCGGTTGAGCGTGATCTCCAACAAATCACTTCCCTGAACAACCGTTGTCCAAGAAACAGTACAGTCTTTACCGTGTAATGTAACCAAGCTTCTTCATGGATTGTATTCGTAAAGTTAAAAACTAAATATATTCTATTTTTTGAAATGAAAGTCTAAGATTTAGGCCCAAACGTTAGCACGTACTTAGTATACATTAATTGTTTAATTATTGTTATGTTAATAATGTGATTCATTTATTCTAACCTATTGTTTCATGATTTAAATAACAATCCTTAAGTTGAGTAGAATTTTCACAAATTTTTATTTTTAATGCGATTTTTAAAAATTATTTACAGACCTGTTTAAAATAATAATTAATAAATAAATAATGTATAATATTGTAAATGGATATTATAATATTATATATCAAACAGAATCAGAGAGCGGAGTGGCTCAGTGGTAGTGCACTGAGTTACCATGCCGAAGGTCCTAAATTCAAATCCTGCTCGCTGGCACACCATTATTTATGGGTTGTAGTGATAGAGTTTTTTTTTTTTTTTTTTTACTGTAAACAATCAAATAATGTGAAGCTATAAGTTTAATGTACTGACAAATGTATACATGATGTATAGTTATATACATATATATATTTTTTTTTATTTTTGAAGAGAAAAGATTAAGTCTTGGCCGGGATTGGAATCCGGGTCGCCCGCGTCTCTAGCGCGGTGCTCTAACCACTGAGCTACCAAGGCCCGCATATATATATATATATATATATATATATATATATATATATATATATATACATAACTACCAATTTATGTTGGATGTTACTTCTAATTTACATGCATTTTTTATTACGCTATGCTCAAAGTTCATCCTGACGTCGATACAGCCATCACTAACTCATGTAGTATAATTTATTAACAAGAGGCTGATGACAAGCAGTGAAAGAGTGGTACTAATAGACACAGGCCTCGAGGGAGTTCTGTCATTAGTAGCCTGGAATATTCATGAGTGTCCAGTTACTCCAGGTCACTGTTACCGCGCTAAAACATCAGCTTATAGAGGCTTATCCACCTCTGTCAAATTGTGCGAATCCAATTCGGATTTTTTGAAGTAGAGTATTATTTTATACATTTTTAATATTATAAAATGGATTGAGTCTCCGTCAACATATAAATAATGTGAATATAAAATAAAAACAATTTAATAATTAGGTAATTTACTGCTCTCCTGAGGAGTATGGGTACAGAGGAGGATAAACTGTGTGAAAAAAGATACACTGAAAAGTCATACAACATAGATTTATTTCTACACTAGTGGTCGCAAAACAAAATTTTGGCGCCCAAACAGGGAGCTTCAAGACATATTGAAGCTCATTTAAAGTAGATTTTTAGCTAAAAACAGAGCACTTTTCCGATGCTCCTAAGAGGATCATTGTAAATTATTGAGATAATTGCTTCAATTATAGAACAAGTATAGGACTTATGATTATATTAAAAAAAAAAAACTGTACCACTACAACCTAAGAAGGATCTTGGATTCAGTACGTAATAGAGACAATACTTTTTCTAGGACAATGGTTGTAGAGGGAGGTGATTAGACTGAGATCACGCTCAACGCCAGATCCTCCCCTATTTTGAATACCCACTTCATAGAGGCTAGGTGAGCACCTAGAGGGTCTCATGACCCAAAAGGATCCATCTCCGACTGTTAAAAGAACAAATTAATTATCTGCCATTTACTGATTTGAACCTGAGAACTTTGGAACGACAACTCATCGCTCTTCCATTGAGCCACTCCGCTACGACATTCATTTAGTTGTAAAACAAAATTTTAGCTTCCAAAAAGAATATAGAAGCGCTTTTGAGGTAAATTTTTTGCTAAAACTAAAAAGATCCGAACGCTTGCCCGTAGATAGCGTAGTGAGTTATTGTTAATTATTGAAACGATTGCTTCAATTATAGCACAAGTGCAAGACTTCATATTGTATGGCCCTCTAAAATGTTTTAGTAACAATAATAATAATACCTCTGGCTGCCAAGCATTAGCAGGTAAAGAATATCTAACTAGGCACAATAATGCTGCAAAGATCCTACATCAGGCACTGGCTCAAAAATATAATGTAATAAACAGTCATCACCCATTTTACAAATACCAGCCACAGGCATTATTAGAAAAAAATGGCATCAAACTATATTGGGATCAAACTATGATCACCGACCATAAAATATCCCACAATAGACCAAACATGCTACTCTTAGATAAGAAAATTGAAAAGGCCATCATCGTCGAAGTTGGGGTTCCTGCTGATGACAACGTTTCTAAAACATTGAGCGAAAAAATTCGGAAGTACCAAGAGCTCTGCGAGGAATTAAGGCACCTCTACTGACTGGTGGATGTTAAAGCACTACCAATCATTGAATCCACCAGCAATGGTTTAGTTCCTCAGGAAACTATTAGATCAATGAAGACGCTGGAAATAATTAGGGGACTGGAAGAAGTATAGAAAGCGGTAATGCTGGGAACTGCCTCGTTAGAAATTTTTTAAATATTCCGAATTAACCATAAAATGAGCCATACCCTTGACCTTGGTCCGGGTTGGTGAATTTATCCGGCACAAGCCGAGAATAGTTAGAGAAAAAATAGTTGGCTGGAATGTAAGGAAGAAATAGTTGGAGGTGCAGTCAATGAAAACACCATAATAAGTGTATACTTATTTATTGTGAGCCGACGTTTCGACCTACAATGCAGGCCATCTTCAGGGCTATGAGAGAGGAACAAACAGAACTTTTATACTGATATATGTTCTGTTTGTTTCTCTCTCATAGCTCTGAAGATGGCCTACATTGTAGATCGATACGTCGGCACACAATAAATGAGTATACACTTATTATGGTGTTTTCATTGACTGCACCCCCAACTATTTCTTCCTTACAAAATAATAATAATAGTGATAAACTTATTATTTATTCATACATAAGTCCCTTTAAAATAACAAATTCAAGTGGTGATAGCTGGGCTTCAGAGCTTTAGAGTAGACAAAGTATGAACCATTTAATTAACAGACAACCCAAACAAAAACAAAAATACATTAAACCAACTTTAAATCCAAAACAGTATAAAATAAATTGAAAAAACAAATCAGCAAGCTATAGAATTTAAAAAATAATGTTAAGATAGTATGCGTAAAGGGCGTGAACGAATTAATGAATGTCCAAACCCTGAAAAAGTAAGAGCTGCCCTTGACGGAGTATGAAATTAAACACTGATTTATCACAAATCAGCCACGAACGCTTGCTAAGGTGATGTGAAGCGAGTAAGGGTTTCAGTTTCGTACCTACTGATTATAGTCGTACTGCTAATTGTAGGGGAATCTATTCAGGCAAGTGAGCCTGCTCGTTTTTCCCCTTAAAAAATAACCACTGGGAAGATATTATTTCTCTAAGCCAAAGCTTCTTGTTTCCTAACGATCGAAGGGAACAGGTTAGGAAGCCTTTGGTTTCGGATTCTATCAGAAGGCTTTACTAAGTGTCGCACATCCTGCAACATAGTGTATAGCATTTCTTCTTCCATCGAAAACTCTCATATGTCATTTTAGTCTGCAACTTGTTATTACTGCTATAATTAATAACAGATCGTTTCTATTAATGCCTAACAGCGATTTGGTAGTTGTAGTGTCGAGTTCTTTCATCTGATGCATAGCCTACTTAAGGCCTACACATACTCCTCATTCCCAACTTCTGTCTAGTAACTACTTACGCTGACATCGACAAGAAACGCATGATAATAGTCCTATTCCAGAAGAAGGGTTCAGCACCATTTTCAGCAGGCCGATCATTTTGTCTTGTGACACGTTTATGACCAAGATCTTATTACTAGCCTTAATTCTTTTTGACAGCAAGTAACTCTATTGGTTGGAAAGTTGGCAATTAGTATAATTAGGTATCAGTACAGTTGAAGCTGTGGAAGCTTACAACTACCATACATCATCGTTGCATATATATGATAAGCGTATACCACTCTATTTGGTGGAATACGTCCTATGCATCTATATTTCTAGAAAGATTGTGAAATGTGTTGGTACCGTTTATGCCTAGATATTGATTGGCAGTATCAATTTGATCTTATTTATACCTATCTGTACTGTTGAGGTAAGTCCTGTAAAATCCTTAATATCCTTCAGTGAGAGTGGCAGGATCCGTACTTTACTTTACAGGAAGGAGCGTAGCATCACTAGTTATTTACGATTAATAACTCATGAAGAGTCTTGGGTTCAGTAATTGGTAGATACCTACTCAATCTCCCAATAACCCAGACCTTTCCTTTTTATAAGTGTATATACCACCTCAAAAATATTGAAGATAGAGCATAGACTGATAGTTGGGGAAGATAAAGAGTAAAGATTAGGTTTGAGTAGAAAGAGAAGGTAGAAAAGAGAGTATGAGTAGAGTAAAGGATGTTGAGAGCATAGTTAAGAGAGTAGTCTCTATGATAGATAATAAGTTATAATGTTAGTCCATAGTTAAAAGTCAATAAGTCTCTTGGTAAAACCATTTGACAACAAATATAATTTCTTTCAAGTCAAGTCTACTGTTCGTTAACTCCGTGAAAGAGCATAGCTGGTTTTTACTATAGCTAAATGATTTAGATGAAAACAGAACGATGCTTCAAAAGATATATGTTTTTCTTATGTAATTTAAAAAAAAAATGTACCACTACAACTCATTACCACGCTCAGCCGACAGGGTTTCCCCCTACTCTAGATACCCACATTATAGATCCCAAGGGATCCCTCCCCGGTTTTTAACAGATTAAATATCTGCCACAGCTAGATTTGAACCCGGGACCTTCGAAACGACATCTTAACGCTGTACCACTGAACCACTCCGCTATTGTAAGGCAGTTAGATAATCGGTGGAGTTAGAGAAGTTAGAGAGTAGAGATTAGGTTAGAGTTGAGAGACAAGATAGAGAAGATGGTACGGCTAGAGGATAGTAGGTTAAGAGAGCAGTATAAAAGTTATATTGTCAGTCCATAGTTATGTCAATCTAGTTAGTTCATACCAGAGAATATTATTCGTTCTTACAAGTTAAGTCTTTTATAATGTCTATTGGAATAAGTGTATATGTATAAGTATACACCACTTCAAAAATATTGTAAGATAGAGCATAGGTGGAGAGTTAGAGAGTAGAGATTAGGGTTGAGTATACAGTATATGTAAGAAAGCAGTCACTATGTTTGTTAACGTTATAATGTTAGTCCATAGTTAATAGTCAATAAAAGAAAGTTTCTTTGTATATCTATGTTTTACCATTTGACAATAATAAGTCTACTGTTTAGTAACTCCGTGAAAGAGTACTAAATAACTTTTACTATAAGGATAGAGATAGTTGGGTAGCAGTCCATTAAAGCACCATAATAAGTGCATACTTATTTATTGTGTGCCGACGTTCCGACCTACATTGTAGGTCATCTTCAGGGCTGTGAGAGAAAACAGACAAAACAAAATAACTATAAATTACATTACAGTACCAAGCAAATGTATTGAATATAATACAATAATAATACAGTATTATTATATATTGCTATAATACAATAATAAAAAAATTGAGGTCGCGATTAAAACTTACATACAAATTTGCATATGCGTTTGTTGATGAATTCTCAATATATATAGCGAAATTTATTTAATTGTTTAAATGGAAAATTAATAAGTTTTGTTTTTTTCAGAGAAGGGTGAAATTTCGGGCTTTTAATTAAATTTTAATGCTTTCCTGTTATAATGCTGTACTTGACTTATGGGTTTGAAAGTATGACTATGGGTATAAGAGTGAATAAATATATAATATATATATATCTATATATATATATCTATTTATATATATATATATATATATATATATAAAGTATACACTTATTATGGTGTTTTAATTGACTGAATCCCAACTATCTCTATCCTTACATTAGAAGTTCCAGTCAACTAATTTCTTCTTAAACAACGATGCTTCCTTAGCATTGAGAGGATGGGTGATCCTCAGGAGGGTCCCAGATCCCAAAGGATCCATCCCTTATATTTAACATGCCTAATTATCGGGTAATTATTAGATGTCGACCGGACTATCCTAGTCTCATTATCGGATTAACATATCAAGCTATCCATATTAATCCATGGAGACGCGGGACAATGCTAAGTGGAGCGATGGTGTAGCGTTGAGAGGGTGGCTGTAGGTGGAGGCTCTTCGATAGGATCTAGTATTGACCGGTTGGCGGTGCCTCCTTTATCTAGTCCCTCCCTGGCGAGGGGTTGCCGCACCCTATCTTGTCTATCTCTTCGTCGGAGCAAACTGATCCAATGATCCTAGCTTCCCATCCTACGTTCCATTACTGACAGCTATTAGGAAGAAGTCGATGATGGCCAATTCACTTCTTCGTCCGTCTATATCAAGTGAAAAACTATTAAGAAGGAACTCAAGAAAGAATGTTGCTTCGACCTTACCTTAAATATAACAAAGTTGGGGCTTCAGATCGGTTTAAGTTAGTAAACAATAAATTAATATAACATCTTTCTATTATATAAAAAGTTTTTAGTCATGTTACACACAATTTACAATTACATTTCCTTAGCCCCTTTGGGTGTGAATGTTGCTAAGAAGGATTAGGATGGGATGGAGAGCATCTCTTGTACTGTACGCCGTACATTTTAAGAGGATGAGAAAAATGGAGAGGTATTAATTTATATATTTATATTTATTAACTTTATATTTTTCGATGATGGGGCTCACCATGCCCTTTTACTTTTATTTTTTTTTCCAAGCCCCTGGAATGATGATCACCTGAAACAGACTTACATCCTAACGTATATTAATTAATTTATATATGTACATATATACAACTCTTTTCCTGCACCGGGTGCATTTTAAGAGGATTTTGAGGATGTTTAAGGATTGAGGTTATGGAGTATAACTAGGATCAGATATCCAGCGATGGGGCTCACTGGTTGTTTAGTCATGTTACAATATTTTATTTTGCATTTGTAAAATTGTACGGACAGTAATGGAGACCTCGCTTCTTTTTCCAGAATTATTATTGCCTTGGATTTTTTTTTTTTAATTTATATCTGTAAACTCCCCTATATTTTAGTTAATAATCGAAGAAATCACACCTTATATTATAATATATTATATTATAATTCACTACTTATATATGTTCTTTGCTATACCACAGAGCATTTTTAAACGTTTTTACTACTAAGTATTGAATTAGTAAATTAATTATGGTCTGTAAATTAGAATTTATTGTAAGGAGCCATTTTATTTTATTTACTTCGAACATTAGAAGCTACAGTTCCGTGCAGGTTTCCTAAGCAGTATGTTTTCAGTGTTGGCCGATCTTTGAACCGATTCATATAGTCATTGGTTATGTGTTGAGTGTTTTAATTATTATATCCATTATTATACTTATATTAAACTATAAAAAATATATAAATGCAGTTTTCATCTTATAAGTACACTTCTTAAACAAATAATACTTCCTGTTTAATTAATACACTACAGCATGTAATGTCTGAGAAGCCATTTTATTTTCTCTACTTTGAACATTGGACGCTACAGGTCCGTGCAGATTCAATTTTAGAGATATGAAAAAAACAACATGTACCACTACAACCCGTGAAAGATCTGGGGTTCAGTACATGGTAGAGACTGTACTGTTTCTTGGACAAAGTTTGTGCAGGGAGGTGATGTGTGATTTGTCCTAGATCACGCTCAAACATAAGATTTTGAAGAACTTGATTGAATGTATATATTTGATTATTTTTTACATGGGAAATTTGGTTATTTTTTCAATTTGATATATAAATTAAGGATTCTATCTCTATTTTGGTACTATAAAAACTCATTAAAAATATTAAAAAATTTCCAAATTCCTGATAAGAATATTTTAAAGACTGGATCGGTTATCAAGATGTGTCATATTCCACTTGTTTTAACTGGATTGTGGCGGTTCGATTTTGACAAGTTAAACCCGCCGGTAGAAACTCGATTAGAAAGGGTGTAAGCTAGGCTTACACCTTGTAACCTTACCAACAGGAAACCACAAATTTTAATAGAAGCCACCTAATGTAAAAAATGGGGTGTTGGGATTTTCACAACTTTTAAGATCGGATTACACGTAATTTTAGACGCAACAGAAACAAGAGTTTGTTAAATTCTAAAATTCAATAATTAATTTTAAAAGTATTTTTGAAGCAGTATAATTGTTATTTCTCCCTTAAATAAATGATTAATTTCAATTATAATTATTAACAACTTCAATTATACGCTTTAATATCATAAATAAATGTTTTTAACAACGAATCGTACTTCTTTTATAGCTTTAAATTTTCTAATCTACCACAAGTATTTGTTGAAGCAATTTAATTTATAAACTGTACCACTACAACCCATGAACGACCTGGGGTTCAGTACTTGGTAGAGACTATACTGTTTCTTGGACAACGGTTGAGCAGTGAGGTGATTTGTCCTAACTCACGCTCAATCATAAGATTTTTTCCTTTATTTTGGGTACCCACTTTATAGAGGCTGGGTGAGCCCCAGGTGGGTCCTGGATCCCATATGATCCATCTCCGGCCGCTATCAGACTAAATAAAAGTCTTGCCATCAGCGGGGTTTGAACCAGGATTTTCGGCATGGCAACACAATGCTCAACCACAGAGCCACACCGCTCCTCAAAATGCTAGGATAATAACTTAATTTTTTTTTCCTTCTAATACTATAATTAAATAATAATACAATCCGTAATACAGAATAATTGTGAATTACAATTTGAGCAACGAGTAATAAAACTAAATGAAAAGTTGTATAAATCGTAAAAGAGGGGTTGGTCCGTTGTTTTATTGAATAAATATGTACGTTAAGATACTTATTTTGAGGTTATAGAAAACTTCAGCAGTTTAAAAAGTGATAATAAAAAAAAGTATTTATAAAAAAAGTAAAACAAAAAATGCTTATAATTTTTACAACTGATCTTCCTTACGAACCTAATATATCAATACATCACTGTCTCTGCAACTCATCTAGGTTTTTGATTACATTTTTTTTTTTTTGTGCAGGATGAATAGTACTGTGTGGTTTATTGTATTTTAATAGCAAAACTTTTATCTATCACTGTTTTTCGGGGGATATTTGACCAACGAATAGTTCCTGGATATATAGTTTTTTCTTTGACAGGTCTACGATGGACACATATCTTTAAAAAAAGTTTTAAAAAATAGCAAGTCATTTTTACATAATGGTCATAAGTCCAGTCGAATGATACTCTCGATCTATTAATGGGCTACCGTCAGTTGAGTACGGCCCGGAGTAAAATGATACGGTGGGCTCGCTTCTATCTTGTATGATTTAATATTTCATGTTTATATTTGCCTATAATATTAATCTATGTATTCATATATAACTTGTAAATATATTAAAATTACACGAGTTTATAATTTTACCTAAAATAATACTATTTTTAAAAAATGGCTTAAAAATGATAGATCAATTTAGTAAAATTACTTTATTAAATTAATTTTGCTTTAATGTTTTGAATTTACAAAAAAAAAGCATTCACTACGAGTTACATCCCTTATATACCCTATCATTAGAGCTTCCTCCCTTTTGTATATATTGCATACATATTTTAAATTGTTTAAAAAACCAAAACAAGTTTTCTATTTTTTAGAGGCTAGAAGTGACCACAGTCCCTCACTTGATTAAATATATATTGATATATTATATATAGCTACTATATATATGTATATATATATACATACACATATATATATATATATATATATATATATATATATATATATATATATATATATATATATAAAATATAATATGTAAATATAAATATTATTTTTTCAGTTTAGTGTGTAATTAAAATTTTAATTTTAATAATTAGATTTATTAATTTCATTGCCTTACTATTACTGTCTGAAACAAATGATGAATTTTCAATCATAGTACAGCTACTTCTAAAAAATAATCAGTATATTGCTTATATTAATAAATCTTTTTTAATGGAAATCATTCAATCAATAAACAATAAATTCTTTATTTTCATTTTTCAAACACTAAAAATTACTATTTTCAATAAAATTGTATTTCTCCACAAGGCACCCCTCATAATAATTGTAATAATTTTCCCCAAAGTGGGGAAATTTCTCTTAAAATATAACCAATTTATTAATTATATTTCTAACTAAAATTACTTAAGTCGTTATTTTTGAGATTTTAAGGTGAGGATTTTCTATTAATGTCCTAACTTATGTATTGTGTCTCATTTCGGCATTCACTCTGGCATTGAATTTGTGGCTTTTTAATGAATAAAAACTTAACCAATATTAATTTTATGAACTATTAATTAAAATTAATACTCTAATACTCACACACATTCTATATAAATCATTAAAAAGCCGTGGTTGGACACTGTGGGACCTGACGATCATCCTAGAGCTCAATAAGTTGGAGGAAAACGTAAGTTGAAATTGAGCGTGATCAGGGACAATTCACATCCTTGCACAACCGTTGTCCTAGAAACAGGATAGTCTCTACCATGTACTGAACCCAAGACCATTTATGAGTTGTAGTGGTACAGGTTTTTTGGTACTTGTCTGTTTTACCGTTCGTTGACACCAGCGCGCAGGTGTCACTTTTCTTAACTAATCCCCTATTGTTATCGTAACCTTTCCTAAGTATATTGTTATCACTTATTGTATTGTTTGTTTAGTTGAAGGTGACTTTGCTTTTGTTAAATTTCAATATGATTTGGAATTTGAAGATTTTTCGCACGGTCACTGATGAAAAATCAGCTCTCCTATTTTTTCAGGAGGGGAATGTCATTCCTAAGAAAATGTCTTGTGCAAACGGGCATAATGTAAAACTTCAAGTGGGGACAGAAATTAGATGGAAATGCCATGATAAAGGATGCAACAAGAGCCTGGGTTTTCGAGTGAATACATGGTTAAGGAAAAGAACTTCACCTTTGGAGACGATAGTGCACTTCATATATTGCTGGTCGGCGGAACTGACTTCCATAAAGTTCTGTGACGAACAGCTCAACATGTCTCACTCATTTTTCGATTATTGATTATTGCAATTATATGAGAGAAGTGTGTGATTTTAAATTAGAGAGAAGTTCATCATCCATTGGAGGTCCAGGGAACTAGAAATTGACGAAAGTCTATATACTAGAACAAAAAACAACACAGGACGGATTTTGCCTCAGTAGTGGATATTTGGAGGAATGTGTAGTGAAACATTCTTTTGTTTAAAGGTTAAAGTTCCTGATAGGTACCATAACCTGACATGGTCGAAATAGTTGAGGTAAGTGTTACCTGAGCGGTGATGTCAATGGACGGCAAAACAAACAAGTACCAATTTTTTTTAAAGCAATGCTATTGTTGTGCGGTTAATAAACTAGAAAATTATGACAATTCTCATGAATGTCAACAATTTAATTACGGCATAGTTTTATTTCATGGCATTTACTTAAATCAAATTATTTTCTGAGATAATTACTCCGCAGGTTGTCGTTTCGAGTAGAGTTACAAGTTTTAACTGTTAATTCGTTTCATTTTTAATATATTTCAAAACACAAGTTATCGTCAGCTCTAGTGTGGAAAAGTGGATGTAATAATGGATAATGAGTGGATTTCGGTAATCATTTCATCAAGAAATAAAAGTTTTAACTAACATTTCGGAGTAGGTATGTTTCGAAGTAGGTTTGTACATAATGATATATGTATGTTGAAACGTTCATTTATAGATGAATTGATTACCGAAGTATGCACATTTCCCATAATTACATTCTCTTTTCCATACTGCAGCTCATTAAGTCAACGAGGAAAAATGCAAACACGTGACTTTTACACTTCGCCGGGGAACATGTCCTTCTGTCCAATTCAACGAAACCATCCTGCCTATTTTCGACACAGTACGATACCTTGGCTTCTTCCTAGACAAAAGACTTACATGGAATCCTCATAACAGACTCAAAAGACAACAACTTAACAGACAATTCAGCCAACTATACAGATTACTATGTAGGGCCTCCCATCTTTCAATAGACAATAAACTACTAATATACAAGACGATCATCAAACCTATCTGGACCTATGGACTGGAACTGTGGGGGACCGCAAAAAAATCGAATATCAGACGCATTCAATCCTTTCAATCCAAAGTCCTGAGAACTATTGTCAACGCTCCTTATTATGTCTACAACAAAACCCTCCATAATGATCTCAACATTCCTTTTGTCCTCGACCTCATCCCTACTAAATTCTCAAACTTTCACCAAAACCTTGTCTGTCATCCCAATCCCCTGGCTCAGTCATTATCCAGTTCCACACATCCATACAATCCACCCCGCCGCCTAAACCGGCAATGGCCCCGAGACTTGTTATAATAATGCATTTTGGAGTACTGGCACTGGCCAGATTCTCCACTCACGACCTGTGTGTGTGTGAAGCGCCCTTAACCAGCTTCCATTGGCGTTTAATGCCAGTGACGCGGCTGGGAAAGGGAGCTGGGGCCTCCCGGACTCCTGCTTTGCCCTCATTCATGAGGAAGAAGCTCAGTTCGGGGACCCCAGACAAATTGTAAATAGAGTATGAATGTGTACAGTATATTTCTTTTATGTTTTATTTATTATTATTATATTTTTTTTTATTATATATATATATTTTTTTTTTACTTTATTTTTGTATATATTTTTTCGCTTGTATATATTTATTTCGTTTATATTATTGATTTTTTATGGAATGATTGTAGCTACATAGCACCATTACTTATTGCCCACAAGAGGCAGATTGTAATGCTTCAATAAAGTGTTTTCTTCTCTCTCTCTCTCTCTCTCTCTCTCTCTACTGCAGCTCATTATAACTTTGGAAAATATTAAAAGGGAAACGAATAAACAGTTAAAACTTGTAACTCAACTCAAAGCGTCAACCTGCGGAACAGATAATTCTGATAAATAGCTTACGATATGAGCTTCAGTATGGAAAAGATTATGTAATTATGGGAAGTGTATATAATTCGTTAATCATATCATCTAGAAATGAACGTTTCAACATACATATTTCATCCATACTTCGAAATGTTACTTGAAACTTTAATTTATTGAAGAGATGATTAACCGAAATCTAATCGTTAACCATAATAAACACACGAATAAACAGTTAAAACTTGTAATTCAACCCGAAGCGACAATCTGCGGAATAATTATCTCAGAAAATAATTTTATTTAAGTAAATGTCATGAAATAAAACTATAAAATGATAAAATTTTTTTCTGTTCCTTTGAAAACTGTTGAGTTTCCTCTGAGGACTTTAGTGTAGGAATCCAGCACAGGCTCATTGCTGATTCTCAGAATAAAATGGAGTGTTGCTTTCTTTGATTTACCCCCACGGAGGGCGGTCGCCCCACTTCGGAGAATTCCAGCGGCCTTCTCCAGGAATGGAAATATCATTAGTTGTCGTTCAGTGTTTTACAACAAGAGCTCTTGTGTTTTGTTTTCACTCTGAGGTAGGTAAGAGTATGACGTATCTATGCTCAGTAAGGAACGCGAAACCTCTTTTTATAACGACAAGGAGTCACAGGGCGAAAGCCTAAACAGCAATTCGACGATATAAGATAATTTTCGTTCTTATCAAATCGATTTATAAGCTTATTTTTTAAACTAACAGGGTTTCAGAGAACAGGAGACATCGGAGTAAATCTAAAAAATGCTTTAAAAGTTATATACATTAGTTCTAAAAAATAAAATATAGCACCCTTTATTAGAAATATTGTAAAGATTTTGATACATAAATTAGTATTTTTAAATATATCTTAATGTTTATATTAAAATTGAAATACAGAAAAGAGCAAAAAAAAATAAAGTATCGGTTAGAACATCATAGCACAAAAAAAATCCTGGGTGTTAATATACATTCCTATCTATAGTGGTTTATATGTTCAAGAAAGCGATCTCCTTAACCTGTAAAATAATATAAATACACTGGCATGTATAACATTTTTGAGAGTTATTAAATATATCGAAAAAGTAATTCGTGAGAATAGAGAATTGAAGAATAGGAAAATATAAATTAATTAATAAATTTATGGGGCGACCTTTGGTCTAGTGGTTAGCGTAACAAATTACTAAGCCCAAGATCGCGGGTTCGCAGCCCGGCCGGTGGCCCTAGGATTCCCTAAAGGGAGTAAAAAATCCTTAGTTACGCCGTCCTTCGGAAGGGACGTTAAACGAGGGTCCCGAGCCTGTACGATATCAGATACCCGTTAAAATCCCTATCCTAGTTAAACCTGGATAGGCAAAATTTAGAGCTCCCACTGTAGCATCGTCCGATTAGAGATAGCAGCATAAAGTGGACGTTAAATGAACAAACTAACTAACTAAAAATTAACTTGTTTTATCTTGTAGCTTTATTTGAGAAAAAGAAAAACCTTAACCACAACAACTCATGGAGAGTCTTGGGTTCAGTAAGTATTAAAGACTGTAGAGTTTCTGGTACAACCATTGTGAAGGAAGCAACCGCCAAGTGTTTTACCAATTATCCACTTTATAGAGTCTGGGTGAGCCCCAGGATGGTCCGTAGATCCCGCATGCTCTATTCGTGGCTGTTAACAGATTAAATAATTTATCTTTCACAGCTGGGCTTGAACCCCAAACCTTCAGCATAGCAATTTAACACTCTACGCACTAAGCCTACTACTTCCTACTAGCTTTAATAAAAATAAACTAAATAATTTTAATTAAGCTATCGCACAAAATAATACATTATTATTTTATTTTATTAATTAATAAATAAAGCTGATTAAATTATGCACTCACCTCATATATTATTTAATATAATAATTGCATCAAAGGAAAGAAAGAACAAAGCTTTATAAATTCGGAACTATTCCCTATTGTTCTAATCATTATCTTCATTTATTTAACTCATTCTCATTTCAGATAAGGTTACAAATCCGGCTTTTCATAAGTTCTAAACTTAAAATTATTGTTAATTGATTAAAACTGATGAGGATACGTATGACAACGGAAATATATATAACAATGGATTCGTTGTATTACAAGCTGAAATCCAATTTTACACATTTACAGGATATATTGTTACGACCACAGAGAGAAGGATGGAAACAAGGGATTAGCGTCTTGAGCCCGTCTGCGGGAGAAGTTAAGATTGGATTAGAACCTTCTCGAACATAGTAGAACCGCCTCTTCTTTGTCTGAAGAGATCAAGGAGGTTCTCGATAATCCCAGATTAGTCTCCCCCTACTTCCGTGTTCTAGAATGTTCGGCCTTGCCTATTTAAATACCCCCTCGCTTCGATTAGTAAACTGTAAGTGTTAATTAGTAATTGTAGATTGTAGTGTAATTTTATAATATTCATAAAAATTTATGAAATAGTCAAGTCTTTTAGAATTAGTAATATCTTATGTTATTGTAACAATTAAATAGGAGTTAGGCCTAGATAATAAATATTTAGAATATTGTTATTGTATAGTTATAATAGTTTAATAATTTAATTGCATTCTTTTTGTCACTTTGTTAATAAATATTACTATCTTTAATAAAGGAATTGTTTAATTCATTTTTAACACCCAGTAGCCCGTAACAATATGCTAATATTATACAAGCATATCGATTGAGTGATATAGTAGTAAACATTACGTCATCAAATGTATACACTCATCTATATATATATATATATATATATATATATATATATATATATATATATATATATATATATATATATATATATATATATTGGTTTTTTACTTTTCTTGACTGTTATGGAAATAATATAATATTTAGATCTTGAGTTTCAGTCTTTTATTTCTTTATTAATTTCTCAGGCGACGTTTCGAGACTAGGTTAGTCTCATATTCATGCCCTGACAGAGAACAAATGAGCTTTTTAGTAAAAAACATCAAACAGCACACTAAAATAGATGGAAAATGACCTGTGTAAGATAGGGTGTACTTTCTAAAGTTCTAAAGAATGAATCAGTTTTTCATTAATCTGTTGCCTCGTAAAACAGCATAAATTGTTTGTATTTTATTGTTTGATGTTTTTTACTAAAAAGCTCATTTGTTCACTGTCAGGGCATGAATATGAGACTAACCTAGTCTCGAAACTTCGCCTGAGAAATTAATAAAGAAATAAAAGACTGAAACTCAAGATCTAAATATTATATATATATATATATATATATATATATATATATATATATATATATATATATATATATATATATATATAATAACATATATCTATATATAAATATATATATATATATATATATATATATATATTTATATACATATATATAAATATATATAATAACATATATACAATGAAACAACACTTGTGTCCCATCTCAAAAAGTAGATGTATGTAGGCTTTGCGATATTGAGTCAATTTCGCAAATTTCAACAGAACCATCATCTGCAGGTCTGGTGAAGGAGATGAAAAAACAAAGCTATCTATCTACAGCCCCGTAGAATAAGTGGTTGTCGGATTTTGTCCAGAGAGAGAGTTAACTGCTTTCAGATAACTGGAATCGTGTCATTCTCGTAGTTTTTGGCTTGAAATGTAGTTGTAATATGATCAATAACTCCTTTTCAAGCCAATGCCTTACTTAGCCCCTTATTCACTACGAAAATCACCTTACATAAGTACAAGAAACTTATTTTGGAGAAAATTAGACTTAACCACTTATTCACCGATGATGTAGATATAACTACAAGCGTCACTCCTGACCTGAGGCAATAGACAGGATTAATATCGATAGGCTTGTTTCGTTCAGCGGATTACTGAAAATAAGATGGCCCTTACAATCGCCGACATCAAAAAAGGAGAGGCACTTCTAGAAGAAGTTGTATAACCAGAACCGCAATAGCATAATTTCTCACTGAAATTAGGAAAAGCAACGGGGCTTAACATATACAATGCGGTTTATGTTCCAACGGTTTCTTATGGCAGTGAAAGTTTGGTCATGCTTGAGAAGCACATCAGCAGGATCACAGGAGAAGAATAGACGATAAAACAAGCGGAGACTCCAGGAGAAATCAGGAAACATGAGCTCACCTGCAAGTGTCTGAATTAAAGAGATCACTTGAAAGGCAATTGAATTCCACTAATACCAAAGTTAAGACGGTTTTTTTTTTTTCGTGAACAAAACTTTAAATCATGTTTTCATATAATCCCCACCCTCAGGATTTTTAATATTCACTTTTCTGTAAACTCAAAATAGCGGTAAAAAAAAAACCTGTCATTTTAGGATTGGTCATTTATTCGGGTTCAATTTGCCTTTTAGTAATAACAAATGAAAAACAAAAATATTAGATGAAATATATTTGCCTATAATATAATGGAGGTGAAGTAATGAAACCCGGTTAATATTATTGAAGGTAGAGATGGGTTTGTAAAGTTGTAACGAACAGATTCCTAAAAAGTTAATAAGAGCTCTGCCGATTAGTAAGCGTCGAAGTAGTAGGCCAAGGCGTAAGTGGGAGGATTATGTTAAGAGCGATCTGGTGGATGGGGTGGTGTTCCGTTTGCGTGCTTATATTGACAGTATTTTCATCGAGCCTTTGGGTTCGCTCAGCCTTTTTATTATTAAATTATTTTTTCCAGGCATTTGCGGGTTCGAAACAGAGATGGTGGACAAGTCCTATCACCTGCAGTTGTTATTAAACAGTCCATGAGAACTGCTTGTTGAGCCTCTTTAAGGCATTATAAGTATGATTATTATAATTATTAGACGAATTAAAATAAATTTATCCAAACTCCCAAGCTCGATATTCTGTGGTATATTTCCTGTTCTATGAAATTTCCACACAACGTTCTCATGTCGTCTTTGGACTATTTCTTTTTTGAATAGTTATTCTGTGTATATATATATGCACACAATTCCATAAGAAAGAAATCTTCTCTATACAACAACCACAAAAGACCATATTTCCCTGCACTTTGTAATACATCCAAATCTGCTGCACGATTCCGTTGGATTCGCCAGTACCTATCGAGAATCGCCAGTGAAAGGGCAAAAATCTGTTCGCAAACCTATAAAAATATTGAAGACTCAACTGTAAATTAGTTGAATCAAGAGTTTTTAGTTAAAATTATTTTCATTCTTGTAATAACTGTTTTGTGCTATTACCTTTTTTTTTTTATTTTGCACTGAAATTATATTTCTTTTTATTAAACCTCTTTTTTTAATTTTTCAGCTCAAAATAGCGGGGAAAAAAACTCTGTCATTTTAGGATTGGTCAGTTATTCGGGTTCAATATGCCTTTTATTAATAACAAATGAAAAACAAAACTAAAATATCAACTAAACTATTATTATGTAATAATAGTAATCCATAATCAGTAGTTTTATATTGGTAGAGGGTTTTAAATTTTTTAGATTGATTTAGATATTTTCCCTTATATATCTTATTCCAGTCAATAAAAGCTCATGCTTGCTGTTATTAAACTGTTGAGTTATTTTAGAAGTGGTGAATGAAAAGAGTGAAAATTCAAGCTTGCCTCTCCTGAAAAAAGGTTTAGTTTCAGACCTAATCATAATAGGATAGTGATAAGATAAAATATTTAGAAAATTGACAGAATAAGACGGAATATCAAAATAATAAATCGATAATAGTAATCTGTGGCGTACTTTGATCAAAATTTCCATTTCCTAAATAAGCGTTACAATAAACGGAGGGGGAGAATAGGGGGAGGAAATGTGATTAGGGCAGTAGGGCAGGGGAACCCTTAGCATCAACTGCCATGTGTTTGTGGTGGATTTGTTGATGAAAATTCATTGATTTTAATTAATTGAAACTTAAATTAATAATTAATGTAAGGTTTAGAAATTCTCTTCTGAAACTATTAAAATTTATAATTCAACATATTGTTCAAAGTATTCTGAAAATGATATTTCGAGATGATTTTGGGTCCAATCAAAATTCATTGAATGAAATGTTATCATGCCCATGATGATATTCAAATATCACACACCAATATTGTGTACTACATTTCTGGAACGTATATATATTTTTTTTTATTCACTTATTTTTATTTCGTCCCTTATTAGTTAAACTTCGACATAAAGCCATTTTATAACATTTCTCATATATCTTCATTTAGATAAAGGATTAGTTTGAACAAACTCATCTTAGAATTGAAACGTATGTTGTAACTCAAATCAATAGTTAATTATTTTTTTAATCCTCTTATTCAATTTAAATTCAGTAAGTTCGTTTAACATGAATTAGAACAACTACGAGGAAATATTCATAATATTAATTATATATGATTGAACTTTGGGGTGAACATAAAAATTTGAAATCCTAAAAATGGACTAAAATAAAAAAAACTTCAGCCATAAATGATATGAAAACAATAACGGAAAAACACTTCTAGAGACACAATGCAAATGATTGATGAAAACAGAAAAATGGGAGAGTGAAAAAAATGTAATCTTCAAAATAATTATTTACAATACGCAATGGGCACAGAAATATTTACATTGATTTACACTATTACAAAGTGATAGAAAATGAGAAAATACAAAAACAAAAAAAGAAAATTCATGCCTGATAAATTCTAAATATATATCAGACACATATAGGGAAGAAAATGGTCCGGTGGAGGTAAAAAAAATTCCCTTATATAGGGAGAACAGTTTATTTGGAAGCCGACTTTTCGACCCACATTGCTGATCTTCTTCATGGCTAAATCTACAAGATACAAATAAATTAAAATAAAACATGGTAAGAAATAACCATATATTTTCGTAAATATATCTTTATTGATATATACATATATATGTCCAAGAACCTTACAGATTGGATTGCAGATTTCTTGTTGGAAAAAAACTTATATAATAAGCGAAAGATTAAGACCAATATATATAGTTGGAAACAGTGTAGCAGGTACACGACAAACCGGTCAAGAAACAATGATGTCCCATAGTATATATAATAGGATGTTAATATCCTGCAACTTGAAGTTATTGCGTATATAAGGTATGCGCATTTGGGCATTCCTTCATTGATTCAACAACAAGTCAAGCGAACAAACATTAAGCTTCAATAATTCCACCAGCCTCTGGTTCCAATTCATTGCTAATGTAATCCCAGAATAAGGCAGATAAGTTACTGTCAACTAAACAATAGTGCTTACGCCGACATAAACATAACAAGGAATAATAGTCTACGTCCATATTTCTAATTTAAATTTTTAGACAAGACATTATATTTTGGTAAATATTATTACTGGCTATAATCAATTTTAGTCTAAATCTGTTTAAACAAAGATATTTTTCTTGTACGTTCTACATTTTTATGATTATTCGTTTCATTACAGTTTATTGTTAATTGATAAACATTAGTATAAATTGAAAATTAAACATGCAATATAATTATACAAAAAGTAAATAGAATGAATAATATGAAAAGGCAAATAGAGTAACCATTAGTAGTACACAAGTGACAAATTCAACTTAGATCACGAAGCAATCTTCTTTTCAGATGTCATTTATAAAAAATACATATGAATATGTTAAGATCGTATGTTCAATGTTTTAAAAATTAGTTTAATCAATTATTTTGAAAAAGATAGAGCTCTAAAAAAGAATGATCTCGAATCAACTCAGAAGATATACAGTATAAATCATCTTGAGGGACATGAAGCCGGAACTAAATATTCTACGGAATATAATTTTGCTAAGTTCACTATCGGTGATAAGACAAACTAAATAAAAGGAAAATTAAGTTTTGGTTCTTGTGTATTAGCAGGGCTGCAGATACCCGCCATTGTTTATAACCTGAAAACTGATAATTCTGATATTGATAACAATTACCTTCTTAATCGTATTAATGGCAATTGAAATATGTAAAATGCTAGGCCCGTCTATCCGCGTTCCTCTTCATATATAAACGTATCTCTATACATTCGACGATCATATCCTAGTCAAAATCTATTTGAAGGCCTTTTTCACATAATTTCATTTTTGGAATTACTGAGAACTTGTGGTAGTTGTTTGGACATTTAACGTCAATTGTTTCTGCTATGGCTAATCGGACGATGCTACATTGGGAGCTCTAAATTTTGCCTATCCGGGTTTAATTAGGATAGGGATTTTTCATCATTTAAAGACGGCTATTTCCAAAGTGCTATTCTGTTAATTTTAAATAGGCAATAACAAACGGAATAGGACAAAAACACAAAATAAAATTTTAATAGACAATAAACAAAATTAATAAGACAAAAACACTAAAAACCAATACAGAAAATAATTTATTGTTATGAGAATAATGTCAACGTGGTTAAAGTTAAGTTCTTTGTTATGCGATATATGTATACGATTTTTGTCTAAAAGTTGACTTGTTTTTCGCTTTAGCTACCCTTTTTCACCGATCGATAATCCGAATATCTCAGTTATCCGAACACCCATGCTTTTCATTATTTCGGATTCGTGAGATTCTATTGTTCTTAGGATCAGAGTAAGTGGTATCCCTAAGCATAAGAACGGCCAAGACGTAACTTAAGCTGATTCGATAAAGCTTGATAAATAACTGAAGCTTGTCTATCCGCTGAGAGGTTTATGGTAGCAATTTATTTATAATGTCCAATGCAAAAGGCCGAGAAGTGAGAAGAGCGGTGGTGGGGGTGAGAAGTAGCCGATTGGCCGAGGTGTCGGGAAGGGTGTGGCCTTCACACCCTGCTTTAACACCTCCGCCATTTTATGTCCCCCTTCCCTCGTCATTACAACTTGACTCCGTCTGGTGTCAACGCACCCCCCTGAAGGGTTTGTTAGAAACCAGGGTGTTGCTTATAGAAATTACCTTTATTTGGAACTTTTATCACTTGGCTTGCACTAGGTGTTGATAAAATTAATATAACATTCCAAGCAAGCCTCAACTTCACGTAAGTACAGGATCCTGTGCCTTGATTCTAAAGAATATAATAACTCTCTCATCAAGACATCGTAAAACATTTTTACGACAAAACTAAAAACATTTTTTAAATTTATGCGAGTTGTGCCTCTTACTCATTTTAAATTAATTAAGGAAAACAAATAGATGTCTGTAGTCTCTTAATACTTTAAGATTAATCCCTTGCAGTTTTAGAAGTATAATCAGTTTACAACCTTGGTTATTTAGGAATATTTCATTTCAAGTCGTACAATTAACCAATACCAATGGATCATGATTGAATAAAGTGGTTTTAGCATTGCTCTATATTATAACATACAAAATTTAAGGTTCTATAATACAATAATCCTATGACCAATCAGAGAAAATAGTGCGTACCGCTTGAGAAAGAACAATGAGATCTACGACTTATAAGACGACCTCCGAGTTTCTCATTTCGTGCGAATTCAGCGTTTGAAATGTTATGGACATTTGATCAGGATGGATGATAGTAGAGCAGCCAAGCAACTGCACTACGGAACCCCAGACGGAATAAGACCAAGTCCAAAGGGAAGGTGGAAGGACGCGGTATCTGAGGGCATGAGGAAGGTTGTAGTGTCCAGCAGACTTGCCGCTGACCGGAATGATTGGGAAAAGGCAGCTGAGAGGGCCAAGGGCAGCTTCAGGCGCCTGTCGAGCCATTAATTAATTAAATAATACAAAAATTTAGTTGAAAGTGTATCTTATTCATATTAAAAAAATAACATAAATTTCGGAGTAAATTCCCATTGTATGAAGATAGTGATTTATGAAATACCATTTATTAACAACAAATATCGGGTAATATCTAACAAATATCTCCAGTGGTGTAACTAGAGTTGACTCATGGGGGGGGGTTAATCCCCACCAGTCAACCACTCCAACATATTACTCCCTTTAAAAAAGATGTCTCGTAATATAGGTATAATATGTATTATACTATAAATCATGTAGCTTCATTTAAATAAAGAGATTATAATTTTTTATAAATGTTATTTTGGAAGTTATAAATGTTATTTTTGGAAGGGCAATCAAGAAGTAGCTTTTAAATACAAGTAACCCTATTTATTGGTTACAATAACTTACTATACTTAATTGCATAGGGAACTTTCTAGACCCATCCAGACTTTACTTCTAGATTCGAAGAATTGTCTAAACTGTTATTTTGATATTCGCGATCTTATTGTTGCCGCTAGATGCCACTACTGCCGCTATAATAATATAATTAATTGTAAATAAACGTTTTGGTTTGTCATTTTAGCGTACATTTTATTCATTAAAATAACTGTGTTTGCACTTTCTTTGTTGTTTTTTTGGCATTATTGACTCTTACTTCTGTAATAATAATAAATTTGAAAAAGTTAAATCCTTCAAAGTTTTATTTTTTTTTAATTTTTACAATTTTTTTTAAATTCCTTCTAAGGAATGGGTGTTACATCCCCAATAACCCCCCCCCCCGCCTCGTTACGCCTATGCTCCCTTCGGTTGGAAATTTTCAGTTCAATCTTGGCATCTAACTAATGTATGCCTTACTTTATAAAATTGTGTATTATAGTTGTTTTTATTCAATAGGTTTTCCAAATCATTGTAAGACTATGATTTTGTAAAAATTAATTCCTCTGTTTTACTTTTGGAAACTTTTTTCTTTTATTTTTATGTAAATTTTATACTTTAATTATATAATTATGATAAAGAGACATATTGTGATAATACATAGGTAATATTTTTCTGAATAGATAATGTACATTACAATATAGAGAATGCGCAAGATATATTTTTTTTAATATTTACTGGTTGGCCCTTTTAGATAAGTAAGAATTATCTTAATTAGAAGAGTTATCTTAATAAGAATTATCTTTTTATAGTGATAAAAAGAAGAAAAAGAGATATTTTACGTTTAATTGAGGAGATAAATAAATAGAATAAGGATTAAAATTTCTCTTAATCTTTTTAAGTAATATATTTTTTTATTCACATCGGAGCATGGGGTGAAGAAATGAATATTCTTAAGTTATATGAGAGACGCATCCATAGGTCTTCGTTGGAAATCTTCACTTCAATCTTGGTGTCTAACTAATGTGTCTTACTTCCTTAAATTGTTTGTTCTAGCTATTAAAATTAGTTTTTATATAAGTCTGAATATTGTTGTTATCAATTCTGTTTTTCTTATAAATTTTTTTTTGAAATTTGAAAAACAGATTATATATTTGTTATAAAGAGGGATATTGTGATAAAACATATAAAAGTATTTTTCTTAATAGATTATCTAGCGATCATATATATTATGTGCAAGATAAAAACCTTTTTGAATATTTACTGGTAGACCCTTTTAGATAAATAAGAATTATCTTAATATATTTTTTTTTATGGAGGTAAAAGGAGAAAGAGAGACATTTAATGTTTAATTGGGGAGATAAATAAATAGAAAAAGGGCTGAAATTTCCCTTTATATATTTAATTAATATCAATTTTCAGATCGAAGAATGGGGAAAAGAAATGAATATTCTTACAACTTAATATTTTTTAAATATATATATAAAATTGCAACTGTCTTTTTTTTATTATTATTATTACTTCTATGAAGTCGTGAGATATAAAAAAGTTAATAAATACTTTATTCATATCAGACCAGACGATACGACGAAATATATATTTTTCGAAGACGAGGAGAGAAAATAAGAAGGTAGGAAACTTAGAACGGTTACAAGAGCCATGGAACTATTTACCGAAGAAGTCTGAAGGGAGCTTCTGTTCTGTAAGAGGTAATTTTAGGGCTTTCAGGAAGGGAAGACATTGCCGATGATGTTTGCGCAGATCCAGGATTGAGCTGGAGAAGAATACAATACCTGGAGCCCAACTGGGGCTCGGAGTAAATATTTAGAGGGCCATTGGAGTGCTTCCTTGTAATATGTTATTATTGTTGGGTTATTTTTTCCTTATTATTTATAGATTGGGACTTTTATAATATTTACTGTAGCTGATAAATCCTGATTACTTTAAACAACAAGAAAAAAAATATTAGAATAAATAAAAGTTTAAAAAAGGAATATGTAATAGGAAATATTTAGTTTTATTTTCACCCAACTAAAAATTAGAAAATAAATAGTATTAATAACAATAACACGCTTTTATAAGATTCGCCTGTATGTATGATACTACCAGGATCAACTGGGTATATTTTGCTAAAAAAAAAAATTATAAAAATTAAAGAGCATGCGTTTGTATCCGAACTAAAATGTAGAAAAAAAATACCGTGGTGAGCTTTTTTAAGATATTTTCATAATGCCTCTGCTTTTACTAATATTATTCAATAAAATATTTACAACAATAAACATCAAGATGAATATTTTTAAGATAAAATGAATTTTTGTTCAGCACTCTATTCTGTTTTTAAACTTATTAAAGATTATTTTCTACTTTTTAGTTTTGTTTCCTATTAAAGTGTATTTTTTTAGTTTTTTAAACTATTATTTTTTTTTTATATTTTTTAGTTCGGCTGGATATACGTGTCGTGTTGTTTAGTTTTTTTTTACAATTATTTATTTTCTACTTTTTATTTCGGTTTAAAAAGCGCGCTTTTTAGTTTATTTTAAACTATTATTTTATTTTGTTGCAAAATAATTGATAGTTGATTCTACCAGTAGTCGTATACTTGTGTCAAAGACATACTCTACATGACATAGTCATGTATGCATTAGTACAAAGACACTTTATACTTGACACTAGATTTATTACCTAGTATTCGTTTATGAAGAGTATACTGTTGAATTAACACAGGTTTTTATGTTATATATAATAATATTTGATTACAAAGTGTGTAATGGTTTTTCCGGATTTAATTAATTTATTTGAGGTGTAATTATAGAAACTAAATAAAATGTTATTTTTAATTTATTTTTTATATTAAATTAAATTTTAAATACTTTTGTAAGCAGTAATGCTCTTATTTTACTCCCTAGCTTATTATTAAAAAAAACATAACATACCCGTATATTCCATAAAAATAAGTAAAATTCAAATTTCTGTTGGAATAGGAATTAAAATTTTTAATTTAAGTGCTGAAATCGAAGTCATTTATCGACTTTTTTTAATTTTAATTTTAATGCAACAAAGTGTGTTTTAATGTTGGTATTGCCTAGTATAATCTGTATCGATATTTTTGCATTATACATTAATAAATTTTATTAATGTAAATATTTTATTGTTTACTGATCATTCCTATATTCCGGAATAGCAATGGTCTTACTACTCCAGATAAGTAGAGTAAATTTTATAACATTTTAGATTTTTTAATTATTTAATTACTAAATTCTTGTAAGGCAAACTTACAATTTTGTTTCTACTAATAAATAGCAAATAGCATAATGAAATGTTTAGTAAAGCTAGACTTATAAATGAATTTAAAAAGTATGAATCAGGTCTTAATACCACATTTTATTACTACCCCAAGTAATTAGGGTTAATCTTTAAGTAGAGGGTTGGATGAGTGATCTCGAATTTTCTCTCTTAAACCATAATAATTCAAGTCCTGTGACCCCATGAAACAGTTTTATTGTCATCTGAAGGAAAATGAATAGCAGCTAACAGAAATAAGAAAAAAATAAGTGAAAGACTATTTGTAAAAATCGTTTCCATAATTTTATGAATGCCAATGGATGAAGCAGCGAACTTTGATCTAGCAAAATAATAAATTGTTTGATCTTTAATATGTAAATCAATAAAATATGTATGTATGGATACAAATCAGTAATTAATTAAACTTAATTAATTAATTAATTGAAAATATTATTGGTGATATTAGCGTATGCAATTTGGGTGATGAACTAGCTGGTGGGGGATTTCTAAAGTTTGTCCCAACTTCGAAACAAAACGTTGGTATTAAGATTTTTTTGACATTTTAAATAATTAAGTTCCTAAATGACATGAATTGTACATACATATCAGACATAAAAGTTATAAAACAGTAAAAAATTACTATAGGGGGTTCATCTTTTAGAAAAATCATGTCTTTAATTTTTCACCTAACAGAAATCCAAGGCGTCAGAATTCGTATTATTTTTTTTTATTATTCAATAGTTCATTTCTTTAAAGTATAATTTGTAGATAATTACCAAGCATAGAAGTTATATGTGAGTATGAAAATCAATCGAAAATTTGTCTTAAAAATAAAAAAAAAATAAACATGGATACAAAATACGAAGTACCTAAATATGTCATTAATAAATAATAAAACCTATAAAAAATTGAATTTAATATTAATAATAATATTTAAAGAAAAGAAGCAGATTTCAGTATTTATATCGTACATTTTGTTTAAAATACAGTACTCATACTTTAACAGAGCTTTCTAGATATACACACCAAGGCATCAAGCCTTAGATTCTGGAAGTGACGCATCTTCAAAAATTTTTAATTTAGCAACTTAGATGTTATCTCAAGGGTATTGACAATTTTCGATCATAATTTCAAACGTTTACTGAACATATAGCTCATTCTTTCTTTCTTTCATGGAATATTTTTCATCATTAAAAGGGTTTCATCATAAACAAAAATCATTTTAAATAAAAACATTATTGATTATCTATATTAAAAGGTTAAGATAGAATGTATCCACTAAACTACAGTCTGCAGATTTATGAAGTAGCGGGAAATACTTACAGAGTTTTATATTGGTTTGGAACAGGTTGTCTGTAGGGTTCTACCGATACCCAAAAATATCGATACCAGGCCTTTGCGATATATCGGAACAAAGTATCGATACCGAGAAAATATCGAAAGAAAAATATCGATATCACTTGGTATCGGAAGATTTTTAGTCGTTTAAAAGCACGGTTCGTCAAATGGCTACAAACATTCCATTGCCTGGAAAACGTCACACATTGGATAACCAATCAAATAGCGAAAGACCTTTTATTTTTTATTTTTTATTAGAATAATATGGTTCTCATTCGATATTCTCAAAGTATCGAAATATCTTTCCGATATTTCTCAGATGGCTGATATGTAAATTTTTTATTATATTATGAACCCCATCTGTACATATCAGGGAAAGTAATTAAAAAAAAAAAAAAACATATACATGCATAGGAAAGGACATGCTTTCGATACTAGAAGAATATGGTACTCATTCGATATTCTCAAAGTATCGAAATATCTTTCCGATATTTCACAGTTGACTGATATCTAAATTTTTATTATGTTATTAACGATGTCTATACATATCAGGGAAAGTAATTAAAGAGAAAAAATAATATACACGCATTGGAAAGGACATTCTTTCGATATTAGAAGAATATATACTCATTCGATATTCTCAGAGTATCGAAAGATCTTTCCGATATTTCAAAGATGGTTGATATCTAAATTTTTTATTATGTTATGAACCTTATCTGTATATATCAGGGAAAGTAATTAAAAGGAAAAAAAAAACATATACATGCATAGGAAAGGACATTCTTTCGATCCTAGAAGAATATGGTACTCATTCGATATTCTCAAAGTATCGAAAGATCTCCGATATTTCACAGATGGCTGATATATAAATTTTTTATTATGCTATGAACCCCATCTGTACATATCAGGGAAAGTAATTAAAAGAAAAAAACATATACATGCATAGGAAAGGACATGCTTTCGATACTAGAAGAATATGGTACTCATTCGATATTCTCAAAGTATCGAAAGAATTACCATTGCTATGCATATATATTATTTTTTTTCTTTTATTTAATTTCCCGGATATGTACAAATACTGTGAAGTATCGGAAAATATTTTTAGAATATCGAATGAGTACCCTGTTCTTGCAGTATCGAAAGAATTTCCATTGCTATGCATATATATTATTTTTTTCTTTTAACTTATTTCCCTGATGTGTACAGATATTGGTCATAACATAATAATTTAGATATTAGCCATCTGTGAAGTATCGGAAAATATTTTTAGAATATCGAAAGAGTACCTTGTTCTTCTAGTATCGAAAGAATTTCCATTGCTATGCATATATATTATTTTTTTCTTTTAACTTATTTCCCTGATGTGTACACATATTGTTCATAACATAATAAAAAATTTAGATATCAGCCATCTGTGAAGTATCGGAAAATATTAGTAGAATATCGAAAGAGTACCCTGTTCTTCTGGTATCAAAAGAATTTTTCTTTGCTATGCATATATATTATTTTTTTTCTATTAATTAATTTCCGTGATATGTACAGATAGGGTTCATAATAATAAAATAATAGGGTTCATATAGGGATAGGAAACATATCATTCTATTTTTTTGAGAATATGGAAAGAATGTGCCGTAGGATATATACATCTTTTTATTCAGGTTTCGTTTGGATGAGCATAAAAAAAAAAAAAGGGTCAGTAAACTGTTTCGATATTTAGTTTTCCTTACCGATATCGATAAAATAACGGAAGAAAAGTATCGATACCAAAATATCGGTATCGAAAGGAAAAGTATCGATACTGTACCCATATCGGTAATATCGGTAGAACCCTAGTTGTCTGCCACTTTGTGCGTAGTCAAGAGCAAAGGTGAACAATGGAAAGTATTTGAGGTTAAAAATGGTATAAGGCAGGGAGATATTAGTCAAAATTGCACTATTAGCAATTGTCCTAAGATCTGATTTGAAACTTGGAGGTACTCTCTTCAACAAAAGAAACTATTTCTTTAAATATTTTATTTGAAAAGAAAATATATGGTCAGGACCGGGCCACGAACCCGGGTCTCTCACCTCTCCGTGGTGACGCCTTAACCATCTCGGCCACCCTTGCTCGTTTGAAACTATTTCTATTTCTAAACCCTTGGACTCTGGATGAAGCGTTATTCCAGATATACCTTCTCAAATCTAATCAACTTCGTTGGTACTTCCAGTTCCGTCATTCTCTAAATCTCCCTTCGGTCTTTGGTGACATATGCGCCTTCATCCATAGACATCTTCATCCCTCAGACCATGGCCGAGCATGCTTTCCTCTATTTCTTCTATTCACATTTTTCGTAGTCTTCCTCACCTTTTCTTCTCTTCAGCTTTCCAATTTAAAATTAAATTCGCTACTCTTTCCTCCTTCATTCTTCTGAGGCGACTATACCATTCCAATATCTTTTTCTCTATATTTCGTAGGACGTTTTGTTGAGTTTGCATTCGATCTCTCATTTCGACATTAGTCCTTCTTTCTAGTCCGGATACACTGCCAGCTCTCCTCCAATAGCCCATCTTAGTAGCAAGCAGTTTTTTTCCAAATGCAGCGCTTATCAACCATGTCTCTATATATGGATCATCCATATAGCAATATGCTTTCGATTATTGACTTATATATGAGCTTGTTGGTATCTTTTGTAACATTATTGCTCCAAAGGACCCGGTTAAGCATGCCGATGCGTTAAGCATTTCAATTATCTATATTTTTTTGTCATAGATAATTCATAATGTGTGTATCTGATATAATATTTTTATTTCATTTTGATGCCCTGTCAACCAGGTTGAGAAATGTTTTATTAAGAAATAGATAGTTAAATGTTCAGTTTAAGTATGAAATTACGTAAACCAATGACTTCCTGTCCTTCTATATCGTTTAATAACAGCCCAGTGATTGCTGTAGGACAGATCCGGTACTTAGGCCTACATCTTGGCAAACGTTTAACTTGGAATCCTCATAATAAACTGAAACGATAAGAAACAGCTCGCCATTTACTAGACAAACGCTTTAAACTCCCAATTAATTACAAAAGACTCATATACATGACAATCATACGACCCATCTTGACTTAAGGAGTAGAACTTTGGGGCTCCACTAAGCCATCAAAATCCTCCGAGGCGTCTGAAAAGAAGATGGCATCGTGACCTTCTTAGCTGAATTTTATATTTGAGTACTACCAATGGATAGTGTCTCTACTTGTCTTTATCTATGCCACTATCTATCATTCTTGCCATTTACGATGAATTTATAATAAAAAATTGACAGAATTCACCTAGAGATAAATTTAAAAAATTGACTAATTATTAAGTTATTGTGGATTAAAAAAATGTCCTAGATCACGCTCAACTGCTAGAGTCTCACACCTTATTTTGGATACCCTCTTTATAGAGGCCGGGTGAGCCCCAGTAGGGTCTTAGATCCCGCAGAACCCATCTCCGGCGACTAAAAGATTAAATAAAACTCTGTCACTGAGCGGGATTTGAATCCAGGACATTCGGCTTCATGCCGCTCAGCTCCTAAGTTATTTTGAATAGTTCTTCACAATTAATTAATATCAGTTAAACTAGGCATCGAGTTAAACTAGGTCCTCTCAGTTTAGGATGAAATATCTGTGGATTCCTGGGATGGTTCTGGAGCGGATGAGGCATGGCCGAAGACAATGTATACATTCCTCCGCGGGCGAGTCCATCGACTCATTTGTCAACAGAGTTCCCGGGACGTCGGGCGACCACCCGTACCCAACCTCCGCTGTTCCTCCGATCAAACAAGTCCGGATGGCTTTTTTTCTCCGACCCGTTTGTGGCTAAGGTTGGAGGAAGGGATGTGAGCTTTAATATTCGGCCTCTTGGACTTTATTTATAGTGGCCGCTGTGATGTGTGCCCGAGGAGGCGCCAGCCCCCACCCTTTGTCCTAACTTCTTCTCCTTTTTAACTTTTTGTTCCTTCCTAACTGTGCCACGGCTATTTACATATCTTCTCTTCTAATAACCGCCTGTCCCTCCTTCGTCTCTATGTACGAGTCTCGGAACAAAACGAATGAAGACCGACTGTGACATTAATAACTGATCGAGATTATTAAAACAAGGGAAACAGAAGGAATTTCATCGTATTTAAATCTGTATCAAATTAATCAAACAAATTATTATTATTATTCGTTTATTTTACATTTGCACCAGCGCAGTTTCGCATCCAAGTGAATACTTTTGGTCTAGCGACTTTTGGTAGAGGGAAAAAAAAGGAAAAACAAATTCAGGAATAGAAGGAAAACTATTAGGTTTGAGTGGGGATAAAGTTTGTTATAAAAAAATTGATTTCGAATTCGGGCCAAATCAGTAATAAATGGAACATTGAGTTAATGTATGACTTTGTTCGAAACAGCGAAAGGAGCATTGAGGATTTTGGATAGTAAGTATTGGATTCGAGGGCTTAGTGGAGCCCCATATCCAGAAAATTTGCAAGAATATGAAGTTTTTGAAATGATCAATAGTCCTTGAGCATAGGTGTCTAGGCCAATGTCTTTTTAATTTTCCCCAAGCAATAGCTACTAGGAAAGAAAAAGAAAAAGTGGATTCCGATGATTTTGTGTCGATGAGTGAAACGTTGCGTATTTGCTGTGATTATAGGACTTTATAGTGGGAATATTAATGTGGCTATGTATGGTGTGATTAGAAATACACCAACAGTTTTTCTTCGAATTTTGGATTGTTTCGGATCTTCGGTGCGGCAACTCAGTGTTCTACCACTTAGCTAACTCCCTCCCAGTGTATCTATACATATCATAAAACAAAGTCCTCGCCCCGCGTTTGTTCGCGATAAACTTCATAACTACTGCACGGACTTTCATGCGTTTTCACCAATAGATACAGTGATTCACCAGAAAGGTTTAGGTATATATTTTTATTTTTTAAAGAGAAAAGATAGGCCCTCGACCGGGATCCCAGTCGAGGGCCTATCTTTTCTCTTTAAAAAATAAAAATATTTATAACTCATAAAAAATGACCAATAATTATAAAAAATTATAAATAATAATATGACGAAAGTCAATAAGATCCTAAATTAAAATTAATGTTCAAAGAACTTCGTTCTAGTGTATTCATCGCTAAAATGGCGGGAGTACACTGGAGCTTTAGGATCTAAAAGAGGGAAGGTTAGTCCCCGACTGGGAGGGACCTTGATAGCTCAATTGGCAGAGCGATGTCACGGTGAGACAAAGGTTCCGGGTTCATATCCCGGTCGAGGGCCTATCTTTTCTCTTTAAAAAATAAAAATATTTATAACTCATAAAAAATGACCAATAATTATAAAAAAGTTTAGGTATATAATTTGTCGAGGTTTTGTGTAAATGGGTTATAATATGGGTTTCACCGAAGACGCTGCCTAATTCCGTGCAATTATATTATATTGCAATTATTAGCCAGCAAGATAATAAATTCGTATGTAAAGAATTATTTGGTTTTGTTTTTATTTTTATAATTTCTATATAATTAAGTACATTAGCTGAGATGGGAAGAAAGAAAATCAACACTCCCAAAGAAGCCTAACCAATGATATTCGCGTGGCCGGTACGTGATAAAAAAAAAACAGACAAATTATGTAGGGATAATATGCCTTATTACCCGAGCAAAGCTGGGCTAGGTCTAGTAAATAATAAATAAAAATAAATTGCCCTTTTTTACTTGTGTTGGGGAGCGGAGTGGCTCAGTGGTAGAGCACTGAGTTGCCATGCCGGAAATCCTGGTTCAAATCCCGCTAAAGGCAGTTATTTTTATTTAGTCTGTTTGCAGCGGGAGATGGACCATATGGGATCCAGGACCCTCCTGGGGCCCACCCAGCCTCTATAAAATATTATAAAAATAGGGTACCCAAAATAAGGGGGAAAAATCTGGCGGTTGAGCTTGACCTATGACAAGTCACCTCCCTGCAGAACTGTTGTCCATGAAACAGTACAGTCTCTACAATGTACTGAACCCCAGACCCTTCATGGGTTGTAGTGGTACAGTTTTTTTTTTTTTTACTTGTGTTAGAAATGATTAACTAATGACTCTTGCTAACTAAATAATTTTAAACGATGCCTTTCTATATGATGGAAGCGAGGTAGTTCAGTGTGTAGAGTGCTTAGTTGCTGTGCTAAAGGTTCCTGGTTCAAATTCTGCCATGGAAAATGAATTATTTAATCTGTTGGCTGCCATGGGTGGTCCATGTGGATTTTAAAGACCTTCCTGAAGTACTTACAAGAGAAATGGCACTAAATAAATAATTTAAAATTACTTGTTAATCAAAAAAAGCAAAAGTTTTATTAAAACACGCCGATATTTTGTCCTCTTTGAAAACCTTTGTACAGGCTCTCTTAAGAGTATGAGAAATAATATAGATGACCATAAGAAAGATAAATACTTAAGAAAAAGTATATCTATAAAAAAGTCGCATAGGGTAATTGAAGGTGACAAACATCTTTATATTTATATGTGATTATGGGATCTACAGACCCTCACCACTGTTGTCCCAGAAACAGTGTTGCCTTTACCATGTTCTGTACCCAACATCCCTTGTAGTAGTACAGGATTTTCCCTTTTTATTTCTATACGCAATTAGTGATTAGTTTAAAATTCAAAATAGCGACATCTCTTCAATCCCATATCTCATACCTTCAAGAATGGTGTCAAAATTGGAGAATTAAAATAAATCCTAACAAATCCCATCAAATTACCTTCACCCTTCGTCGTAAACCTACAAACTCCTGCCCTACTGTATCCTTTAATAATATTCCACTGAACCCTGTCGAGCAGATACATTACCTAGGACTCCATCTGGACAAACGTCTCACTTGGAATCCTCATACAAGACTGAAAAGACAAGAAACCGCTCGTCCTTTTCGCCTACTTCAACATTTACTGGAAAAACGCTCTAAGCTCCCAATTAATTACAAAAGACTCATTTGCATGGCAGTTATCAGGCCTATTTGGACATACGGAGTTGAGCTATGGGGCTCTACTAAACCATCCAATTCATCTCGCATCCAATCTTTGCAATCCAAAATCCTTCGTAAAATCCTCAATGCACCTTATAATATCACAAACAAACTCATCCATCAAGATCTTAATATCCCATATGTTACTGATTTGGCCCAAACTAGATACCTAACCTTCCATGACAAGCTCCATAAACACTTGAATCCGCTAGTCTCTCAACTTGCTTCCCATAATATTCCTGATAACCCTCCGAGGCGTCTCAAAAGAAGATGACCTCGAGACCATCTACTATAGAACTTTATTGGAGTGCTACGATGGCTAGTTTCTCCACAAGTGTTTTTCATGTCACATTGTACATATTAGCAGATTTACTTATTGTGATATTATTATAGTTGTAAATTTCAATAAATTAAATTTAAAAAAAAATAGCGACAAATGTTGACAGAGTTCCACACGCATTTTAAATTGTTTTGTTTAAGTCTAGAATGAAAAAATAAATAAATGAAAGGATGCGTATAAAATTGCGCTGGCTGTCGTGGAGCCCGGGGCTAGGAATTAGTTGAGAAGTTGATGGGCCAACGCTCAACCCTGTAAAACACCCATCTTTATTAGAGCCAGTGTGCTCAGCAAATGGAATCTTAACGACCTTTCTTGGCTCTAGCTTGTTACCACCAGCCAGGTTAAAATTTAGCTTGATCAAGATGAATCACTTCAGGAAATATATCGCTAAGTTAAGTTGTTGAAGAAGAAATCTTATCAAACTGCATTAAATAATCATTATAATATTTGTGATCAAATAGAAAAAAAAATTGAAAACATAAAAAGGTCTTTGGAAAAAAACAGAACATTAAATTACGTTATTAACTTTGTATTACTTCTTTTTTAATTTTTTAAAATATTTTTAATAACTTAAAATTCATTTCGATTATTATAGTTTCGCATATTTTATTATTAATTTAACTGTTTTGATTTTAATCACCCTTGATAATTATTGGTCGTCCATATAAATTATATTGAGTAGAAAATGTCTGAAGTAGAGGTCAAAATAAATTATTAAATCTCAAAAGAATTTATTTATTATAAAAGCCAAGGTTTCAGCCCAATTTGAAAATCTTCAGGGCTTAGTGAAGAAGTTCATGAGTGGGAGAGAGTTATAAAGAAAAATTTAGTAAGAAATACTATATACTTTAGTATTTTATTGAAAGTCTCGGAGTGTGGATGTCTCGTATTGATAAGTCTGGGCTGTTGATGTGAGATGCATTAGATCTTCCATGATGTGAACTATTTTTGATGTATATCCTGATTATGTCGAGACGTTAACAGGATATTTATGTTCTGGTATTTGAGGATTATAAAACAGGTACTTCATACCTTCCAATTAAATCACAACACGATTAAAATTATCAAAAATTAAATTTAAAAAATTTATTAATTGTTACTTTGATGGTGGTTATTTTTAAATATTTTTGTTTTGAAGAGAAAACATTTGTCCTGCTTGGGACTGATGTGTGGGTTTGTTTTTTCGAGCTTTTCAATCTTAGTCTAATATCATTAGAATATTTTTTTCCTCATCTTTATTAGCAAATGAATTATTATGTCCGTACATTTAAACTTGACTCAATAAATATGAGAAATATGTATAAAAAAATGACATTTGAGTATTCTGTAATAATAATTATTTATTAGAATGGAATCGGAATACTAAAAAAAAAACACATTAATTACTTGAAAACACTATTTACTTTACACTATTGAGTTGACAAGTGTTAGTTTGACAAGTCAACACTCCTGCTATGTATCCCTGAAGACGGTCTACCCCCGTAGGCCGAAACGTTGGCACAATTAAAAAATTAGTTCGCTTATTTTTGTGTTATCATTGAACGCACAACCCTGACCAATTCAATCCATCACTATTTACTTTAGTATTGTATTGTTAGGTTTTGGTGTGAGGTTGTCTCTGATTTATAAGTCTGTTTGGACTATTGGTGTGAGATGTACTGCATCTTCATTGATGTGATTTTTTCTTTGGTTTATGTCCTGATTATGTCTGAATTGGCGAAACTTTTACTGGTTTGTGATTTTTCAATAATTTAGAGAATTTAGCCTTTGTCTTTTTGAAGTTTTTCATTCTCATTCTGAGTATTTCGTAGCAATATATTTTTCCTATTTCTTTCATATTAAATAATCAAGTATGATGCTCGTCCATTTAAACTAAAAATAATTGGATTTAAGTGAAAAGGTGAAATTCTATAAGGAAAATAGTGGCTGGTGTTCATTAAGAAACTTACAGGAATTTGAGGTAATTACACAACAAATAAAAAATAAAATTAAAAAAAGACATAACATAATTGTTAGAATGAAGTTGGAAAACTAAAAACAAACCATGTGCCTTATTGAAAATAATTGTTTTAGTATTTTATTGAACGTCTTGGAGTGAGTTTGTCTCTGATTTATAAGTCTGTTGATGTGTGATGTTCTGCTTTTGATGTAAATTATTTTTGGTGTATGTCCTGATAATGTCTGCATTGAAGAACGTTAACTAGTCAGTTATTTACTGGTTAGTAAATAGTATGAAGTATTTTAGAGACTTGTTTTTTTTAATCTCATTCTAATTATATTATAACAATAATATTTTGTATGGTTAGATTGCTTTATTTTTTATGAACGAATGAAGTATTGTATTCGTAAATTTAAACTTACAGAATAATGATTTAGGCGAAGAAGCGAAATTTCAAAAGAGCAGTTGTGGCAATGTACGTGGTGGTGTTAAATGTCGGACAGAATGTTGGAAGATGCCGCTAAGCCTAGATTGGTTCGATACCCTGCCTCCCCTAGAAATGCAATTACACCCGAGCGGGGAACATGCCATCCCGGAATTTGCTAAATATGGTGTCTTATTTATTATTTGGCATTAGTTAAATCGTCGAGCGCTCTGAGGACAGGCATTAGATCTATTCCAAGCCGGGGATAAATTTATGGGAATCGTTAGGAAAAGGAGGGGTTCCTAAACGCGGGTCTCACACGGAAGCCGGAGTTCTCTCCCAAACTTCCTATAATAGAATTAACCGCTCGTACCTTCCACCGCCTCAGACGGGGCCCCGGCAAGCTCACAAATAATGCACTAATGGCAACTCCACGGCGGAAGGGGTGAGTAGAGCCACGTCTCTTGGACCTGGCCGTCACTTCATCGACAATTATCGACGTACAACTAACTTCTTGTCACAGGCAGTTAATGATTAATCCATAAAGTGCTATGGACGCATACATGTGTCCTGCGAAAGCAGTCATTACGGACTATGATCGCATAAATGCGTCTGTTGAAAGTCACCAACAGGGAATATGAACGCATATACTCATTTTTAAATTTTTCATGTAATAATTACTTAAAATTATGATTAAAACTTAACGTATTACTTTAAGTGAGGTAGAAATACTCGTATAAAGTATAACTTTAGCGACAACGTTAAAGACAGATTATGAAACAATCAGGTTTATGAAAAAAATATATTAAAGAGTTCAAATTAGCTAAAATGTCCTGATATTTTGGATACATTTTATGGTAAGTATTATTGATATATCAGTCGTAATCACCCGAGACCCTAAATACCTGTGAAGGCATTCCTGATTATTTTCATTATTTTGATGTGTAGCAATATAAATTTTACTCATTTTTATAGATGATGGTTGCTTGAAACTAACGTTCTGTTATTATACAATCTGGTCCAATTTAAATACTATAATAATTAGTATAATTTGTATGAACATTTATTACTATAGTTTGTAATAATATGAACGCATAATTTTAGCACATAATAACAGATTATGAAACAATCGGGTTCATAGAAAATAAATGATTACATGAGTAAGTTATATATTATATAGTAAAAATATAAAACATTTACCACTTCAACCCAAGAAAGGTCTTGGGTTCACTACATGTTAGTGACTACTAATTTTAGGACTATGGTTGTGCAGGGATTTGTTCTAGATCACGCTCAATTGTTAGCTTTATCCCCCAATTAAGGGTGCCTACTTAATAGAGGCTCAGTGAGCCCCAGGAGGATCAGTTGATCCAATAGAGACCATCCGTAGCATTTAACAGTTTAAATCATTTATCTGTCACAGCCGGATTTGAACCATTAGTATAGCAACTGAGCACCCAACACATTGATGTTTCTTAAAATCATAGAAGACTTAAAGGTATTCCTTCATGCCTTTATATTATTTATCTTTAATAATATAAATTCATGATCTTGTACCTATAGTTGAATTACCTGGTACTTCAACTTAGGCCAAAAGGACGGTTCATGATATAAAAGTACATGTATAATATGTGTTTGCTGTCTTCACTTTGCTGTCTGCACCCACAACCATTTTCTCCTTAGTAGATTACTTCGTCACGATCCAAATTCAAGAATATATTAATGCTATCAGTAAGTTCTCATTACTGGGTGAACTGGTATTATATACTATGTTTTATGTGATTAATTATTTCTAACCAGGGAAAAACTAATAATAATAAACAGCTAAATATTTACTGCGAAGTGTTCATAATAATATACTTTAAGAAATTATTAGAACGTACCATATTGACCAAGGAATTCCACAAATCCTGAGAAAATCTGAAAGTTACCACCGTTACAATTCTGTATAAGGCGATTAGTTCAAGGGTAATCAGCGTTGGATTCTGGAACCATAAATGGATCTGGAATGTAATTTGGAAATTTCCATAATTTACACTCCAGAACTTTGGACATCATCTTTAATCATCTATAAAGGGGAGTGGGTTGAAAGTAAATGACTTATTATTTTATTTTCAATCTCAAAGGTTCTATCCTGAGCACAATTCAAAACAAAAAGGGTTGCAATATTTTTCATCGGACTAAAAAATATTATAAAATAGACGAGTATATATACAGACGAGGGTTATCAGGAATAGGATGGGAAGCAAGTTGAGAGGCTAGCGGATTCAAGTGTGTATGGAGCTTGTCATGGAAGAATAGGTATCTAGTTGGGGCCGAATCAGCAACATATGGGATATTAAGATCATGATGGATGAGTTTGTTTGTGACATAATAAGGAGCATTGAGGATTTTACGAAGGATTTTGGATTGTTAGGATTGGATAGGAGATGAACTGGATGGTTTAGTAGAGCCCCAAAGATCAACTCCGTATGTCCAAACAGGTCTGATAACTGTCATGTAAATGAGTCTTTTGTAATTAATTGGGAGCTTAGAGCGTTTGTCCAGTAAATGTTGAAGTAGGCGGAAACATCGAGCAGTTTCTTGTCTTTTCAGTCTTGTATGAGGATTCCAAGTGAGACGTTTGTCCAGATGGAGTCCTAGGTAACGTATCTGTTCGACAGGGATCAGTGGAATATTATTAAAGGATACAGTAGGGTAGGAATTCGTAGGTTCACGATGAAGGGTGAAAGTAATTTGATGGGAATTGTTAGGATTAATTTTAATTCTCCAATTTTGACACCATTCTTGCAGGCTTAAGATATGGGATTGAAGATATTGAGATGCAACAAATGGATCCTTATTTACTGATAACTCAAATGTGTCATCAGCGTACGTAGTGAGAACAGTGCTTGGATGGGTTGGGATGTCAGCTGTATATATCTTGTATAGGATGGGACCCAGGATCCCAGCTTGAGGAACACCAACTGGGTAAAGAGGGAAGACTAGGAAAAAGTATGGTTTACTTTAAATGTTCTATTAAAAATATATAGTTCTGAAACAAGTGATCATGGGTAACTGGCCTGAGATTTTCCACTTAATGTGATCGTATTTGTTTTTATTATACTTATATATTTATACGTAACAGGGATAAAACACATGAAACAATGATCGGTACAGTTTGAAGGTGGGGAAGGGGTTCGGCCGATACCCCACTTAACTGCGAGATTTTTTCGTTCATTAAGGCTATCCACTTTATAGAAGCTGGATGAGCTCTTTGAGAGTATCTAGACTGTACGTTATTGTCGAATTACATGCAATAACTTAACAAATAAATTATATACTTTTTTTTTGTACACTAGTAGAGAGCGATGATTCTACCATAGTAGTTCTGGAGATTTGTCCAGGAACGGTCCAGTCCGGAGGAAGAATTATAGGTCTTCGTGCGCCTGAAATTCGATCAGCTAGAGTCTTAAGTTGTGGCTGTCCTTGAACCCGAATGTGCATTGTAGGAATTAAACTGTCGATGTGCATAGCCTGCCACTGCACTTTGAAAACTTTGGTTCGCAACAATGTTAGCTTAGGAACCTTCTCCATGCTCCTCTCTGTGATACCGGAAGCTATATATGTCTTCCAGATTACTCCATCGCGGGGCTAATGATCTTCATGGTCCATAGTGCCAATAGAATACAATATGATAATCTAATGATCCAAGAATAGTGGATAGTTTCCATTGTTCCAATTGTTCATCCGCCAATCAATGGAACAAAAGGCATTTAGAGTAAAATATCATCACCTATCGGCCTAGAAGATATAAACCAATAAATGGTGACCCCATTTGTTGAGAGAAAAATCCTTCTAACTCTTGAGAATTTGCCTAACCGGAAATTTATGTTAATATAATCCATTACCCGTATTATGGACGCTAGGTACATCCATTATTCATGAACTGGTCCGCATTTGGTACGACGAAAGGAAACGATTTGAGATCAATGAATAAATGGAGCATAAGAGCAGGACTTCATAGGCAAAGGGAGGAAGGAAATAATCTACTTCATATTTAGGTGCCCATTTGACAGGGTATAACTTATCTTTTGTAAAAAAAAATTGAAAAATTTTAAATAAGATAATTTAGGTATAGAGCTGGGTTTTAAAATACAATTGCAAATTAAGTTGCTAAATCTATAGCGAAAGTGGTGGAATGATTTCAGCAAAATATTCCTATAATATCTCAGGTTTATTTTGATTAGATACTTTCTTACGATCCATTCGCTATTTAAAATGACACTGAGATAAAAAAAAAAGAAGTTATAAAGTCAAAACTATTTTTGAATATATTAGGTACACATTTGGCGCACTATATCTTCAGCCCCGGTGAATCAGTGTTTTGTCCAGAACTAGTTAACTGTATTGAGAGTAGCAGAATGATGTCGTACTTGTAGTTTTTGGCTTAAATTGGAGTTGGAATATAAGTATAACTCCTTTTTTAGCCAATGCCTGACTTTGCCCCTTAATCACATCGAAAATAACGCGATTCTGCATCTCTAAACACAAAAAAATTAAAAAAAAAAAATTTTGGAGAAAATCTGACCTAACCACTTATTCACCGGGACCTTTCTGAAGTCTCACTTTTTTTTATATTAAAAAAGGAAATAATACATTGGCTGTACAAATGCATTCACTATGTACACAGTAAACTATAAATTAAATATAATGAGAACATAAATAAATAAATAAAAATAAGTAAAATAATATATAAAAGCAATATATTATCTTATTATATATATATGTTAAATTATAAATAACAAGTAAATTAAATCATATTGCATCATAATACCACTAGAAGTATGCTATTGGGATAACAAAAAATACAGATTAAAAATTTACATTAAAAAATTACTCATTAAAAAAATAATAAATTCAAAACAGCGTATAATACTGCCGGCAGGATCTCCAAACCAAGCTTTGTCCCACAAGTGGAACGTAAGGACCACAAGACGTTCCAGCACCTCTCTCCCTCTCCCAACTGAAGGAACTGAATGCTACCAGAGATGGGTTAAGCATCCAAGACCCCCAAGCACCAGGATATGCCCATTGCCAGAATTCTAATAATATAATTACTGAATGTCCTGAGGTTGCTGAATGTTCTACCTGAAAGGAGGTTAATAGGGATAGACAGAGTTTGATAGAGGAAGCGAATAGGATGATAAGTACAGTGTTGGTGAAAGTTTGAAAATTTAGGTAGATTGGCCTTACTCTATAATAAAGAATACCAGGCTATTGATCGAAGGAGTTTAGACTGAAAGGATTGGAAACTTTTAATGTTTTCAAAAGCAGTCTCCCACAGTTCAAGCATTTAAAGATAAAATAACGAAGTGTCTGAAAAGGAGATAGTATACGGTTAAAACGGACTAGGGTTTTTTTTTTTATCCGAGGGTGAAAGTTATATGATTACGTTTCGATTCATTGACCTTAATGCGCAAGTTACACCATTGTAAAATCAAGGAGAACTAGCTTGGTAGGTTAAATGTAATTCATCTAAATGGGATGATAGAATGGCATTATTATCCGCAAATGTTGCAAGAGATGTATCAGTGAAACAGGATTGTCAGCAGTGTTAGATGGTAAATGAATGTGTTGGATAGATATTTGGCAATTTCTTATTCTCCATTCCTTCCAGGAACCCCCGCCATACAGGAGAGGGTGAGAAATAGAACAATTTCCAAGGATTTTATTACTTCCAGAGAGATAATTATCACAAGCCGATAGTAAGGTAAGTTAAGAATTGTCAGATTGCCAGTTTCTTTTTAAATTTTATCTAATTTGGAACAATAATCGTGCAATCTTCTATCCACAGAATGCCCGATTCTTAGCCTAAAACGTCCAGAGTATCGTTTGGATGGAGAAAGTCCAGGAGATCATTTGGCAAAGGATTACAAAAGTGCAAAAAAAAAACTTTTTCATAAATGTTTTTGATTTAGTTAACTGATCTTTATGTAGTTTTTTGCGCTGATTTAAAAAATTACATTGTTTTTTCTATCACGTAAGGCTTGCCTACAAAATCAAGTTGAAGTTTTTGGTAAAAGTACAAACAACGAAAAATTTTAGATTTATTTTATTATTTTAACATGAAGTAAAAGCAAATAAACAACGATAACTAGCTAAAATGAGCATAAAAGTGATGCACATGTGTTGTAAAGTTATTATAAGTCTTTGTAAAAACGTTTTCTTTTGCGATCAAAGCTTTTTTCGGTACTTTTTCGGCTATGTTGCTGTGAATTTTCCCTTTTTAACATCCAACAGTAGTCTGTCATCATGTTGGCATTCCATCGACCTTGTTATCTGTGCTCCATTTCTTTTATATCTTGATGGAAACGTTCCCGTTTTTTTTCTGGAAATTAGTCCAGATGTGAGTGAAGGAAATGAACTTTGACACTCATGCTGCAGCCCAACATTTTGTAGTTTTGTAACAATTCAGCAACCAAATTTTTGTAGTTTTTTTTTTTTTTGTTTCCAAGAAGGCCTGTTACTAAAGCCTGTTAGTTTAAATGAATTCCAGGCATTTGTTCTTCTATTTCCATTTTAGTGACAAAGCTTTCATCTTTTAAAAGTTTTCTATCAGGCCCAACAACGACTCCCTCTTTCACCTTAGCGTCGGATATACCAGGAAACTGTTCACAAAGATACTTGAAACAATCTCCTTGGTTGATGTTACAAACTGTTTCATTAGCTCCAATTTGATATGAAGTGGTGGAAGTAAGAGATCCTTTTTTAGGATCCACTAAACTTTGTCTTTCAACATTTTTAACTCCAGGATAAGAGCGCCTTGGTTGGCCACGTCTGCTTGACATTTTGTTATTTCCTGTCAAAGCTATCCCATTTACAGAGGAAACATAGAAACTCTGAGTAACCACTTTGTTGACCTAGTAACATGAAAACTTTCAAATGCCCACAAATGGTCCTTTAATGGTCAGAGTAGCCGAGCTTATTAAGAACAAACTCAAGATTTTCGTAACATTCTTTCAAATGAACAGAGTGTCCAACAGGCACAGAAGCATATCGGTTACCGTTGTGAAGAAGTACAGCTTTCAAACTCTTTTTAGATGAAACGATGAAAAGTCTCTATTCCTCTGGTTCATACGTGATTTTGAACATTTCCATGATTCCAGGTACATTGTTGCAGAAAACTAGATCACCCTCTTGTGTAAAAAAGGGACGAATTCCTTTTCTCTAAATCGGTACCATAAAAATGAAACACCGGAGGCTAACTTATGCCTTTCTTTATGTCTAGACCCTAAAACTTCCCCTGAAATTGGTGACTTATCTGGGGGTGATGGAATTTTTTCACTATTTTTTCCATAATCAGCACAAAAAATACTGTTGAACCCACCAGTTAAATATGCTACAATTTTTTCATCGCAGACCTGTGTTATTCGTGGCGAGTTTGGAGTCTGGACTGCTCGTTAGCTAAAGTTGATGTAGAAATTTACACTGCTAAAATTTCGAAAGGATTTTAAGATTAATGTTAGGTCAATTGTGTCTTTATATTTTGTCGGTAGATGTCCAAAGTTACTGGCTCCTTGGTGCAAGAGGTTGGAAGTGATTTGAAAAGGTTCATATTGAAAGTATTGGGGATAGTGGGTTGAGGTTTGATGAGAATTCATTGCGTCGAGAAACGAATTATTTTAATGGCCTTAGACCTTCAAGAATGAGGAATTAGGGTGGTATTTAGGCAGTAAGGCAACATATAGTAATCTGAACATAAAAACGTAGATTGGCTATAAAAATGAGCACATGTTTATTAATTATTGAATATTTTCATAATTTCATAGTAGTATATATATAAACTTTAGTGGATAGCAAAGTAACACAATACACCCAGATGAGATCCTTGCGCTTCTTTCCCAGCCATGTCGCTGGATATGACCAGAATAACAGTACAAGGGCCACAAAACTTCATAATGAAAAAATGCGTTATTTATCCTGCAAATATTATTGAACACAAAAACTAATTGAACAGGTGTTTATCATTATAAAAAAATACGAGTATGTTCTGGTTTATATCGAAAGTTTAACTTAACTTAATGCCTATTTGGCCCGAACCCGGTATCTATCCCTTCATAACAAAATTCAAATCCTCTAGTTTCAAACCTAGCTTCCTCTTCAATTACCGATAATCCTCCGAGGCGTCTGAATAGAAGATGGCCACGTGACCTTCTTAGTTGAACTTGTGATTTGAGTACTACCCGTGAGTATTTTCTCTACTTGTCATTATTTCATGTCGTTATGTATCACCTATTTACTTGTATTATTGCAATACAGTTGTAAATATCAATAAATATTTTTTTTTTTAAACTTACTGTCTATAATATATAATTAAGCATTTCAATTATATTGAAAACATTTATTACTGAATATATTTTTTTATAATTATTGGTCATTTTTTTGAGTTTTAAATATTTTTATTTTTTAAAGAGAAATGATAGGCCCTCGGCCGAGATTTGAACCCGGAACCTTTAAATATTTTTATTTTTTAAAGAGAAAAGATAGGCCCTCGGCCGGGATTTGAACCCGGAGCCAGAGCGATGTCACGGTGAGACAAAGGTTCCGGGTTCAAATCCCGGCCGAGGGCCTATCTTTTATATTTAAAAAATAAATTTATTACTGAACTTTGAAATTGTTGTTTTTTTTTTTCAGTTTCGACCTCCTTTTTCGTTAATCAATATTCGGTTTTTCTTGAGGATGTATATCTCAACTCTCTAGGTTGACACTTCTGATTATTTCTATACGGACAAGGAGTGTACCAATAAGATATGTGAAAATATGAAGGTATGAAGGTCAGGAGGTCGAAGGGAGTGGATATTGTGCACATAGGAAGGTTGTTGATTAATTGGTAAGGGAATGTGCCTAGGAAACCTTGTCTACGGAAGGAGGGGAAGAGCAACCCTAACCAAGGATAATGGTCCGAAACGTGGGGATGGGATGAGTTCCCATTAACAAATCACAAAACTATAAGTCCCTTTTGTCTGTTCCTACATATGTCGAGGGGCAGCCGTAGTTAAATGGGTGGAAGACGAGGATGTTTGCATTAGAGAAAATAAAAATATACAATTATAGAAGCGATGAAATATTTTTTTCTGTGAAAATTGATCTTTGGGAGCTATTTATACGAGTAGTATATTGTTACGGGCTACTGGGTATTAAAATGAATTAAACAATTCCTTAATTAAAGATACTAATATTTATTAACAAAACTGATAAGAAGGATACAATTAAACTATTAACAATTAAATTATTAAACTAATATAAATTTATAATGACAATATTCTAAATATTATAATATAGGCCTAACTCCTATTTAATTATTACAATAATATAAGATATTACTAATTCTAGATAGCTTAACTAGTTACAATAGTTTCTATGAATATTATAAAATTACACTACAATTTATAACTAATAATTAACACTTACAGTTCACTAGTCCACCGACCGTAAGATTCTTCAAGTATCACAAACTGACACACAGTAACAAACAGAAACCGTTTATTACACTCACGAGACTGTTACAGTTCACTGATACACTTATTACACGGACCGGTTCAACACTGACTAGTTTATCACACTGACACTCACTTATCACAGATCTTGCGTGGTCTACTCTCAGGCTAAGACTGACTGACTCGAGGTGAGGGAAGTCTTTTTATAGGCAAGGCCGAACATTCTAGAACACGAAGGGGCCAGAAAATTCTGGAATCTTCTTAATCCTTTGCCGACAAAAGGAGACGATCTAGAACAGTCCAAATCCTATTTTAACTTCTCCCGCCGACGGATTTAAGCCGCTAATCCTCTTGCTTCCGTCTTCCTGCCGGCGCCCGTAACAATATGTTATAAACATGTACCACTACAACTGGTACCGAGCTGAAGGGGCTTGGGTTCAGTACATGTTAGAGACAGTTCTGTACACACAGTTTATGCAGGCATGGGAATTGTACTTGATTGTTGCATCACACTCAACCACCAGATCCCCCAATTAAAGATACCCAGTTTATAGAGACTTGGTCAGCCGTAGGAGGATCTGAATATCCCACATGGTCCATATCTGGTTGTTATAATATTAAATAGATTTGAACCCAGGACCTACCACACAGCAACTTAGCGTTCTACCAATGAGCTAACCACTCCCTATATTACATAAATAGTAGTCCCAATATGCAGAAACGGAAATAGTAATTAAAAAAAAAAAAAAGGGTTTGGTTAATGATATCGTCTAAATTTTAAATAAGTAGAAAGTGGTGATTTTCGATATAGGCTAAGAAAGTTTGCATTGTACCTGAGAAGATGTTTATAACCAATGACAGCGTATACTACACAATGGAAGATAATACTACTGTCTCAATGCCCCAAAAACATTGGAAAACATTGTTTTAAGCTCCCAACAACAACATAAAAAAATCCAAACAGTTGATCCACCATTGCATTTTTACACCAAGACAAATTTTACTCTATTTTTAGTTGATATAACTGTTGTACAGTGCCCAAAGATAATTTCTATGAACGTTAATATTTTATAAAATCTGATTTCCATACCGTTACATCATGAATTGTATCTCACTGGAAATTTATTTAAAAGTTATTTGCACTGGAGAGGTACTAAAGAAAGTTTCACTACCACATCTCAACCATCGCCATTGCAGTATTGATGACAGAAATGAAGAACTGAAAACGGAATTGTCTTGAATGATAAACGAAGGGAATGTAAAGAAACCTCTGCCGGCAGGCGGCCTTGGTGGCTCAAATGGTAAGGCACTGTCACGGAAAGACAGAGGATCCGGGTTCGAATCCCGGCCTAAAAAATAAAAATATTTAAAATTAAAAAAATTGACCTATAATTTAAAAAAATTGTAAAGAAAAAAAGGTTGAGATATAAAATAATTGGTGAAACTAAATTAAAATCTAAGAGCGGGGGTAGCTCAGTGTTAGAGTGCTGAAGGTTATGGGTTCGAAACCGGCTGTGGCAGATAAATTATTTAATCTGTCAACTGCCACGGATGGACCCTGTAGGATCTATAGACACTCCTAGGATTCAACCATTCTCTTTCATAAACAGAACCCGAGACCATTCAAGGGTTGTAGTGGTACAGGATTTTTTCTTCTAGATTTCAAACAGATGGTAATGTCCCTTTGACTTCCAATTATTCGGGTTTCGTAAATTCCTTCTTCTTCTTCCTTGCTTGGTTTGGGAGGGCGCATTAGCCCTGTTCTGAAGTCCTCCTACTAGCTTATCGAAAGTTTGATTAAAATTCTTTCAATATGAGCAGTTGTTGCGTTTTTCTTCACCGCCTCTTCTCTGAAACAGTTGATGCTCCAACTCGGCGCCGGGCGATGTCTGGGAATGTTTGGGATGCTCGGGTAAAGGCATGGACCAAAATGTATCCGCCTGGAATGTTGAAGGGAAGACACTACACTTAGATGCCAATTACATTTTGCGATCTATAGGTTCAATAAGAGATATGGAATATAATTACGAATATACTGTTAATTTTAAATAATTCGGATATTTAAAATATTAGGCTTAAATTCCTACACAGAAAACTAACGTTGCAGGGATGAACGCAATTTAATGACCTATATACATGCATGTTTACACTACAGTGTTTATTATATATGTTATAAATGACAGATATGAATAATTTGAAGTTATACTCTATTTAAAACACAAAAAAACTTTTAAATACGTTGAGGAATCACTTCTACCATATGACCACAGCTAGATACCTATCCAAAGTCACCTATCATACATTGCTCCAACTATACATACTGTAACAATATCAATCATCGATCATGATTTTATTGTCTCATTTCAATTTAAATTATCAATTATTACAGCAAATTTTATTTTACAATTTTCTTTTATTGTTAAATTATGATTTTTTTTTCAAAGTTGTATCGATTTTTTACGCTAGCGGCTAAAATTTGAAACCTGAATAAAATATAAAATATCATAGTTGATTAATAAAAAAAAATGGTAAAAAACAAAACAAAAACTTTTTATACTAATTGATAATTTTAATTAAAATGAGGCTACAAAATCATAATCCATGTTTGATAAAATACCACTGTATTATTTATTATATCAATCATCGACTATGATTTTATTTAATAATTTTCTTTTATTGTTTAATTATAAATTTATTTGTTGTAATTTCAATATTTTAGCCACTGACCAGTGGTGCGCACGATACTGGTAAGGTGTCCGAAATATCTCATGATTTTTTAATTCAATGGTTATTATTAATAATACTAATTATAAATTATTTATTTATTCTGGGACAAGTCCCTTTAGAATTATAACAAAACTAAAATATAATATTAGCTAAAATGTCTTAGGGTAAAATACAATTAAAAATTAATTAATAAACTTGATGAAAATAATTTTTTTAAATATTTTAAAATATTTTATTTGAAAAGAAAAGATATGACCAGGACCGGGACTCGAACCCGAGTCTCCCACGTATCCTTCGTGGTACATAGCCACCTCAGCCATCCTGGTTCGCTTCTCGGTCAGACATATCCTTTCTTTTCACTGATCCTATATCTCCGTGTTCTCGCGATTTGCGATGTATACACGAGGAGAATTTTAATTAGACATTGCTTTTATTTTTGGATCTTGTTGACTTATGTCATTATATATTATTATAATTTATTTCTTTTACTTTATTGTTAGATGTTATAATTTTTTTAATATTTTTAAATATTTTTTTTTAAAAGAAAAAATATGACCAGGACCGGGACTCGAATCCGGGTATATAAAAGAAATAATAATAATAATAAGAAGAAGAAAAAGAAGAAGATACAATAATAAAATAAAAGAAATAAATGAAAATAAATTTTATGTAACGGTAATGCTTTAGAAGCGGTGCGGGAGTATGCGCGCCGATTTCCAAATAGAAGAGTGCCTAATCAACGTGTCTTTTTGTTAACTTTTAATAGACTACGAGAGACTGGATCATTCTTAATACGCAATGAAGGCGACCTATTCCAGGCAGCAGTAAGAGCAGATTATCGGAGAAGAAATTGTGTCCAGCGCCACTTCGATAATAATCCTGAGACTAGCATCCAAAGAGCATCTGCTGCATGAGCAATATCGCGGCAAGCAATATGGCGAACTTTTAAAGGTGATAATCGGTACCCATACCATCTTCAAAAAGTTCAGAATTTATTACCTCAAGATTATGTCAAGAGATTGAATTTTAGTAACTGGTTTCTTGAAAAAATTCGCGATGATAATTTATTTCCATTAAAAATTATATGGACCGATGAAGCTACCTTTACAAGGGGAGGAATTGTCAATCACAGAAATTATCATGTATGGGCTCTTGAAAATCCCAGAGCTATTAGAGAGAGAATAGGTTTCAGCATGAATTTGCTATTAAAGTTTGGCTTGGAATTAGGAACGGATTACTGGTGGGACCATATTTTTTACCTGGAAGATTGAATGGTGTCACATTTACACATTTTTTGGAGAACGACTTTTCTAATTATTTAGATGACATTCCCTTACAACAGCGGATTGAAATGTGGTTCCAACTCGATGGATGTCCAGCTCATTATAGCAGAGTTGCTCGAGCTTGGCTGGATATAAATTATCCACAACGATGGATTGGACGTGGAGGAGTAGTACCTTGGCCACCCAGATCACCTGATATGACACCCATGGATTTCTTCGTATGGGGAACCTTGAAGCAGAAAGCTTATTCAGTGTCAATCAACTCAAGAGAGCAATTAAGAGACCGAATCATAGATGCAGTGCACCGAATATCATCAGAACAATGTTTAGCTCCAATTAATCAAGTGAGTGCTAGATGTAATGCTTGCATTGGTGCAAGAGGACAACATTTTGAGCAATATTTACATTAAAAAGAACATAACATAACTATAAATGTAAATAAATAAGTATAAAAATGAAAACTTGTTTTGTTTCTTTTTTTGCGATTTTCTCTAAAACTAAGCAAAAACGAGCAAATCTCTAAAAGACTTTTTGTCTTAGTTTTTCGGTCCCCTATGAGTTCCTGAAGTTTTGCCATTTAAATTCGGGACACCCTGTATATTACTTTACTATACTATACACTACTTTAATATTACTGCCCCTGCTTTCCCAATCACAGAAAACTGTCTAATTAAATACTATTAACCTCGATACTCATATACATCAAAGGTAGAAAACAATAATTCAAATAAATTATTACAATTTAATCTTTTTTTTTTTTTGCTCTTTGAACACACTTCCCCGACCTATGCTAACCTTAAATTAAATACAAGTTATTAAATTTAATTGTATTTATTAAATATTTACCATAGAAACTCCAAGAGTAAACTGTGATTAATTTAGGTAGGTAATGTATTATTTATTTTTAAATATTTCAATATATAAAAATATGGAAAAAATTACTGATTTTTTAAATTAAATTATTAAATTACTATTGAATGGTGGGAAACAACAATAGAATGCAATCTTAGATGTTAAAACGTGACCCGAAAATTCCTGCTGATAATTCATAAGTTTTTATGATAAAATTTAAAAAATGATATTTAATGGTAAAATAAGATCAAAAGTACAGGGATTCCAGATACTTTTGTAATTGTAATTTCTTATGAGGTTGTACATATGTTTAAATCTACTTGCATTTATTAACCATGTTATAATGGGAGCGCTACATGCCTTAACTTCATAAGAACTGTTTTTATGTTTTAATAATAGTAAATAGACTTGTTTTGTTTAATGATAAAAAACAAAACAGATTTTTTAAAATATATATTATCCAACTCTAATATTTTGATTAAATATAAGGGTTAAATTATTTCTAAAACCAAAATAATTGATTGGCAGTCTTTTTTTATACTCTAATATTTTATATTGTCACTTACATTGAATAACAAATGATAATCTGTCACTAAAACACTTTCACACATATAATTCGTGATTATAAAAGTATTTTTATATCCTCTTTTGGGGGTGCATTCTAGGATATTATTTCTTCATTACTAATCAGCTTCCATTGGCGTTTAATGCCAGTGACGCGGCTGGGAAAGGGGGCTGGGGCCTCCCGGACTCATGCTTTGCCCTCATTCCTGGGGAAGAAGCTTAGTTCGGGGACCCCAGGCAAAGTGTAAATAGTCTAATTATGGTATGAATATAAGCAATTATTTTATTTTTATTTTGTTTTTTTATACCACATGTATATATTTTTTCCGCATGTATATATTTGTATTACATTTATTTATTTTATTTTTGTATATGTTATTTTTGTTTTGTTTTTATGGAATGATTGTATACCTACATATCACTATTACTTATTGCCCACAAATGATAATTTGTATTCGTATACTTCAGTTGTTTCATCTCTAAGAATAGCATAATTAAAAATACATCTTTTGTATATATCCTTGCACTTATGTACATATATCTTCTTCTTCTCGTCTCACTATTGGCATGGAGACCTTCATTTTTTTTCGCGGTACTTCTAAATAATTAGATAGTTTAGAGATCAAACCTTAATCTTAAATCCTAGGACTCCATCACGTCTCACTTGGAATCCTCACACAAGAATGAAACTGCTCGACGTTCTCGCCTACTTCAACATTTACTGGACAAACGTTCAAAGCTCCCAATTAATTACAAAAGACTCATTTACATGACAGTTATCAGACCCATTTGGACATACGGAGTTGAGGTTTGGGGCTCTACTAGACCATCCAATTCATCTCGTATCCAATCCTTACAATTCAAAATCCTCAATGCTCCTTATTATGTCACAAACAAACTCCTCCATCATGATCTTAATATCCCATATGTTGCTGATTTGGCCCAAAGTAAATACCTATCCTTCCATGAAAAACTTCATACACACTTAAAACTCAACTTGCTTCCCATAATATTCCTGATAACCCTCCGAGGTGTCTGAAAAGAAGATGGCCTCGAGACCTTCTACTATAGAACTTTATTGGAGTGCTATTAATGGGTAGTTTCTCCACAAGTGATTTTTTTTTCATGTCCTTTGTTCATATAGCAGATTTACTTGATGTAATATAATTACAGTTGTAAATATCAATAAATTATTCTAAAAAAAAATCTTAAATTATGCAGGCAGGAGTGCATTTTTCACCCTGGTCCTCTCCTGCTATCAATCATCCCCTGCATTACCAGCTGCGGTAGACTGTATTTGTCACTTCGCATAGTGTGGCGAATTTATTATAATTTAAACTTTTTAATAGTGTATATTATTTCTCTTACTTTTCCATGAAACTCGGAGAATACGGCGACTACAACCAGATCTGAAATGGTTTCTACTTTCGTCACGAGTGGTTCCATCATTGTCCCGTCGTATCATACAGCTATGTACAGGGAATACATAGAAATAGCGTTTCACGGGTCTTATTTTAAGAAATATAGGCAATTCCTTATTAGTGAGAAGTTGATTCATGCAATTACCTGTTTTTCTCTCTGTTTCCTTATTTCGGTTAACTTATCACATTTTGAAATGATATTTGTTCCCAGGTACATGTATGATTCTATGTTCTCTATTATATAAACATTAATGGAATATTGAACTGAAATACTAGATATTAAACAGTGCAGTCTTGAACGAGTTTTATTCCGAGTTAATAATAATCTGGATTTGTCTTTCTTGGAAATTTATAGGATTCGTTTTAAATATTATCTAAAATAAGTCTTATAGACTTAAATGTTGAAGAACCTTCAGCCATCATGATCTAGCGCTGGTAGTATTTAATTTTTTTTAAAATCCTGTACCTTTACCTCCCATGAAGGGTCTTGGCTTCTTTACATGTTAGGGACAGAACTATTTCTAGTACAACGGTTTTACAGGGAGATGATTTGTCCTAAATCACGCTGAGTGAGCTCACGGGGGGTCTATAGATGCCACAGGACCGAGGTTGATAACATATTTAATAATTTATCTACCACTGCCGGATTAGGATCTTCATCATAGCAAGTCAGCACTCTACACACTGAGCTAACCCAATTCCTTATTATTATTATTAAACTGGTTTTATTTGTCATGCTCAAATTTTGCAATACCCGTAATACTCAAGAGCTGAGTTGCTCAGTGGTAGAGAGAGCGCTGATTTGTACGGAACGGCAGACATCAATCAACATGGCAGATTTTATTTAATCCGTTTGCAGCCGGGAATGGATCCTTTGGGCCTGGGACCCCCTTGAGGCTCACCCAGCCTCTATTAAGTGGGTACCAAAAATAGGAGGAAGAATCTGGCAGATACACGTGATTTAAGACAAAGCTCCTCTCGGTACAAACAATGACCAATAAACAGTCTCTATCATGTACTGAATTCAAGACCATGAATATGTTATAGTAGTATAGTTTTTTTTTTATACTCATTAAAGCAACAATAATGGCCATTTCTTCATGGATCCTGAATTCATCCTCTTTAGGTTTTTCAATTCAACGTTATTTCCTCCCTCGCTCATTTTTAATTAAAAATCAATCTAATCTTAATGAGCTGTCATATTTTTTCAGTAAAATTATTATTAATTAAGTATTATAAGTATTCCAATCATGCTTATTTTGTTTTGGAGAGTCATTTCTCCTTATTTAAACCCTCCTCACTTCAAATCAGCAGGAAATTGTGAATTTAATTGGAATACGAAATTAAGCCTTCTCTTTTAAAATTAGTTAGTTATTTTTAGGTTCATTCGGAGGAAACTCATTAAGAAAAATAAACTTGTTTAATTCTATAAGTTCGGAGCGATGTAAGAGACATATATTTTTTTTTAAAATGCATAAATTATTTATAAATTTTCTTTTTAAATTAGAATACCGAAACTAAAAACAAAAATTCTTAAGATCATTTATTATTTACAAGTATAGTCATTTTCACAAAAATAATTGCTTCTTTGCAGCACTGTTTTCATTTCTGAAATGTTTCTTAGATACTAAAGTATCATCTCTAGACCTACAGTTTTTTTTATTTTTTTTTGCTTTAAGATAGACATGATTTGATTTAAACTAAAATGGCATATGTCTTAATTTAAGTTTTGAATGACTGTTTAAATTCGAACTCTCCATAGACAATGCTTTGCTGAACCACCAACCCCTAAACACAAATCGGCTAGATAACCCCTAACGCAATCCACCCTTCTGCGCTTCTGTCTTCCCCTCGGAAATTTACCAGGCCGTTCAGAAACAGTTCACTAGGTCAGAGGGTTGATCATTCAACATAACAATTTAGTTCAAATGGTTAAACCCTGGTAGGTGTATTACTGGTATTATGATGTATGTTAACTTTGAGATAATCATGATAAGTAAATTGAATTAATGGTTAATTTTATTTATCAATGAGAGTTTTTGTTTATCTAGTGTGGTATGCTACCTAATACCCACGTATACTATATGCTGTCCAGTACTTAACTATACTAGTATAATACCTACGAGTAGTAACGTAATGTGGGTACGCTTAAAAACTTGCGGTTGAGCGCGATTTTGGACAAATCACCTCCTTGCACAACCGTTGTCTTGGAAATAGTAGTCTGTACTATGTATGTAGGTTCTTCATGGGTTGTATTGGGAGAATTTTTCTAAAAATTATAATATAGAAAAAACTAATAAATTATTTTACCTTATTGTACCAGAATATAAAATATTCTGAAGTTCAGAAAAAAATAAACCACCTATTTCTTTTGCTATTGTAGATTATGATCCAAAACACATACCGAGCCTTGTTTTTTATTCCCAAAACTTTTTTTCTCTTTGAGTCATTCATGCAAAGAATTAGTATTATTTATTAATATTATTATTACTACTCGTAGTAACGTATGTTTACTAAGTTAAATGTTTTTATCGTATTTTGAATGGTTTTCATTGTTTATTCTAGAACGTTTATTGTTTATTATTGTATATTTATAAGGTATAATAATAAACAGACGTAGGAGTATTTGATTCCACTCTTTTTTCTCATATCTTCATTGCGATAACCACTGCTTGAGATAATTCCTGTTGTAAATTAGTTTTTTTGTCATAAAAATGATAAAGCACAAAATCGTCTAAAAACATTGCAATAGTTAATTATTATTTTTTTAAACAATAAAATTATGATGAACCAGATAAAGAAGAAGCATTAGAGTTATATTCGCGTGGTCTTTAAGGCTTTTTCGTGGGAAAAAAAAAATAATAATACTTCTTTGCATGAATGGCTCAAAGAGAAAAAAAGTTTTAGGAATAAAAAACAAGGCTCGGTTTGTGTTTTGGCTCATAATCTACAATAGCAAAAGAAATAGGTGGTTTATTTTTTTCTAAACTTCAGAATATTTTATATTCTGGTACAATAAGGTAAAATATTTTTTTATTTTTTTTCTATATTATAATTTTTAGAAAAATTTTCCCAATACAACCCATGAAGAGCCTACATACATAGTACAGACTACTATTTCCAAGACAACGGTTGTGCAGGGAGGTGATTTCTCCAAAACCGCGCTCAACCGCAAGTTTTTAAGAGTACACACATTAATAGCCTGAGTGAACCTCAGGAGGCTCTGTAGATCCTACCGTTTCATCCTTGACTGTTAAATGATTAAACAATTTATTTGCCAAAACTGTATTTGAACCTGGGACCTTTAACACAGACCTTTCATGTAATGCAACCTTTATTACCCCCCCCCCTTAGTTGTTGCTTTTCAGATATTAAATTGTAACTGCCGTTTATTTCTGGTTATTCTGCAAAATTTTTCAGAAAATATATATATCTGATTTCCCGAACAACATTGGATTTTTACCAGAAATAAACAAAATTAATTTTATTATTTAAAATAATTTCACTTAGTCTAGTATTTGAAATGTAACAAGAAGTTCAATAATAAAGTAAAAGTCGTTTAGAAGGCGAAGGGGGTCATGAAGTAGAGGCGGACACTGATTGTGAATAATAAATATAAATTGTAAATAGTTCCATTTCTACCTCCAACAGTTTTGATTAATAAGTAATAATTTAAATATTGTTTTATTTCACTTGGGGTAACCCTCCCCCCCCCGGGCCAACCACTATTGCACCAATTATACAACTGTTTTTTAATTACACTGCAATAGTTACTTAACGTAACAGTAGAGATACCGGATATTATTTTAGAAATTAGTTCAGTTTAGTACTTATTTTGTACCCCACTAGGGAGCTTCTTAAAATAGGAGTACCCATATCGTACCAATGCATGTAGTAAACCTTATACTCCTAGTGACTTCTGAAGTCTAACATATTGCAGATTACTGTGCAGCTCAAGTTCAGTGCCCCCATCGGTTGCTTCGGACCTCAAGCAAGTATAAACGTAAAACTCCATAGCTATAAAGCGGTATTTCTCCCTAACTTGATGTACGGATGTGAGAGTTGGGTCACAACGGAGAAGCATATAAGCCGAATTACCGCAATAGAAATGAAATACCTCCGCAGAGTAGCTGGCAAAACAAGAAGAGACCGGGTGAGAAATCTAAGAATAAGGGAAGAATTTGGATATCCCGGCATTAAAAGATTCCTTGCAGAAACGGCAGCTGAGGTGGTTTGGACATATTTGCCGTATGGGTCACGATCGAGACCCAAGGAAGGTGTTCGAATCTAGACCTGCAGGCACAAGACCGCGAGGAAGACCATGAACTTCGTATAGAGAATATGTTCGCAAGTGGGGAGAGGAAAAAGGTAAAACCTTGGCGCATATGATGATGTTGGCACGGGACCGACAGGACTGGCACAGTTGCGTAGAGTCTCCTCCACATGATCCGAAGAAGCTTCCGTTTGAAAGCATTATTTATTCTCCTTCTTATCTTAGAGCTTCCATTTTCCATTTTCTAGTCACGTCATCATTGACCTTTGAGACGAGCTAAACAAAATCTTCGACCTTTTAAGAACTTTTATTTTTCTATGGCGGTCCTTTCCCTGTGGTTGACCCTCTGACCTGATATGAAGTCATACCATTCAGGTACACATAAAATGATGTCTTAGTTATAAAACATCTTTAAATACTATCATAGAATTTTTTTCGATGCTAATTATTTCAAATAATGACTAGGAGAACGAATCTTCGGTTGCCAACAGTTTTCGGAAACGTAGTTCAACAAAAAATAATAGAACAGAAGAAAAATCTCTTGCGGACCCCATTATCGAATAGGGAAGTATCCCATATGTTTTAGTAATAATAATTCTAGGAACACAATTTTTAGCCCTCTGTATTTATAGTCTCCTGCAACCTTCCTTTATATCAAACATTAATATATGATTTATGGATACCTGACCATGACAGCATACAACATTATTTAGTGGTTACCTGTGTTCTTCTGTGTGCATTGTGGTTAGCAACATCCTACGTCCAAGATCGCGGGTTCGTATATTTAAAAGGGAATAAAAAATCCTTAGTTATGCCGTCCTTCAGAAGGTACGTTAAACGGGGGTCCCGAGCCTGCAGAATGTCAGGTACTCGTTAATAATCCCTATCATAATTAAACCTGGATAGGAAAAAAGTAGAGCTCCCACTGTAGCATCGTCCGATTAGCCATAGCCGCTTAACAATGACGTTTAATAAACAAACAAACAATATTATTTATATAGCACAATGGGTGGTGGATGTTGATATAATAGATGAACATTCCTACCGAATAAGTCCGATGGATGACCAAGAATGATTTGGTCTTCTCCCTAGGGCTGCAACAGTGTGAGATACAGAATTGAACGCCATACTTGTTTTTTTATTTTTAAAAATACCGTTATTGAGCAAGGTTTTCTTAAGGAAAATCCCCACAAGATTGCTTCAGGGTGAAAAATTAAAAATTAGATATTTAAGGGACTTGGGAGAGCAAGGGGGTTAGAATCTGTGACAAAAGAGATTGGATATAAGATATTATTTAGATATCGCAGAGCTGCTAGAGATTCCCTCACTAGGGGATGTTTAGTTGAAGAAGGGAAGTACATTTGATACGGAGGTAGCGGTAATTATTGCTTAGGTATTGGGTTTCTGATAACGAATAGATTGTTTTCCTTATTTGACCGAATAATTTGGACTTTGGTTGCAGTAGAGCTGCGTTGGTTTGAAATCGTGTTAATAACATGCTCCTACAGAAGACAATGGTGATGAAATTAAATGTGAGTTTTATGAAAAACTAGAGTGTGATTACGAAAAACTATCCCGAAAGTACATCAAAATAATATAAGGGGACGCGAACGTAAAGATTGGAGGAACAGAATAAACTTACTAGATTTTAAAATATCAGTGCTTGGGTTCGCGGATGATTTCGTTCTGTTGAGTGAGGATGCAAGTGTTTCAAAACTAAATACTACTATTTTCCATAAACTGGTAAATAATAAGAGCAGAAACCTTGATGATTTGGGTGTTAGAGATATAAATGGAAAAATTTAAGTATTCGGTGTAAATGATAACTCAAAGTCAATGGAATATAGATTCAGTTAAATCCAGGAAATGCTTATTTTTTAAGTTTCGTCATTACTTGACCTAAGTTTACAAATTATAATTTAAATTATATTATATTATCCTTCTAAATGTTCTGGGTGTGAACAGGAGAAAGAAGACATACAGTCTTCGAAAATATTTTTTTTTTTTCTTTATTGAAGCATTACAATCTGCCTGCTGTGGGCAATAAGTAATGGTGCTATGTAGCTACAATCATTCCATAAAAAATCAATAATATAAACGAAATAAATGCATAAATAAATATACACAAGCGAAAAAATATATACAAAAATAAAGTAAGATAAAATATATATATATATATATATATATAATAAAAAAAATATAATAATAATAAATAAAACATAAAAGAAATATACTGTACACATTCATACTCTATTTACAATTTGCCTGGGGTCCCCGAACTGAGCTTCTTCCTCATAAATGAGGGCAAAGCAGGAGTCCGGGAGGCCCCAGCTCCCTTTCCCAGCCGCGTCACTGGCATTAAACGCCAATGGAAGCTGGCGAAAATATTATGTTTGCTTATTATTCGGTCCGAAAAAGGAAAGGTTCAATGGAGAATTTAGGAGGTTAAACGACGTGGATTCGTCAATATATTTAAAGCGATAGCTTCGTACTATTACGATGGGCTTTTGAAGTTTTAGGCTATGTGATCAATGGATCTGTATAAAGTTAATAAGCGCTGTGCAGACTAAAAAACGTCTTAAGAGTAGAAATAGGCGTAGGTGGGAGGATTTAGGTTTGTGCAGTAATTCTTGGATGGAGGTTAGTAAAAAGCGATTGGTGATATCAGCATCGAATCTTCGGGTTCGCTATAACTTTTCTTTCATAGTTAAATAAAATAAACAGGATAAAATTCCTCCAAGGAAATATTCTTGACCAAACGTACTTCAAGAAAATGCTTAACATTTTGAAGAATGCTTAACATTTTTGAAGAATGATTAACGACTCTTGTGGTTGTAATCGCTTAACGAACAGACCGATTTTGAAATTGAACTTGTTCACTTTCAAGCAAATAACGTTTACTTAAATGAACTGGCTTAATGAATAACACATTATCCTTATTGTAATCTCTATTAATTGTTATTTTATTTTTAAGGGCAAACAACTACAAATGGTTATTATTGCCCTCACCACTAGAGAATTTACATATTTACATTACCTAGAAAATTACAAATATATTATATTATAAATATACATTATTGTTACATTATTACTTAGTATTATCACATTATTACTTAGTATTATCACATTATTACTTATACATTATTGTTACATTATTACTTAGTAAAAATATTGTTACATATAAAAATGTTAACACACTATACTATATTAAACGTATAATAGAAACATATTAACATATTAATATTTAATAATAGAAACAATAGATAATAATAATAGTAACATATTACATATAGTAGAAACATATTAACATATTAAACATATAATAGAAAGATAAATACTTATATAAAGTAATTCATACGAAAATAAAACGTTATACATATTTCTATAATCTCTATTCATTATTGAGGCAACCATACTAAGTAAAACTTTTCTTTTGTAATTGAAGAAAATAAAAAGGATAAGATTCCTCCATGGAAAGTCTCATGAAAAAAGATTTTTCAAGAAAAATTACCAAACTTCAAAGGATATCATCGAAAAAAGCTTAATGACGCATTTGGTCGTGATCAAACAAAGTGGCCAATTTTCTATAGGGTTTTCCCATCGTGTTATCAAATTTTGAATTCCACAACAGGAAAATTCAGGGTTTCGCCATGAAATAAAGTCTGCAAATGCGTTTTTGACCAGAGAATCGTATTAAAAAATTTGACCCTTAAGAAAGTTGTCCAAATTTCTTAACAGGTAGAAATCTGTTGTGGAAGTCTTGCGATTAAGTGAGTGTTGGAGGATTTCGTAAACCAGCTTGTTTAGTTTCTTCACTGTTGGTCGCTAAACATTTGGTCTGGTATTGTCGTGTGAGGGTATAGGTCCCTTCCGATTAATCAATGCAGGTTGTTTTTTCAGAAGTTTATGTCGAATTATGTCCATACCCCTGCAGTACGATGTGGATCGATAAACCGCCCGTATTTCATACGTTACAACATCCTTCCTCAAATGCAAGGTAATATTTCTTGCTACTTGGGGTACCGAATGTCCAGATTTAAACTCGTTAAAAAAAATTGGATGTTTCCATGTTTATATTTGAGGACATACTAAACAATCTTCTTTCGATTGTATTGATGGGAGATATTGTCTTAAAAACTGGAATGGTATCAGTTCCGCAGGTTGTCGCTTTCACGTCGGTGGATTGTGTGATTGTTTGGAATAGGAACTGCAGGACCAAAAGAGAGGTGATGGGAATGTGATATTGAATTTTAGAAATAATAAAAATGCACATTTCATGTGAATAGACCCAATAAATGATCTCTGGATGGGACAACTGACTGAAACGATAACAAATTTTCTGTGACATTAGATTTTGTGTTTATCGGATAGGATTTTAGAGGATCTGCAGGACAGTGGGAGAGGGGATGAGAATGCGGCATCATCGAATTTTATAAATAATAAAAATGGGCATTTCATATGAATAGGCCAATATATGACCTCCGGATGAGACAACTGACTAATTTTCTGAGATAAGTCGTTGGATTGTGAGATTGTTTGGATTTTGGCCGACCTGGAAGATCAGGAGAGAGGGGATATGGTGGAGATATAATTGAATTATAGAAATAATAAAAATGGATCTTTCAACTGAATAGACGTAATATATGAAATCCGGATGGGACAACTGTCTGTATCATTAAGGAATTTTATTAGATGCGTCGTATGATTGTGTAATTATCGGATTGGATTTTGGAGGACCTAGAGAACCGGGAGAAAGGGGATGGGGATGTGGTATCATTAAATATTATATATAATAAAAATGGATATTTTATATGTAACGATCCAATATATGTATGGAGATAAATGACTAAAGTGATAATGAATTATCTGAGATGAGACGTCAGATCATTTGGATAATGGGTTGGATTTTGGCAGACTTGGAAGATCAGGGGAGAGGGGATGGGTTGTGTTATTATTGCATTTTAGAAGTAATAAACAATTGTAAATTTCAACAGAATAGACCTAATATACGAATTCCAAACTGACTAAAATGATAACGAATTTTCTGAGATACGTCGTTGGATTGTGTGATTGTTTGGATTTTGTAGGATCTGTAGGAATGTGTGAGGAGAGGGAGGGGGTGTGGTATAATTTAATTTTGGAAATAATAAAAACGTATATTTTTTATGAAACCATAAAATATATGATTTCCGAACTGACTAAAATGATAATGAATTTTCTGAAATTCAAATCTAATCTAAAATGGTAATGATTTTTCTGACATACGTCGTTGGATTGTGTGATTGTTTGGATTTTGGAGGACCTGCAGGGGCATGTGAAGAGAGAGAGAGGCAGTGGAATCATTTAATAAGTAATAAAAACGGAAATTTCATAGGAATAGACGCAGTATATAATCTCCGGATATAACAACTGACGAATTTTCTGAGATGCGACATTATATTGTGTTTTTATCGGATTGGATTTTGAAGGACCTACACGTCTGTGAGAGATATAGGACGGGGATATGATATTGAATTTTAGGAATAATAAAAACAGATATTTTATATAAATAGTCCCCATATAAGAATTCCAAACATATTATAATTCGTGTGATTATTTTTATTTTGGAGGACCTGTAGGGCTGTGAAAAAGGGAGGGGATGTGGATGTGATATCGAATTTCATAAATAATAAAAAGGACATTTCATATGAAATGATCCAATACATGAATTCCGAAAAGGATAACTGACTAAAGTGATAATGAATTTTCTGAGATGTGACGTTAAATGTGATAATCGGATTGGAGTTTGGAGGATCAGGAAAGAGGGGATGGGGATCTGATATCATTGAATTTAATAAATAATAAAAACGGCATTTCATATAAATAGACGCAATATATGATTTTCGGATTGGACAACTGACTGAAACAATAACGAGTGTTCTGAGATGCGACGTTGGATTGTGTGATTATCGGATTGGATTTTGGAGGACCTACAGGACTGTGGGAGAGAGGGGATGGGGATGTTCTTGGAATAAACGGCGGTGCTCGAGGATTGGACGAATACCGGAGCGAGGGAAGATGTAATAGGATTTGGCCTTTGGACCCGAGGCGCTAAGAGACTGGAGGGGAGGCCACCCTGGAAGGCGCCATTAGGAGTAGAGATTTATGTAGCGGGCGCTCCATTGAGGGCGGCCATTGAACGAGCCCTCCTCATTATTTATTAATGACCTCTTCGCCGGAAACAACACTTCATCTTGTCCGACGCCCGACTCAAGAAAAAAGGCCTTCACTATCTTTTATTTTGCCGGTTGGGCGATGTGTCCCACCGAACCGGTTGCTTTGGCGCCCTACAACCTTCGGCATCGCTCTACATCGTCTGCTCCTCCGGCTCTAGTTCCGCCGCGTCCTTTCCCGTCCTCTTCTTTTCGAGGAGGTCGTCCGGTCTACCTCTGCCTCGGAATCCTGAGAAATCAACTCGTAAAATATATTCGGTTTTATAAAACGATGGAAGAAGAAGTTTTGGCAAATCCACCTATATTCTGGGAATCGTAATACAAAAACAGATTTATATCGGTTCGAAAACCTACTAAGTTTTGAAAAGATAAAATATAGACCCCTACCTCCGTCTCGAAATCCTGAGAAATATCTACTCGACAAATGTATCCCATTTTATAAAACGATGGAAGAAGAAGATTTGGCATATCCAATATTCTGGATTGGAGTACAAAAAACATATCTACTGTTTTTATAAAACGATGAAAAAAGATTTGAAAATCTGATATTCCGGGAATTGGAATACAAAAACATATTTTTATCTGTTCGAAATCAACAATGTTTTAAAATGGTAAAACATCGACCCTCCCTACATTCATCTTGGCAATACGAACAAATAATAAATAAAAAAAAAGCACGTTCATTAGTTATGTAAGAATGACATAAAACTGACTTCGTTTATAACGTTTTAGATTTTTTCAAATAATTTTTTTTTATTGAGAAATAATTCCATCTTAGACACTCAAGGACGATAGGTATTAATTATGCATTAGTTTTTAAATGTACCTTCAGATACATAACCAACGTCCTCGGAAATCCTGAGAAATATTTATTCGGTACATATCCGATATATCCGATTTATAAAATTACTAGAGTAATATAATTCAAATTTGGTCTAATCAATAATCTGAGCAATGGAGAGCAAAAATAACAGTAACAATGATAACCACTCCCTTTCATAACCGTAATATGACAAATTAATAAAACAAAAAAAAATATGCTCATTTGTTCATAAGTATTATATGTACTATACGAGTGTTATAATATATAATTGTTGTACTAAATCTGGGACAAAGAGAGCCAAAATCGACATGGTTAGTGAGTTTTATGATATTTTGAAATTTTAATTATTCAAATAATATATAGTAGAGAAATAATTCAACTTCCCAAACAAGAGCGATAGGTATTATATCTAAGTATTAAGATTTTTCGATTATTTTAATTACTTTGTTTATTGAGAAGTAATACGATCTTCTCCACTCAAGGATATTATTGTACAATATGGATTAATAATTTTTTTTATGTGCCTGTATCGCTACAAGCCGTGAACGGTCTGGGGTTCAGTACATGGTAGAGACAGTACTGTTCCCTGTACAGCGGTTGTGCAGGGAGGTGATTTGTTCTAGATCACACTCAACCCCCAGACTTCCCCACCTTATTTTGGTCGCTGGGTGAGTCCCAGGAGGGTCCTAGATCCTATATGGCCCATCTCCGGCCTCTATTAGACTAAATAAAAGTCTTTCTACAGCGGGATTTGAACCGGGATTTTCGGCATGGAAACTCTGTGCTCTACCACTGAGCTACTGCAGTCCTTTTTTTTTATTTACTTTTGAGAAAACCGGGTTCAAGAATATTTCGCATTACATAATTAATTCTTGAAATCTTGAGAAATATCAAATCATAAAACATATTCCATTTTATAAAACGACGGAGAATAAAATTTCTGGAAAATATAACAAATATTCTGTGAACCGGAGTGTTAAAAAGTTTTTTTTATCATACATACATTTTTATCACTATTCATTTTTATTTTTAAAGAGATAAAATATTGACCCATCTTCATTTTATTGTTCGTTATGCAAGTTAAAAAGTACATATAAGTTGCTCAAAAAATAAAAATAAACGCATACAAAAACATATGTGCATATATAGCAAGATTTATTAACGTTGTGACACAAAGAAAGTTGTAATATCAGTTTTCTAAAACCTTGACAATGTCGACCCCTCCTTGTGTCTTTTTCGCGAAGCCGGTTCGGCTAATCGACGCATTATATAAGAGCCAAATAGTATCAAGTCTGACTTGGTTTATGAGTTTTAAGATTTTTAGTTGGCCCGAGCCTGGTATCTATCCTTTCATAACAAACTTCATTCCCACTCAAATCCTCTAGTTTCAAACCTAGCTTCCTCTTCAATTCCCGATGATCCTCCAAGGCGTTTGAAAAGGTCACGTTTCTTATTTGAACTTGTGATTTGAGTAATACCGGTGGGTAGTTTCTCTACTTGTCATTATCTCATGTCATTATGTATCACTTAGCCTATTTACTTGTTCTATTATTCTAATACAGTTGTAAATATCAATAAATAAATTTTTAAAAAAATAATAAAAAAGATGTTTAGATTTAGAAAAAGATGTCCCCTCTTCAATAAAAAGACTGTTATTAATATTATGCATGGCATGATTATTCCTTGAAATCCTGAGAAAAATCTACCGTGAAATATATTCGATTTTTGTAAAATTAAAAAATAAATAGAATTAAAATTTGATCAACTTAATATTTTGGGAACTTGAGAGCAAATTATGTTACTATCGGTTGAAAATAATAAGTATATTATTATGCAGTATGAGTGTTATACGGAATAATTTAACACACTTCTCACTATTAAAAGTTTTATTGAAAGTGTCTTTTGTCAATTATGTCTACAAAATATGGGTTTTTTACTTTCACACATTATTCCCAAATCTAGTATACAAAAACCTCAGCAGCTCTGTCAAATTGCCAATTTAAATATATCCCAACTATAAAATTTTACAATAGAATAGTTTACATCCAAATTTCTAATTTTAACTGGAAAATAGCAGCTGTGTTGCTATTTGGAACTCCTCGCTACTAAAAATAATAATATGACTTACACAATTTAATGTCAAACTTCATTTCTACATCTAAATCTAATAATATTCAAAGATGCTGTTGTCACATTATTTTGACATGTATGACGCTTGATATTAATTGTAAAAGTAATTGACTTTTTTAAATATGTTATTGTATTTGTTTTCTAATTATTTCAATAACTCTTTTAAAATGTGCGCTTATTTTCAAAAAAAGAATATTATGGGCGTATTCGAGCTCTAAGTTCTATTTTTTCGGCTTTTACTTACGTTTGAATTCCTCACATATTCCAGATATTTTTATTTTAATTCATAAAATGATTGTTCTGATTAAATGATCACACTATATACTCTACTAGAATTTTGGTAGAAAGTTATTGAGAAATCCTGAAATTTCGCTCAATTATCTTTGTTGGGACATCTCAATTTTTTTTTCTGTAAATGCAGGTAAAATAATGAAAGAAGCAGGACAAATAAAATTTTAATTTCATCAAAATTCAAAATTTGTTTGAATGTTTTAGCAATCCTCTGGTATATCTGAAAAGATCTTTATAACCTTAATAAATATTATTGAATTATATATATATATATATATATATATATATATATATATATATATATATATATATATATATATATATATATATATATAATAACGATCAATAATATTATAATGAACAAATATTATTCGATAAAATATATTTAAAAACATATATCTTACTATACATCATCTTATGTGTTATATGATCGTAAAAAAATCTCTAATAACGGAAAACAATTTTTTTTTCCTTCAACATCTTGAGTTGTAAGTCAGCTAAAATTATTAAATATAATTGATTGAAACTAGCAACAATACCTTTTTCTTTTACCTTTGCTTTTTTATATTTTAGTATGTACAATCGATGGAAGATGACCTATTAATATTGAAAAGTACAAATAAACTAATAATTTTATTGACTTCAAAATTAAAACCTATAAACTCATGATTAATAAGTAAACATGGTTTAGTATTAGAAGTAGTTAAATGCACATAAAATATCTTACAAGACAAAAATAAAAAATAAATATAATAAACAAATTTTAGCAAAAAAGATAAGATAGGTGGCAGTACATTATTGATTGATCAAAACATTCCTTATTTCTAGAATTTCTAGAATTAAAAGTAAAAAAGATTCCATTTTCTGTGCAATTTTCTTATAAATATTTTATATGTAGTTTTTATTTGTTTTCCTTTTTGTAACTTTCATAAATAAGTACCATATAAAAACAATTTTAATGTTATTGCTAATTTATGTTACAACAAAACATTTTGAAGTCAGAAACAGTATATTTTCTAGTGATAACGAAAATGCTTTGATTGTATATTGAAACACAAGTAGTTATTCAATATTTCCTATTTTTTAATAATCTACAGCGGACACCAAAATTTCAAAAAAATACTTTTAAAAATTTTTGCTAGTTATTCAAGCAATTTTTTCCAACACGACACTTTGCCGCCTGATTTCTCGTGATTTGAGTCCGGTTCTGGACCTGATATTTTGGGAGCATAAAGCATTGCTTGACTAAACTATCGAAAAAAACAATTTTTGAAATTTTGAGTTATCCGCTTCTGATCCTGAACGTCTCGTATACTACAGATTCTTAAATATCTATTATATTATATTATATTATATCTCCATGATGCAGTAAAAATAACTAATTATAATGCAATTGGGAAAAACCACAATGCAAAGCCTTATGTTTCAAGAAATACACCTACTTACCGTAAGGATAAGTAGGTGTATTTTTTGAAACATAAGGCTTTGCATTGTGGTTTTTCCCAATTGCATTATAATAAATAATAGTGTTTCTTTTTGAGTTTTTGGCTCTATTTTAGTAAAAATAACAAAGAATCTTTTCTAACTAACCATATATTTATCTTCGTTCCACTCTGGTATAAAGTAAAATGTAAAAGATTAATAAAACAAAAATAAGATTAAGAAAAACATTATATTAGCTAATTATTTTTATATAACTAATATAATAAACTGAAAATACCTACAAAAATTCAATATTGTATTTACATTGTTTGTCTTTTATTAAAAACACCAACACAAATAAAAGTTGTTCACGTATTGTGATTTTATTACAAATTTGAAAACATTATTAAAGAAAAAAGTTAAATTAAACTAAATTATTATATTAGTTGAATAATTATTAGTTGACCGTAAAAATATGAGAAAGAAAATGGAATACTCCCATAGTTTTATTTGTATATATTATTTTAATTACTACTTTTTTTTTCTATTCCCATTATTTAATTTTTAAATATTTTTTATCTTGTCTATCCAGGCCTGAAGAAGACCTGAAATGTGCTTCGAAACGTATGTTTCTAATAAATAGTTTATCTCTATTGAAGGAATTATTTTTTTAAACTCCACCCGGACTATTTTCTTCCCCCCCATTGGTTTATTCCGTTCTATATACTTTTTTTTTTTTTAGTGGGGAAAAACATTATATTAATTCATAATAATTATTAATTTGAAAACAGGTTAAAATTGTTTATATGTCCTATTTGTTAAACATGTGAGATGGAAGAATGTTTCTACGTCAGGCCGCTAGGCGCAGCACCTCCTTAATCATAACGGCACGACTTCTTTTTGAACACTCTACAAGAAGGACTTCAAATTTCAAGAATATAATTTATTTAGAGTTATTATTTAAATTAAATCAATATTCCTGGAGTACGTACATAATATAATCATAGTTGACAACCAAAAATAAGATTGATTCGAGATCCGGATAAAAATTATTGACTTCGTCCAATGGAAATCTTCCTTTAATATGGTTAGAAATAAAAATTTAACAAGCAGAATTAATTATTTTTAGGTAATTAAGTAAATTTGAACTCAGAAAAAAAAATTTAATTTGACAGTTTTACTCTATTCTCCCAAGCTGACAAAATACGTTTCAAATTTATATATTTTTGTTTCCAAAAAATTATTATGATTTCTGTTAAAGTTCTAAAGTACTTTAATATAAATAATAAATTTTAATAATTATAAATCAATAAATTGTTTTTGTAACATAATTGTAGAATCAATTCGTTGATAAAATTACTAAATGCTATCCAAATATTAAACATTCATGACTTATTATTTCATCAACGATTATGTATTCGGGGCATTACAAAAATAAATGATTATTTTGTAATAGTTAAAAATTATTGTATAGTTTTGGATTCATCAACTTAATATTTTTTAATATCTCTTATAAATATTTTATAACTTTTTTTTCGAAGTACATCCCTTTATTGATCGTATAATTTGTAGACGATATCTTTTTATATTAATTATAGGCCTAATAATAAATTATATATTGATAATATCAAACTATAAAATAATCATACTTTACCATTTTTTTTTATCATAAATAAGAAAAGTAGCTATGCTTTTTTTTTATTTTTAGATTTGTGAAACTTTACTTTAGACTAAATAATAAAATATAGAAATATTTTTAAATATTTTATTTATTTTTTTAGTTGCTTGTTGAAAATTAAAAAACACAACATAAATAAGGCTACATCCATTCTGTATTAGAACACACTATTCAGTAAAAACAAAGTTTGTGGCATTTTTTAATAATTTACATTTCTAATTATAATAAATTCTAACATTAATTACTGTTTTTATACCTTTACCACCCAAGAAGAATTTTCGGGTCAGTACATGTTATAGACTGTACTGTTCTTAAGACAACAGTTGTGTAGAGAAGTGATTTGTCCGAGATCATTCTCAACTGCCAGGATTTAGCCCCAAGGGTAACCACTTTATCGAAGCCTGGTAAGACCCAGCAGGGTCTGTAGATCCTATAGGATTTAACCGTAGGTGTTGAAAGATTAAATAATGTATCTGCCATGCCATATAATATATGGATTTGAATCCGCTATTTATATAAAATTTATAAATACATACTATGAAATTACCAGGTCTTATATAACAGCAGTTGAAATAATATATTTATAATATTTTACTTTTTAAGTTGTTTGGAATTAACTCTAACTTACGCAGTCAATTACCAATGAATCCATCGGACAGTTTTTTTTAATATTTTTTAATAATTTACTTACTTGCGAGTGTCTGGTGGAAGGAGGGGGTTACAGTGAAAGAAAAAGGGGAAAATGTTGGTACATAATAATTGTAGAATAAGAGGTTTTATTACCGTATAGTAATTATATTTCATATTATAATTATAGAATATTGTATTGGTATTTAGTTGGTTCATGTTATTAAATGAGAATGCGTAATAAAGGGGCTGTTGAACAATAATTTATTTTATAATGGTGGAAATATCGGTGCCTTTAGAAGTAATTCGAGATGTGAAGTGAATCCACTAAAACTGGAATTCCGACCAAGTACTCAGGTGAAGGCCTGCAACTAAATACTTCAAAACTATATAGGTTATACGACTATATAGGCTGTATAACTATATAGGCTATATTAATATATATTGTATGTAACTATATATGCTATATAACAATATTGGTCATGTAACAATATATTCAAAATAATATATCCATATATGCTTATTTCCTTTATTGAAAACTTCTTAAATTATTTTCTTTAGAAGGACTTCAATTAAGTCCTTAAAACATTTAATCGTATAAGTATAAACAACCGTTATTTTGGTTTCATTTAATTTTTTTTTTTTAATTATGATTAGGAATAATAAATTATGCAACACTCCCTTTATTTTTCTATAGAAAGCTTTCTGATCGAATTACTTGAAACAAAAGAATAAATATTTAAATAATTTATAGTATATAAAATTATAATTTAATACAAAAAAAAATTGCACTCTGGCTTCGGGCCTTTCTTATTTAATTGACAATGGATTCGTGCAGGCGGACTAACCGAAATCGTATAGGAAACATGATGACAGTTTTTTCGTCATTTCTGGGTCATTGGTGTAGAAACCAGAACGAATTACAGAAGACCGATTCCTGGATTCAGCTCCAAAACACTGTTCTTTGCAAAAGAAATTGATAATTAGTTTTTCATATTGTCGAAGAAACAAACGAAAAAGTAATGAATGTCATTAGAAGTGAGGACAACTTGTAATTTACTGAATAAAACTGCATTTCTAAAGCTGGCTGACGATCTGACATCTGGTGAGGCAAATGTTGAATAAAGATGATATGCTGATGTCGATACAAATGATCATGATGATGTTTAGCAGACATGCTCACATAACCAATATCATTGAAGAGCATATTTCAAAATAAATAGGATTAAAAGTGATATTCTCCCAATTAAGGGTACCCACTTTATAAAGGCAGGCTGAACCCCAGGAAGGCCTGAATATCCTAGTGGGTCCATATACGGGTGTTAAAAGATTAAATAATTTATCTGTCCCAGCCGGATTTGAAACAGTGATCTTCGGGATAACAACTCATCCTCTGAAATAGGAATTTCTTGATTTTTTAGCTTTAATCTAAATCTAACCTAACAATATGTTTATGTTATATACTCTAACATTTTCAAACATAACTTATTTTTACACAAAACTTTAGTGGTTTCTGGTTAAGACCGTATTGTTAAATTTATCTTCTCCAACGTTTCGCCAGACATGCTGCGAACGTTGGCGAAGAGAGATTTAACAACACGGTCTTAACCAGAAACCACTAAAGTTTTGTGTATAAATAGTGGCCGTGGAAACCTGAAAGAGTATATAACTTATTTTGTTTTCTAGTTTTACTAAGAAGTTCTACGACCCAAGTTAAAACCCAGAAAAACAAAAAGGTTTCACTTTTAACGTTATTTTATTCCCCCCTCCCCCGATAAACATCTCCTTTTGTTGTAGGTAGTGTCATAGTGTAGTAACACCTTAAATGTTTTTAATATTTTATAAATTATAAACAACAGTATTGATTATTTTTCCGTACCACTACAACCCTTGAAGGGTCTTGAGCTCACGACATGGCTCAGACTGTACTGTTTCTGAGACAAGGATTGTGCATAGAGGTGATTTTGTTCGAAATCACGCTCAATAGCTAGGTTTTCACCCAATTTATAGAGGATGGATGAGCCCTTTATAGAGGATGGATGAGCCTCAGGCGGGAGTCCTTGTCGTGCATATTTACATTTTAGAGTCATCTATGTATGTAGGAGGGCTATTCAAATAGTAACGTTTCCACCTGATGCCGCTAGGTAAATAGCGTATACATTGGTGTGCTCGTGCTCGGCACCTCAGTCAGCGTCCAGCTGTGACAACGGGAACATCTCCGCGCCCCTTGTTTTATATTCCAATTTGAAATGTGTGCTGTAATCAATAAATCCCGCCAGTTGTGAGGTGCGGTATGTGACGATCTGGTCACCAAAGTTGACGAAAAGATTAGTGAAAACCGCCGTTTTTTTTCACTTTTTTTTCTGAAAATGAAGATCTGGCTACCAACATAGCGTTTTGACGACGATAAGGAGTTCCAGGTACGCGTCACTAAGTGGCAGGGATCACAGGCGGCAGAATTCTATGACACAAGAATTTCAAAGCTTGTCCACCGCTATGATAAGTGCCTGAATTTGAATGGTGATTATATTTAAAAGTAGTATTTTAGTCCCTCTTTCACACGTATATAATAAAATGTTTTTCTTGAACTTGAATTTTTTAAATTCCAAAACGTTCCTTACTTTCTGAATTAGCCTCGTATGTATGCATGGGTGAGACTGAGGAGGGTTTGTAGGTCCCATAGAGTCCATCTATGGCCATTAACTGGTTAAGTAATTTATCTGTCTCACCCGGAACCTTCAGCACAGCAACTCAGCACTCTAAACAGCTACTCTGCTCCTATTGATAATATCTTATGATGTAGATGATGTTGCATTAAGTATGTTTAAATCAGGTAATGATTAAGCAAGAGTACTCTGCATAATTAACTTACTTCATTTGCAGATAATACTCAAAGAAACTTTAAATAGTGTAAAAATCTTATAATTTCGAAACCATTTTTTTCTTATAATCTCAGTATTTTTTCATTTTATATTCTATGCGATTCATAGCAATTAAATAATATAATAATGAAATAAAAAGTCACGAGGGACGTCTCAGTGAGTATTCTACGGAAATACTTTTTCATGTCTCGAATTTTAAAACCTTTAAAAAAAAAATCCAAGACATCTCTTTAACCCTCTTTCATTCCTTCTCTTAATTCTCGCTACTTGCTGGATGCGTTCAGTTTTATCCTCTTATAAACCGGCCTCTAAGATGTTTTGGTTGATTTAGATTCTCTCTTAAAGGCTTGCCAACTTATTTTCCTAATCCCTTATTTCTCTTATTTTTGTTTATTCCGGTGATGAATTTTTCAGTGTAAAAAAATTTAGGTTAAAAAAAAATGTAAACAGTACTTTCTACAATTTTGAATTTTACAATTTATCATGTACTAAAATATTTGGAAATGAAACTGACTGTACACAAACGTTTTTTAAAAATTTAACTAACGACATTTCATCAAGTATAACATTTAATACATAAAATTAGAAGAGAGTTTACAGACGAAAATTGAACACAAAACAATCCAAGTGAATTGTCTCCATTACGGTCCGTCCCGCTTTACTATGAAAAACTTAAATATTGTTTTATCACCAAAACTAATAACATGTAATATAATTGAAATATTTTGCGTAAGACAAAGGCAAGTAGAGAAAATACCCTTTAATATTCTGCTTCTAGTACTCGAATACGATAGGGTGAAACCAAAAATATTTTGTCTATTTATGTCTTATATGCTAATACAAACATTTATGTATAAACGCCGCTCCTAAATAAAAATTTATGTACAAACCTTCAGTAGGAACCTAAGCTCTAAAGACTAAAAGGAAAAAAATATTTCAGTTTTACTTCAGTAATCATACAAAAACTTTAAAACAGTTAATAAGACATTTTTAAATTATTCATATTTGTTAAATAAATTTAAAACTAAAAGCAAATATATATATATATATATATATATATATATATATATATATATATATATATATATATTAATGTTTTATGTAACCACTCGTTGTTGTTATATGGTTTCAAAGGAAAAAAATGTATATATTTTCTCCAGGATAGTCTCTGCAATGCATAAACTAAATTTAAATGTTGTACATCAATATGAATATACCAGTAATGTATGCTCATTTTTTTAATTGTAAACTTTCATCTTTATTTTCATTGGTTTTGGTTTAACTTATTTAGGTGTTGTGTGAACTTACATACTTATTGTATGAATAAATTTTTACGTGACTAATAATTACTTACCTAAATGAGAAACACTAATATTTTTGAATAAAAATAGTTACTCTCAAAAAATTCTAGTCGATCTGCACCGATAAAATTTTTTTGAAGAAATAAATTTTTATTTAATTTGTTTAAAATGTTAATAATTCTTAAATACAGATTAAGGTTATTAGGAAACAGCCAGTACAAGTTAGGATTCACTTCACGTATTATAACTAATTTGTTTATTTTTTTTTTATTTTTCCTTAAGTTTATTCATGCTTTGTTATTTGGACTACTGGGTTTTTCTTCTTACCTTTATCCATGCCATTATATTTACTGTTGTACAGTTGTGAATTTATTTTTTTTTTAATTAAGAAAATGTTTCTTTATTACATCATATTTAATTTTTTAATTACTGAATTTTCCTCCATCTTTTACTATACAAATGAAAACCTAGATATCTAATAGTTCACTCCTTAAATCTGGCAGATTGTATTATTATCCATCCAGTTATAAATATTGAATCGATAAAAAAAAAAATAGTGATCAAAAATATATTACTTAAACAAATCAACACTCGCATTATAATATGTGTCTTAAATAAGGGAACGTGAAAATCAAAAGTAGGTGTATTTGGAAACACTAGAAGCCATAGCTAACATGAATCCAAAGCGGTAGGTCAACATGTGATCACGCAAGGCAATTCGACGGATTAAGCGCCCTCAACATTTCAACATTGTTGAGTAGTTACTATTCAACAGTTTTTTTTTCCCGAACGTTTAATACTAATACTGGATATTAATCCCAATTAATAATTTGGTAATTACTAGCATATTTTTTATTACTTTAATTTAGCGTTAACTACGTTTTAAATGATACATAAAAACAACTTTTGAACGTCAGCAAAGAATAAATATAGAAGTAATCAAGGTTACAAATATCATAAATAATAAATCAATAAATTTCAAACATACCTTACTTTTCTTAGTCTGTTTGAAAGTTGTTGAAGTATTATTGAACTTAATTTACTAAGTGCAGGTAAATAACAGTTTGTGCACGCCATGTTAGCAATAAATCACACACACAAAATTAATTATATAGAAATAGAAAGTTATTTTATTTATAAATATTTATTTTGGTTATCATTTAGTTAATCTATTATTATTCTCTATTATTGTTATTTCTTATATTTATTTTTCCAATCCTTCTTTAACATATTTTTATATTTACCTTAGTTTCAATTAATACATTTCTTCCAACAAGTTTCACTGCTAGTTTTTTTAGGTTATTATTTAGATTCATTACTATACTTGTGGTCTATTATTCAAGGTTTGTTTCTTTTTACAGGTTTATGTTTATTGTTAAGTTTCTTCGTATCTATTACTTTCATCCTTTCATTTTAACTACTATTTATTAAATTGTTCTCATCATTACATTTCCTATTTCCTTATTGTTCTTTCGCTCACTTTTACTTACATTTTGTTTTTCGTCATTATTAAAATTAGTTCAAAATCTAAAAAAAAAGTAGTCTTATTTTATAATTTAAACCGTTTCTACTATGGTAACTTCATTTGTATGTTCCTATTATTTCAGTTTTAAATATTTTTTTATCCTTTCTATTGAGCCCTGAAGAATACCTACAATGTTTGTCAAAACGTAGGTTTCAAATAACTATTTTATCACTATTTAATGAATTATTTATTTTTCCTCCTCCCTGACCATTTTCTTCTCCATATTTCTACGCCCAACTAATAATTATTCAAGATTTAGTAAGAATAATAATGAAAAACCCGAAATTTACAAAGTTTTTAATAATATTTGTTAGACATTGTATATAGTATGAGCTCATCCTTTAATGGTTTTTATAAATCATTTCATTTCAAACTAAAACAAATATCGGACACATAATTAACTTAATGTTATTTCTAAGATGCCACAATTTCATTGTTTATTTTATGTTTTTGCCCGTGTATAAAAAAAAAAACTAATAACAAAGAAAATAAATACTCATTTTAATCCATTTGTGTTGATTTTGGCAACAAAAAATGATTGTGTTAATTACCTGTATTATTATGTTTTTCACATTTTTCTTTGGAAACGAGATGCATAAGTTATTATAATTATAACAAAAATTAAGAAAATGAAAATAATGTAACTAAGGATGAAATTGAGTAAATGTGTACAATTTTTAAACAAAAATTTAACAAATTTTGAATTCGGTATCTTTGTAATCAATGAAATCATTGTATTTAAATGATAATAATAAATTTGTATTTTTTAAAAGAATTATTTTTAAAAGAACAGATGATGCCCACTGTTGGGGTAAAATATTTATTCAGTTTTAGTTACAACAATATTACCATCTCATTTTCTTATTTACTAATCCATTAATCGATCATAGCTATAAAAACGATTTTCTAGTTCTTGTTTATTTCTCTATAAGGCATTAAGTAGAGATCCTGCCTTAATAGCGTCTACAACTGCTCACTTACCTCTTACAGATTTGTTTTTTAAGTCAATGGTACAGCGATTCTAAAACACTTCATACCTTTTCACTACATAAATGACCAAGTTATGGGCGTATAAAATCTGCAATCAACAGAAATATTAAAAATAAAAAGCGGCATTCCGAGAACCGTCTCGAGAAAATCGGTTCAGTGGTCCCGGAGAAAAACTGCTGACGGAGGAACGAATATTTTTTTCCATCTTTAATTCTGTTTTTAGATTTTAAGACTCCACAGAATCTTGTTACGCCAAACCCCTCTGAAATATTGATAGGGATTAAAATTTTATTTTCCCTTGCTAATTACAATCATTCGTCATTGGAAATTATAAACGGACAGTTAATTTTAAATATATAATTGGTAGCAAAGGGCACACCAGATTTATGAGCCCGTTATGAAATTGTCTTTTAAATTATATTTTTTATCATGATCACTGAAAAATTATCTCACACCATTAAAACTTCAGAGTTCACTAAGTTAGCAATGCTCTTCAAATTACAAGAATATAGGAATTTCTTGCCATTTCCTCTTGAATCCTTCGTCTCCTTGCAGGATGTCGTTCAAGAACATCTCTTCGGCCAATACCTATACAGTCTCTTGCGATGAGGTTCTGTAAGTCTCGGTCACCTTCAATGCAAGTTTCTAGATGATCGATGGCTTCTTATTCTGCGTTTGTGTGAGATGACGCTTCAGGATATTTGCCAAGACTCCGCTACAGATTGATCTGGTGGTAATACCTCAAGCGCAAAAATACACCCCATATTATCGAAGGTATCCAATGTGTGGGGTTACGTCGAATATCTTCTGGATTTCAGCAGAAGAATCTCGCCCTGTCCTTTGTTTGTCCATCTGATATAACACTGCCGTTATATGATGTTTCCGTCCAAACTCCATTCTGTTCAGAGAACGCCTGACGGTTACTACAGTTTCTTTGGGCCACCTCTCACAAATGCCTAAGGCAACCTCAAACGCATGCTATCATCTAATGCCTAGGATGCGATTATTTTGTTACTATAAGAACACCCACCTTGACACCTATATCGTTCTCGTCCTTTCAGAAGGTAAATAACTTCCACATGCCAACTGGATTCAGCCTTACATATTCACTCGCATACTAAGGTATCTGAATCCCCACCAACCATGGTCCTGGCATTTATCCTAGATCTTTGTGATATTTATGCTTAGGACCTCTAAATATCGCACATGCAGTATAAGGTACTTAATTTACTGAAATTATGCAGTTTCCCAACGTGCTAACCAACATATATGGTGCTTCGTGCGACAACGTGTTCGCCTGAACTAACTCACTAATATGCACGATTTCGCACTTCTTCGTCCGATATCTTATCTTATAGCCAGACCCTACAGTCACAAATATCGCTCAGAAGCCAACACTCACATCATTAAACAGCCGCCATAGATCATGTTGCGGTGCAATATCAATTCAAGGTTCTGGGTTCAAACCTGTGGCTGAGGCAGATAAATTATTATATCAATTAACAGCCACGGATGAGCCCACAGGAATCTGCCAAACCTCCTGGGGCTCACCAATCCTCTAAAAGTGGGTACTCTTAATTGGGGAAAAAATTGTGATAAATCTTTTTTTTTAAACTAAATATCCAAAAAATTCCAGAAATTACATCAAATAAATAAAAAAGGAAAATTAAAATACAAAAATAACTTTAAGCCAACAGGAAACATAAATACCTGCCGATATTTCGGTAATCACTTTTTTATAGACTTGATTTTTCCCACTCGTGTTTTTAGACATATTAAACGGCTTTTCCTAGCCTCTGCTCTTCTTTATTATTATATAGAATAATACGAAATACTACTTCAAATTACTGATCATACTTTATAAATAAATCAAATAATTTAGAAATGAAAAATTATTGTTAATCCTAACTGATGTTTGATCGATTTGAAATAGTTGGGTAATCGGAGATGACATGAGGCGGTACATGGGGATTAACCAATAGGTCCCACCTGTTTCCACCACATAACTGTCCATCCACCTTCCCGTTCTCTTCGAGAAATAATTACCTGCGTTTTCTGGAATTGCTGGCCGCTTCAAATCATCCCACGGGAAAGAAAGGTAATGGATAGAATTGAAAGACTAATACAAGATATGAAATCGAAGCTAGTCATCAATTATCATTCTGTGTAAGTAAGGTACTGTAATCGGGTATAATGTTTGCTACCTAGTTTTCGATATATCTCTCAGATTTGTAACGCCACATTGCCTCTAGCGATTTTGATTTCAATTTGATAAAATCTTAAACCCTTTAAATATTCATACATATAAAAAATAAAAAACCGTACCTCTAATTCCAACGTATCGATCTACAAACTCACCTAGCCCTCTCCCTATATAATCCTTAATCCATAGACTTCAGGTTTCTTCCTTAATTTTCCCTCATTTGGACTATTGCTGTACAGTGTATGGGGCATCTTTGGGGATCTCGAAGCAAAATTAAAGCGGTCGGTTAATTGTTTCGTTCGATTCATCTTTGAGATCCCGAGAGATTCCTCGGTCAACCGATTTTACGTTGAAGAGTTGAAGTGGCTTTACCCTTCCTATCGCCGCAAGTACTTCCTAGCATCCTTTCTTTACCTAGTTATCCAATCTCGCTGACCACCATCCATTTTCGATCTCCTTCAATTCAAAACCACAGTCCTCTCCCGTAACTCCCATTCTCGGCTCTCTGATTTATATACAGCATTCCACCTAACAGCAGCTTTTGACAGAGCTTTCCTTATCCGATCCTCCTCACTTTGGAACTCTATACCTTCTTCCATTCGTCGTTCCAATAATCTTCCAGCCTACAAATCCCGTATATTGAATCACCTAATATCCCTACAATTCCCCAAAAATCGGAAATAGTAGGGGATCGGTTTTGAGTTAAAATTCTCTTCATTCGATGAATGAATGATGTTCTTTAATGTACACTTGTGTGTGCTATTATGTATCTATATATATGAGTGTGTGGAATTTAAACCACGTACATATGTATTAATATCATCCAGCTAGATATTAAAAAAAAACATAAAGGGATTGTGATGTAAATCACCGATAAAATTGTATAGTCTCTACCACGCACTGAACCCCAGAGCCCTTCGTGGGTTGTAGTGGTACAGTTTAGTTTTAACGTTTAAAATCACCAAATGACATATTTTATCATATTGAATGTAGATAAATATATATTATCTTATGTTTTTGAACCAAAGATTTTTTTTTTAACCACTGAGCTTTAAGTCTCACATATTTTATTATGTATGATTTAAACCCGTAGTCAAAACGGCGATAAACAATACAAATAAAGAGGAGAGGAAGAAGAGAAAAAATTAAAGAATTGCGTTAGTTGGATTGCGGGGCAAGTCTGTATAAAATGTCAATACATTCTTATTATGTATTCAATTTATTCCCTACAGCATTGAGCTCCTACCGATAATTGTAAGGTAGCCAGCTAACACCACTACGATAAAATACTCGAAGGGATCTGCAATTCTAAGTTATTTATGTAATTAGGACTTGGGGGGGGAATATCTTTATGTTTATTCACTACGAAAATCGGAGCGGTTCTTTTGATAGCCCCACCCAACCTCATAAATATTGAACTCGTTACCCCAACAATCCGCGGGGGAGAAAAATTAGTTATCCGATTCCTCGCTTGTCTCCGATATTGGCCCGAGGAATGCCATTGGGACTGCATCCTGAATCCGAAAAATTATTAAATTAACGCACATAAATATCTTTCGTCATGTTACGTCATGGTAATATTCAGACCTTATTGTCGTTTTTCCAATATAAACTGCAATATTGTTCAATATTTAGCATTCCTAATAACTACCATTAAAAATGTAAATTTATGTTGAAGAAGAAAATGGTCCGAGTGGATGTCAGAAAAGAATCTCTTAAATAAGGAAAACTATTTACTTTAAAGCCAACATTTTGACCCACATTGCAGGTCTTATTAAGCTAGATACGAATCTGTATCTAAGCTGTATGTTATATGTAATAACTTGTTACACAAGATACAAACGAATTAAAATAATACAGAGCAAAGAATAATTAAGGATAAGAGTGATAAAACAATATAATAAATACAAGCTTTTGCCCGCGGCTTCGCTCGCGTGGAATTTGGTCTGCCACATAAAGTTTCGTGACAGATAATTTTAAATAAATAATTTAATTTTTTTTTAACTATAAGTTACTCGTACATCCAAAATTTCAGATGTCTAACTTCAAAACTGGCGGATTCCATACAATATTTGAACCCCTATTAGATTAAGGGGGAAACCCTTTGGGTGGAATTATCCAAATTACTTTCTTAAATTATACTAAGAACCTATCTGCAAATTTCAAGATGCCAAGTTCCTGATTTGCCTTTAATTATGTAATATAATGGATTCTCTAGAGAACACAAAAAACTGTCTGGGGGGCCACATGTCCCCTCCCCCCTAAATCTGCCCTTGCTGAAGCCTATGTGTTATTATGATGTAACTATAATCTATATTACTGTAATGTTTCATCCAAATTCTTTCAGTAGTTTTTGCGTGAATGAGTAACAAACATACATACAAACTTTCGCATTTATAATATTAGTAGGATTAGTAGGATATCAAAACAATAGTTTCACTCATATTCTTTCTGTTATTTTAACAACTATTATCATGTGATTTGCCTATAATGGATTCTCCACAGTACCTAAAAAACTGTCGGGGGGACTACACCCTTGCTGTAGCCTATGTGTTATTCTGATGTATAACCTATATTACTGCAAAGTTTCATCCAAATCCGTTCAGTAGTTTTTGCGTGAAAGAGAGACAAACATACAAACTTTCACATTTATAATATTAGTAGGATGGGGAACCCTTTAGATAAATATATAAATAGAGGGAACTGTTATAGTGTGCTATAGAATAAGTAATGAACATTAATAAAAATTATTCAAATGAATGCTATTCGAAAAAGTGGTAGAGTAATAAAATAATTATAATTGAGATATACAAATTAGTCTTATAAATGGTATTGGACTGGGGAAAAAAATTAACTTACAACTCTGTATTATTTTAATTTGTATGCATCTTGTATATTTAGGCCTGAAGAAGACCTGCAACGTGGGTCGATACGTTGGCTAAATAAATAAATGGTCTTATTTATTTAAGAGATTTTTTTCTGACCTCACCCGGACCATTGTCTTCCTTAAATAACAATACAGTTCAACAATTAGGACTCTTGCAGTTTTAAGGCTTCACTGATATTCTTACCGGTATAATAAATGAAAGAGCGTTTTTTAACGATATCAAAAATGGAAATTTATATTATATAATTTGTAAGTCAATGAGTCCCCAGGAAAAATTTTTTGTTTCATTCATTAAGTTCGTCTATTTAGATATATTCTCAAGTCTGAAAAAATAATTTTCTTCTAATAGGTTACAATTTAACAATTTATATTCAATTAGGTTAATATTTTTAATATTTTATATTTATGTAGTTTAGAACTAATAAGGATTATTTTATAATGAGGATAAATATTATTATATTATGAGGGTTATTTTACTGTAAATTTAAAACAATAATTAACTATACAATCTAGAGAGTTATATGGTATAGGTTATATGAGTATGAATTATTGAATTTTTATTTACAGTAGAGCAGCGGTTCCCAAACTGGGGGGGGGGGGGTGTGAGGACATGTCAGGGGGAGGGGCGCGAGGTTAGTTGAACATTAAATTAAATTTAAGTAGTCTTTCTAAAATTCTAAATTAACCATGATGTTTAGAAAATATAATACTTTGATATAATAGACAAACCTTCATTATGGTTAAAATATTTCAAAGTGTATCCTAGCGTATCACGGGAAGCTATTCGTCTATATTTGCCTTTTTCAAGCACCTATTTGTGCAAAAAAGCATTTTCAACACTTGTGGCAATTAAAACAAAGTATTGGAATATACTTGATGTTGCTAGTGACTTGCGTTGTGCACTTACTAAAACTCAGCCACGAATAGGCATGCTAGTAAGAAAAATGGATCCCTTCCATCTCACTAACCAACCTAATTTATTTTTCTCTTATTAATAATTTTTGTATTTTATGAAAATTGATATTGTTGAACCTTATGGCAGTATAAATAAATGTTTTGTTTCTAATGTAATAATTATTTGTTTTTGTTTTGTTCCTAGGCCCACGCAATTTATTGTTAAGGGGGAGCGCGAGAAGTTTTCATTTCAACAAAAGGAGGGCGTGGTACAAAAAAGTTTGGGAACCCCTGCAGTAGAGCGTCGATTTTCTGATCTAATATCTTTGGGAGTGGTTCGGATAATCGAAATCAATCATGTTTGTATAGAAAAAAAATCTTTTTATTGTGTATTATGCAAGCTAATCAAATAAACGTCAATGAAATTATATACGCACATAAATAAGATTTCTTAGCATGCGACACAAAGAAAGTTGTAATATGAGATTGCTCCAATCTTGATTTCCTCTTCATAGTGGCTGAGTATAGATGTTTTAAATATTGTAGCAAGAATTAAATAATAATTCTAGAAAATCAAATTTTAGGGAAGATATTTCAAACACACTCCATGAATGAATGGCTATATCGACCCTTACTTGAATCTCTTTTGTTAAGCCAGTTCGGATAATTAAAAAAAAATGCTTACATTCTTGATAATCAAGAACATATAACATAAACAAATTTTCATTGTAACACCTTTGACGGAAATAACAGTTATAATAAAATTGAAAGTGCAAAGCATAAAATATGGTCATACGATGTGATCTTCAATGAGCCGAACCAGGTAAACTTTATAAAAAATGCATTTACTGAAATTTACAACAGTATTATAGTAATTCATATAAGTATTACCAATGATACATAATAGATTGATAAAGGCAATCAGAGAAACTACCCGCTGGTAGTACTCAAATAACGAATTTATGTTAGAAGGTCATGAGGCCATCTTCTTTTCAGACGCCTCAGAGGGTTTGGTCAAAATCAGCAGCAATTGAGACATTAAGGTCATTATGGATGACTTTAATCGTAAATAAATAAGGAGCATTAAGGATTTTACGAAGGATTTTGGATTGTAAGGATTGGATACGAGAGGAATTCAAAGCCTTAGTTGAGCCCCAAAACTCTACTCCGTAAGTCCAAACAGGTCTTATAATAAATAGCCATGTGTATTATTAGTCTTTTGTAATTATTTGCGAGTTTAGGGCGTTTGTCTCGTAAGTGTTGAAAGTAGACTGAGACGGCGAATCATGAAGGTAAAAATTGAAATGAAAGAACATTATATCAAAATTCGATTTGGGTTCAACTTGGATATTTCGAAACAAGGTTTTCGACATGCCAATGCTTCTGCCACAATAAGGAACTCATATCATAAGCAGCCGAAGGTAGATGTAGACGTTTTTAGAGTACTTCTTTAGAACTTAAGGAAAGCTTGAGAAAGAACTCTATGCACCAAACTTTTGTGATGGAGGTCGTTGTCATAACTCTATTTTTTATTTGTTTACTATAAACCCCTGGCAATATAGGATATCAACATTCCGCGAGGATTACAGCGAGGAATGGAGTTGGATTACATGGAACCAGATTTAGCCAATTGGGGACGACGAAATACTCGGGGTAACGTTTTAATTGACAATTAACTTACTCTGTGTTTTTATACGTTACACATGTTCGTAACTCAGCTAAGATCCAGTGAGCGAGAGTTGTACCAATTATTTTTTCGATTGAAAATAAAACAACTCTGCAATGGATTCAAATGAACTTCCTCCATAGTAGTGTCCAAGTACAGCAACAGCTCGTCAAGTCTGATGTGGAATTACAAATGGTCAAATGGGATATCCTCATAATTGACAAGATATTTACCGTCAAATGTTTGAAAAAGAATGTTTAAAAAACAAAAACAATCTCTGCAATGGATTCTAATAAAGAAACTAGGTGCATAATAATGTATAAGTCTAAGTACAGAAAAAGCTTATCAAACCTTTTTCAAGTTTGAAATGTGGAATTACAAATGATTAAATGGGTTTTACACATATTTGACGAAATATTTACCGTCAAATGTTTGAAAAATAATGGTAAAAAAAAAAAGAAAAGCATCTCTGCAATGGATTCCAATAAAGAAAATAGTCTCCAAGTCTAAGAACAGCAAAAGTTTGTCAAGTTTGAAATGTGGAGGTACAAATGATTAAATTGGGCATCCGTTTGGCAAGATATTTACCGTCAAATGTGTGGAAAATGCTGATTAGATAAAAAAGAAGTTCTGCAATGGATTCTAATAAATAAATTAACATCCCTCATGATACTGTCCATGGTTAAGTACAGTAACAGCTTGTCAAGTTTGAAATTTTGAAGTACCAATAACTAAATGGAATATCCAAATATTCGGCAAGCTATTTGAAGTTTAAATACGGTTGTTTCCATGATATTTTGATACTTAGAAATGATACATCTTAGGGAATAATAGCAAAAAGGAAACGCATCATGGCTCATGATGAGGTAAATTAGTGGAGAGGCACCTTGCGGAGTGAACAGTTGGGCGGAACTGTGTCAGTCGTTACCCTTACAGACAATTATAGAAGCGAGATTATCAGTAATACGATTTTTTACCGTGAGAGTGGGTGTAGATCGAGCCGATGTTTTTTTAATAGCCTATAGCCTCTCTCCTGGGAGAATGCCTCTTATTCTTTCAGATTCCTGAAAGGAACATCAGGTTTATTCTTTTTTTTTTCATCTTCACCGGAAGAGTATTAGGAAGGAATCAAGGCTTCTTTACACAATGTCGTCTAAACATCACCTTTCACGGTAACAGGTCTCCTTTATAATATATATATAAGAGAGAAAAAATCGGTTCTTACAGATGTAGCAAAGTGAAAACAGTAGATAATATGCTATACTAATAGGCTGTTGCCTAGGAGCTGTAATATGAGGGCATTGTTTGCTTGCATTGTCTGAGCTACGACATGTGCTCCCGTGACCTGGGACCGCTTCCGGAATATCACTTTCCTTAGAATTGTTAAATCCTTCTCCTCCACCTGTCACCAGATCACAGCTCATTTCATCACTCAATACCCCGGCCATATGTTTTACTTTTCTTTTCTTTTATCTTCTCGGCAACCAACTCTCGAGAGTCACCTGGAAATCCTAATAAGCTTCTTGCGAAACAGATTCCAGATGATTTTGTCACTTTTAGGCTGCTCTGTAACATAATTTATAAAAAAAAAGAAGAAAATATCGTTAGTTCCTTTCATTTAGCGTCACTTTATGCTGATGTTACTAATCGGACTATTTATTGGTGGTAGAGCTCTGATTTGCCACGCTGAGGGTAGAAATCCCGCTCGCCGGCTGACTTTTATTTAATCTGACGGAACCTATGAGATCTAGGACTATTCAGCATCTATAAAGTAGGTTGCCAAAACAAGTCGGAAATCTGGAGGTTGAGCGTGATTTAGGACAAATCATGCCTGCACAACCGTTATCCAAGAAGAAACGAAACAGTACAGTCTCTAACATGTACTGAACCCAATACCTTCATGGGTTGTAGCGGTATAAGTTTTCATATTTCTATTGCATAATTCTTCCTACTAAATAATTTTATACTTTCTCATGTAATCTTACTAAAACTATTCTTTTTTTTTTATGTTATTTATGCTTCTTCAGTGGAAAGACAAGTTGATTTAACTACTTGAATTATTTTAACTATTTACTCAAATCTCAGAGCCAGATAGGCATGTTTCTAAAAAGTTAAAGTTTTGTTTTTTCTTATTGTTTATTCATTTAACGTCACTTTATGCTGCTATGGCTTATCGAATGATGCTACATTGAAAGTCCTAAGTTTTAATCACGTATATTATCTATTTATATCATTAACGAGTACCTGACATCACAGAGGCTCGGCACCACCATTTTATGTCCCCTCCGTCTTCATTAAAAAACTCCGAAAAATTATCTTATTTCCTTTAAAAAATTCCAAGTCTACCAGCCGGGATGCGAACCTGCGATCTCGGGCATAGCAGGTGGTTACTACAAACTACACCTTATACGCTTATATCGTAAACAAATATCAAAATCATAATTATTCAAATGGGAAAAATTATCTTTATGCGTTCAATTGAAAAAAGCGCATTTTTATGAAGTAAAATTCCACAATTAAACCAATAATATCCTGCGCGGTGCGCACATCAAGGAGCGAGAGAGCGTACATGTAGAGATACGATGAACTCATAAAATAAAGAGAATTCTATGATTATAATTTTCACAATTATATAATCATCTTCTTTTCAGACGCCTCGGAGGTTTATTGGGAATTGAAGAGGAAGCTAGGTTTGAATGGGAATGAACTTCATTATGAATGGATAGGTAGCGGGTTCGGGCCATATCAGCAACAAATAGGACATTTAGGTCATTATGGATGACTATTCTTAGCAAAATAAGGAACATTGAGGATTTTACGAAGGATTTTGGATTGTAGGGATTGGATACGAGAGGAATTCGATGGCTTAGTGGAGCCCCAAACCTCTACTCCGTAAGTCCAAATAGGTCGTAGGATGGCCATGTAGATGAGTATTTTGTAATTAATTGGGAGCGGTTTCTTGTCTTTTCAGTCTTGTATGAGGATTCCAGGTTAATCGTTGGTCGAGATGCAACCCTAAGTATCGGATCTGTTCTACAGGCGCCAGAGGAATATTATTAAAGGATACTGAAGGGCAGGAAGTCATTCGTTGACGACGTAAGGTAAAAGTGATTTGATGCTATTTTTGAGAATTTATTCTAATTCCCCAGTTTTGACACCATTCTTCAAGATCAGTGATATAGGATTGGAGGCTTTGGGATGCAATAACTGGATTGGTGTTGACTGATAATACACATGTATCATCAGCATACGTGGTAAGGAAAGTATTAGGATGAGTCGGAATGTCAGGTGTATAAACTGTATAAAAGATTGGGCCAAGGATACAACCTTGAGGAAGTTTAAAACTAGATTTGTAACTTTGAATGCAGTAGGAAAACTCCCAAAAAGCAATGCCTCGAGTCAAAAATACTAGAACAAAAATAAACATTCAACGTTTTGCCAATTCAGGCATCATCAGGACACACATCAAAACGAAAACAACTCATATTTTAGGTATGCAGTTCTTTGTTGGACGCCTTGGAGTGAAGTAAGTGGCTCAATGTGACGGGTCTGATCGGTCTTTTTTTTTGTGAGATGTGCTGCATTTTTGTGCTTTGTAGTGGTTTTTCTTTTGGCGTATGTCCTGATGATGCCTAAATTGGCGAAACGTTGACTGATTAGTTTTTCAATTACAGTGGAACGTCGATTATCCGAACTAATGTTGTCAGGGGTGGTTCGGATAATCAAAAATTCGGATAATCGAAATTCACTAAAAAATAGACACCAACCCAATAAATAGGAAGGGATTCAGAGAAACAAATGAAATTACCCAATTAGGTTTACAGTTCTTAGTAAATAAATACGTATTGAAGTCTAAGTTCATTTTTTTGCTGTATCCGAGAAATGATTATGGTCCCCTCATTGACGTTCATGGAAAAATCAATTTATTTAAAATAACAATAATTTTAACAATAAGTAACTGGATGATCTGATCAAATTAATTAAAATTACATTTGAAAAAAAAAACAAAAAAACAATTATGTTAATTGAACGTTCGGATAATCGACGCTCCACTGTATTTCAGAGATTTAAGGCTTTGTAGTTTTGGTATTTTCCCTATTGCATTTTCATGTTTATTCTATAAACATTTGTTCGCTTTTTTGAACTACTCATAGCTATTCCATCTTTAAAAGTTTTTTATGCATTATACTAGAAAAGCCAAATGGAAATAAATGATTGCTTTAATGAGTTCAAATGCTTAAAGAACAGTTGAAACAGGTATTGTATGCCTTTTTCTGCACTTCCCTCAGCTGTCGCAAAAGAATTTCGATCATTTTTTTAAAAATTATAAAGAAAAATTATAAATTCCTTTACACTTTAAGAGTTAATAAATGGATATTTTCCATAATATACAACCAATTACTCCCGTATTGAGACTCCAGTATTTACTTTGACGGAAAACAGCCTTTAAAAAAAAAAAGGGAATTTAATTATTTCTTGGAATAAATACCAATTTACATGAATTAAATGGTATTTATTCTTAGAAGTGATTAATAGTTACGTGCAATTAATTAGCCAACAATGTCCTTTGAATAAATAAATAGTTTATTACCTCTTATGTAAAAGATTATTCGCAGTAACGGAAACAACATACCTACGTACCTCTTTCTGTCCAGTCGCATTTGGATAAAATATTCATTTTATGAAAAAAAAACCTAATAGACATTCCCAGCTTTATAACAAAAGAAAAAATAAAAACATTTTTTTTATCGACCAGTACTAACCTGATTAAAAATAAAATCTTAGAATTGCCGTTCAACTTTTAAGATTTAAAAAATTTTCCAGAAAAAAATTTCTCCGCAGAAGATTGTTTAATATTAATATCCCTACTACAAACACTTAATAATTAAAAAGTGTAATAAATGACCTAAAGTCGATTTATTTAGCAGTTTAATTATTTTTCATGAAGTCATTGATTGGCATGAGTTTTTAACTCCTTCTATTTAAATGTGAACAGGAGGAGCTTGAAAAACTTATGTTAACTTAATTAAGATAGGTATCAACTTGGAAGATCAAGAGGCCATCTATTTTTAAACCCTTTGGAGGAAATTGAAATTGTAGCTAGGTTTGAATGGTGTGTTGAATTGGAATAAACATTGTAATGAATATATTGATATCGGGCTCTGGCCAAATCAGCAACAAATGGGACATTAAGATCTTTGTACATGACATTATTCGTAAAAAATTAAGGAGCACTAAGGATTTTGGATTGTAAGGATTGAATACAAGAGGAATTCGTTGGCTTAGTTTAGCCCAAATGCTGCACTCCGTAAATGAGCGCTTACAATCGCTGTGGACTGAATAGTTTTCACTCCTGCCAGCTCTATTGCTTGATTAAAAGTTCAAGGCGTGACAAGTAAATTATTATAGTATTTTTTCGAACCAGATATTATAATAATGGAATTTTATTTTATTTAATTAGTAAAATTTATATTGTTACAACATAAAAATAATTTGTATTGAATGATAATTGTTGACCTTGATAATATATGTGGAAGAAAATGGTCCGGGTGGAGGTCACAATGAATTTCTCGTAGCATTTGAGAAAAACTTTATTGATTAGCCAACGTTTCGACCTACTTTGTAGGTCTTCTTCAGGGCTATATGCAAAATACAGACAATATAAGAATAAAATTGGTACAAATATATTAAATAAAACCTAATATAAAATCTACATTTACCCATATCATTTTTATCATTTCACATTCCTATTTTATATTCAGTTTTTATTTTTTATCTGTATTACCTTATTTTTTTACTTTTCAACACTTTCTGTTTTATTATTATTTTCTTCATGATGTGGGTTACTACCTTTTGGCACTGTTGTTTATAGTATACACTCATACATTTTAACCTCCATATTTACTTTTGTTTATTTATATTTAATATGTTTTTAATATATTTGTACCAATTTTATTCTTATATTGTCTGTATTTTGCATATAGCCCTGAAGAAGACCTACAAAGTAGGTCGAAACGTTGGCTAATCAATAAAGTTTTTCTCAAATTCTACGAGAAATTCATTGTGACCTCTACCCGGACCACTTTCTTCCACATAAAAATAATTTGATGTGCCTACGCAGATATTATGAGTATCACGTGCTTACGAACAACATATCAATAATACCTACCATTTAATATATTAAAAATATCAGAATATTTTAGCTAATTTGAGCTCTTTTATATTTTGACTTAATTTTAATTGTTTCTCTATATACCTAACTGATTTCGCCCGACTTATATATATATATATATATATATATATATATATATATATATATATATATATGCGTATATATAATGGAACCCACAGATACTATGTTAGTTTCCTATGTAGTGCATAGGGTTAACAGAGTTGCGCAGCACTACAATGGAATGGGAAGTATTAACTGCTCATACGACTGTCAAAAACGAGTAACGCATCTAGAAGCCCTTTTAAAATTTCACTCGGGTTCACCGGGTTCTCTCATGCGCAAAAACCCAAGACTCGGACGAATAAGTTTTTGCCCGGAGACAGAGGCTCTGGATGCTGACGACAATAGGCGGCTAATACAGCGGCGATAGGAAGAGCAGATTATCCTCGGGAGGGAACGGACAGATTATTTACCTCAAGCCGGCGCCAGCGGGCCCCATTAGCACGTCTCATTGCCGGGGCACAAAGCGATCCGGCCCTACCTTCTCCCCTAAAGGCTTCTAATATTTAGCATTATTATTGGTAATTATTCCGCAGGTTGTCGGTTCGAGTTAAGTCACTACGAGTTTTAAAGTCTAAGACTACAAGTTATCATCAAATTTCAAAAATTCAAGTTATCACAAGGTTTAGTATGGAATGGAGGTTTATAAGTGAGAGATATGCAGATGCATTAGATTGCTCCCTGATGTTTAATTGTTTTCATCATTAATTAAAAAGGTATCAGTTCCTTTTGATTCAATTCACATCGAGTTTTAACTGTTCGTTCCCCCCTTAATGAAATAATTTGATTACTGACGACTATATATAGTAAATATTATTGACTGTATATAGATTAATGAACCTACTAACACATACTGTTCAGGTTATATCATTTGGTATCAATTCCGCAGATTGTCGTTTCGAGCTGTCCCAAAAAGTTTTAACTTTTCATCCATTTTCTTTTTAATATTGTCGAAAATAAAAATAATTGTATTACTGATGAGTGTATATAGTAACTATTACTGGTTGTATGTAGATTACAGAACCAACTTACACACTCTGTTTATGTTATATCATTTGGTATCAGTTCCGAAGGATGTCAGTTCGGGTATATTTTCCAAAAATACAAGTTATCATGAAGTGACCAGAAAGATGGGCAGTTGTTTTAGGCTGCTTCCTGATGATCAATTTATTTCATCATTAATTAAAAAGGTATCAGTTTCGCAGGTTGTCGAGAAACAGTGCAGCCTCTACCACTGAACCCAAGATCAGTTCTTCACGGGTTTTAGAAGTATAGGAACAGACAAAAAAAAAAAAAATTTTTTTAATTATTAAAGAGTACCCTCCGAGTAACAGTTCTGCAGGTTGACGACTACATAAAGTAGCTTTACTGACTGTAAATAGATCAAAGAACCTACTTATACATACTGTTGTGGTAAAATCATCTCTATACTTCGAAAAGTTAGTTGAAATATTTATGTCTTGATGAAATGATTACCGGGATCTACTCATTTCCCATAAATTCTCTTTTCCATACAAAAACTATCTTACAATAACTTGTATCTTTGGAATAAACAGTTAAAAATCGTTGTAACTCAACTCGAAACGACAACCTGTGAAACAGATACCTTATTATTAAGCTTGCTTTTAATATTCGACTTAACATTAAGTGTCGAGGAAGATGGGCAGATGCTCTAGGCTGCTACTTGATGTTTAATCGTTTTCATCATTAATTAAAAAGGTATCAGTTATGCAGGTTGCCGCTTCGAGTTACGTCACAAGTTTTAAATTTTCATTTCATTTTTAAATTTTTAACCCTTAAAATGCTATGGACGCATATCTGAGCAGTTGAATTTGAAAATGAGAAAACTCCACTTCGTAAAAAAAAAAGAATTGAAGCTGAATCTTATTATAAATTAACAATCAATATTATTTCAATATCGGTATAAATATGTAATGAGAACTTTATTTTGTCCAACAATATTTAAAATTTGTTTATTTTTAATCTAAATGTCTTGCAATAACATTAAAAGGAATTTTCTCACTTCAAAATCAACGGCTCTTATGGGTACGGTAAACTATCGGCTAGAACTATAAGCATGTATGTCAATAATAAGGACTTAGGATGCATGTATCTGTTTTTCGGTTTTTCATGTCATAATTATATGAAATTATGATAAAAATATTATGTGTGAACGAATAACTTTAGCTACGGCATTAAAGGAAGAAACAGGTTTCTTTTTATAAAAAATAAAAGTGTGTCAAAATATTGCCTGGGACAACTCAGAACACTACCACTGATCCAACCCGCTCCATTGCAATTATGAAAAAAAAAACCTGTACCACTACAACCCTTAAACGGGTCTGGGGTTCAATACATGGTAAACACTGCACTGTTTCTTGAACAACGGTTGTGCAAGAAGAAGATTAGCCGAGATCACACTAGCAGCCAGGTTTTTCAACATATTAATGGTACCCACTTTTATGGTGGCAAGGTAAGGCAAGGCAAAGGCAATTTATACTGTTATATATAGTTATTGAATTAGTGACGGTGGCGCTGGCGACGTCAAGTAGCGAGCTAGGCGCCGGGAGGAAGCCTTAAGTAATCCGTGGATCCGCCGCATGTGCGCAAGGATCTGGAGGATGTTGATGTATAATTAGGATGGTGGCAATGGCCCGACCCGGCGCCAACGTTTTTGCCCCCTCCCCCCTAATTATTCCCCCCTCTAATTACCAGCTGCCTCTGAATAAATCAAATACATTCCTCCTATGCACAGTCCCTTAGCTCCTCAAATGATCCGTATCATCGGGACTGAAGACACGGATGAGATGGTTCTCACCCACCATTAACCCCATATTTCACGGTTCCTAGAGATCCTTGTAGTTCTTTTGACTACTGTCAAGGGGCATACCTACAGGTGTAGGTGAGGCGTTGAAGTCACATCAGATAAATACTCTCTTCTGATGTACAATTTATGATTACAGGTTACACTTAAGTGGTGAAATAAACCTCCGGTACTACTCTTTCCTTTGATCTGGTGTGAAGCGCACCAGAGAGATAGTACAAAGATGCACTGTTTCCTATTCCACCACTTTATTATATTATTTTTTATTCATTATTCATGGAGCACTGAGTTCCTATGTTGTAGGTGCCAAGTCCAAATCCGGCTATGGCAAAGTGTGTATTCTTAATTGGGGGGGGGGGCTGGTGATAGAGCCTGATCTCGAGCAAATCACCTCCAGGCACAATCATTGTCCTAGAAAAAGTACAGTCTCTATCATGCAAGACCCTTCATAAGTTTTTGAGGTAAATTTTTTTTAAAGTTTTTTTTTTTAGATTAATTTATTGATATTTACAACTGTAGTAATATTACATCAAATAAATTTGCTGATTTGAACAAATGACATGAAAACAAAAAACACTTGTGGAGAAACTACCCATCGGTAGCACTCCAGTAAAGTTCTATGTAGAAGGTCTCGAGGCCATCTTCTTCTCAGACGCCTCGGAGGATTATCAGGAATAGTATGGGAAGCAAGTTGAGAGGCTAGCGGATTCAAGTGTGTATGAAGCTTGTCATGGAAGGATAGGTATCTAGTTTGGGCCGAATCAGCAGCATATTAAGGCCGAATGGGATATTAAGATCATGATGGATGAGTTTGTTTGTAACATAATAAGGAGCATTGAGGATTTTACGAAGGATTTTGGATTGCAAGGATTGGATACGAGATAAACTGGATGGTTTAGTAGAGCCCCAAAGCTCAACTCCGTATGTCCAAATAGGTCTGATAACTGTCATGAGTCTTTTGTAATTAATTGGGAGCTTAGAACGTTTGTCCAGTAAATGTTGAAGTAGGCGAAAACGTCGAGCAGTTTATTGTCTTTTCAGTCTTGTATGAGGATTTTTCTTAAAAGTAAATATATCGGTACTTTTTTAACATCGAAGATAAAACAGTTTCCTTTATTATTTATCGTTTCCATTCCGTGCTGAGTTCCTATGTTGAAGGTTCCGGGTTCAAATTCGGCAATGACAGATAAATATTAACTTCCAAAGATAGAGCCTCACATGACTTAGTCAGCCTTTATAAAATGGGTACGCTTAATAAAGGGAAAAAACTGGTGGTTGAGCGTGCTCTCTGATAATCACCTCCCTGCACAGCCATTTTCTTAGAAACAGTACAGTCCCTACAACGTACTTGACCCAAGACCCTTCATTGTTTTTTTGTGGTACAGGATTTTTTTAAGGATGATATTAATTAAATATTGCGTATATGTTTTTGTTTTGTTTTTACGAATTTTTTATAACTTAGTTGTTTTACGTATCTAAAAGGTGTCGCCACAGATCTCGGTCCAGCAAGTCTCCTTCACTAAGTCCCCTCGCTGCCATGCTCTCCTCCGCATCCCACAACCATCTTTTTTTGGGTCGTCCTCTTTTCCTCCTTTCCGCAATATTCGGAGATTGTTTTTGGCCATCGTTCCTCTGCCATTCTTTTTAAGGATCCATACCATTTCAATCTTCTCGTTTCCACTGTGTAGAAGATCGATGTAAAAACTTTTATTTTTTAATGGAGAACGGTGATAGTTGGTGGGTGCAGTAAAAAAAACACCAGATAAGTACAATACTTATATTGAATTTGTGCCGAAGTTTCGACCTACCTTGTAGGCCATCTTCGGGGCTATGAGAGAGAAACAAACGGAACAAAAAATATAAAAAACGTTACAGTAACAAGAATATAGTGACATGGAATGTAGAAAATCAAAATAGTGACAGATATGGTAATTAAAGATAACGAATATTAATATAGTGACAGAATATAATAAAATTAAAATAGTGAAAGACATAATAAAATTAAAGATAATGAACAGAAATTAAAATAGTGACAGATATAATAATTAAAGATAAAGAATATAAAATACAGAAAATAAATGTACAGAAAGGATAATAATGTAAACCTAATATAAAGGGAAAGAAAAATGAGGAGGTAAACAGATACAAAATGAGAAGATTAAAATATTAAAAAAATGGGAATATAAAGGATTTAGAAAAAAACTAGTTTAATTATAGATATAAAATATATGATAATAGACTCCTAGAGGTTACATAAGTAAAATGTATGAAAAATAATACAAGAATATATAGAAAGAAACGAATAGGTACCTCGTAGAATGACAGAAATGTAAAAAATTTGAAAATATAAGTATGGGATGTAATATAAAAATAGTTGATTGGATACATAAATTTGAAAAATTAAAAATTAAAAATAATGCTTATAAATATGAACTCTTTGATTACTAACATATGATGGATGCCAATTATTATTATTATTATTTTTTAAAGTTGGTTTTTCATGTTCAAAATTATAATGAAATCTCAACACACTAATACAATAATTATTCGCTCAAAATAGAATAGTTTTACAACATAATGTGTCTCGCTCTGTTGCCGAGTTATAAAAAAAAAAGTAATACCGGGTTAAAATATTTTTTTTTTTAACTGAAAATACGATTGAATGGAGACAAAACGGTTGTTATTTAAAACGGCTGAATATAACCATCCTTAGTAGAAATATTCCATTACTTTTAACGATTTTTTTTCCACCATCTGTGAGCTACTATCATTACAAGTTGACATATAGGTAGCTAACCTAGCTAACCGTTTTATTTGGCCAAGAAATATTCAATATTTTCCTTCATCTTGAATTTTTCTTTGCGGCTCAGCGATGGTGTTATGGTTGTGTCATATTAATGAACTAATAAAACGTAGTTTCTTTGGACTTTTGTGTATTATATTGTCTACAATTCGGCCTTGGACCTAAAACCCACAAACATATGGCACCGGAACCGGACAAAGGCCGATCCGATTTGGATCGTCCCTATTTCTGTGTGTGTATATACATAATTACAACAATATAAATATTTATGTATATTAAAAAAATTAAAATATACGTTTTTAACAAAGAAAGCCATATATTGAAATTACAAAGACAACGCAGATATTCATGGAATAATATTAATGTTTACTGGTTTCTGAACATTTGGAAAGGCGATACTACACTAGTACTAGATTTCACTAATTTAATAATAATGCTTCGCTTTTGCTACTAAGTGGGGAATTGGCGAATGTTATATTAAAGAGTGAGAATTCTTATAGCGAACCGGCACGATTTGTCTGAAACGATTGTTTCTTTGTCGATTCGAAATAATCGTCATAGTCCGAGACTGTCCTCGTGACAAGGGTAGGAAAAGAAAGGATAATGGGATTTTTTCCCCGAGCGGGGAAGGACCACACAAGGAGGGAAACGAGCTAAATTAAAGCATTTAATATCATCTATGAGGGATTGCGGTCCGGCGGAGGAACGGGGAAATTTATTAGTTGTCATCTGGAAAGGGGAGAAGGGATATTGGATAGGTGCCTTTGCCGTTCTTCCTAGCTACCGTTTTTTACTAAAAACGGATTCCCCCGATTCCCCATTTCTTTTATTTAATATCGACCGCGCACGTAGCGGCCTTGTAGAGTTAGGCGTTTTCTGCCTTTTCATCTTCGGTCGGAGCCTGTAATGCATTCCGGTACCGAGGGGTATAAGCGGTTTTTTTTTAAACAGTCGGGATAATAAAGAAATGCCGTAACATGAAAAAAACAACTTGGAAACGCCCATGTTGTGGCTGCTGGGGTTCAATGAAAACCTTATAGTGTCTTTATAACTCTTAAATTTCGACCAGAAAAGGGAAACATACTGCCAGTTGCCCACTACATGAAAATTATTCCCAGAATATGGAACCAAAACCCCTGGTAGACAAAACGATACAAGTAAATCAAACAAAACCTTTAATATAAAATCTGTACCACTACAACCCGTGAACGGTTCTTGGGATGCAGTACATGGTAGAGACTGTACTGTTTCATGGACAACGGTAGTGCAGCAAGATGGTTTGTCCTACATCATGCTCAACCGCCAGATTTTTCCCCTTATTTTGTGTACCCACTTTATAGTGGCTGTTTGAGCTCCAGGAGAGTCCAAGATCCTATATAATCCATCTCCGGCTGCTAACAGACTAAATAAAAGTCTTGCCTACAACGTGATTTGATCCAAGATTTTCAGCATAGCAACTCAGTGCTCTACCACTGAGCCTCTCCGCTTTTACCACGTAAACCGACGATTATTCCATCACTTAAGATCGATGTCCTGGTAATATCACTGTTCGGCTTCTAATGTTTAAACTGTATATTTTTATTTTTTTAATAATAAACCATTACCGCTACAACCCATGAAGTTCTACTAAGGCCTATAACTAAAGCTGATACTTAAAAAAAAAAAAGGATTTCACTAATTAGTGTGACTTTAGTGTGACCCCCCCCCCCGATCAACATTTTAAATTATATCTAGAGTCAACTAAATCCACACATTTTATTACAAATCGATTACTAATTTTATGTTATTTATTTGAAACTTATATGCATGATAATAAATTGTGTGATTTTAAAAATTTAAAAACTGATACTATTGTTTTTTTCCATTTCATTAACCTTTTAATTTTTTTAAATAGGTTACAAATGATAAGCACATCAATAAAATTATCTTCCCACTAAAGGATATTTAAAATATTTTAAACTTATAAAATAAAGCATAAAAATTTAATAACAATAACATAAATATCTAGAATATTTTATGTCTTAAATATAAAATAACACAACTTGTGCAACTTTTTGAACAGAATTGTTAACTAATTTTATTCTATTTATTTTAAACTTATATGCTTGCTAATAAATTGTCTTTCAGACTGATTCTATAATTTTATTGTTTTTTAATTGTTTTTCAGTGGGGTAAAAAAGGATAAACATTTCATTATTAATCATCTATCCTATTAAGAATCTTTGGAAGAGTTTTAACATAAAAAATAAAGCATAACGTTTAATAATAAAAACACCAATATCTAGAGAATTTTATGTCTGGAAATGAACATTTTTTGAAAATGTTAGATATAAGTTCAGCAGATTGTCGATTTAAGTTACAGCATGTTTGAACTATTCATTCGTTTCCTTTAGTTTAATATTCTCTAAAATAAAAATTTCAGTAATGACTGTATACAGTAGCCATTACTGACTGCATATAGATTAAAGATCTGACTTACACATACTGTTTAAGTTATTTTCTCACCTAAACTTAGAAATGTTTGTTGAAACGTTCATTTCTTGATGAAATGATTATTGAAATATACATATTTCTCATAATTTTTTAACCGAATCGATTATAATTTTTAATATGTATTTTCAGCGATGAAACAAAATATTTAAAAATTCATGACATTTAAATGATTCTTGTATAATAATGGCCGCACAGAAATGATTGAGGTTTTAAAAATTTTTAGACTAAAAACGTTTACTCACCTTTTGGTGTTTATTCGATTAACAACTAATTGAGAGTGTTGATTACATAATAATATATTAGGAAGCTTTAATGATACCAGCATCTGAGTTTTAGTGGGCAAACTTCCACCTCCTCATGTATTGGGTAATTGTTGATAGTTGAGATAGTTTGGCCTCCCCCATATTGTCAATGGTTCTTTGTTGCCTCCATCAGTGTAAATTGGAAAATGGATGTTATATAAGATCAAATGTCCATGCTTGCCGGGAGGGCGATGCTTCTCTCACACTTGGCCTAGAACTATAAATAATATGTACTTTGTTATTTTTCTTTATATAAGGAATATAATTTTATGTTGAATTACGTACAACTAATATATTATGTAAAATACCAACAGACATATAGCAAAAGTAAAATCAGCAGTCTAAACTGAAAACGTACCTGACCAAAAAGCTACGGGATAAAACAAGATATTTACATCTATAACCATGAAAAAATAAATAAGTAATAGTTCAAAAAAGTAAAAAATCACGCTTTAATAGATAACAAAACTAAAAAATATAAAATAATTTTCAATAAAAAAATTAATTTTATAACAAAAAACGTTTGGGGTGCGTAATGTTAATTGTTGTAAATATTTTATTGACTAATATTGGTAAAATTAGAGGCATTAAGAAAATATCTTAAAAACTACCCCACACTTTTTTACAACAAAATGAATTTTATGTTCATCACTCTTTCGTAATTTAAACTTAATAAAAGTTAATGTATACTATTTCGTTTTTTTTTATATTAAAGCTTGTTTTTTAGTTTTTAAACTAATATTCATTTTCTACTTTTTAGTTCGGCTGGCTAAAAATGCGTATTCTTTAGCTTTGTTTTAAACAAATATTCTTTTTCTACTTTTTGGTTCAGCTAGCTGAAAAAGCGTGTTTTATAGTTTTTTTAAATATTATTTTTTTGTTGCAAAATATACGATACTCCCCAATTGTCTTGTCTCAAAGATAAAGCCATGTATGCCTTAGTACACGTCCAAGTACTGGAAACAAGACTAACTGGCCTTGGGGTACAAAAAAACCCTAATTCTGAAGATCTTTGTCGGAATAATCAGACAAACTTATTGAATTATTGTATTGTCATCGCTAGAGAAGTGTCCAAAATTTCGATTTAATTCACTTTTTTTAAAAATGTCCACAATCGAGTTAGAAATGCCGTTACATACATACGTACATACAGACAAAGTTAGTATATCTAAAAGTTAAAAGATTACCAGGTCTGCAAGTTTAAAATGTCGTTTTAATTCCAATAGAATGCGCTCTTAGCCTATTGAAGGATTTGCTTATCTCTAAACGCTATTTTGTTTGTTAGTCATTTGTTTACAAAAGTCAGTTGTTTTTAAGTCGTTTACGTGGACGTATCATACCATTCTTTGGTGTTAAAAATGTCTAATTTTAAGCCAAATAAAGAGCATTTGCGGCATGTCATGATTTTCTTATTCAATCAAAAGAAAAAGGCATCTGAATGTCATCGAATTCTTGTTGAGACTTATGGCGATCTTGCTCCAACCGTCAAGACATGTGAACGTTGGTTTCAAAGTTTCAAACGTGGTGATTTTGATGTTACTGATAAAAAACGAGAAAATCGACCAAAAAAGTTTGAGGACGTCGAATTGCAATCTTTATTAGACGAAGACAATACCCAAACCCAACAAATGATGGCAGAACAGTTGAATGTCACTAGACAAGCCATTTCCGATCGCCTGAGAGCTATGGGAAAAATTCAAAAGGTTGGAAAATGGGTTCCACATGAATTGGACCGACAACAAATGATCAATTTGAGTCACGCATTGATCGAAAAACGCCCAGAATGGGCTCACAGGCACGCCAAAGTCATTCTTCAGCATGATAACGCTCCTGCACATTCAGCCAGATTGACTAAGGAAACGATTTCTTCGCTTGGTTGGGAACTCCTACCCCACCCGCTGTATTCACCTGACCTGGCGCCTTCTGATTATCACCTATTCTCATCGATGGGACACTCATTGGCTGAGCAACACTTTAACAATTTGGAGGATGTAAGAAAATGGCTCGATGAATGGATTTCAAATAAAGATGAAGCATTCTTTTGGAATGGTATCCATAAATTGCCCGAGAGATGGACAAAATGTGTAGAAAGCGAGGGCCAGTACTTTGAATAAAATATATTATACTTTTTTTTGTAAATTAAATTATATTTTAAGAAATAAACGACATTTTAAACTTGCAGACCTGGTAAGTGCTTATCATGAACACAATGCTGAAAGTAACCAAAAACATAACAATAACAAGAAACTGAGAAGATAAAAAATAAGTAGTTTTGTTTTGAAGAGAAAATATTTGTCCTGGCCGGGATTCGAACCCGGGTCTTCTGCATCTCCGGTGCAGTGCTCTAACCACTGAGCTACCAGGGGTCCTATCCAAGTCTGACAAATCCATTCTCTTCACCGATCCTATATCCCCGTGTTCTCGCAATTTTCGCGATGTATACACGGGGAAAAATGTGATGCTATTTTAATTTTAATCCTAATTAAAGTAATGTTCAATGAACATTCTTTTCCGTGTAGGTATACATCGCAAAAATATAGGGATATAGGATCGGTGAAGAGAATGGATTTGTCTGACTTGCATACGATCCCTGGTAGCTCAGTGGTTTAGAGCACTGTACCGGGATGCAGACGACCCGGGTTCGAATCTCGGCCAGGAAAAATCTTTTCTCTTCGAAACAAAAATAATCACCATCAAAATAACAATGAATAAAAAAAAATTAAAAAATAAGTTATAAGATAAAAATACGACTGATTTTCCGTAAGCGGACTAATGGTTTGAATAGAAAACGGCGTAAGAAGGAGTTGACAATTTGTTGTATGAAAGAAGTAAAAAATGCTGCCTTCGTATGTTAACATTTTTTGATTTTTTTTTTTCCAAAGTTACATTGAATAATGAAAATTATTATTATTAATTATGTGCGAGGTACCGCTAGGTAGCTATGCCGAAGGATATGGGTCCAAGTCTGGCTGTGGCATATAAATTATTAATCTGTTAACAGCCATTTATGGACCCTCAGAGGTCTGCAGGCATTCCTAGGGCTAACCAAGGCTCTATGAAGTTGTTAATTAGGGGGAAGCCTGGTGGTTGAGCGTGATCTCGGGAAAATCACCTCCCTGCACAACCGTTGTCCTTGAGACAGTTCAGTCTCTACCATGTACTGAACCCAAGACCATTTTATGGCTTGTTAGGGGTACAGGTTTTTTTTTTCATATTAATTACTCTTTCTGTTAATCTGCAAATAAAAGGTAATTTATTTTTTGAAATACTAAAAATTAGGCAGAATCTAATTAAATATACTAATACAGAATGATACAAAAAGGGGTCCTCTTTCATATTTTGGTCTTAAAGTGACGGTTCGTGTTTTTATAATTAGTTATAATAGAATAAAAAAAACTAAAGGTAATTTTAAGAGGCCTAGCCCGAAACTGAAATCATTAAAATGTAAAAGGACACTTTCTGTAACACTGGATTCCTGTTATAATGGCGTTCGTTAATAATAATGCGGGAAAGATAAAGAAGGGAAACTTAAACGCATCTCAGACTTTTAAAAAGAAAAACAAAACTGTTTATAAAAGATTTAACAAGACCCTTCAGTCGAGTAAGCTTCTGCCCTTTCAATTATTATTAACCCTAACAGACTTTTCGGTATCTTTCTCAGCAGCTCTACTTTTGTTCCGGCTTTCAATGTATCGATACATAAAATACAATATCAACGTTCCTTCAAAGTACCATCTCACTCGAAATTATCCAAAATTATACGGTTAGAATACGAGTTATACTTTGTGAATATATAACAGTAGGTGACCAGGATTCTATAAAAAATGTCCCATAAAATTTTGTTCTCTATAAAAATAAAAATATTTAAAATTATAACAATTAATAAAAAAATAAAATAAAATAAAATATAAATAGTATAATGTCGAAAGTATATAGAGGGTAACCACTCAAGTAATCCTATCAACTATTTTTCAAATAGTTATTGTACACAATAGTTACTGTACAATAGTAATACTATTATTCACAATATTTATTGTACATACAATTCCATACTTTTCATTTTGTTTACATTTCTAACTGTCATTTTGCGAGATACCTTTCATTTCTTTCTACATATTCTTGTATTATTATGTCTCATACATTTACTTATGTAACCTCTAGAAGTCCGTTATCATACATTTCATATCTTTATTTTACTAGTTTTTCTAAATCCTTCATGTTCCAACTTTTTTTTATATGTTAATCTTCTCATTTTGTATCTTTGGTTTACCTCCTCTTTTTTATTTCCATTTATATTATTTTTACTTCTCTATCCTTTCTGTACATTTATTTTCTGTATTTTATTTTATATTCGTTATCTTTAATTATTATATCTGTCACTATTTTAATTTCTGTTCATTATCTTTAATTTTATTAAATCTGTCTTTATCTTAATTTTATTATATCTGTCACTATTTTAATTTCTTTTCATTATCTTTAATTTTATTAAATCTGTCTTTATCTTAATTTTATTAGATCAATCACTATTTTAATTTCTTTTCGTTATCTTTAATTTTATTAAATCTGTCTATATCTTAATTTTATTATATTCTGTCACTTTTTCAATATTCGTTATCTTTAATTTTCATATCTGTCACTATTTTAATTGTCTACATTACTTGTCACTATATTATTGTTACTGTACGTTTTTATATATTTTTTGTTCTGTTTGTTTCTCTCTCATAGCCCTGAAGATGACCTACACTGTAGGTCGAAACGTCGGCACATAAATATAAGTCTAGTATTTATTCAGTGTTTTTTTTTACTGCACCCCCCAACTATCTCCGTTCTACATTTGATCATCCAGTCAACTATTTTCCTCTCATATATACACTCATACATTTTAACCTTTATATTTACCATGCTTAGCAATTTTTTACTATTTTTTAATTTTCAAATTTCTGTATTTTGCATATTTAGCTCTGAAGAAGACCTGCAATATAGGTCGAAACGTTGGCAACTTAATAAACATTTCTCCAATTCTAAGAGAAATTTATTGACCTCCACTCGGACCATTTTCTTCCACATACATTATCAAGGTCAACTATTATCATTCAAGAGTAATTTATTTTTTGTGAACAACAGTGCAAACATTTTCTGGCAATTTGATGGATTGTATATTTGGATACAGTTCTGTTTCACCTTTTCCAATATCCAGCTTTAGTTTTGAAAATATTTGTGCTGATGGGATCATTTTGTAATTTTACTCGCATGTTTATGGTCAATCGAAGTGTTTCGACATTTCGCCATAAAAACGATCATTTTAAACATGTGTTAATCTTATCAGCAAAAGTAGAACGAGGACTGGCAATGTCTGTCGGAAATCACCAGATAGTAATAGAACAGCACCACCAAATAGCTTGTCGTTGTTGTTCAAATCTTTCATAGTTCTATGAAATTCTTCAAGTGAATGTTTGTGAGACATAGTACATCCCAGATTATGATTTAGATCTTCCGCGACACTGAAGGCATTCCGCTTGGTTTTTTGATGTTACACATTGCGTTTGGCTTGTTATGAATGTCTAATGCTGAGTTGGACGTTCGCCCATCATCTAACAATGTGGCAGCAATTCCCGACGAAGCATTCGCTAATGCAATTTTCTGTTGTGATCGTGTCTTTGCAAGGATCAGCGATATTAAAAATGTCTTTGCTGTTCCACCTGGTGCGTCCAAGAAAAAGAACCCGCCTTATCAACAGTCATCGTAATCTCATCATATATATTTATTTTTGTTCAGTAAAGACTCAATATTTGAAATAAATGTAGCTAAGTCAATACTGTCATACAGTTATACTGGTTTTCTCGCTGCAAATCACTGTTACGTCAGTGGCAAAGCGATCTGGTGATGGCACACCATAATGATTAAGTGGTAAATTTGAAATTAAAATACATAAATCCTTATTAGAAACATAAGGCTTTATTATTGGTATTTTCCTAACTGCATCCTATTTATAATTTAAACATATTTTTAAATGTTTACTAATGTATATATATTTTGAATAGGTTTATATTCGGAGACCTTTCAATAGATGTCATGATTTTGGAAACCGTTTTGTCTTGTTTTCCAGGATGTACCTTGTCCAATTTAGGGTCAGCTACAACAAAAGCAGTGTTTCTACATTTGAGGACGGGGCTTAGTGGAAGGGCAAACGCCAGGGCAAGCTGGCCCTGACAGAGGGTGGGAGGGACAGATGTAGTCTCAATGACAAATCCAGCGTAAACAGCTTTGTGTTAAGGGAGCGGATCCGCCTGTTGACTTAACAATTATGGCGAACCCCTTGAAACGTGATCTCACTCGAGGGCACAATCAGTAGCCCCGTAGCCTCCTTGGCCGCCGGATAATGAACCGGGATCCCGTCGGCAACTTTTTAACCCCGGCTAACGCTGAATGCTGAACGGCCAGAATCCTATTAGCAAACTCCGGGGGCAGCCTTGGAATATCCACCTTCATTCTCTAACCACGTTAGTAATATGCCACTATACTTCCTATAAGATTTTAAGTTACGCTAATCCAGTGGAGGTGGGAGTGAGTTTACTTTTACTGAAATAAATAATGTTATTAAAGGATAGAGGTTAATAAATTTTAGTAGGATAGGCTGCAACAGAAAAAATCCTCCAAAGAAAGCTTAAATCCCTAAAACACAGTGGAAAACCAACCACGTTAGTTGTCTAAACGAAATTACTCATTTTGAGTTTTTGTTCACTTTTATTGATTTAATTTGTGGTATAGCCTTTTTCCACTGCGTTTTTCGATGGACCGTGACTATTTTTATTTGGCTTTGTTTTGGGGGATTTTCCTATTGCATAAAGACTTTTAGGTATTTAACTATTACATCCTTTACTACTTATATTTATTCTCCTCTATTTTATTATAATATTATTTATTTAAGTAAAAGTAAACTCCCTCCCACCTCAACTGGGCTAGCGTATCTTGTATATATAGTATAGATTGCAATACGTACCACAAATTAAATCAATAAAAATGAGCGAAAAATCTAAAAGAGACCAACATTACTGGTGTTTTTGTCAGTATTCTGAAGGCTAAGGGCTTTATTTTTGGGATAGGATGCAATCGGAAAAAATCCCCCTATTGCACCCAATACTGATTGCAAGTTACACTAGTCCAGTGGAGGTTGATGTTGTTTAGTTTTAATTAAATAAATAATATTATAATATAATAGAGGTGAATACATTTGAGTAGTATACGATGCAACAGGAAAATCCCCCCCAAAAAACCTTAAAGTGTTTCAAATACTAAACTTAATATATACTTTAAAATAATATATTAAAATAAATCTTTAAAAACAACCAGTCTCGATCCAGTGGAAAAACGGCTTTATGAAAAAAGTAAAAATCAATAAAAGTAATAAAATCTCAAAAGGAGACAATTTTTGAGACAGCAACCAACATGAAGTTTGAAGTGTTTTGGGGGCTTAAGGCTTTGGAGATTTTTCCTATTGAATCCGATTTACAACTAATGTCTCTTTTTGCGTTTTCGCTCACTTTTATTGATTTAATTTGTGCTATAGTCTTTTTTCAACCGCGTTTTTCGATGGATCGTGACTGTTTGTTTTTCCCGGTGTTTTAGAGACGTAAGGCTTTGTTTTGGCGGATTTCCCTAACGCATCCTATACTAATTAAATATATTTTCCTTTAATTTATAATAATATTATTTATTTAAGTAAAAGTAGACTCACTCTCACGTCCACTGGGCTAGCGTGACTTATATGTAGTATGGGCTGCAATAGGAAAAATCCCCAAAACAAAGCCATAAGTCACTAAAATACTGACGAAAACCAAACAATTACTATCCATCGAAAAACACAGTGCAAAACGGCTGTACGACGAATGAAATCAATATAAGTGAGAAAAAAATCAAAAAAAGACATTTTTTAAGAAAACAACGTGATTGGGGTGACCTGTGGTCTAGTGGTTAGCATAACAAACTACTGAACCCAAGATGGCGGGTTTGTAGCCCGGCAGGTGGCCCTAGGATTTTTTAAAGGGAGTAAAAAATCCTTGGTTATGCCGTCCTTCGGAAGGGACGTTAAACGGGGATCCCGAGTCTGTACGATGTCAGGTACTCGTTAAAAAAACCCTATCCTAATAAAACCTGGATATGCAAAATTTAGGGCTTCCACTGTAGCATCGTCCGATTAGCCATAGCAGCGTAAAGTGACGTTAATTGAACAAACAGCCAAGGTGATTAGTTAAGACCGTGGAAAAATTCCAACGAAAAGCCCTTAAGTCTCCAAACTAAAACAGAAATTGAAATTATCTGTCCAATATTTCGCCTATTCAAGCATCCTCAGGGTAGAAAGAGAATATCAGCAAAAAAATGATAATACATGAATAATGCGCCCAAAAAACATCCCACTACTTTTTCAAATGCAACTCAAGAATTTGAGCCTTAGAGGTGGTGGGATATTTCTTGGGTGCATTATTCATGTTTTGTTTTGCTGATATTCTCTTTCTATCCTGAGGATGCCTGAATAGGCGAAATATTGGACAGATAATTTCAATTTCTGTTTTAGTATGGAGACTTAAGGGCTTTTCGTCCGAAACTCCGACTGACAACTAGATCTTAAGCCGAAACGCAGGCACAATAATGTACTATACGAGTAAGTCATTCTTATTTTGTGTAATCATGGACTGCATCCACTGACAATGTCACACCACTGTTAGAATTATCCAGTCAACTATTTTCCACTTATATACTACTTGTAAGTTACGCTAGTCCAGAACAGGTGGGTGAGAGCTTACTTTTAATTAATAAATAATATTATTATATAATAGAGGTGAATAATTCTAGGTAGTATAGGATGCAATTGGATACATCCCCAAAACATAACCTCAAGTCTCTGAAATACTGGAAAAAAATCATCCAATCACGATCCAACGAAAAAACAAGATAAGAGCGTCAATGGATTGAACATAACCATATTTTGGTTAAATATTGGTTATGTAACCATTAGAATAATGGTTTTAGGTAATTTAGTCCACTTTTATTTTAAAAAATAAATTTTAAAACAATTTTTTTTTGTCTATAGATTCAGAAAATTTCCAAAAATAACAAAATTAAAGTTCACAATTGGCCCCATAAAAACTATGTACAATCAAAGTCTCAGACACTCTAGCTCACATTTCTCAAGTCTCAATTGAATAAACTTCAAATTAAAACTGTGAATTCGTGTTTTGAAACGAAATATGTATTTTGAACTTTTGGTCGTATTAATTCAGGATATATAATATAATAGTGGATAAATTTACGCTAAATTAAATGTTTTTTAAAAATTTAATTAAAAGTTCAATTGGCATTTTGAATTAAAAAAATTATCCCTCGACAATGTTTTCCCCTCCAGAGGAAGATAAAAAAATAGAGACCTTGTATGTATAAATTATATAGCCCAATTAAAATAAAGCTTCCATTTTAGTCCCTTAGGCCGCACCATTAAAGTCAAGGATAGTGATTAGTCGCTTTTCATTAGTTTATCTATTTCATTAGTTGAACCAATCAATGTTGTCAATCAACTAATTCCCGCTCATTCGCAATTGGCTTAAATTTTAAAATGTCAATTGATTTGCTACTGTATAGGATCATTAAATTTTACAAACTCAAATTAAAATATTGAGTAGATAATAAGATCGGCAGTTATCTGACATTTCATTTTTAATTATCGTTAATTAGCAAGTTGTGTTTGTCAATGTAAAACGCATTCCTCTATTTATCATGGAATCCTCATTAACAATAATTATTTATTCGAAAAGTTATCATTCAAACCCTCGAAACCAAGCAGCATTTCTGTTTCAATTTTAACGTTTAAAATTTCAAATGTAACTTTTTTCCATTTTTAATTCTGACCGCTTTCATTTCCCAATATCCTAGATCATAAAAATTTCTAATTATAATACTGACTATTTGAAATGGATTAAACTTATACTACCACGATTGAATTTCATTAATTATATGATTGATGAAATAACTTATAACTATATATTACTAAATCAACTTGTTAAAATTCAAAATTAGGCTTAGGATGGGCCCTTTGAGACCTGCAGACAATCACACAGACTCAATATTCTGGGTAACCTAAATTGGGGATGAATCTTCGGACATATCTCCACCCTGCACAATCGTTGTCCCAGAGTATAACTATAGTATCTACCATGTACTGAGACCTTCATAGGTAATAGGGACACAGTTTTTTTTTTAAGATTTACGTGTTTGTGTTACTTGAACACGTAGTTAACAAGAACTTCATAACATGTAGAAATTTTAAATGCACATATTCCATAAAAAAAATCATAATTTTGATAGTCAGCCATCAACTCAGCCCCAGTTTAAAAAGTGAACGGTAAAACAAAAAAAAATCATATTATTTTAAAGAGAAAAGATATGCCCCCGGCTAAGGAAGGTTTTGGTAGAAGTTTGAGAATTCTTTTAGAACAAGGAAGATAAAATGTGGGATGTTGATCATATCATAGGATGTCCAAAACATGGAACATTTACCATTGTTTGATTTTAGGGAGGGGGTTAGCTCAGTGGTAAAGTTCTGAATTGCTTTGCTGAAGATTCCGGGTTCAAATCCTACTGTAACAAGTAAAAAATATATGTTTCAATAGATAGCCGGGAGCACTTCTTTTCTCTTTAAAGTAATAATATTTAAAAATCAAAACACCTGACCAATAATTATAAAAAAAATCATTTGAATGAGGGTTTTAGGTAATTTACTCCTTTTTAATTGAATGAAAATCAATATTTACTTTTTTTTCAAATTATTAGAAAAAATATGAACCGAATAAAGATTTTTTTCATTTTTTATTCATTCGGAAAATTATTGAAGTTTTCTAAGTTAAAATTATTAATTAATATAATAAAAAAATATAAATAGAGAAATTTAAACCAATCAATGACAATGGAGTCAGGTTACCTGAAACGATAATACAAAATCCATTACCGAAGAAATCTTACAAAAAATTTGGACAACTTCTTTTAGAGTAAAATTTTTGAAAACGATTCTCAAGTTAAAAACGCATTTTCAGACTTTATTCCATGATTTGGTAATTAGTCCACAGGTTGTCGCTTCGAGTTGAGTCACAAATATTAAATTAACTTTTCATTCGTTTTTCTTTTGATATTTTTCAAAACTACTATTTATCCTGAGCTTTAATATGGAAAATAGAATATAATTATAGGAAATGTGTATACTTCGGGAATCATTTCATCTAGTAATAAATGTTTGAACAAACATATATCATCTATACTTCGAAATGTTAGTTGAAACTTTTGATGAAATGATTACCAAAATCTACTCATTACCCATAATTACATTCTCTATCCCATACTAAAGCTCACTATAACTTTTATTATTAAAAAATATTGAAAAGGAAACGAATAAACAGTTAAAAGTTGTAACTCAACTCGAAGCAACAACCTGCGAAGCAGATACCCATGATTTTTTTCAGTTTTGGGGTTGATTATTCATCATATTATTTATTTCATAAAATCATAAACATTGAGATATAACGGATAGGCAAGGCATGATAAAGATAGAAGACTAATATTTGCTTGTAAGGTTAGAATAGCGGCTAGGATGGGTCGGCCTAGGATTCTGCCAGTCCAATATTCATGAGGATGAATTATAAATCTAGCCTGGCTGATTGGGGACGTGCAGGTCGACCGCCCAAGCGACCTTAGGCCACAAACCTCATCCATACCCATACCCATATAATATTTTCGCAAAAGAAAAAAAAACTATTATTTATAGTTAATATATATTAAATAGGTAGTTTGAGTAAAAGGCGAGGTAAAAATAATACACAGCTGATAATAATATATTTTAAAAAACCTGTACCACTACTCTAGCCGGAGATGGATCATATAGGATCTAGGACCCTCCTGGGGCTCACCCAGCCTCTATAAAATATTATAAAAATAGGGTACCCAAAATAATGGGGGAAATCTGGCGGTTGAGCGTGACCTAGGACAAGTCACCTCCTTGCAGAACCGTTTTCCATGAAACAGTACAGTCTCTACCATGTATTGAACCCCAGACCCATTCACGAGTTGTGGTACAGGCTATTTTTTTTGTACCACTACTCATGAAATATTGGGTTCAGTACACGTTAGAGACTGTACTGTTGCTTGGACAACGGTTGTGCAGGGAAGTGAAGAAGGGATCTAGGATTAAGGGTACCAACTTTATAGAGGCTAAGTGTGCCCCAAGAGGGACCTGCTGATCCCACAGGGTCCATATATCTAGGACATCACGCTCAATCACCAGATTTTTCTCCCCCCGCCTCCACTTTATAGAGTATGCGTCAGATTAAGATTAAAACGAAAAAATAGTTTTTAATTCACAAAAATTTAATAAGAATAAATTACCCAAATATAAATATAATACATAATTTGGATAGTCAGTCATCAACTCGTTTAAAATCAGTTTAAAAAGTGAACGGTAAAACAAAAAAAAAATCATATTATTTTAAAGAGAAAAGATATACCCAAGGCTAAAGAAGGTTTTGGTAGAAGTTTGAGAATTCTTTTAGAACAAGGAAAATAAAACGTGGTAAATGCTACTCCAAGGATGCTGAAGACAAAACAGTTACTGTTGGTTGGCCAAGCCTAAGATGGACGTATTGCGTAGCAAATAATGCTAAGAAAGCAGGAGTAAACTGGCTTGGATAACAACGGCCAGCGAAAGAAGAGCATGGTGATTGGTGTTGGAAGAGGCCAGGACTCGCTTGCGGGTTGTAGTGCCAATATAATAATAGGAGCAAACTTTTCGGAGCAGCTACCCCTTCACTGTACGTGGAGGATTATAGGAATACGATCTGGGTAGGGGTTTTGATGAAGGATTAGGAAGGTTTTAGTAGAAGTTTGAGAATTGTATTAGAACAAGGAAAATAAAATGTGGGATGTTGATCATATCATAGGATGTCCAAAATATGGAAGATTTACCATTGTTTGATTTTAGGGAGGGGATTAGCTCACTGGTAAAGTTCTGAATTGCTTTGCTGAAGATTCCGGGTTCAAATCCTACTGTAACAAGTAAAAAATATATTGTTTTTATAAATAGCCGGGAGCATATCTTTTCTCTTTAAAATAATAATATTTAAAAATCAAAACACCTGACCAATAATTATAAAAAAATATTTTTAAAAAATCATTTGAATCAGGGTTTTAGGCAATTTATTCCTTTTTAATTGAATGAAAATTAATATTTACTTTTTTTATCAAATTATTAGAAAAAATATGAACCAAATAAAGATTTTTTTCATTTTTTATTCATTCAGAAAATTATTGAAGTTACAAAGTTAAAATTATTAATTAATACAATAAAAAAATATAAATAGAGAAATTTAAACCAATCAATGACAATTTTTTCCTCAGATATCAGTTGACTGGACTACAAATTTAAATTCTAGAAATTCACATTTCGAAATAAAATATTTTCGAAATGTGAATGAAAGATTTATTCATTACAAATTAATTTTTAAAATAAAATTCAAAGGACAATAGTAGGTCTGAAATATTTCTAACTCAGGTTTTTCCCCAATTAAGGGTACCAACTATATAGAAGCTGGGTGTGCCCCAAGGGAGACCTGCTGATCCCACAGGGTCTATATATATCTGTCAACTAGTTAATAACTTGTTACAGAAGGATTTGAACCCGGGATCTTCAGCAAAGCAATTCGGAACTCTACCAGTGATCTAACCCCCTCCGTAAAATCAAACAATGGTAAATGATCCATGTTTTGGACAACCTATCATATGATCAACATCCCACATTTTATTTTCCTTGTTCTAAAACAATTCTCAAACTTCTACTAAAACCTTCCCAATCCTTCATCAAAACCCCTACCCTGATCATATTCCTATAATCCTCCACTTACAGTGAAGGGGTAGCAGCTCCGAAAAGTTTGCTCCTATTATTATATTGGCACTACAACCCGCAAGCGAGTCATGGCCTCTTCCAACCCTAATCGCCATGCTCTTCTTACGCTGGCCGTTGTTATTCAAGCCACTTTACTCCTGCTTTCTTAGCATTATTTGCTACGCAATATGTCCATCTTAGGCTTGGCCAACCAGCAGTAACTGTTTTGCCTTTAGCATCCTTGGAGTAGCATTCACCAGCATTCTAGCGACATGACCTGCACACCGAAGACGATTCAATTATACCACTAGATCGTTGAGTAGGTCATAAATTTCATCGTTTGTTCTCCATCACCACTCCCCTTTAGAATTAACGGAACCGAAGATTCGTGGGAGTACTTTTCTTTCGAAAATTCGAAGATTTTTATCTTCCGACTTAGTGGTAGTCCAAGTTTCGAAACCGTAGATTAACACAAGTGGACTACACAGAGTTAACTTATTCGCCTATAAATTCATTTACTGTAAATAATACTTCATTATTTACTATACAAATACTACTTTGGAGTAGGGAAGTGGCGGCCCCATCGCCCGGTCATAGTACCGCAGATAGTCACTGGTCTTCTAGTTTGGGGGAACAGTACACTGACGCTCATAAAATCACACAGATTACAGCACACTACACTCACCCCCACACTACAGATCAAGGTCAATAACAGTACCCTAGGGTCACCTCCCTTAGGTAGCCACTCCGAATGGGGAAGCTTGTCAGGAAGCTATGAGGAGGCACTCGGCTGACTCGGGGTAGTGGACCGACACCCCATTCACCTTAAACCAAACATCACAAAGAACGACAAAAATCCCCGCACTGCACAGCGGTAAACGGGGATAAAATGAATATGACGGTGATACAAATACTACTGCAGTTCTGACAATAGCAATAGACAGATATTTTTCCTCATCTACTGTTATAGTGAACTCGTTCAGTCTCCAACTGGCCCTCGATGACAGTAGCCTGGAGAGGCTCTCTGGGATCTCTTAGATTCTAGCCTTAACACACGCATGTGGGTGGTTATGGTACACTGATTTCTTATTGATAATAGGCAATTCAAATCTTCACCAGTCTTCTCTTTATCATTTTCTCTTTTCTACATATCCTGGAAATAACATTGACTCCATTGATCGTAGAGTTATCGAACTGTGGATAACCTATGATTATAGCATGGATTTCTAAATTGTAACATTGTTTCCGTGTTGACAACAATGTAACTCCTCTTTTATATTTATATATCCCATCCATAATAGACAGAGAGGGAAGAAACGAAGATTGTGTGAGAGAGTATCGTTAAGAGAGTAGTCTCTATATTAGTTCATAAGTTATAATATTAGTCTGTATTCAATAATCAATCTAGTCAGTTCACATATCTTTGCATAATAATTTATACCGCTCCATTTCTGAATAAATAGAATTCTATCGGCCAACTCTGTTTTCGTCAACTGTAGACATTAGGCCATAGCCACTTTGAGTCCTTACTCCGATTGTTTCTCTCAATTTGTGGCCATGTTTTACTAATTCCACATACTTCTCTTGCTAAGGTCTTAATATTATCCCACATTTCATCCACTCATTCATACACACTTACTATTCCCTATGGAGAAGTTTCAGAGACTGTACTTCCTTTTATACCATCTATTATCGACTATTATACTCTGTAGTCCGAGTAAACATTATGGGACAGAACGGTTGAGCAACAAAATATATTTAACTCAATATATTTAATAATAAATATTCAACTCGGGCAGGATCTATTGAGCTCTTCCCTCGGATGTTGGCAAGATTGTTTGCACTTCGATCAAAGTTCCAAGAATCCCAACCACCTGCTACAGTTTAATGTTAAAATTAGAAATTAAAGGTGGTGTTTAATGGTTTAATAACCGATTGTAGGTTATTCTCGTATTTTTTCCCTTTCAGTGCAATGTTGGCGGTTATTTTCAACTCAAAATAATATTCAAATAACTGTTTTTATTTTGAATTAACAAGTTTTTAAATTAACTTCAGAGAAAATTATTGGACAGACATTTCAGTGTTTTGGATTTAAGTAAAAATAAGTTACTATTCTGAAGATTCTCGGCTCAAATACGGCTGCGGCAAATACATTATTGATCTATTAAGACCCATATATGGACCATATGGTATCTGCAGAACCACTTAGGGCTCACCCAGCCTCTATAAAGTGAGTACCCTAGCTTAGGGGGAAACCTGGCTGTTGAACGTAATTTGGGACAAATCACCTCCCTACCAACCGTTGTAGAATCCGTAGAACTGTACCGTTGTACCTAGAAACAGTACAGTCTCTATCATGTACTGAACCCAAGACTCTTCATAGGTTGTAGTAATATTTTTTTTATAAACGATTAATAGCAACCAACCACCGGCGTGTATTTTAGATTTTTTTATATTGGTTGACATATTAAATTATAAATTTTAAATTTTTAGCTTATATATTATTATTATTAACTTTATTGGCCACATTGGATCACTTGAGTCGATCTAAATTCTCTTTGAAAGTTGTATTGTTATTTTTTTTGCGATCTGCCTAGTGCTTTTTCATTCGTCCCGATAGTAATTTTCTCAATTCGTCTGAAATTTCCATAAACCTTCTGTCAGTGATTTCTGCTGAAAATTTGTAAATCTTCAGAAGAGTATTAATTTTAGTTTTGTTCTCTGCATCTCCTATCTCTAGTCCAACTTCGTTGAGGCCTTTCTGAATTTCATGGTTCCACTTTCCTCTTGTCTTCTTTCCCAGATTTCTTAGTAAAGGTTGTGGTAAAAGCAGTTTTTTTCTGCGATCTAGCTGATATAACTATAATATAATTTGTATAATTAATAATAGTTAGAAAATAGTATAAAATATTTGAGGGAGCGGTGTAGCTCAGTGATTAGAGAGCGGGTATATAAAGTGGATACCCTTAAATGGGGGTAACCTGGCTTTTGAGCTTATCCTCGAACAAATCACCTCCCAGCACAACCGTTGTCCTAGAAACACTCTAGTCTCTACGATGTATTGAACCCATGACCCTTTATGGCTTGCAATTCAGTTTATTCAGGATGGAGTTTATGAAGGCAAGTACTATTATTTTCCTGAACTTAAAAATTATCTTCAACTGCTTCCTATTATTTGAGATATCCAAACGGGATCTGCATAATACTAGTAAATCCTGTTTTCTTTTATTAGTTGATTCGATGCGTGCAGTGACTCACTGGACCGTCATTCCAATGCCGCGGTATTTCACGGTGTCCTAATGGTCGGCCTCACCCTCCGCAATCCTCCCAGCTAGAAGGAGTCTTTTATTTGATCCCTTGGATTTATGGAAGAAAACTATTGGGATGAATCAGTGGGACAGGGCTTATATGGTAGTTATTGATGGTACGGGCAGATTTCACGGGGCGGGTGCACACTGGTATTGTGGTCGATACCCGTGGTATTGTGGCCACCGTGTATAGCCACATACCGCAATGCCTTCGTCACGAGATCATCTTTTTGTTCCACAGTCCACCAGTTGGTATAGAACGGAAACTATATCAAAGCCGATGAGAGTCACAAACAATAATTAATGCACAGTTAATTCTGAAAACAACTATTTTGTTTAAAGGGGGAAAAACGGACCGAGTGGAGGTCAGAGAAATAACTTCTTAAATAGGGTTTTATGTTGAATTTATTATTAGGGTTTGTGTTTAGTTGCATCCGTTAAATAATCGATAACGCAGACTAATTGTTATTGTACTTAAGGAAGTATAATTCTAAGATGCCAATCAGAAACCAAGACTAAATAAACATAAAATAATACCTCTCAACAATGTCTATTTTAGTTTGATTTCCATTAGCAATTTAAAATAAGACATTCCATAATGACAAATATGAAATTTTAGAGGAACCAAACAATTTTTTTACACTATTATTTGAAAGCAATTATTTTGTTTAAATCTAAAAATGATCTTTATGGATGTTAAATATGGGTCATAAAGTTGAATGATGAAGATAGGACTTAAAGTATATAATTTTATATTGCCCAAATGCAAAGACAAAAAGTATCTATTGATCCGAATATGTCTAACAGATAAGCCTTAAAGCGAATTAGGGACTGAAAGCATAATTAACATAACATGAGAACAGTTCTTACGTTAAAAATTTATGAACATAAATAAATTTAAAGAATAGTTAAATAAAAAATATAAAATTATAAGTCTATTTAACTGAAAAATAGTATATTATTTGATTGTAATATCATGCCAAACATCTTCTTCAAGTCCAATCCTCGTGACAACTATGTTCCAAAAGTTGACTAACTTTTGAATAAGCTGATCTAAATAATTTATTTTTGGAACAACAGTTCCAGCCTCTCGGGTTTTTAAGGCAAGAGTGTCTTCATTCACCTTGCTCAATTCTAAGATTTTTCCTAAATAAAGATGATGAATTCAAATTATTTTATCTTTGCGGCTATACCTTCTTTCGTTCCCTTACAAGCAACTCAGGATGCATTCTGTAAAACGACTGAATAAAAATTAAAATTAACAATAGTTTCGAAGAGTTTCCTAGCTCTGGCCTTCTCAATATTTGTTGACACCACGTCAATTAGACGGAAACGTCTAGAAGTAACCTTTCAACTACTGAAACTGTTTTTACCGTTTAAAAAAATATTCTTCAGTAACTCTGACTTAGCTTCTGAACACTGACGAATTTTGGAGCGCGGAAACACGTATATCCAAAAAAAATTGTTCACCATTCCGCTCCTGGAGTTCTCTCCCATAGTTTCAATATAAGCGTCCAGTGAGGTTGTCTATTTGGACGAGACAGCCCTGAACTAATCAGATGAATCGTGCAAGAGAGACGGAAAACGGTTAAAATGAATGCGCTAATACAAAGGCCGAATCTTGTAATGTAAGTAATTGTCAAGAAGAAGAAGGACGAAAGAAAGTAGGAGCTAAAAGAAGAAGAAATTCAATAATCCACTTTTATTATAACTAGATTCTTCATTCCTCTGCTCTGAAGATGTCCTAAAAGTTTGGCCGAAATGTCGGCGCACTATAAATAAGCTATTCTTATCAGTATGTAAAAACCGTTGGCATGAAAAAGGTAGTCAAAAAATTTTTTTTTCATAAAAACGTAGTAACTCACATGGAAAACCAATCGTATTATGATTGTCCTTCATTAGTCAACTTTTATTATAGTTTTAATTAGATAGATGGATAGAAATTGTATTTGTCTTTGGGGACTTCCCCATTCAAATAGAGCCCAGCTTGGCTATAAATTACAATATTATGATTTTAACAATAAAAATAAAATAAAATTTACTAGCACATTCTGGTTTTCAAAACATAAATAACAGATTAAAGATTAAACAATTACTGGTGCTATGATAGAAACAATAAAAATAAATAAACAAAATATCACTTTAAAAATAACTAAAACCAAACACTTAATAGAAAATGGTCTATGATAAACAATTTAGCACTTTTTGAACTCCCATAATGTAATAATACACTTTATTTAACTTATCTACACTGTCGATATTGAGCTTGGATACTTTTGTTATCAGAAGATTCTAAGATAAGCCAACATTGATAAACAAGTATTTGTTCAAATAATTGAATCATATTTCCATAATGGTGTTACATAGTTCTTCAAGTATTGTACCCATATCACATACAGGGTTCAAGTAAATGTTTCCAACCGTTAATAGTTTGTTATTAATTTTAATATTGACAAAAAGCCCGTAGCGGCCGGTATATACAATAATTGTTCCTGAAATAATGGAACTATGAACTAGGGTTAGCAAATAGACTAGTTTTAATTATACTTCTTGTATATATTGGACAATTTGAGAATGAGCGAATATGCAGATGGGAGTTGCCATAGAATGTTTGAATATTATTTCAAATCAAATATGTTAGATTCCAAAGGAAATAGGGGGTAGCAAAGTTAAGAATAAGTTTCATCGCAGAACCGCTGGGTTCCTCAAGTCATATTATTATTTTCTGGTTATGTGTTGAAGCTATCTCCCACTTATCCATCCAGATATCACGCCTCCCCCACAAGTCAACGCGAATAGATGCCTAGGTAAGAATCGGACTGAAAGATGTTGATGATTATTAGAAAATGCTTGGCGGAGGTCCACTTAAATTTGGGGTGATCGTCCCTTGATGTATGGACAGCCTAATGAAAATCCCCTCCAATTTATGTCCCTTCTTATTGCCCGGGTTTCCCTCTTCGTCGGACGTTGACGGTGTCTCTGGACACTCCTCTCTTCCTGACGAGCTTATTGAAGTAGCCTATTGCTATCTCTTCGAATTATATAACCATGAGCACAGGTTGAAAAATAGTTTACCAAATCTTTAAAGAGAAATTAGAAGCTAAAATATGTTGACTTCCCACTAAATAATCGTATAAATATGGAAAAGAAAATGGGATCCGGGTGAGTGTAAAATTCGTAAAATAGTGATAAAAAAGTAATTTCTTAATTAGTGGCAAACTATTTATTATAAGCCTATGTTTCTACCAACATTGGAGGTCTTTTTCAGGGATTAACATTTTTTGAAACATTGTTAATTTATTCAGTTACTTTACGCTGCTATGGTTAGCTGGGCAATGCTACGGTGGGAGTCATAAATATTATGGGGTCTTTAACGATTTCCTGCCACCTCACATGCTCGGGACCCCCGTTTATTTTACGTGCTTCCCGAAGGACGGAATAGCCAATGGTCTTTTACTCCCCTTAAAAAAGCCCTAAGGCCACCTGCCGGGCTGCGAATCATCGTTCTTGGCCATAGTAAGTTATTGTACTATACCAATACACCACATGTAAAGAAGATATTTTTGGAATTTCCACACAGCCTCCATAAAGTGAGGAAAAAGATGGAAAAATCACCTGCTTGCACAACCGCGTTCTAGAAATAGCAAATAGCCTCTTTGCATTGTCTCCACTCACAGAATCCAAGACTCTTCATCGTAGTGGTACAGTATTACTTTTTTAAATAAATACATGTTAATTTAATTAATTTAATTTAATTTCTAACTCTTTTTAATGTTAGCTGCTGTTATAGTGATATATCAAGTAAGAGAGGCAGGATATAATGTTATGAAGGGTGTAAGCACTGGCAAAGCCTGATCTGTTGGACAAGCGTAAATGTTTACCCTCCGGGTAACAACCTTCTATTGGTGTGAACCCGCCATTTCCAATCAGGCTCTTTCATTTACCGGATGTTTGTAGTAGGATTTATGAACGAGAACTTCGACCGATTATATAGGTACGGAAGTAAAAATATTTACATGAGTATTTTTTTACACATATTGCAGTAAGAGTGCCCTAAAAATTCATCATATAAAATTAAAAAAATTAAAATTGAATAATTATTTTAAAATTAACTGTGAGTTGCCATGCCAAAGCTCCTGGTTCAAATCCCGCTGCTTGGCAGACTATTATTTAATTTGTTATCAGGCGGAGATGATCCTATGGTATCTAGGACCCTCCTGGGGCTTACCCAGCTCTATAGATCGGGGACCCAAAATAAGGGGAAACTTTGGATGAGCGTGATTTAGGACAAATCACCTCCCTACACAACCGTTTCTAAGAAACAGTACAGTCTCTACCGTGTACTGAACCCTAGACTCTTATAGGTTTCCATTATTATTTTTTATTACTTCCACTAAAAGGGTATCCCCATCCCCATTTTACAAATTATACAACTTTTCATTTTATTCTACTACAGTAGGCATGATAGATTTACCCCTTGTAGATGTACCCCGGTATTAATCTAGAAATTGAAGTCCAGTTTATACACATCTTGAACACCCGAATGAGTGAGCCGATGAAAATATGTGTACACACTTGGTTTTGAGACATTGAGTATTTCGCATTGAATGGAATAATGAAATGTTTGTTTGTTTTTTTAGGTTAGTTTTATACTTTAAAACATATTTTTTATTTTAAATTTCATTGTATTATCTTTATTGGAAAAGTCCTAAAATTGAAATATTAGAATACGAAGCAGCTAGTTTAATTTTTTTAATTGATCCTTTCCAATTAAATTTAAAAGCAGTGTGTTTTTGTAGATAGATAGATATAAGTGCTCTTTTATTAATAAACTATTTACAGTGTTTTTCTTTTTAATTTTATTTACAACATTAGCAACCACAGCATGGTACTTTATACCGTCTGCCAGGAGTTTGATGGAACTAATAAATAATAACAAAACTAAAAATAAATTAAATTTCCTTTTGACATTATTAATTAAATTCTGAAATTAAAAATTTCCAACGTTATATCGACCTGAATTTCTTACAAAATTATATAAACCTATTAAATTCTACCCTTTCAGAATATTTATTAGTTTTTAAAATTGTATTTCATTGCATTCTCTGTATTGTAAAAGTCTTAAAATTGAAATATTGGAATACAAAGCAGCTAGTTTAATTTGTTAAATTGATCCTTTCCAATTAAATTTGAAAACAATGCTTTTTTTGTATAACGGCTAAAAGAAGTCAGGTTTAAGAATAAAAAAAATATACACAAACAATATTTTATTTGTTAATTTTTATGCGGCAATGATATTTTAATTTAATTGAAAATTTATTATTAAGAAGTAACTAACAAGCTATTGGTTATTCGAAATAAGTATATACAACCCCAAAAAATTATTCGAAAATGCCACGTTAACGAAAATCCACTTCATATTCAATAATCTATAATCGGTAGTTTTAAGTTATTTCTTTATTAAATTACTTCATTAGTATAATTTTAAATTATTATATCAAAAATAAGGCTGAAACATTGATTCTCCCGAAATTCACCGACGGAATAAATTCGAGGGCAATAAAAGTATACTGTTTAATAATAATAATAATAAAGTTTTTATTTATTCTGGGACAAATCCCCTTAGAATAACAATACAAGTAATAATATATAAGTTATTATGTAGTAGAGTATGATATTCTTACATTTTATTATTTATTACAAATAAATTAATAAATGAGGAAGTAATTAAAAAATTGATGGGGAAAAATTTGTGAATTACCTCCAATGACAATAAAAAAAAATTACTAAAAGAAATATACCTTTAATTTACAAACAGAGAAATATATTATTTAATTAAACTAGATTATGAGAATAAAAATGATTTGTTTTTACAAATGTTTGTTATTATATTTATAATTTTGCTTAATAGAATGTTTATAAACTATTACGTAAGTGTATGCAATGAAGCAGTAATCTACATAAGACCCATGCACCAACTGTATATATTCGTTTATAAATAATTTTATATCGCATACTATACGTAGTTGTGTAAATTCGTGTACGTCTAAGTATGAGAGTTGGAGTGTAAAGTTACCAATATACTTTAATGCATCGAACTGGTACAACTTATATGAATGAACAGACTAGGAACCTCACACCCTATCTACCACGCACTTCGGCTAGTAGCACTGCACCAGCCTTCATACTCCTATGAGCACAAACAAGTCTGCGAACCTCATTGCAGTGAATGGGCACCTAAAATCAAGTCTAGTAATGATCACCAAATGGTAACATAGCGGGTTACGCATCAGCCTCAGTATATCCTCAAATCTCGTTTTCCGAAAAGAGAAATCAAAAATAGTTTTGAAGAAATAACTTAATAACTTAAGTATTAATTACATAGTAAATAACTTAACTTCTTAAGTATTGCTAATTTACTAATCCTATTCATGCATAAATCTAAGAGTATCAAAACACACAATCGGATCCTAGGTCCTTTTTTGTCGGCGTGAATGACGCTGAAGATTTTTTATGTATAAAAATAATACTATAAATAATGAATTAACTATAATCTGTTAACATCCGTATTTGCACCCTTTGGGACTGCAGACCTTCCTGGAGCTCACACAGCCTCTAGAAAGTGGGCACCCATAATAGAGATGAAAACCTGGAGGTTAATAGTGATTTCAGATAAGTCACCATTTACACGCAAATTCTATTATTTATTTCATAAATTCATAAACATTAAGATATAACGGATAGGCAAGGCATGATAAAGATAGTAGACTAATATTTGCTAGTAAGGTTAGAATAGCGGCTAGGATGGGTTGGCCTAGGATTCTGCCAGTCCAATATTCATGAGGATGAATTATAAATCTAGCCTGGCTGATTGGGGACGTGCAGGTCGACCGCCCAAGCTACCTTAGGTCACAAACCTCATCCATACCCAAACCCATATAATATTTTTGCAAAAGAAAAAAAATTAACTATTATCTACACTTAATATACATTAAAAGAGGTAGTTAGAGTAAATGACGAGGTAACAATAATACACAGCTGATAATAATATATTTAAAAAACACCTGTACCACTACTCCAGACGGAGATGGATCATATAGGATCTAGGACCCTCCTGGGGCTCACCCAGCCTCTATAAAATATTATAAAAATAGGGTACCCAAAATAAGGGGGGAAATCTGGCAGTTGAGCGTGACCTAGGACAAGTCACCTCCTTGCAGAGCAGTTATCCAAGAAACAGCACAGTCTCTTCCATGTACTGAACCCAATACTCTTCACTGGTTACACAGGTACAAGGTTTTTATTTGTAAAAAATTACACTCTGAAAAATGTTAGAAGTCATCGAACACGAGTCGAACTATCCAATCCAGAATTGTTAAGCACAATGATGATTTGTGATTGCGTCTAAACAGGATTATGACATTTAACTTTGTGTGATTAATTTGATAGTACATTTAATAAGCTGCAATGATCATCATGAAAATTTTATGTCTTTTTTTTGTTGGTAGATGAAAACGTGTCAAAAAATATTTCTTATTTTTTTAGTAATTGTTATAATTTTAAATATTTTTATTTTGAAGAGATATACCCAGGGCCGCGATTCGAACCCGGGCCTCCCATGTTTCCGTCATAGTGATCTACCACTTGAGTTATCCTGGTTCGTATCTCGGTCATTGCGAGATCGACGGGTGCGAGAACACGGGGATACAGGATCAGTGAAAAGAATGGATTTGCCTGACCAAGATACGAACCAGGATAGCTCATGTGGTAGAGCACCATGACGGGAATATGGGAGACCCGGTTCGAATCGCGGCCCTGGGCATATCTTTTCTCTCAAAAATAAAAATATTTTTTTTAGGTTTCTAACTTTTCAAGCCATGGATTTATAATTTACCTGCTTTTATTGCTTAAGAATATGATTTCCCATATGAATCAATCCATCATCAAATACATTCAATTCTGTTTAAATTTGTGGAGCGGCGTAGTTCAGTAGTACAGAAACGGTGCCAAAGAACCCGGGTTCAAATTCGGCTGTGACAAATAAATTATCTAATCTCTTAACGGCCACGGTTGGATCCTATGGGATCTGGCTTGGGCCATTTTCTTCTTCATATATATTGGATTGTCCGGAAAATAATGCAGTATTTCATGTTTTCTTTAAAATACCCGTACAAATAGTAAACTGATTATGTTTGTTGGATTTTTTATTTATATACATATATACAGTTATTTATCCTCTTTCAAACAAAAATATTTGTTTACTTCTGTAACAATTTGCGCCTAGGAAATTCTTCTTTTTAATACTTTTTACTAAGATGTCAACCCGTGATTTTTGCATAGTTTTACGAGTTCAAACTCGGCCAGAACGGAGCCAAAACGGCCGAAAATATCAACGAATTCTGGAGCGAAGGCAGTAGAATTGAGTGCACTGTTGGTGGTTTCAGAGATATCGAACTTGAGCATTGAAGACATAGAAGCTCTGGATGAAGATTCGTCTTGATATCTTATTAAAGAATGAATTATTTCCAATGTTTACATTTATAAAAGTAAAAAGTCGAACAAACATAAACAGTTTACTATTTAGATGGGTATAGTTTAAAGAAAATAACATTCGGCATTAATTTCCGGACACTCCAATATAAGGACAACTAATACAATGAAAACACCATAATAAATGTATACTTATTTATTGTGTGCCGACGTTTCGACCTACAATGTATGGGATATAATACATCCCAATCAATTGTTTACATTACATCCAATACTTATATTTTCAAAATTTTTTACATTTCTAGCTGTCATTCTCCGAGATACCTATTCATTTCTTTCTACATATTCTTGTATTATTTTTGTATTATTACATTTTACTCATGTAACCTTTAGAAGTCTATTATCATACAATTTATATCTATAATTAAACTAGTTTTTTTTCTAAATCCTTCATATTCCACCCCTTTTTTTATATTTTAATCTTCTCATTTTGTATCTTTCTGTTTACCTCCTTATTTTCCTTCCCTTTATATTATGTTTACATTTTTATCCTTTCTGTAAATTTATTATCTGTATTTTATATTCGTTATCTTTAATTATTATATCTGTCACTATTTTAATTTCTGCTCATCATCTGTAATTTTACTAAATCTGTCACTACTTTAATTTTATGTTATTCTGTAAATATTTTAATATTCGTTTTCTTTAATTATCATATCTATTCACTATTTTAATTTTCTACATTACATGTCACTATACTCTTGTTACTGCAACGTTTTTGTATATTTTTTATATATATTTGTTTGTTTCTCTTTCATAGCCCTGAAGATGGCCTACATTGTTGGTCGAAACGTCGGCACAAAATAAATAAGTATACACTTATTATGGTGTTTTCATTGACTGCACCCCCAACTATTTCTTCCTTACATTAGAAGTTCCAGTCAACTAATTCTTCTCTGACAACTAATACGGTTCTTTATAAATTATGTGAAAACAGTTCTCATGGGAAATACTTAGACTGTACATTCTGTTGTAAGGCATTGCATTGAATGAAACGCTGACTGTTAGTACCACCACAGCGAGTCCTTCCCGCAGTTTCTGGACCACGTCATCGGGGGCATGTAGTTAGGAAGTATTAGGGAACCTCCGAAAGAATGGAAACGTGTCCTTGTTCGCTGGCGGTTTCCTGAGGAAGGAAAAAAGCGGTGATTTATGCTTGGCGTAGGGTCGCTCTCCGATTTTTAGCCACCCCCGGATCTTCACCCTGTGACGGACACCTTCCGGTAGAGCGGCGCCCACAAATTGCGCCACCACCCCATTACCATCACTAATCTCGGTCGAACAAATTTGTGCGCTACCCCCAAAGGGAGCTTTGTATAGATCTGTAACGAGTTCTTTACCATCGGCTCCCTTTCCCCGCGTCACGCTGTCAGATTGCGCTTCGTCATTTTTATGAGAGGGTGACACCGGAAGTGAGATGAGCTTCATACATTCATCGACGCCCCGTTGCACTTATAGAGTAATACCATTTAATTAAACGAAATCGAATTTATTTAAATCAGTTTACTATCGGATCCAAGAACTAATAAAGAATTGTGTTTTTGAAACGAAAACCTCTTTAGCCGCTTTTAACGAATCTTGATGGGGGATAAACTTGTGGCTTCGCGTCAGCAACATGCTCGAGACTGGTGGCACCTAGCTCCCTGTACATGAGTATTACAATTTCTTTTATGAAGGCGACCTGTGGTCTAGTGGTTAGCATAACAACATACTAATCCCAAGATCGCGGGCTCGTAACCCGGAAGGTGGCCCTATGAATTTTTTAAAGGAGTATACAATTCATGGTTATGCCGTCCTTCGGAAGGGACGTATAACGGGGGCCCTGAGTCTGTACGTCAGGTACTCGTCAAATATCCCTATCCTAGTTAATCCTCGATAGGCAAAATTTAGAGCTCCCACTGTCGTCCGAATAGCCATAGCAATATAAGTGACGTAAAATGGACAAATAACCGCAACAATTTATTTAAATCACATTTAGTTTAAAGATCAGAATTATATAACTAAAAGGTCATTTAATAGTTTTGCAATTGATATTAATAATAATTTAAAGCATCAATAACTAGTAGAACTATTGGTTTCAAGATTTTATTTGCAATAGACTTGTTTCATGAAATCATAGAATGTTCAAATGATCTAAGTATTGTTGACAATGATAATGCTAAAAATGAAAATAAATTCTAATACAAGATATAAATAATATAACTTTATAATAATTATTATTTTGATTAAATTATCGATATTTATAAATATTTTTATTTTAAAGAGAAAAGATATGCCACCGACAAAGGATTCAAACCCGGAACCTCTGTCTCTCCGTAACTGTCACAGAGGTTCCGGGTTCGAATCCCGGCCGGGGGCATATATTTTCTCTTTAAAATGAAAATATTTAAAAATAAAAAAATAAAGACCGCAGACCAATAATTATAAAAAAATATTGATATTTATTATTGAACTGGTGTAGCCCATCATATATTTTGATTAATAAATAAACTACTTGAAAAAGTAAATAATTATTGCTTGGAGTGTCAGTGTATGTGCTAATGTTAATAATTAAAATTTAAAAATCTGAAATTTGAAGTAATTCAGGCTATTATGTATTTTTAAGACCATAATCGGTTATTACCTTGAGTAATCATTGAGTTTGTGGATCTTGGCGAACTCTCGGCTGTAAAAAAAATATATATATAAACCGTTAAATATTTTATTATAATAACATCAATTTATTTAAATGGATCATGGGTCTTGACATCCAAGGCATAAATGAAGAAGGGATCAGCAAATAGTTGTTAACTTCATGTACTGGAGCTGTATAGTGTAATAATAATGTAAATATGAACTACCAAATAGACAATTAAATTAATAATTTTGTTAAACCTAATAATGAAATTAATAATTAATACAGACTAATATGTCATTTTTCCTAATAAATTTAATTATCTATCATTTTAATAGCATACGTCGACATTATTAGAAGTTTTCATTCAACCACACTTCCTAGTATTTACCAGGAACCTACCCTTATTTACATAACGTTATAATAAATCTAAATTAGTTTGTCCCGATAAAAAATTGATTTATAGTATAACTGATTCAAACGAAAAGGTCTATAATAAAGAAGTTGAATCGGAGTTAATCGTTCTACTCGCTTTTCAATAATAAATATTGATTAACAGTTATTTATTTATACCATTAAATCAGATTGAAATGAAACAACTGCAGCGTGATATTCAATTATACGTCACGCCCTTCATAATTAATGTATGTATTTTATACTTCGATAGATCACTCATTCTCTTTACTTTCATTTAATTTTGTTTCGAAAGAATCGTGAAAAGACATAATATAAAAAAACTTTACACAGCCAATTTATATAGTTACTACGCAAATAAAACTTTGATTCATCGAATTATAAAATCTCGTAGATTTACTAACAATACTAACAGATGATCGTGACTTTTACTTTTTATTTTGTCCTAATAATAGTTTACAAAAATCTAGTCGAATTTCCGTGAAGAACTTGGAATGATATGAGTTGATAATCTAAATCTCTGGAATTTTACAATGATCCAAAATGTTTACCCTATTTCACTTATGAAAAAAATGTATTATTGAAAGTAAATATATTATTTTAAAATATAAAATATAGTGTAAGATTATTGTAGAAAATAGTGGGGACAATAAAATTTTAAATTAATAAGCTAAACTTATTTAATATGTAGGGACGTTTCGGCCTACCTTTTAGGGGGTTACACCAAAGTTATAATTTTTATGGAAAATAAAAATGTGAAATTAAACCAAGATAACTCTTTCCTAATTTAAGAAGAAATCAGACTTTTCAGCTAAGGAAATTAATCAATGTTAACAACTATAATAAATGTAAACTATCTCTGTATATTATAATTCATATTTCCGTATATTCCATCAAATTGTCGGGTTATAAACCAAAAAGAAAGAAGCCGCGATCAACCGCTTAGTACGAAAATACCCAAAATATTCTTTTAGAGAAAATTATTAATTGAAAATTTTATTATTAAGAATAAACAATATTATGGTAAACACTATAACAATGAAATGGTGGAAAAGAAATTTGATTGAGCTGATAAAACGAATGAAAGTCGTCGTTTGTCAAGAAACGTTTTATATTTTTTAACAGTTTAATATACATAAAATATAATTGATATACTTATATTAGATATATATTAATCTAGATAATTAATATATATTTAATATAAAAAAAACAATGAACAAACAGGCTTTTGTGAATGATATTAAATAACACACTCGTCTTAATTTAAGGTAGGGTAACGATTATAAAATTGAATCTCAAGAACTGAAAATAAACATTCATTTCCTTTTTAATATTCTTGAAATTAAAATAATTTTGAGTTTTAGTATAAAAAAAAGTGTGTAATTGTGGGAAATTTGTGTATTTCGGTTATTATTTTATCAAGAAATGAACGTTTTAACAAACATTTCAGTTATGTAGTACATAAAGTATAGATGGTGATGTAATCTGAACACTATGTATAAGTCGGTTCATTAATCTATACACAATATGTAATAAAATTATATTTATTTCCGAGAATATTAAAAAGGAAACGAATGAAAAGTTGAAACTCGTGTGACTTAACTCGAAGCGACAACCTACGGAACTGATACCCTTATTTGATTACTTATAGGACTTTAACAATTAAATATTTTAAACTTTAAATTGCCCACGATAATTGAATAATATTTAAAACGTTACAACCCTTAGGTCTCGTTAACAGCAGTTGGTAGTTCAAATAAACACCGCTAGAGTTCATCACCTTACAGCTCTAGTCCGAGACATTGAGTCACAACAATTAGGGGGGGTGAAACATATTTCTGTTTATAAATTTGTAATTAACATTAAAATTTGTTAAATAGTTGAATTGCCAACTTTAATAGTATTCTAAGAATATTTCATTAACCTACTGTCAATTAAAAATAAAAATTAATAAATATTTAAATTGGTCATCGGTTATGCCGTTTCTAAAAAAGTGAACAATAATCGATGTTTTATCTAAAATATACACCATATTAAAACTTGGGATGGTTTAGTTCGAAATTCAACCACGGAATCACGATTTTCTTCTGAAATTTTCCGATTTCCTTCACAACATAGGAAGGAATTCTCACGATCGATTTATGGATCACTCTAAATTCTTACTTCATAATACCCCCCCCCCCCGAGATTCAGTTGCAAATTATGAAATTTTACGTTCACAAAACAAGATTACATACACTGGAATGAAGACCCTTTCATTCGCTTCAGATTTTAAAATTTCATAATAATAAGAGACAATTAATTTTAAGTATTCACTTCTATGTAACAATAAAAAGCAATCATAATATATTTTGACCGCATTGTGTAGTTGCATCACACTACTGTGTACTGTGTGTTACAGAATAAAAATAAATAAAAAAAATCAACCATTAGGTCCCATGAATGACCTCAGTGACTGTACTGCTGCTATATCAACGGTTGTACAGGGAGATGATTTTGCCAAGATCGCGATTAATCAACAGTTTAGCTAACTTCAAGGATAGCCATTTTCTAGAGGTTAGAAGAACCACAGGAGGATCTACCAAATCCTTTTATCAATCAATGGTTGATCAATGGATCTCAGCAAAATAAATAGCTACTATTGCCGGTTTCGCAGCCAGATCTTAATTACTGCTTTAGTTTCCTTGTGTCACCATATGTGTTCGCATTCCCACCCAATGAAAGTCCAGAGTTTTGAGTCTTCAGGCGCTTGCATTTTTTCAACGCTCATAAACTGTGAAGTATCTTGATAGAAGTTTTGTTGACGAAGAATAAAAGTTTAAATTTAGATACATTGTTTCTGTTTAATGTACCATAACAAATGTTAAACATTCCATTTTTGGGACTCATATCATCGCATGAAAAAATATTATTTACTGCTGTATACTTCATCATGAAACTTAAATGTATCTATATATGATTTATTTGTTGTATGTATTTTATTTATTTGGATCGATGATGTTTTAAACCAATTTCGGAATTAAAAAAACAATGAATTTGATAAAATTAATTTTGCCTGATTCTTCAAACGCATCATGTAGACGTCACTCCATTCGAGTAGCGTTATTTGGTTTGGATTTTGTGGCAAAATATTTTGTTGGTCAAAATATTTCTTAAAGAGAAATATTCTTGCAAAAAGTATAAAAAATTAAGCGTGGATTTGGTTGTTAAATAATAGACGAAAAGGTTTTATGCAGTAAAACTTTAATTTATAATTAATATTAAACATTTTGTTAAATACATATACACTATTAATATCAATATATTTTATAATACTAATTAACTTATGTTGTTAAATTTAAAATGTAACGATTGAATCTAAAGTAACTTATTTATATATATCACATAGTTTAGGCCCACATTGGATCACTTGTATCAATCCATGAACTTTTTTTTAAATATTAGCTGTTATTCTTTCTCCTCTTCAGTTCCTTATTTTATATATTTGTTACTGTATCTATATTTATATCTATATTACATTTTTTAATTACTTATTTTAAGTATTACTGAGAAGTTATCATCTTAGAGATATACAAGTATGTAAAACCTAGTTTAATACGGTTAAAATATAACATGTATAATAATAGACTCCTAGAGAGTTAATATAAGAAAACTGAAAGAAATTTGTCACAAAATGTGATGCCAAATAAGAAATAATTGAAGAATTATGTAGAAAGCAAAGCAAACGATAAAAAATATCGTGAATAAACATTTTATTTGCATTATCACATTTCTGTACATTTATTCTTAGATAATTTTTAATCATATTATTCCTTCACTATTTTGTTCAATTTTTCTGTTACTCTACTATATTATATCATCATTTTCTTGGTACTGTAATGTAATTTTATAGTTATTTTATTTTGTCTGTTTTCTCTCACAGCCCTGAAGATTGAGACAGACTGAGAAGTTATCATCTTAGAGATATACAAGTATGTAAAACCTAGTTTAATACGGTTAAAATATAACATGTATAATAATATAATAGACTCCTAGAGAGTTAATATAAGAAAACTGAAAGAAATTTGTAACAAAATGTGATGCCAAATAAGAAATAATTGAAGAATTATGTAGAAAGCAAAGCAAACGATAAAAAATATCGTGAATAAACATTTTATTTGCATTATCACATTTCTGTACATTTATTCTTAGATAATTTTTAATCATATTATTCCTTCACTATTACGTTCAATTTTTCTGTTACTCTACTATATTATATCATCATTTTCTTGGTACTGTAATGTAATTTTATAGTTATTTTATTTTGTCTGTTTTCTCTCACAGCCCTGAAGATGACCAACAATGTAGGTCGAAACGACGGCACACAATAAATAAGTATGCACTTATTATGGTGTTTTAATTGACTGCACCCCCAACTATCTCTATCCTTAATTTATACATCTTAGTTCTTTAAAGCTCTCTAAAGTACTTCTCTAGCAACCGTAACTCTGGAACTGCCTACATAAAAGAATATTTATTATGACGGATTCTGTTAATCAAATAGGAAATACAGCAATTTTTATAGAGTCTCACTGTTTGTTGATAAATTAAGTAGAAAAACAGAAAAGAAAGTTGGATAAAATTTGATTTCCTACAAAAAAATTTCGAACATTCCAAACTTCACGACATTCGAACATTCCAAACGATTTTCACAGACAAATATGATTTTTGCAGTTCGGAGAAGCCTTTGTTCCTCTAACAGAATCGACCATAGCGTAGAACTCTTTCCATTGAAAATCCCAGGTACGGTGGGAAATGAAATAGGAAAATGTGTACATACCACAAGAAAATCCACACAAGCAACTACCTATATAAATTTATTCATTAAAGTTAGGTTTGGTGATGAACTTTTGGATAATTTGTATCTAAACCGTACTGCGCGTTTTCACATAAGTGAGTTAAGAAACAGGATAATTGAAGGAGACTGAAAATTTTGAGGGTACCGCAAAAAAGCTAACACTCCTATATTAATATAATAATATATTTTTTCAGCAAAGATAATATCTTTAATTTTGATAATTTTAGGCGGTGTGTCCTCTCCAAAATAAATAGGAAAATACCCGTTAACGTAATATTCCATCTATCTAAACATCGTTGCTGTAGTTCATCTACAATATGGATTAAAACGTTAAACTTAAAACTTGTGACTCAACTCAAGCGACAACCTGTGGAATAATTACTACTTTTTCTACCAATATTTCATAGTGAGGCCGCTTGTCGTACCAACACTTAAATTGATGATTTATCATCTCAAACTTTTCCCCATTTTATTGAGGTACTACAACTACGATGTTTAGAGATATCCAATATTCCATTATTGATTATTTTCCAATTCCTTTGGGAGGGGGACACCGCCGAAATTTTCAAAATTAAATACATTAATTTTGTAGAAAAATATTAATATAAGTCAGAACTTAAATTCCACTTCACATCACTTCTGAAGCGACTAGATACAATTAATCACCAATTTAGATTGTGAGAATTCCTGACGGTTGCAGAAATGTTGATGCTTAAAACTAGATTATTTCTACCAATATTTCATACTCTGGGTGAGACCGCTTGTTAAACCTACACTTGAATTGAAGATTTTCACTGGCAAATTCGATTTTTGCAGTTTCTTCCCACTCTGAAGAAGGATTCTAACAGAATCCACCTCAACGTAGAACTATTTCCATACTATGGTGGTACTACTATTTAGACTTATCCAATATTCCATAATTGATTATTTTCCTATTCTTTTGGGAGGGGAACACCGCCCTAAGTTATCAAAATTAAAGATATTAACTATGCTGAAAAATATATTACTAATGAATGCCAGAACTTATAGTCCAAATCACTTCTGAAGCGATTAGATAAAATTTATCATCATTATAGATTTTTTTTTGTAACGTCGCTTCGACTGCTGAGGCCTTTAGCGACGGGTGCTCTTCTTATATTTCTCGGATTAACTTCATGTGTTTTAAGTACATCAGAGTCCTCTGTAGTTTATTATTATCTTTGAACGGTTGGCACGTTTCAATATCCAAATTTAGTCTTTCCATTTGATGCTTCTTGCATTAAAATAGATGCTTCACCGTAATTTCTACATTATCACAGCTTTAGCAGGTTGGTTGGTGCTGCCCTAAAAGTAGATGGAGGTGAGTCAGCTTTGTATGACCGATTCTTAACCAGCTTATTACGCTGCATTCTCCTTTGCGTTAGGTGGGTTTGATTATAGATTTTGAGAATAAGAATGAAATCAGACTGTATTTTTTATCAAAATTTATGATGAATTTAATTTAAATGAGAGTCACAATATTAGCCTTCCAATGTGTTTCTTTCTTTCTTTTTAACTAACAAAAATTTTTTTTTCTATAAACCTATACAGAACACCGTCCAAAGTTATCAAAATTACGGATATTAATTTTGAAGAAAAATACTAATGAATGTCAAAACTTAAATTCCATATAACTTCTGAAGCGACTATATACAATTTATGAGCATTTTAGATTGTGAGAATTTAGTTTAAAAAAATAAATAAAAGAAGAAGTCAGTCGACATAGGGATGTATTATATTAATTTTAAAATAGAGGAATAATTAATAATAATAATACAGAGCAATAATGATCATGGAGAAAAATGTATCTCCTAGTAATTTTTAAATTATAGACGTCCATTAAGAGACATATTATGTGAATCCTAACAAACAATTAAGAAATTGAAAATGACCGAAGGGGTCGAAACGTATTTATAGAAAATAATAAAGAAAAACTTGACTGGAAAATGGTTTTTGCTTCATAAATTAAATTTATAAAATATAGTCCAGTAGAACCCATATTATAATAGAGGAATAATTGATAATAATAATTATATATATAATTATATATATAAGTAATCATTATAGTAATATATATAAGTAATTATATATATAAGTAATCATAAGTACTGAATCAAAACGAATAAATGGTTCTAAGGGATTACAGGGGTGTTTTTCAGTCCATTAACGTATTGCTCATCTCTGAAAATAACTCCACAATGATGCAGGATAATTAGATATATCTTTCATTTTTCTCTACCTGCTCTAACAAGGTGGATAAAAGTCGTGAATAAAGTCGGTATTAGTGATGAAAAGGCAGGGGGGAGAGGAAGGGGGGGAGGGTATCGCGGCCTCAGCCGGGGCCACACACCGGCTCCGGCCATTATATGGAGATCGCCGGCCACCCAGGCTGCCCGTACCTTACCTCTCCCCACGATAAATCCTGACCTCTTTTTCATCGGCTCTATATCCTAGTTATCCCTCCCGGTCTCGAAATTATTTTCGACCTCCGGAATCGAGGAGGAAGTCGGATGTTGATGAACCTAAAAAGATAATAAAAATGTTCATAAAGGAACGGATGAGAGTGAAAATATCCTTCCAACTAAAGAACATCGACACCGATAACATACCAGATCCTTACAGTAACATAACTATACAATTTTGTAGAATAATGAGCTAGGAAAGCCGAAAAAAGGGTATCAGTCGTTGCTTCCTGTTCGAAGTATCCCGAATATGGGAGGAGGACGTACAATGTAAACTGTATCGTAACAGCTCTTATGGATGGGACAGTAATACTTTTGCATTTTTCAGAAGGGGAGATTAGAGAAGCATTAGAAAAAGTGTTAAGGAGAAATATTTTTTAATAAAAGTGTATTAATAAAGTGTATTTCGACGGATAAAGGCAAACTGAGAAAGTATTTTTATTGACATAAGCTTTGTTTCTGAATTCAAACTTATGATATCCTGGCTGGATTTATTTTGACTTTTATTTCCATTGTCATCATAACCCACGGGTTTTCCAAATAGGTTTAACATTTTTCTCATTTTATTTTTACCTACACCTCGTAAATTATTTTCTTTGTCAAAAGACAATTCGGTGGTAAACTAGCTGACGAAAGTGTACGAGAAGCAAACGCAACTAGCCTTTTTTCCTGAATTAAACAGGCTCCCAATCCATGGTTTGAAGCGTCAAAGTAACGTTCAATGTCCTTTTTATGATCATGAAAAGCTAAGATTGGAGCCCTAACATTCATTCCTTTGATATTATTGAGGCTGAGGTTAAGATCTCTGTCAATTTCCAATCACTATCATTCCTAGTCAATTCTCTCAAGGCAGTAGACAATTCCGACAAATTAGGCACGAACTTCGAAAAATACTTAACAATTCCTAGAGAAACCTCAATTTTGGTTCAGGAAGCTCTCGAATCGCCTCAACGTAGTGTTTATCAATAGAAATTCCTCCCTTCGAAAAAATTTGCCCTGATTTAATGCCGAATGGGAGTCGCTTGAATTTATATCGCCCAAAAATTGTGCCAAACGTGCAAAGATCAGAAGATCGTTCGTCCAACTCGACATGATAATATCCATTCTTTAAATCAAACTATAAAAACCACTTTGCCTTCCATGTCATCCACAATTGGAATCACGTAATGCTCTCTAATTACTGATTTATTTAGGCGCCTCTAGTCTAAATATATTCGTAAATCCCCATTTTTCTTCTCAACAATAACAAATCGATTTACTGCTATTGAAGGATACTGAACTCGTTGAATTATCCCTTCACTCTCCATTGCATTCAATTTCTCTTTTAACCGATCATGTAACGCAAAGGGGACTCCCCGCACATGCTCAACAAAAGGTTGAAAATCTGGAGGAAACCTAATGAAATGTACAGACAGGAACCTCCAAAGCCCTTCAAAAATATCTTTGTTTTCTGTGAGAACGGGACTAGAGCATATATTCAGAATTTCCAATCGCTTGATGAGAACTATTCAATATATATTTAACCCCAATAGCGGCGGCTTGTCTAAATCAATCAATTTAATAATCTTTCAAGTTTCCACGGCCACTATTTATACAAAAAACTTCTGTTGTTTCTTCTGGTTTAGACCGTGTCGGTGAATTTTCTGCCAACGTTTCGCCAGACATGCTGCTGAATTCCTCAAGGCTTAATTGAGAATGAAGATGTTCAGCCAACCCGCGGCTTTATATAGGAGCCACTCTGGTCTACTTGGGTCCACTCGTGATTCATCGGGTCCTTTCTTTTAGTCGATCGGGTTTATTCATGTCCGGGGCCGGAGTCTGCTCTTCCATGACTGTGATTGGCTGTTTTTTTTATTACTCGGGCTCTGATTGGCTGGAATTCGGCTTGATTGTTGCTCCTAGGTTGATTTATTGTTCCTTCTTCTGTGCTATGTTAGGGAGCCATAGTTTGCTTAATTTGTACCCGTCCTCCCTGATGAAGTTTTTCGGGTGTTTAACTATTCCTATTGCTTCCCGTATCTTCCTTTCTGTGGTCTTGCTACATTTCTTAACTGCTCTGATTTTGTCAAATTCTATAGCGTGGTTCGTAGTAGTGAAATGTTCAAAGCCGATGTTTTGCTGTCCATTTTCTTCACGCTTTTAATGTGTTCTATTAGCCTTGTGGATATCAGCCTCCCCGTTTGCCCAATATATTCCTTACCACAGGAGTATGGAATGTTATATATCCCAAGTGTCCTGAATCCTAAGCTGTCCTCCTCATTCGGCAACACCTGACCTATCTTCCAATCCGCGGTGTATATTGTTCCTATATTAAACTTCATCAGTACTTTGGCTATTTTCTCTTTGGTGCCTTTGACATATGGGATCACTGCTCTCTTTATTTCTTCTCTTCTTTCTTCTGTTGTGTGTGGGCCTGCCCTCAGGTATCGGTCAGTGTGGGTCGGTTTTCTATACACCGAGTATCCCAAACGGTTATCTTTCTTTTCTACTTTTACATCTAGGAACAGGGTACTTTCTTCAGATTCAACTTCCACGGTAAATTGAATGTCCCTGTGTCTCCCGTTTAAGTGCTTCAAGAAATCATTATCTCTTGATGAAATGATTACCGAAATCCACTCATTACTCATAATTACATTCTCTTTTCCATACTAAAGCTCACGAAAACATGTATTTTTGGAAAATATTAAAAATGAACGAATAAACAGTTAAAACTTGTTGTAACTCAACTCTAAGCGACAACTGCGGAACAAATACCGACAATACTTTATAAAATTAAAATAGACAATATTTCAATAAAATAGAGCCAAAAACTCAAAAAGAAACACTATTATTTATTATAATGCAATTGGGAAAAAACACAATGCAAAGCCTTATGTTTCAAATCCAGTAATACACCCACTTACCAGTCGACGTTTCGCCTCTTCAGGCATTATCAAGACACAAAAACAAAAAAGTGTATGTTGAACATCTTGGTGGTGGGGTGCTGTCTCATGTTTGGAGCCTGTTTGGACTGTTGATCGTTGGGATTGAATTATACTATACAGGAATTGAATTAGAATTCCCTAAAAGTGGAAAAGTAATACAACAAATAAGGCACATCAAGTCCGATCTTCGTAAAAACTTAACATGGATGACTACACATTTTGTCTTGTCTCAGATCATATAAGTATGTGAAATCCATCTTTGGTTTCTCCAAATTCCACATGGGTCGGTTGAATATTTAATGTATCCCATGGAAATAATGGAGCTACAGGATCACAAGTTGTCATGGAATAGACTTGTCAGCGATTGACAAACGTAACAACGAGGCACGATGAATGTACCTCCAGTAGCATTACATTCTTAACAAATTTTATAGATTTGATGTTTTAATCCAAGTTATCTATAGGTTAACAAGAGCCAAAGACTGCTATTAATAACTTTAAGATTAGTATAATCTCGAAGGGAAAGCTGCTCATCTTGAATTTGACCATTTTTCTGATGTTAATAGTGGTTCACCAAATCTGAATCTTTAAGAGTCGTTTCTGCCACTTACTATGAAAATACCGGTTTACTTGATACTGCGTGTTAGTTGATATTTTATTCATACTTTCAGATGGACTATGCCATCATCATTCAAATCTGGCAATTTAGCTAACATTGCTGATCGAAAAGAGTAATCCACATTTACATACAGCTCGCATGTTTCATAATATAATAACACTCGTTTAACAAAATAGAAGTGATGCAGATAGTACTAGAAATATTATAAAGTTTAAAATTCTATTTCCATAAAGTAAGATGGAAAGTTTTTGGACCTCATATAGAATTAAGTTTACCGTGCATACAAGTGTTTGACGGTCTAGTTGGCTGTAATTGACTTCTGCATCAATCAATGACCTGGTTACAAAAAAAATAGATCGCCCCCTCATGGTTTTCAACTACATGACACTTAAATACCTCGATATCTACCAGGTTGGCATCACAGACAAGCTTTTGAACTATATTCTCTTGACCATATGTCCATTTGAATTTTAGTTGTTGTTTTTTTTCGAAATCAACAGGAATATGGAAAACTAATGAAAGAGATGTTCATAATGAACTTAGCACAATATAGTATTAAATCGAGGAATCTCTAACACCGCCGGCTTCACATAGAAACCCAGCATTACCTCCTGCGGTAACTATTTTAGTAGATAGAACCCTCATCGCCCATCTATCAGGCTTGAATCAGCGACTGTGTCCTTTACGTTAAACACTAAATCGCGCACAATATTCTATATTCATAAAACTACACATAACCTTTCATTTATAGACTGATGTCATCAACACGACCCTATCTACATTACTACAGTATCCTACATCCTAGGATCACAACGAATTATGTGGATGAGGGAGTGTCAGGACACACTGAAGAGGCAGCACATCTACCTAAATCAAGGAAAGTTCGGTGGCTTAAAGATTTTAGAAACATTTCCAGGAAGCAGCTGATCCGAATCTCAAGCCTATCTAGCTGTAATAGCCAAGCACATTCAGGCAGAGAGGACTTAAACACAAAGTGAACTGCACCGAAAAACACGACTGTAAGAAGTCATTGATGTACAAGAAAGGAAATAAATAAAAAACTTGTTTGATGCAGATTCTATTTTATCCTCCTTGAAATTAATGAAGCCTTACAGTAGGAACTGGTAGAAAGGTCTCCTGTCCAAAAACGCTTCTAGAATATAAAAGGCCAGTAAATAATTAACTTGGAAATATTTTGCCAATTGCCATGAGCTATTAAAAAATAAATCGTCAAATTCAAACAAATTAGAGCACAGTAAATCACTAGACGACATCTAAATAAATACTGAGCTAAACAGGAAAAAAACATGAAAACAGCTGATCAGAGAAAACCAGAAACACATTTTAAAACGCAATTACCAAACAACAACGTTTAGAGGATGCTTAGTACAATCCCAGAATTCAGCTGAGTTATTGGTTCACGGCGCCGCACTGGTGTTGTCTAACGGAATTCGTGGTAACTAACTTGCATCCAATTAAAATTATTACTGACTTAACTTAAATTATAAAAAAATTATTCTCCGTAGGCTTTTTTATCTTTTGTGCAATTGTAGCGAGCATAAGTCGACAGCTATGATCTAAATAAAGCTGCATTATTTAAAATTACAATTAAGGTCCCGGCTTTAACATAAACGAATTTTTAATTTCCTAAGGGATTATAATGAGAGTCGAGAGCAATAATAATTTAAAAAAATATAAAATGAAAGCGGTAATAAATTTAGTTGTTCTAATAAAAGCGAGTTTCACGGTTAAATACAATGAAGCTGGTTAATAAATCGATTTCATTGATTTATGTATTAAAAATACTGCAACAAAAAACATCATTCTAACTTTTTTTATAATTATTTACAAATACTTAAATCTATAAACCAAGTTCCAATCTGCTTAGTACTTATACATATTTGCTACCTCTTTGTAAGGTAGTGAGAATGATGTTAATTTGACTTGTTGTTTATGAACGACGGGTAATTTTAATCTAAATTTCTAGAAGTTTTAAGTCACTCAAAGATTTCTGTTTCTTGGCGAATATATTCCAAATTATTTTCTTATGGCTGCTTATCCTCCCAATAAGAATATATTTTTGGACGATGATGATGATGTTGACGATGAAGCATTCCTTAATACAAATAAAAATTATATGCTAAGTAATGATCTCACTTCAAATGGTTTCTCTTCCAACAATATTCCATCTTCCATGGAAGAGAAAAGGCAGGAAATGTTACAAAAAAGGAGAGAGGTAGAGCAAAAAACAATTAAGTCTACTGAGAGATCTCTTAGTTATTTGAGAAATTCTGAGGAAGTTGGTGTGGCTACTGCTGAGGTGAGTTTGACAGTTGAACTTTTGTTTTTAATTTACAATTTCAACTGTGATCGACTTCCAATATCTTTGAAACATTTTATTATTCACTTAAACACATATCCTGAATTGTATTCAGTGATTTGAATTGTTATGTAAGACCATTTAAACTGTACTCTACTCTAACAGAATTCTTTTGTTTATCATAAATTATTTCCACATTTAAAAAACGAATAGACATTACCTATTGTTGAAATATTTTATTCCAAATAGCCATTAATGGTTCCAATCTTACCACATTTTATCAAGCTCTGGTAAGATTGATGTGTGGCCTAGGCCAATTAAACATATTTACTACATATTAGGTTGGTTATAATATTTTTAACAATAAACTATTGTAATCAGATTTCTTTTATTAATTGTTTTTCCCAATATTCTATCGATTAAATAAAATTGTGTATGATCTGTGAACGTCACTTACTTATTTCATTACAATTCTATCTCAACTCTGAATTTTCGATTGCATTGAAATTTAAAAATTACTTTTTGTGAATTGTAACTTAATTTTATTTTATGCCTTTAATGAACTTAATATGTTAATCATAAATATCCTGTTGTAATCGATCTGACATGATTTCCATATTTTAAGAATTATTAACTTTTATCATGCTGGAGCGAGCCTTTTCATCCATAAACAAAGGTATCTATACTGAATCATAGTTGGATTAAGTATGATTAATCACTGTTTGAATTCTGAAAAGTTAATAGTTGAAACTTATTTTTACAACAGTCTATTTTTATTTTTATTGTTAGTTAAATGACAGTAATGTTTCATACAGTTTTTACTATTATTTGTCTTTTTATAATTTTTTTTATCTACATATTTAAAATATGCATCAACAAAAGATTCATGTAACAAATCTATTATGAATTTTCAGTTAAATAAATATTATTCATTTTCAAAAGAGTGTGAAACAGTAGGGAGGTGCAGTCATTAACTATGACTTGACATATATTTGATGATTATATCTCGCTTGTATTATAAAAAATTCTAATATTAAACTATTGTGTTAGAATATTTTTTAATTGATGCTTTAAATTTTATAATATAGTTATAGTTATACAGTTTTCTTATGAACAAATAAAATCTATTTTTATTTTTGCTTGACCTTGTTAGGGATGCGCAACATTCAAAGTTTGACTCTATCGATACTATTCTACTATTACTATCAATATTGAGGTAATTATTCCGCAGGTTGTTACTTCAAGTTGAGTCACAATAGGTTTTTACTTTTCATTTGTTTCCCTTTTAATATTTAACTAAAATACAAATTCATTAAATAAGCTTTGTATACTTCAAAATGTTAGTTTAAACTTTTATTTCTTGATGAAATAATTACCATAATCTGCTTATTACCTTTAGTTACATTCTGAATTGAAAATAATGAAACAAATAAACAGTCAAAACTTGTTGCTCAGCTCGAAGGCGTTTCAGGTTTAATTGGCCAAACTGAAAATTTGAACTAAGGACCTCAAAACTAGAAAAAAATTTCCTATGAAGGTTTGTCTGCAAATGCTTTGTTTAGGAGATATTCACATCTAAAGATTTTATTGTTACGAATTATTTAGGCATAGTAAATAAATAAAACTTATTTTATTTGTTCCAACTACTTTATTTAGTAAATGTAAACCATTAACTTTCATATTAAATGTTCAAAGTGATTTCCTTGAGCATTCAGACAGGCTCGGCATCTTTTTTCAACAGCAGCAGTGACCAAACTGAAAATATGAACTAAGGACCTTAAAACAAGAAAAAAATATTTTGTACGAAGGTATGTTTGGTATGTTGATCCTGCACGGTCAATCCATTGCTAAGGATAATTAGCATTTAGCCATTTTAGTATAACTCTTCCGTAATGTGCAGGACAACCATCTAATTGAAACCACATGTTCCTTCTCAGTTGTAGTGGAATATCTTCAACTAAATTGTGGTAATCATTATTAAGAAATTCCAAAAATGTGTCCGCATTGAGGCAAGGTGGTAAGAAATAAAGGCCTATTAAAATATTGTCTATTATCCCGAACCACACATAGCACTGAAACTTGTGCTAAAAATGATGCTGACGAATTGCATGGGGATTTTCATTCAACCAGAGATGATTATTTTTCTGATTGAAGATTCCTCTTCTTGTGAAGGTAGCTTCATTTGGCCATAAAATTTCTCCTGAAAAGCTTGGATTGTGATCAGCTTGATTTAAATACCAATCTGAAAATCTTGCAGTAATAAATTTTGTACCCGGTGATAATGATATGGGTGATGTCCATCTGCAATGAGAGTTCTCCATACTGTAGTTGGTGTAACATTTAATTCTGCTCCAGCTCTTCGTACACTTGCTGATGGATTATTATCCAAATATTGTAATACGGTCGCACTCCTTTCTTCATTTCATAAAGGGGCTGAAATACCATCAGCATGTAGTACAACAGCAAATGTACCAGTTTCTCTAAGACGTTGAAATGTAGAGTTAAAGCTGAGTACTCTGTGAAAGCCGCAAACCAAATGATAAATGTTATTGATGGTTCTATTGTTATTATTATTTGTTATTGATGTTCTATTCCAAACAGTATTAATCCTAAAGTCCATAGCTTATGTACAGCTAGGGAGACAAGGTCATATTAGTATTCTATCTAAATTTATCTTTTAAACAAAGCATTTGCAAATATACCTTAGTACAAAATATTTTTTTCTTGTTTTAAGGTACTTAGTTCATATTTTCAGTTTGGTCACTGCTGCTGTTAAAGAAAGATGCCGAGCCTGTCTGAATACTCAAAGAAATCACTTTGAACATTTAATATGAATGTTAATAGTTTACATTTAATAAATAAAGTAGTTGAAACAAATAAAATAAGTTTTATTTATTTACTATGCCTAAATAATTTGTAACAATGAAATCTTTAGATGTGAATATCTCCTAAACAAAGTGTTTGTGGGCATACCTTCTTAGGAAATTTTTTTCTTGTTATTCGTAATCATGAATTAATAAATCATAAAGCGTGTGAAAATGACAAAAAACAATTTAAAAAGAAATATTTAAACAAAAATAATAATAAGTAAATGAACAGTACAAGTCTTGACAAGATATCAAGCAATTAAAGAGAATTGATAAATCCATAGCTTTTGTTAAATGCATGAGCTAGCATGCAATAATTCCCATACATACATGATATAAATACATGATGTACAGCTTCATAAAAGACAAAATTAAAAGAAATAAATAGTACAATGAATTTCTATACATTACAATCAAAGCTGATGACTAACCTGCTTAGAGAGCATTTTTTTGGGAAGCTAGGAGATGTTGGAAAAGCGAGGATTTAAATGACGTCAGTGAGGGACTATGACGGATATTAGGAGGGATTGAGTTCCACAGTGTGGTGGAGCGGGCAAGAAGGGAGCGTTCGGATGCTTTGGTGCGGTGGGAACGAATATAGAGATCGGAAAGGCGGGACCTTGTTTTATGGTGTTGAACAGAGGATTTGAATTGGAGGAGGGTATAAATATATGAAGGGTGTTGAGAGTAAATAGATTGGTATAAGAATGTACAGAGGAAATATTGCCTTCGGAAGGGCGGGAAGAGCCACTTTAACTCATCGTAAAGGTGGGACACGCGCGATCGCCTAGGAGTGCCAAGCACAAACCTTAGAGAGCAATTCATTATTCTCTTTAGTCTGTCTTCAAGCATTTTAGAAAGGCCTCCATATACCACGCTACAATAGTCAAATTGGGGGAAGATGAGAGAAGATACGAGAAACTTACCCTGAGCCCTGAACGCTTGATAGTCATCGGTTAACCTTGTGCGTCTAAAGCGTCTTCGGGCCGCATCACGCTTTCTTTGAAGATCTTTAATTTCTTGACACATCCAGGGAGCCGGCTGATGACGGAAGGTTGAGGTTTTCAGTGGGGCATGGGTGTCAAGGATATATTTGAGATTGGAAGTAAGTATGTCAACCATGGAATCTATAGTGGCACAAGAATAAATCTCTCTCCAATCCAAGGTTTCAAGCGAGGGTAAAATGTTCTCTGGAGTGAGAGCATCTAGGTTTCGGAATGTTATGGTTTTAGTTGGTGTAACTGAAGTTTCGATATTGTATGAAATTTGGATAAGATCATGAGAGGAAAGAAATGGAGCGGGTAATTGAGAGGAAGAAAGGAGGTTCTGCCGTGAATCAATGACAATCAGGTCTAACCAGGTGTCAGATAGAAAGGTGTGATGGGTGGGAGACAATGGAACAATGGAAAGGTGTAGGAAGTAAAAGAGATTTTCCAGGTATAGTCGATCGTAGGATTGGACAAGGAGATTGGTATTAAAATCACCGGAGACTATGATGTGGTTATAGAGAGGAATGCAGTTGAGCAATGTAGATTCAAAGATAGAAACAAAAGGGACCAAAGGAGGGCGATATACTACGACATACAGGAGAGGGTTTGGGTTAATAGAGATTTCAACAAAAAGGAATTCAGTGTGAGGATACACAGGTTGCAGGTGAGAAATCAAGGATACGTGATTTTAGAGAGTTGTGTACATAAAGACCTACTCCTCCACCAGTCCGGTCTACCCGGTCGTGGCGGAGGAATGAATAGTCAGGCAGGGATATTGCAGAGGTGGGGATGTGGGGTTTTAGCCATGTTTCAGAAACTCCAATGGTATGATAAAAGTTTTGGTTGAAATATTGAAGGAACTCATCAAAATTGACAGGTAAGGATTGGGTGTTGACGTGACAGGAGGTCAGGACACTGGACATGATGGTGAAGTAGGAGAGATGACCCAAGTATTAGAGGAGAAGATGCTGTGAACAATTAATTTCAGCAGATAGATTAAGTAAGAAGCTATGAAAAATTCCAGATAGTTAAAGAAATGCAAGAAAAGATAAAAAAAAAAACAGATAAAAATATAAACAGTAAAGAAATGATAATACAGTTAAAATATGTAAAAAGAGAAAGTAATGAATAGATAATGAGAAAAGTAAAGTAATAAAAAAAGAAGATGGGATAGATGCTTAAACATGAACTAACATAAAAGCATTGAATTCAATATCCTAAGAAATAAAAATGTAGTCCAGTAAATAAAATTTAATAGTATAGAGAGGACGTAAGCAAAGTCTAAAATTCCGTGGTGAGCGCCAGAGGTTTTCATTGAGCTAGGTGGAAAACAAAACACTAGTAGTCTCTCGAAGACGTCTAGATCCTGGGGCTGATCTATGAAGACCACCTGGTGACCATCATCTTTTCTACAGCGCACTTTACCCGCGGAAAACCACACATACTTAATCTTTCCCGCTCCCTTCTTCTGACGGGCTAACCAGTAAAGGTGCCAGTTTGTTGTTGTCATCTCCTCGCTAAGATAAATACGGTGACAATCATTCTCCTGCCAACCTATATCTGTATCTGTAAAATCTTACTTCAAGGTCCCGGGCCTTTAGGGCTTTATTTTCGGCCAGTATATCTTCTATAAAATTCGATTGTCCTTCTAAGTGATTTTCTATTTTTATTAGTCTATCATTCAGCTCACCTGTGATGTTTTTGATTTCTAGCTTGACGTCATCATCAATTTGCTGTACAGCCGTTAAAACATCTGATAATGACAGATCGGCTTTTTGGTTCGGGTTAAATTTTTCTCCCATCGCCGTACTTTTTTTTACTAGTTCACATTTTGCACATGCCCACTGATTTATTTTGCCCGACTTAAGGGCATCTAGATCCTTTTCAGTAATCTTAACACACCGGCCGTTATATATAAGGTTACATTTGGCACAACTCATATTGTTTTTGTCCTCACGGGTAATGACGCTATTGCAGATAATGCACTGAACCATTATGAAAAGCTAATTATATTAATGAATGTAAATAACTCACGAATGTTTATAAGTTTATGGTACTGCCTAATGCTGTTGGTATTAGGACTGATCCTTCGCCGTCTTCATGGTCGCTGAACTTGACTTGACAGATCGATTGAAAAACCCCTGTGTGTATCTTGTGTATATTTATAGAACAATATACTATAAATAATAGTATTGATAAATATGTAGAGAAAAACAAAGAAATAGCACTATTAAAACACTGAACTAAGAGTCACTGAAATCAAGAGAGAGAGAGCGATGTGGACAGGTTGAAACACAAATGAGTACAATTAATTGAAGTAATGAATTTCTTATGACATTCATAATCTCTTCATTGATGATGAATCATTCCTATCTCCTTCTTCTACAGATCAGTTATTTACTTCAACTTCTTCATTTTCATATAGCTCCTGGAAATAAATTCTGGCAGTAGGTAAGATCTGCTTCCAATTTTTAATTTCTACTCTGTTATGATCTCATATATGGCCCATGCAAATTATTTTGACTTTAGTGTTTCGTTTTACTTTAGTGCTTTCTGGTAATGCTATGTTGGTTTAGATAACTTGTTGTCATCAAGAAGCCATATTTTTTTGTAATTTTATACAATTCCACATATTTTTTTTAACTGTTGAAGTTTAGATCATTTTAGTGTTTTCCTTTTAGTTTTAACATATCATTGATTTTACTAGTTAGGTTTCAAACATGGGACAGATTGATAAGAGCACAGAGTTACACTACTCCCTCATAGAAGTAACTGTTTTAGAAAAATATACTAGGAGATATGAGAATGGTGTCTGTTTGAAGGCTGTTTATTTTGTTTTTCATTGGTGAGAATTAAGGACTTCTTGTTATTCCATTCCCTAATAGAATAATATTTTTATTATTTTAATAGTATTTTCTTAAAACGGTGTATAACATTTTACCTCTGAATTCTGACCAATCTCTTTTCTTCTCATGTACTTAATAATTTTTATTATAGGAATTGTATCGTCAAAGAGAGCAGCTTGAAAGAACTGAGAAACGGTTGGATGACATAAATACAACACTTCGTTTTAGTCAAAGGCACATTCAAGGAATCAAGGTAACAGATAAATAGTTGTAATTACTTTTTTTAATTTGTTTTATGTTCCTTAATTTAACATTTATTTTATTCTAGAGTGTATTTGGTGGTTTGAAAAATCTTATAAGTGGAAAAAGTGGAACATTACCACCAATGTCTAAAAATGTGAACCCTGAAACAACTACAGCACCTTCTTCTAGTAACTTGTATGAAGTTATAGACCGGAAGAAAAATGAAACAGCTCCTGGTAAATTATATGTTTTATGAATACTGTAATCTTATCATTTTTGGAAAACTTCCCATGAATTGAATAGCCACATAGAATAAAAGTTGTATTACATAAAATTTTGTTTCAAATTAGTAGCATAAGTATTAAATTTGGTCAAATACACTTCTGGAAATTGAAAATTTTCGTATATCTGGTAATTAGAATATTAGCCTATTAGTGATATAATTATGGATTACAAAAAGTGTAATGTAGCCCCATCCATGAAAAACCCTTACCATCCAGTTTTATGATTGCAATGTTCGCTAGATTTATATATTTTCTGATTATTTAAAAGCTAACAACTCCATACATCTTTAGTTTGTTCATCTCTCATTCCGTACATCCTGAATCCATTTCCTAAATGCCAGATCCCAAACCTTAAACATTTATTTATTTTCTTCTACTTGAGCCATACATTTAAATAATTTTTATACTAATAATTAAAGGACCAGAACTAGGATTTTTTTAAGCGGGTGAAACAAACTTAATTTTGCTGTCCCTCCTTTCACACTCTTTTTTTTTTAATTTTAAACTGTACCACTGTAACACATGGAGGATCTTGGGTTCAGGAAGGAACAGTTGTGCAAGAAGTTGATTTGTCCTAGATCACGCTCAACTGCCAGATTATTTCCTTCTTATTTTGGAAACCCACTTTATAGAGGGTTGGTGAGCCCCAGGAGGCTTCTAGATCCCATAGGACCCATCCTCTAGACAGATTAAATAAAAGTCTGTGTGCGAGCGGGATTTGAACCCAGGACCTTCGGCACTGCAACTGAGTGCTCTAATACTAAGCCACTCCACTCCCCCTTTTGTACTCCTTCCTAAATTAAATTCAAAAACCGGATTTCATGTACTATATTTCTAATAAATACAGTTGCTTATTTTAACCCATTAATGATTTTAAATAGGTTGCATACTCTGACGCACCAACCCGAGTGCTGCTCGCAGGTTTTGACATGTTCGTATTACATACGATAAATAAAAAAAAAAATAAAAACTTTTTAAATACAATATAAAAAAACCTTATGTTTTTGTCCATATGTTCTTTTTCCGGGATGGACCGTGTGGTGTTGGTTTTGTTTGCCAAGCTTTCGCTCATCGTGTTGTGAGCTTCCTCAGGGCTAGTCAGTAAATGAAGAGCGGATGGTGGAGTCAGGATGTATATACCTTAGGGGTGGAGGGGTCTCGGTCGAAGTCTGCCTTCCCATTGGCTCGCTTATGTCGAGTCCGTGGGCTGTGTTGTGTTCGGGTGGGTTCGTGTATGTTCGGGATTGTCGTATGTGTGTGGATGGTAGGTTGATGTGTTGGTCTTTTGTTTTATGGCAGGATACCAGTTTTTGCTAAGTTTGTAACCGTCTTCCTTATTGAAATTATTGGGTTCTTTGATAATTTCAATGGCCCTCTTATGATGCGGAGTTGATAATTATTTTCTTTAACCAGTGTGGCTGTGTTTTCGAAAGGTATGTGGTGGTTGGTGTTGTAGAAGTGTTCTGCTACAGGTGATTTTTCCGTCTTGAAATTGTTGACACTAGGTATGTGTTCTTTTAACCTTCTTTCGATGGTCCTTCCGGTTTGTCCAATGTAGACCTTGTCACAGGAACAGGGTATGCTATAGATGCCTGGGGTACGTAGTCCTAACTTGTCTTTGGGTTTCGGTAGGATGTGAGCTATTGTTTTGTCTGTGGAGAATGTGGTCTTGATGTCGTGGTTCTTTAGAATCCTGGCGATCTTTTCTGAGGTACCTTTGATGTAAGGAATGGTTGTCTGGGTTTTAGGTTCGTTGTCGGTTTCGTTATTGTCTTGTTTTTTGAGTTTTCTCTTGTGTTCTACCCGTTTAATAGTTTCTTTGTCGTATCCTTTTTTCAGGAAGGCTGTTCTCAAGTGCCTCTTCTCTTTAGGGAGCTGTGACGGTTCAGCTATCATTTCAGCTCTGTTGAGTAGAGTGTTGATGATTCCTTCCTTCTGAGACGGATGGTGGTGTGATGTGGCATGAAGGTATCTGTCTGTATGTGTTGGTTTGCTGTAGACGGTGTGTCCAAGGTGGTTTCCTTTCTTCTCGACCAGGACATCCAGGAAGGGAAGTTTCCCATCCTTCTCCAGCTCCATGGTGAATTGTATGTTAGGGTGGATGCTGTTTAGGTGGAGTAAGAATCTGTCCAGTGCATCTTTTCCGTGCTTCCAGATGGCGAAGGTGTCGTCCACGTATCTAAACCAATATTCAGGTTTTTGGGCTGCGGTGGAGAGTGCCTTCTGTTCGAAGTGTTCCATGTTCAGGTCTGCTGCTGGTGAGCTCAATGAAGATCCCATGGCTGTGCCTTCCATTTGTTTATAGTACTGTCCATTAAACAGGAAATATGTTTCTTTCATGCATATCTCCGTCAGTCGGTACTCTTCTTCGCTCAGAAGATTTTTCATAAGGTTCAGGGCTTCATCGGCAGGGACCTTGGTGAAGAGCGACTTGACGTCGAAGCTTACTAGGATGTCTTCTTCGTTTATATGAATAGTTTTGATTATGTTTACGAATTGTTTGGAGTTGCGGATGTTGTGTTGTGTTTTGCCAGTGTGGGTTTTAATTATGTCGGAGATGTATTTGGATAGGTGGTATGTAGATGAGCCAATGGTACTGACTATGGGTCTCTTAGGGATACCGTCTTTGTGTATTTTGGGTTGTCCGTATAGTCTTGGTGGGATTGGGTCAGATATTATGAGGTGTTTGGTTTTCAGTGCCTGGCTGGTGTAGATGATGGTCTGGATTTTCTTGTTAATGTCATTAGTGGGGTCTTTGTCCAGTTTCTTGTATGTTCCATCGTTGAGGATTTCCGTCATTTTGTTTAGATATTGGTCTGTCTTCATAATGACGGTGGCGTTTCCTTTGTCAGCAGGGATTATAAGAAGGTCGTCTTGTTTCTTTAGTGTAGTGAGTGAGTTGTATTGCGTCTTAGAGAGGTTAGGTCTTGGTGGCTTGGCTTTACGTTAAATGTGACTAATGTCTTGCCGGATCCAGACAACCATTCCTTACCTCAAAGGTACCTCAGAAAAGATCGCCAGGATTCTAAAGAACCACGATATCAAGACCACATTCTCCACAGACAAAACCATAGCTCACATCCTACCGAAACCCAAAGACAAGTTAGGACTACGTACCCCAGGCATCTATAGCATACCCTGTTCCTGTGACAAGGTCTACATTGGACAAACTGGAAGGACCATCGAAAGAAATTTAAAAGAACACATATCTAGTGTCAAAAATTTCAAGACGGAAAAATCGGCTGTAGCAGTTCACTTCTACAACACCAACCACCACATACCTTTTGAAAACACAGCCACACTGGTTAAAGAAAATAATTATCACCTCCGCATCATAAGAGAGGCCATTGAAATTATCAAAGAACCCAATAATTTCAATAAGGAAGACGGTTACAAACTTAGCAAAAACTGGTATCCTGCCATAAAACAAAAGACCAACATATCAACCTACCATCCACACACATACGACAATCCCGAACACACATGAACCCACCCGAACACAACACAGCCCACGGACTCGACACAAGCGAGCCAATGGGAAGGCAGACTTCGACCGAGAACCCCCCACCCCTAAGGTTTATACACCCTGACTCCACCATCCGCTCTTCATTTACTGACTAGCCCTGAGGAAGCTCACAACACGATGAGCGAAAGCTTGGCAAACAAATCCAACACCACACGGTCCATCCCGGAAAAAGAACATATGGACAATACCGCAGACCATGGTAGCCTACGTGAAATTATGTTTTCGGTTACATTTTTGTGGGAAAAACCCAAGCGTAAAGGAGTTAAAATCATTTTTAGCCTTAAAAAAAAATGTTCAAAATTTAAAAACCTGGCCGTTCCCCCTCATCGACCCTGCCCTGATATATCCTACAGAGAACATAATCAATTAAATTAAAAGCTTATTTTCTAACAACTTATAGAATAGAACAAAATCTCTATTCCGGGACAATGGCCCGTAAGAATAACAATGTTGTATTACAATATTATTATGTAATATGCATTACAGAAAAAAAAATCTTTTCTAGCCAAAAACAAGACTAAAATTTTTAGTTCATAGGTCTCCGAGAGTTCTAAAGTTTCTGATGCATATATCTTCATTTTTTTGACAAAATTGAAAACCAATATTAATGTTTATTTGGTTATGGTATCCGAACACTTCTTCTTCCTCTAACTCCTCACGAATCCTGTCATTTCTTATACAGTCCCTCCTGGTCGTGCCAACTATCCTTCGGAGGAATCTCATTTCAGCCGCTGCCTGTTTGCGTTTTTATTGAGGGTTGTCCAACTTTCAGATCCAAAAGCACTGGTTGGAAAACTGATTTAAAAATATCCTAATTTTGGCATCTCTACTTACTTCATGTTTTCCGATGATAGTTTTGGATATCTGGTAGTACAGTCCATTGGCCTTCATCACCCGGTTTAGAGCCTCCTGGTCTATTTTACCATCTTTGCTCATGACTGTCCCTAGATATGTGTAGGTGTCCGCTATTTCTAGGGGTTTGCCATCTCATAATATCCTTAAAAACCTGTAACTACTACGACCCATGAACGAGTCTGGGGTTCAGTAAATGGTAGAGACTGTACTGTTTCATGGACAATGGTTCACATAATATCCTTGGCTCCAATTTTTCCCTTCCTTCACACATTATTTTGCTTTTAGCTGGATTTATGTGCAATCCTCTTAGCTGGAGTTCCTCATGCCATTCATTAAGCGATGTCTGGAGAGCTTCCTGAGAGTCCGCAATCAGTACTATGTCGTCTGCAGCCTGAGCAAGCACTGGTGTTAAATTCAAGTATCCCACCACAGCTCTTGGAGTTCTCCTTTTACATACCTTCCATACCTCATCATTGTGAAGGACAAAAAGCTAAGGACTAAGGCTGCCCCCCTGCTTTACTCCTTTATAGAAGTGAAAAGGTTGGGATGTCTTACCATTGAGCCTAACTATACCCTTTGGGTCCTGATACACCGATTTTATGACACTCACTAGATTTGCTGACACCCTTCTTCTAATCAGCGCGTCCCAAATCTCTTGTCTCAGAACTGAATATAGGCCGCTCTCAGATCCAGAAATGCTAGATACACTTCCGAACACAATTATCTAAATGAATTCATGAATCTTGCAGGAAGTTCAATTCCCCAGAAGGATTATCAATTTATTCTAGACTGCACTTGTAAATAGTTAAAATATTTTGTTACTGTTTTCCAGATGTACATGTCTCTGTATCTCAGTAGCTATTCCGAATTAAAAATCTACAGGAAAAACTTTTAGGAAATTTTATGATCTTTAAAATTGGTTATATTATACTTTTACCTTCAATGCTCTATAAGTGAGCCACTAGGGGAAAAAAATGAAAATATGTTTTTTCTTATTTCTTTTTTCCAAGGTGGTTGAAAACACATAAGAAGGAGGTAAAAATCTTGGGTTTTCCATGAGTGGGGCAATAAATGCAGCATATTTTAATATTAAAATTACTCCTCATTTTGTGATCCATAATTATACCACCACTAGGCTAATATGCTATTTACCAGATAAATGGACATTTTTAATTTCCAGAAGTGTATTTCACTTATGTTATTTATAAAAGATAAAAGATATCAATTTACTCCTTGACAAATTTTCAGCCCTTGAGGATATAAGCTGCATGTTTATATTAATTCCGGTATCATTTGTATAAAATGAGCTGCTTGAAAACTAATTCCAGCATTTTCACTTTGTGTGATACTAGTATGTTAATTTCTTTTCCTTTTTTTATAAATTAGGGTCATTCCAGAGAGATAAAAATAGGACACATTACATCCATTTATAAGAAATGGGATAGACCCAATTAACTAATTATAGGGGCATATGTGTTAACAACACAATCATGAACGTACATGGAGGGGTATTAAATAAAAGAATAAGGGAACAATTTACAACTCCAGAAGAAAAATGTGGTTTTACTATGGAAAATTCTTGTATTGATCATATATCTACTTTGAGGCAGCTTCTAAAAAAATTTGAAATCGAACAGAAACAGCTTAGTCTATTTTTTATCAATCTTAAAAAGGCCTATGTCAAGTGTTCCAGGTAAACTTCTTTGGATTTGTGCTTGTTAAACATATCTACCACAATAGCATATGTCAAATAAAAGTTAGAAACAAACTATCCCATGAATTTCCAAGTTCTAAAGGATTCCTTCAAGGATGCTCTATTTCACCTACTTTATTTATTACAGGGTATAAAATTCATTATAATATTCATTAATATAGGGCTAAAATATTCATTCAAGGAGCTACAACAGAGTGGTGGAGGAAATGTAGAAGGATGTGGCTACATATTCAGAATTATTTTCACCTTCACCGCCTATTATTTGCAGATGTCCTTGTCATCATAGCAAAGGACAAAGATGACACAGAATAATAATAGGTGGGGAATGAAGATGAACTTCGAAAAGACTGAATATTTGGGTACTGAAGAAGACAGGTCATCTTCCTTGACAGGAAGATCTGAAAAAAAAAATGTTGTTCAATAGCTTGGTTGGAAAAACCTCAACTTTGGGGAAGCTCTCAATAAAAACAAAATAAATAAATAAATAAAATAAACTAACTTCTAGTGTGTAATTATATTTCTAAATTAACACTATCAATTATTTAATACGATCTGTGGTGTAATGGTTAACATAACAACCTACTAAGCCTAAGATTGAGGGTCTGTAGCCATACAGACGGCCCTAAGATTTTTTAAAAGACAGTAAAAAATCTTTGGTTATGCCGTCCTTCCGAAGGGATATAAAACTGTACGATGTCAGGTACTCGTTAAAAATCCCTATCCTCATTAAACCTAAATAGGCAAAGTTTAGGGCTCCTACTGTAGCATTGTCCGAGTAGCCATAGCAGCATAAAGTGGCATTAAATGAACAAACATTATGTAATGGCATTTTTTTTTAATTTCTACTGCTTGTTATATTTATAAATTATAAGTAAACATAATAAATCTACATGATTGTACATTTATCTTTGTTTTAGGCTTAAAAATTAGAGGGTTATATGATAATGATGAAAATCCTGTTCTTGAATGTAAGGCTCAGGATGTCATTGACAAAAATTTGGATCAAATGTTGAATAGTGTACAAAGATTGAAAGGTATATACATATATATATTTTTTTTTACATTATTTAGAAAATTAAAACATCAATGAAGATATCTTGAAAAATAACTTATTGTCTTTAAAAAATATTTGTTTACTCAGCAAGTACCTATGAGTATTTTACAACTTTTTTTTTAATTCTGTAGCTACAGCTACATTAATGAATAATGATAAAGAAATTAAAGCTTCCACTATTGTTATAAATAAACCTTAAATTATTGCTATACTTAAGAAATTTTCCTGAATGGCTTTTAAAATTGATTTGATGATAATATTTTTATTTACCACATTTGAGATTCTTCATTTATATTTCCTAATATTAATGAAAAACAAATGAACTATTTACTCTTATATCATCTAATGTCTCTCAGTATTGCATAATTTTATCAATATCATGTTTTGCCTTTTTTTTTTTAAATTGTTTAACAAAAAACAATTTGATGTTTTGATTCTTGTAATTTGAATTTATTTTAATGATTAAAATAGAGTTGTTAGATCTCCCTTCTTCTTCCTTTTTTTTTCTCTATGAAGAAAGAACAGAACCCAACATCAGAGACATCTATCGGATTTTGTGAATAACACAAAAAAACTAGAAGAGGGCTTTTCTCATCACAAAATAATGAAGTTCATTTGACATTATATATATATATATAAAACTTTTAAAAAATCTTAATAGATACATCAAAGTTAGTTTAGCAGATAGGTTCCCAAGATTTCTAATATCTTCACAAAATCTCTAATATCTTCAATAAGATTTGGGATTTCGATTTTAGTATCCTGAGCAGCATAATAAATTTACTTAATAATTATAACTTAAGAATAACATAATTTTAACAGTGTTTACTTTAAATTTATAATAAACTAGATTTTGCCCACGACTTTGTCCGCGTTGATTTTAAATAGAAATCTATGTTGACTCACTTGAATGAATGACTCAAAAATATGTACTCCAGTAACATAAACAAGAGAATTAAAATCTATGTTGAGTTTAAACGGAGAATGAATTTTGAACTCCATATTATAAACAATGACTTAGAGCATTTGTGAATTCAGCCAGCCTACCAATGCTTGTCCCTTTGTTAATAGATTTTAATAAACTGTCCTATCAAATATTAAATGGCATAATTACAGAACTATCGATAAGTTTTGCATTGAAATCCACCAAAACACTAATATTTAGGGGTTGATTTTGCAAAATCATGAATACAATTAATATTATTATGTTAAAATTTAAAGCCTGCTTACTTATTAACTTAACATGTTACGATTTCTCGTATTTTACTCTTTTAGGGGTCAATTTTTCCAAAAATAAAAAACACATATTTCTTTAATATTCTTTTAGGTTTCCACAGCCACTATTATTACAAAAGACTTTGTTAATTTCTTCTGGTTTAGACCGTGTACAAAAATTTTTTGCCGACATTTCGCCAACCATACTGCTGACTTCCTCAGGGCTGAGATGAGAATGAGTAATGAGCTCATGAATGAGCAAAAACTCATTCTTATCTCAGCCCTGAGGAAGTCAGCAGCATGGTTGGCGAAACGTCGGCAACAAATTTTTGTACACGGTCTAAACCAGAAGAAATTAACAAAGTCTTTTGTAATTACATATTTCTTTATTTTTAATGTAGAAGCTAAATCTAAAATTTCATGGTGCTCGCACTAAAAATGACGTTTTTTTTTATTACAAACGTTTGTCACCCTTTTCACCTTATTAGGGTAGATGAAAGGCCAGGGAATAGAGGGCAACAAAATGAATATGTTCAGTGGTGGATGACTCATCCTTACCTGGTATCTAAGCCTTCCCTCCTTAGGGCAAACTAAAAAAAAAAAAATTACTATGAGTATAACTCAAGAACGCCTGGACTGATTTCGATTTTCCTTGGGTATTCTTCTTTTTGGCTGGAGACCAGTCCTAATTGTTGCGAATCATTGAAATCCAGGTGTTCTTGAGTTATTAGGTCAGTAACTAACCCCACTCTCTTTTATATATATATATATATATATATATATATATATATATATATATATATATATATAGAGAGAGAGAGAGAGAGAGAGAGAAAATAAAAAAAGGCAAAATAATTACACATTAATTGTTTAAAAATGTGATTGAATTTATATATTGAGTGCATTATGATTTTTTAATGACTTAATAAATTTGTGATTACAATTTGTTTATTTCAGATTTAGGATATAATTTGGGTGAAGAAATTACATCACAAAATGTTCTCATTGAAAAAGTGATTGACAAATCAGAAAGGGCTGACTGTTCAATAAAAAAACAGTCTAAAGACATTAATAAAATGCTCAAATAAATTGTCATAACATCAGATAAATTTATTATCTCATTATGTAATTGTCAGTTTTATTTATACATATATTTTGTTTTAAATTTATTTTTAAGATATTATATTATATAATAAAATATTGTTCCATTTTGTATTTATCTACATTTGTGAAAAATATATCTTTTGTTATCTAATTTAAAATTTTATTTTTCCTAGTTCATGTGAACATATCTATTTATATATTTTCCTCTAAGTGCTATGAATTGTTATTCCCAATATCGAATCTGGTTAAATGGCAATCAGCTAGACAGTTATCAGTACTTCACCTTAATTTTTGAACTTCATTTCTCAGCCCCTCCCCTCCAGGAATGTTTAAATTTTTTGTTTCTTTAATGTATTAGTGACTTAGAGAGTTGTCAGTCTAGACTGGCTGGAATGACCCGAACCCCTATGTGGAATACGAACCTTTTTGGCCATTCAGATTTCGCTTCTTATATACTTTTCATTTGTTTCCTATTGTGCTTTGTTATCCATTCTTTGGAACAGCATATGGTAAGCATAACGCAAGTTGTCACGTCGATTTGAGTCACAAGTTTTGACTTTGCATTCAGTTCCCTTTTCATATTTTCCAAAAATACAAGTTAGCTTTAGTATGGAAAAGAATATAATTATAGGAAATGTGTTCACTTCGCCAATCATTTCATCTAGAGATGAACGTTTCAGCAAGCATATATTACTTATAATTGAATAGTATGCTTGAAACTTTTATTTCTTAATGATTTGATTACCCAAATCTACTCATTACCCATAATTACATTCACTTATCTGTTCTAAAGCTCACTTACTTTTAACTTATAACTTGTATTTTGGAATAATATTAAAAATGGAATGGATAAACAGTTAAAACTTTTAGCTTAACTCAAAGCGACAACCTGCAGAACAGATACCCATCATATGCTGGTTTGAAACTTTTTTTGTTTTTAAATAATTCATTTAAAATCATAAATTAAAAAATATATTATACTTTGTGGCAGAAATACAAAATTTATTTCTAATGAATACTGATAGTAAATTTTTTTGGCATTTATTAAAGTTTCTTTTTCAACTTAAATATAAGTTTTATTTTTTTAATGTATTTTATCTTAACATCTGTGTTTTGCTCCAGCATATGTGAATCACTAGATGCATCTAAGAATAGTATTGAAAAGTTAGCTTTCAGTTTCGCACCAATGATAAATCAGTCCACAAGCAACACCTCACTCAGGACTGATAAAACTCTACCGTCTTTAAAAGGTTAAGATGTATTCTTACCCACTAAGCTGTTGCTGCAGGAATTCATGTTTGGTGTGGTAGTGATTAGTGGTGTAGCAGTAAAATCGTATTATTGTTTAAAATACGGTATCCTTTAGGATGTTGCCTACTATAGACCAATACCACATTCATTTTCAGTCTACGAAGTATTTTAAATAGTAACTAAACATTAATTAAATTATTGGCGCGACAGACTCATAAAGAAGTCCTTGGCCTGCTCAACTGCTCTTCCCCAATCGTCCCGATCGTCCGATGGAGACCTTGCTCAGCCTCAGATCTTCACAGACGGCATCCTTCCATCTAGCATTGGACCTTCCTCGAAGTCTTACTCCATCCGGATTTCCTGTATACAGCTTTTCAGCTGTCCTTTCTTCCTCCATCCTATATACGTGGCCCAGCAACTTAATGCGTTGAATCCTTATGAAGCTCGATATCGTTAGGTATCCATATAATTCACTCAGCTCCTTGTTCCTTCTGATCTTGTTTGTCGTTTTCTCGCACTGGGCCGAATATTTGGCGTAGAACTCTCCTTTCGAATCTATTCAGCTTTTCCGCGCTGGATTTATTCAGTGTGAGAGTTTCACTAGCGTATGCCGCTACTGGCCTAATGATTGTTCTATATATCATCAGCTTGGACTTTAGGCTAAGGAGCTTACTTCTCAGGAGCTTTGAGATCCCAAAGCATGCTTTATTAGCTGATACTATCCTGGCTCTAACTTCTTCCTCCTCATCCAAATTATCGTTTATAGGGCTTCCTAAATACTGGAAACTTGACACGCGTTGGAAAGTGTATTTTTCAAAAGCGTAGCTATGAGGTGGTCGGTTTTGTTTCCTATTCTTTATTACCATGACCTTAGTTTTCTCCTCATTCACATGTAACCCCATTTTTCCAGCTTCCACTTCCAGCCTCTCAAAAGCTTCTTTTAAGAGAATCAGCGATCTTCCTACTAACACAAGGTCATCAGCATATGCAAGAATACCCAGACTACGGTTAAAGATGGTTCCCTCCATCAGAAATCCTGCCCTTTTAATGACACTTTGTATTACAATATTGAAGAGTAGAGGTGCTAGCGAGTCTCCTTGCCTAAGTCCTGTTTACCCTTTACCCTTACGCTGCAAACTGTGTTTTCCATCGAACTCATTACCAAGCGCACCACTTTGGATGGAATTTTCACTTCGCTCATAGCTCTGAAGAGCTCACATCTGGATATTGTATTATAAGCCGACCTGAAATCTATGAACAGCATCCACAATGTATTGTTAAGCTCCTTCATTTTTTCGCACATCTGCTTGAGGGAAAAAATCTGGTCAATAGTAGATCTGTTAGGTCTAAAGCCTCCTTGGTAATCTCCAAGATTTCTCTCAACATAGGGCAGTAGGCGGTTATACAGAGTTATCGAGAATATCTTATAGGCAGTATTCAGTAGGCTTATCCCTCTGTAATTTTCACATTCTGCAGAGCCTCCTTTCTTCTTGTAGATAGGCACTACAATAGACTCTTTCCACTCTCTCGGGATTAGCTCCTCTTCCCATATTTGAGCAATTAGTTCCTGCAGCTCTTTAGTTAGAGCATTGCCAGCTGCCTTCAGGAACTCAGCAAGGATACCATCTGATCCTGGTGACTTGTCATTTCTCAGCTTCATAACAATATCGTCTAAATCCTCTCCATCCGGTGGTACTGCTTCGTCTTGGCTGTCATACGAGTCACATTTCAATACACTTATTTGTTCTTCTCTTCTTGCTTCCTGGTACTCTTTCTTGCTATTTCTTGTGCTCATACTCAGGTATTTTAATCTTTTCTCATTTCGTTTTTGGATTGCCTCTTAACATTCTTCATCAAACCATATATTTCGTGATGATTTCTTGTCCATCTTGCAGTATCGCTCGCGGTCCCCATATAATTTCTTTAATATGATTCTAATGTGCATTCACTTCCCATCCATCTTCTACTACCGGTGTATTTCTGATTCCTTCCTCTATTCTGAGGGAAAAACATCGTTGTATTTGCTCATCTTTTATTGATTCCTTGGACCATTTGTTGACCTTAGGTTTGATCTTTCCGTTTTTGAAGGGAGACGTTTTGAGTATTATTTTCATGATAACAAGGAAGTTGTCGGAGTTGACATCCGGTCCTCTAAAAGATCTCACATCTTGGATATCATTGAAGTAAGAATTATCCACAAGGATATGATCAATTTGTGTAAAAGCACCATTGGGGGAATGCCATGTCTGCTTGTGTTTATCTTTATGCGGGAATTCTGTGCTCATAACTACTAGAGAGTTCGATATTGCGAAGTTGATCATTCTTTCTCCGTTGTCATATGATTTGTTGTGGAGACTATTAATTCCAATTGTTGGTATGAACTCTGATTCTTTACCTACTTGGGCATTAAAATCTCCCATAACAATCTTCACATCACCAGATGGACAACTTCTCACGATTCTGTCCAGATCTTCATAGAAAACTGCTTTTTCTTCGTCGTTCTTTTCTTCTGTTGGGGCATGTATATTTATCACTGAAATATGTCCGGTCCTTCCTCTCAATCTCAGGGTGCATATTCTTCCACTGATTGGTTGAAAATCAACTACGGCTGATTGTAATCTCTTACCAACAAGAAATGCTGTCCTGAACTCATGTTTTTCTTTACTTCCACTATAGTAGAGAGTTGCTTCTTTTCTTTTGAGAGCACCGGCACCAGTCCAACGTACCTCTTGAATTGTAGCGAGGTCAACTTTCATTCGGGTCAATTGTTCTACCAACTCTTGCATAGCTCCAGGTCTAAAAATGTTTCTCACATTCCATGTTCCAAATCTATAAGCCATGTTTTCCATTTTCCAGGTTTTTTCCGTAAATCAGTCCGATATCCGAGGCTTAGTTGTTGATTTCTTTTAACCAGGTTATTTTTTTGACAAAAGGGGAATGGTCGGCCCCGCCTTTCAACCCTCCTGTTTATCTGGGCTTGGGACCGGCAATGGAGTCTAGTGAACTAAACCCACAGGCGCAGTTAAACATTAATTAGTACCAAATATTTATTAAATTCATGCTTATAACAAGCTGGCTTTAAACCTCAATTTTCAACTATTGAACATATTCATTTAGGTTTAGGCCAGGCCTATCAAAAAATGACCAGACATTCCCTTTACGATAGGTATTGGAGAAAGGCTATGAATGTAATTTTGACCTTCATCATCTCATTATCGACTTTCAGCAGGCCTACGATGGCATAAACCGTAGCAAACTGTTACATGCCATGCTAGAGCTAGGACTACCAAGAAAACTTGTTCGCTTTACAAGGATGACCCTCACAAATACGAGATACCAAGTTAAAATAGGGAACATGCTCTCTGAGGAATTCGTGGTGTTTGATGGTCTGAGACAAGGTGGCCCACTATCACCAGTGCTCTTCAATTTAGCCCTTGAAACAGCAGCGCGTGCGATTCGAACAAACCCAGGCGGGACAATATGCAATAGGATGACGCAACATTTAGCCTATGCGGATTATGTTGTTCTAGCTGGCAGGAGTAAAGCAGCACTCGCAGGAGCCTTCCAGGAATTCAAACATGCAGGAGAAAAACGGGTTTGCATTTAAACGAAGCCAAGACCATGTACATGTGTACCACTAGAAGGAACGTACTGGTAGAAGAACATGTCCCGTTTATGGAGTTCAGCTTTAAGCAAACACAAAATTTTAAATATCTAGGCGCAATAGTAACACAACACAACCAGATATAGGAGGATATAAAAGCAAGACTTGCCGCTGCTAATTGTTACTATGCAATACAAACCTTCCAGGCGTTCAAACAAGCAGGAGAAAAATGGGTATGCATATAAACGAAGCCAAGACCATGTACATGTGTAACTCTAGAAGGAACGTACTGGTAGAAGAACAAGTCCCGTTTATGGAGTTCAGCTTTAAGCAAACACAAAATTTTAAATATCTGGGCACAATAGTAACACACAACAACCAGATAGAGGAGGATATAAAAGCAAGACTTGCCGCTGGCAATTGTTGTTACTATGCAATACAAAAGGCTCTTAAAACTGGGCAAATATCAAAAAGGGCCAATATCACATTATATAAAACCACTATCAGGCCAATAGCGACATATGGTTGTGAAAGTTGGGTCATGAATAAAAAAGCAGAAAGAATGGTGAATGTCTGTGAGAGAAAAATTCTGCGGCAGATTTATGGACCCATCTATGACAGGGAACAGGAGGATCCGTAATAACGAAGAGCTCCGACAATTTTACGGAGAACCAGACTTAGCGTCCTTCGTAAAAAGAGCTCGGTTGAGATGGTTGTGCCATATGATGAGGATGCCCGAAGCAAGAACGCCCAGAAGACTGTTGTTTAGGAAGCTCGGCGATAGATGACCCAAAGGAAAGGCCCCGTACTAGATGGCTATATGTTGTGGAGGCCGATCTTCACCAGCTGGGAATCAGACATTGAAGAAGACTTGCTATGGACCGGAATGATTGGCAGGCAGTGGTGGATGAGGTTCAGGCCCTTTTAGGACCGTATTGCCAGGGAGTGAGTGAGTGAACATATTCATAAAATAAATCATATTTTAGAAAATAGTAAAAAGGAATAAATTTATTTATCAATCTTAGAAAAGCATTTTATTGATTGTGAAAGGCAGGACAAGAACAAGGTGTCAATATATACCAGATTGAAAAAAATATATGTTTATGAAAACAGTAAGTCTTTCATAGTTATTGAAAAAACAGTAAGATTATGAAAATTCAAAGAAGTATCAAATAGGTCTGCTCACTATCCACAATATTAATCAACTGCCCATTAAATTGTGATTTCAATAAGCTGAACTGAGAAGACAGGAAAAGGACGTTAAGGAAAGATAAGGAATGATCTGTAGAAATTCTTCTTGACTAAGCGTATTAGATGGTGCTCCAGAAGGGACAAGACCTCTGGTAGTACTAAAGGGAGCCCAATGATACCAAAAGTGGGGTTAAGCAGAGTTTAGTGTCGCTATTTCAGCTTCCAAAACACTCAACTCAACTGCGCTCCGCTCCTGATAGTCGGCCTTTCCTTTAAACCCTGTAGTTCGGATTTGAAAGTTCACAGAGCTAAACCCTGCTCAACTCCGCTTTTGGTGACCGGCAGGGTTTCATTTCTTTCAACAAACTTTGTTAAAAGCAGTGTCATCGAATGCTAAATATATCCAAAAGTAGATTTTAAGCTTTTTTGTCATTTTCTGTAATATTTATGAACTAATAAAAAAAATTAAAAAGTTGTCCGATTATTTTCTCGAACACATCAGGCAATTCTAGTAACCGGGCACCTTAAATATGGCTTTCTGAATGAAGATAATTCTCAGTTAATAACTCATGCCATGTTAATTATCTTAGTGCTGCTGAGATGAGTTAGTTATCTATGAACGAATTCGGTATCCCGATTATGATACAAACTCATTTTTAAGGAGCATTTACACCGGAATTAATATTATTATGGTAAAACCACTCATATAGGCATCATAGCTGTGAGTGAATGCATTAAAATTACACAATGTCCCGAGTTCTTTCAGTCCTAAATTAATGCTTTTTCGAACGAGCAAAAATACAAAACGTGCTCAAACTTACAATCAGAGTACTTACATGGTAGTGATACAATAGCACACAATATAAATTGTGGCAACCACCCAAGGAATTTATAACACGTTTGTATTTCTGTGATAGGTTGTCCAGGATTTCCAGGAGGCTGTCAAGTTTAATAAGAATAGTTATCCTATTTTGTTTTCCAGCAGTAGAGTTGATGATGGAGCTAAGATAACCTGCATACGACTGGGAAATAGTGTAAGCCAAAGAAAATATACCACTATTGGTGACATACACAATGGAGTAAATCTTTAACGACTTACTTTGAATAACTTTGATTCCGAAAAAACAGATAACTGATTGTATAATAATACAATTTTAAGCATGATTAATTCATTTCGACTTGCTTTCTGAAGTCCCACTGAACTTCCTCCTGTGACGTAATACTGAACAATCTTCTTCTGTGTATAAGCACTTTCAATCGACCTCTACTTTCTTCCGGTAGTTAGATATTCGTTGACGCGGTCGTGTTGAAGTTGTTTGACTCAAACTTTCAAAAGTTTGTTAGTGTTGTCAGTAAGAATATTTTTGAAGTCAAATTCAATTTACCAACTCAAGATGTGGGTACTATATATATTAAGCTGGGTTGGAATACTGGTCCAATTGGCATTTTTGCTGGTTGCAATCGGTTAGTATTTATTATCGTGTCAAGTTTAATTTAAACATTTTATGGTTAGTTCCCATAGTTGTATTCTTTACTGAAGGTTTTGTATTATTGAAGAATTAATGTGCTTTTTATCTTTGATTGAGTCATTTAAGTCTTATATTCGCCAAAGTCTATTTAAAACTTTGACTAAAATTAACTTGATCTGATGCTGATTTTAATCAGACTGATAGTAGATAATACATACTACAATTTATATCTTGACAGTTGTAGAATTATATTATAGGAGGTGCTTGTAGGATATGATTCCAAAATGAAAACTACTACATTTGATAAATTGAAAATAATAAATCCCTTAATGTTAATCCTTTGTAATTCAGCTTTGTCATATTAGGAATAAGCTTCATTGTAGATTAATTCTTCCCTGTCATTCTTATCTTATAAGTTTTAAGTTAACATTTATGTTTTATCATTTACTTTGCTTATTATTTAATTTATCTTACAACAGATTATTTCCATTACTAGTTAACTATAGTTTCATGTTATGTTATGACCACCCTCTTCCATTGATTAATAGTTCATATTTCTAATAAGACCATTTTGCCTATGATCACTGATCTGTTCATTAGATTTTTGTTGGTCATGTTTGTTTATGAAATGGTTATAAGTCTATGAAGGATAAATAATTGTTTAAAATTATGGTAAAACCTTCCCTTACCACCACTTCACCAATAGTAGGTACCTAAATAGCTCCATTCCTCTAACGAAAATTGTGCTTAGTAAATGATTTGTACCAAAATATTAAATTCATGTTCGTAGGAATTGTTAAACTTATCACTTCTTTAATTAATAATTATTGGTACTGTTGACTTCTAATGATATGGTGAGTTTCTATCTAAAGAAGTATTGTTATATCTCCAGAGTCCAGCAATGTTATCAATTCATGGTGTCGCACTTGTGCTTTCTATCAGAATTCGTTGTAACTAACAACTGTGAAATTTGTAATCATTGGAATTATTTAAATTGTTACTACTTTAATTTGATATTATTTATTAATTAATATTGCTATTGCCTTCCACCCTTTATAGTCGCTGAAGAGATAAATAAATCTTAAAGTACAATTTTAAGTTGAGGTCGGGTGTTACTGTCTATAGCTATACTCTATACTATAGTCTATACTTCGGTAATCATTTCATCTAGAAATAAACGCTTCAACAAACATACATCATCTCTGCTTCGAAATATTAGTTGAAACTTTTATTTCTTGATGAAATGATTAGCAAAATTTACTCATTACCCATAATTACCTTCTTTTTTCCATACTAAAGCTCACAATAACTTGTATTTCTGGAAAATATTAAAACTGAAACCAATAAACTAATAAAACTTGTTGTAACTCAACTCAAAGTGACAACCTGCAGAATAGATACCTTATTTGCTTTTAAAAACTCATTTAGACAAATCATATTTAGCAATAACTTATAAAATTATTTCATTTATTTATTTAAATTATTTTTTAGCCTCTGGACTGTACTATTTAGCTGAAATTGTAGAAGAAAACACTGAGGTGACGAAAAAAGTCATTAGATGGCTAACTGTTGTGAGTTGTTTTTTTTTTTTCATTGTAATGAGTCTTTATATCATTTTTAATTTTGGTTCGATGGATGACTAGTAAAATATATCTATTTTATTATTTTTAAAAAATGCATGTACTTGAAAATATGAAACATATTTTAATTTACTTGGAAAAAATAAGATATAAAATAAAATTAATGTTTCAATGTGGTTCTTCTTCCTGTCTCATGGTTCTCAAATAGTTATTCCCAATAAATTTAATTTCTCTCCCCTATGACTAACGTGCAGTGTTCCTCTCTCTTACTAATCCTTTTCTCTATCTGTATTAACAATATTCTTGTTTCTATTGCCCATATTACCACTTATACTCAAATTTACCAATATTTCCATGTTAGAAGATGGAAGAGAAAATTCTAAAGTTGCTGGAGGCTGTGGATACTATCAACTCATGGACAGTAAAAAATTAATTGAGTCATATTATTAAAAAAATCCTCATCCAAAGACATCTTTATAAGTTCCAATCCTCTATAATTCATGAAGATAATTTTGCTCAAATGACAGGTTGTTTGATAAGTTAGAATTTCAGATCCCATGATGTTTTTAAAAAACGGAGGTAAATTCCAACATATTCTACAATATATCTACTTAATTAAGATGAACTTGTAGTTTATTAAACCAGGAAACATACAAATTATTTAGGGAATCACATTTAGGAAGGGTCCTTGCTATCCCTTACTTTACCTCAAGAATAATTTTCACTTGTAAAAAACCTTGGATCAACAACTCTCCTGGAATAACTATATTCCCTAGATCATATAAAATTCATTGTCATACTTGCAACAATTGCATTATTTCATTCCTCAAAATACTCATCAGTTCCTAGTATTCTCTCTTGTTTTCCCCACTTGGACTATGGTTGCTTTCTGGATGAAATTGAGCAGACTTATTTCATGACATTTATATTTAATCTCTCAGGTGCTCTCATGTCTCTTCTATACTGAATTAAAGACTTTATCCTATTTTCCAACATCAATATCCCCTTGATATCTTTCTTTTCTATGTCCTTAAACTTGATCCCTCCCTTTCTTCCTCTATTAACTTTCTGAATACAATACAGCATCCCACTGACTCTTATATTTCCTCAGCAATCTTCATCATTCGAGCTATCTCCTTTTGAAACTCTTTACATGTTTCTATTCTCAAATCCTTCTCATTGTCCTTTAAACAACTCTTATTTTTTACCTATACCATAATCAAACTACCACATTGGTGTAAAATATGTATATTTTAATGTTAATAATTAAGGTGATGAGTTAATTAATAGTACACAATTGTATATTATGGTTGCTCACTTTTTCTTTTGCATTTTTAAAATTCTTATTTTATTCTATTTTCTTTTTAATTTAATGTTTAGCTAGTAACAGTATTTTATAAAAATAATTATTCTCAATTTTAATGCATTATAGCATGACTTAGTTCATTTTAATCATCCTCATTTTCATTTTGGGGATGTAATCTTTATTTCTCGCATTTTCTTTTAAATTGTGCCTCTGTGAAAAAAAAAAATTCAGGTCATTCATGAGAATTTTTATTCTAGTACCTTAGTACCCAAAGTGGTCCAGGTGGACCTCTAGGAGTCCACACGAGACTCCAAGGGGGTCTGTGTTGGCGTGACAAAAAAAATCGGGTTCACAGTTCGTAAGTGGAGGTCCACGAAAATGTATCTGCTTTCGATAGTGAAGAACTAAAATGTTGGCTTGACTTCACCTGTCAATGTAGGCAGATAATATTTTAAGAAGCTCAGCGACTGTTACTTGTAAAATCTTGCACATTCCATATTCAGTACAACGTCTCAAGGCTTGCAAAGCGCCGCCGCTGCCACTGTCCGCGATGCTTGTTCTGACGTGCAAAGGGAGGAAATACAACCTGTGGTGTGTGAGCTTGCAATCTGGCATGAACTTGTTTGATTCTTCACCAATATGACTATGAATGCCAAGGATAAACGTTACTCATTTGTTTCCGGAATTTCAAAAAGTAAAGTAAAGTGAATCGATGTTAGTGTTTGCCATTGTCGGAAAAAGTAAGTATTTACCTGCCTATTTGTTAAACATACTTTTATTTTATGTTGTAATAAGTATATTTGTAATGTTTGCGTGTGGTAGGTTCATATTAAAAATTAAATACTAAACAGAGTCGTTATTAGATACTTCAATAAAAGAACACAAAGCCAAGAAAGGTTGAACTTTTTGTCCCTACTTTATTAGTAATTTTTTGGTTGGAACTCAGCCGCAACACAAATTTCCATAGTTAGATCTTTTGTCGAGTTTTGGGAATATGGTAGAAATGTAGCTGCAGGGGGTCCACCAGAACCAGCTAACTTTTGAAAGTGGTCTATGAGAAAAAAAGTCTGGGAACCTCTATTCTAGTAGAAGGATGATATAGAAACAAAAAAATCTGTAAAAATCCAATATTTTGAAAAATAGAACTTATTGCGATTTAGGGACTTAAATTTCACATCAAAAAGAATTTTAGAAAGACGAATATTGTTTATTTTATAGAACATTTTGTCTAGTTTACAATGCAACAGTTGGGAATCACCTTAATTAAATAGTTGTTTAGTTATAGTATCCTATTTGATAAACCATGTACTGCTTCTCATAAAAATTATCATTACTCCAAGTTTTACATACTTGAATGATATCTTTTTACGTTTTTTTCCCACCATTTTGAAATCCAGCCAGACTTGAATAGCAGGTATGCCTCTTTTCTTTCTCTTAATGAGTGGAATGTATAGAACATTTTTAAAACTCTAAATTCTAGTATGTTTATGTTATTAATTAATAACACATTTTTAAAAGTATTAAGTGTTAATTCATTTTAAAAAGTCATCACTTATTTCACCTTTTAATAATGTAAATATGTTCTCATTATCTTGTTTTTTTAACTGAATTTATTTTTTCTAATTATTTGTTGTGTAGAAAAATAATATAATTACTTGAAAGTGATAATAACCAATAATAATAATTTTTCTTTTACAGCTTGTATTGATAGTATATTCAGCAATTCTATTATTTGAAGAGTTACCGTTTCTATTAATATTATGTGGTTTACTTAGTCAAAGCGTTCATCTTGTTATTCTTCTGGATTTTCCCTACATTACTATCAACTCCTTTTCATTTGTTTCTGCTATTATTCTTTTTATCATTAACCACTACCTAGCATTCAGTTTTTTCACTGGAGTATTTATGCCTTTTTATGAAGTAAGTTTACATTTTCTTCTTTGATAAATGTAGTTATCATTACTCATATTGTTGCATGCAATAAGAGATTTTATTAAAGTAGTGAAGAATTAATATTAGCTTAAACTAGATCATATATATAACTAAGTTCTAAGCACAGAACATTGAATAGACTAGAAGCGCTAGCCGGGGCTTGTCCTATGAGTGAGAATGGCACCAGCTCATCTACACTCCCCCCACTCCTTTGACCCCCTCATCCCGCCTCATGCCTTCGCCTTTATGTTATTAATCTTTTTATCGAGTAACAAACAATATCTATGGCACATTAAATTTATTTAGGTACAATAAAAACTAACATTTTTCTATTGCATAAGTGTACTAATTCAACGTTTAATAAACAATATACTCTTCAAAAAAATTAAAGAGTCAAGTTGTTACATTATGTTTTTGTCAATAATGTATTTTCATATTTTTGGTTGTTTTCTAGTTCTCCTTTAATTTCCATTGGGATCTTTCTGTGCTTTCCCATTTAGGAGAACAAGAGAACAAAAAAAATATGAAAATACATAATTGGCAAAAATAAATAATGTAACAACTTGATCCTTTAATATTTTTGAGGAGCGCATAATGATTTTTAAGGTTTTATATTGGGTGTAATTCGTCATATAAGTTCAAACGACAGTTTTAAATTGGGACTTTAAATATTTAGATAACGTAGTTTATAACTATTTATTAGGTATTTTTTCTTAAAAATGTTATATCACAATTTTCATTAAACTTCATTTTCGTTTGGTACAATTAATTATTGGCCCTTAAATAAAACTAGCTTATTTATTTTAAAAAATCTAATTTTTTGAACGCTGTCATTATTTTTTTCCTCCAAGAAACTCTTTTTTTAAATTCTAATATGATTTTTTTCAAATCTCAATTTCTTCTGACGGTAAGCTAACCCGAAAGAATAAAATAGCGAGGTCAAATTAAAAAGAAAAAAAAACTAATTTTATAAAAACAATTTTTTCCTAAGAAATATTCCGAAAACTTTTTTTTTGATACTTATAATTAAGTGTTTGCTTTGCAATTTTATTGAACCACAACAAAGATGTGGGTCGATCATTTAAATTCAACACGTATTGTTCTTTCTTTAGCATAATAACTAATAAGTAATTGTTAATGAGAACTTTTAATGTTCTTTAAATTCTAAAAGAATATTATTTGAGAAAAAATTGTTTTATATAATGAAAGGAATAATAAAGTTACGTGTGAAATGTTATTGGAGGTACTGCTTGTTTATCGGGCATTTTTGTACAGCATCCAAAGGCGAAACAACAAGGCATATTGTAATTAAACTTTTACAACAACAATAACTCGAAAATAAATTACTAAGGAAGTAAAAAATATCGAAAGTGAATCAATAATAGAAACAAACAAGGCTACTAACAATAAGACGGCCTGATCGTAGTTAGAACTAACGTCCGAACTCCGAATGAATAGGCAATAAGGGCCCACGGGGGTCAAAGGAGAGGGGGAACACGCCTCAGAGCTGGTGCCATCCCACAGTTTGCTGCTTCTAGTCTATTCAATGTTCTGTGGTTCTAAGTATATATGTGTGGGTATTTGTATATATGTACTGATGGAAAGGTAGATAGATAGAAACAATTTTATTCTGAGACTAGCTTCTTTATAACAATTTTCAATAGGCAAAAGCTATTTCTGGTCAAGATAGGTATACCTAGTAAATTTCTTTTAACTAAATACTACAAATGAAGAACGCAAGAGAAACAAAAAATACACTCTTGTAAAATGAGGCAATAAATTAGAAAAAACAGAAAGAATATGTATATATATATATATATATATATATATATATATATATATATATACACAGGGTGTCCCGAATTTAAATGGCAAAACTTCAGGAACTTATAGGAGACCGAAAAACTAAGACAAAAAGTCCTTTAGAGATTTGCTCGTTTTTGCTTAGTTTTAGAGAAAATCGCAAAAAAAGAAACAAAACAAGTTTTCATTTTTATACTTATTTATTTACATTTATATTTATGTTATGTTCTTTTTAATGTAAATATTGCTCAAAATGTTGCCCTCTTGCACCAATGCAAGCATTACATCTAGCACTCACTTCATAAATTGCAGCTAAATATTGTTCTGATGATATTTGGTGCACTGCATCTATGATTCGGTCTCTTAATTGCTCTCTTGAGTTGATTGATACCGAATAAACTTTCTGCTTCAAGGTTCCCCATACGAAGAAATCCATGGGTGTCATAGGGGATCTGGGTGGCCAAGGTACTACTCCTCCACGTCCAATCCATCGTTGTGGATAATTTATATCCAGCCAAGCTCGAGCAACTCTGCTATAATGAGTTGGACATCCATCGAGTTGGAACCATATTTCAATCTGCTGTTGTAAGGGAATGACATCTAAATAATTAAAAAAGTCGTTCTCCAAAAAATGTGTAAATGTGATACCATTCAATCTTCCAGGTAAAAAATATGGTCCCACCAGTAATCTGTTCCAAATTCCAAGCCAAACGTTAATAGCAAATTCATGCTGAAACCTATTCGCTCTAATAGCTCTGGGATTTTCAAGAGCCCATACATGATAATTTCTTTGATTAACAATTCCTCCTCTTGTAAAGGTAGCTTCATCGGTCCATATAATTATCATTGCGAATTTTTTCAAGAAACCAGTTACTAAAATTGAATCTCTTGACATAATCTTGAGGTAATAAATTCTGAACTTTTTGAAGATGGTATGGGTAGCGATTATCACCTTTCAAAGTTCGCCATATTGCTTGCCGCGATATTGCTAATGCAGCAGATGCTCTTCGGATGCTAGTCTCAGGATTGTTATCGAAGTGGCGTTGGACACAATTTCTTCTCCGATAATCTGCTCTTACTGCTGCCTGGAATTGGTCGCCTTCATTACGTATTAAGAATGACCCCGTCTCTCGTAGTCTATTAAAAGTTAACGAAAAGACTCGTCGATTAGGCACTCTTCTATTTGGAAATCGGCGCGCATACTCCCGCACCACTTCTAAAGCATTACCGTTACAGAAATCATACACAAAAATCATATCAGCGTATTCAACATTAGAATATGTATGCTATTCACACAAAAATATCTGAGTAACTGACTGAAGACTGTTTTAGGAATTATAATCCTAGAAGGAAGCCAAAATGTAAACAAATAAAAGAATGTAAAGGATAACATTAAGTGTTTACATATCTCACTGCCTAGCCTGACGAACTTTGAAAGGTGATAATCGCTACCTGTAACATTTTTGTTTTGTTTCTTTTTTTGCGATTTTCTCTAAAACTAAGCAAAAACGAGCAAATCTCTAAAGGACTATTTGTCTTAGTTTTTCGGTCCCCTATAAGTTCCTGAAGTTTTGCCATTTAAATTCGGGACACCCTGTATATTACATGTACATGTGAATTAGGATATATGCAACTGCCTTGAAGTTCTGTAAACAAATCTGCAGTTCATAGTTCCATTAAATCGTTCCATGAGTGCAATTCCCTCCCCTTCTCCCCTTCCCTCGGAAGGGGTGCATAACGGGGATTGATGGCCTGTACTATGTCAGGTACTCATTAGATCTTATTAGCCATAGCAGCATAAAATGACATTAAACGAAGAAACAAGTTATGTTGTTAATATAATTCCTTTTCTGACACAATAAATGTATCACTGTTTTTTATGTTATTCTGAAAGAACCTCCTGATCTCAGAATAAAGTTCTTTTTCTATCTATTTAAAAAAAAACTAAATGGTTTCAGCAAAAAAAATTGTTTTTAAAGGAAATTTTGTCTCATTTACGATTCTACTACTATTGAAAATTACTAAACTTAAATTGTGTTTTTTTTTTTTCAGCTTCTAGGATTTTTTACAATTTGTATTTGGCTTGTCCCTTTTTCACTGTTCATATCACTGTCAGCAAACGATAACGTTCTACCTATAGCCCTTTTTGGCCGTGAATCATGGAATCCTCATCCTCCTGCATTTTTAGGTTTGTAAATTTCATGCAAAATATGTGTTGTTATTATTGATTATGTTAAGTTTCTTCTCAATTTAAAGATGTTTTATTTTCACAGTATATCTTTTCAAATTAACTTTAACTCTAACGAGGTACTTATTAATTAAGGGGGGAAAACTTGTCCTTTTTAAGTTTTAATAAAAATTGTATTGGATTAAATTCTCTCCTACTTTTGGACTACGTTTGTTTCAACCATTCTTTCCTTCTTTTCTTCTCTAACTTTTGTTTATAATTTTCTTTTTTGTTTTAATAATAAATAATAAATAGTTTTGGAAGTAAGTGACATCTTTTGTGTAATGTACTTATTAAAACTGTGTGAGTTGAGTCAAATATCACTTATCATTGGAGTTATTATTTGTTAATTGTTAGTTTTATTTTTATTTTGAACTATTGTTATTATTCTAATTTTAGTCTTAATTATCATTATTATTGTTCATTTTACATGTTTCCACAGTTTCTATGACACCAGTTTTGTTTATGATGGTTTTTCGATCAGGTCTAATCCACATCAATTGATGATGGGTGGTTATTTTTTTTCCCCATGTTTGCTATCCTTCAATATTTTATTGTGTCAAGATGCTTGATTAAATGGTTGTCATCATTATTATACATGGCTCTACAACTCTTGTATATTCAGGCCTTCCGTAGTTTCAACTGCTATCTCTGAAAAGTGCTGTTGCCTAACAGGTTTGGATACAATGTATATCTGAGGCATTAGCTTCTAATCTATCAGCCCATCTAAGTCTTGGTGTATGCTTTGTAAGACACGATGCTCAAACCGAAGTAGGCTGCTCTTTGAGCTTTTTAGCTAGTCATAGCAATTACCTTTATCTCACAGTCCTTTATGGGTTTCAAAGTGTTCCAAAATATCTCCTTGTATATTGAGAGCACATTTCACCTCCTTCATTTCCACTTGTATTAATTGCACAAGTTTAAATGGGATATCTAGTTCTAGCCTGTCCTAATATAGCTCATTATCTTAGGATACTGAAATCAAAATACACATCTATACTTATATAAATGATGTACCCTCTTAAGTTCTTCTCATTCATTAGTTTGTGTAATGGTAGCTTGGATTTAAACCTTTCCTTCTTCTTTTTCGAGGTAACCTAAATATCACCAATTATAGCGTAATCCTGCCTGTTGAAGTTCACGCGACAAGTGGCACATTTGAATCCTTCCTTCTTACAATCACATGAGAGTGATTTGTGAAGAGATTCAGGATTAGGATCTGTGTCATATTAAGGCTAGCCTTGTTTCTCTTCCATCCCCTTCTCTTCAAGATTCTTTTAATCACCACTCCAAGTTTGAATCTCATTATATGTTGTAAATGCTGTTGTGCTACTGCAATTATAGGGGGTATAGAAGCCAAACTGAACTTATTTTTTGTCACTAATCAAATGAAATATTGGTATTGGGTAAAATCAAGAGAAGAGAGTACATTTTATTTAAGAAAATTGTATAGTACTAGTAAGAATTATCATTGGTCTTACACTACTTTGTAGTGCTGTAAAAAATAAAAGTGTAAATCTAGATGTATAAGCTCCTATGCCAGAGAGTAAGAATCCAAGAATGGAGGACAAAAATTTCATGTTTGAGCCAGAAATATCAAAGTTTAAGTGTCCTGTCCTGATTTAAAGTCAAAATGAGTCCTGGTTGTTATTAGGCCATTTCATACGAAATATCCATTTTCAAAGGAAAAGTTATTTAGTAAAACAACTGAATGAAATAAAAATATTTACCCTCATTTTCTATACATTTTTCTTGGGTTACCAAATTTTCAATCCCTTGTGGAATGTAGTGTAAGAAAATAAGAAGATAAATTACTACATTTTGCCATAAGACTTAGAGAGTAAAACCCTGTTAAAATGCACCACTATATACCATAAAGACTGTTTTACATTTATATTCTTTACAATAGTGTACAAAGTTTTTTCAAATAGTTGATTCCTGGGTTAAATGAGTTCAAATATTTCTGTTGTTTAAGAAAAAAAAAAGTGTTTACAGCATTTTTAATTTATAACCCATCAAATATTTTTTATATTGAATAAATGCCATTTGACTATTTCTTTTTGTTTTCTTGATGGCATCCATTTCAGATATTTATTATGCAAGATAATCAAAAGGATTCAGATATTCAAATAATATTTCATTGAATTACGTGATATCCTTCTGTTTCCTTTTTAATTGGTTAATTTAAAAAGTAGTCTTGCTACATTTGACTAATTTAATCGGGAGTGTTTTAGACATGGACTTTAAAGAGAAAATACTCTAATTAGTAATCTATTCATTTGTGTTTTCTTTTTAACCAAACCAAATTTTTTCAATATATATTTCTACGGTTGACTATACTTCCACTGTTATAAATTTGATAATTATTAATAAACCTACTGTTTTTATTTTCAGATACAAATGAAACTGACGCATTAGGAAATTATTTGTCCAAAAAAAAAAACAAGTATGGACTCCTTACATTAATGCACTATGTCAAAGAAAAGTTATTTCAACGAAATAAAAAAATGTTTTAAATAACTTTAATAATAATTGTGTTTGTTTTTATTGTTCTTTGTTAACTTTTGCTTTAATTTAATTAGTACTGAAATTTATTTTAAGTTTAGTTCAGTTTTTATTCTGTTTAATTTAAATTTTGTTGTTTGTTTTTGTTCTTATATTTATTTTCAAGTTTGATTCTGATGTTTATTATTAAGTTTAATTTTTGTATTAAATACCATCATAAGATTAGTATCATTAGTACCATAAGATTACTAATAGTTAATTGAACGCAAGGTAAATTTTTTAAAATTATATTTTTATAAAATAAAGATAGGTATTTCATTTGTTTTATATTATGTTACAGATATGATTTAAATAGTCATAATGAATGTTAGATGTATCATATTATTATTTTACATCCCATTAACCTTCATGTTTGATAGTTTTAGGATTATTCCTGAATTTAAAATTATTATACCATAAGTGGTTTTATTTATTTTTATTTTTTAGATTTTAAATTAATATGGAAAGTAGGAAAAGTATTATTAATAAGGTTGTATATATATATATATATTCGAGAGGCTGTGTTAAACCAATTATGAATAACTAAACCTATTGCTCAATGTATTGATGTTTTTTACTGTTACATAAAAATTCTTTTTAAAATTGAATATTATTTTAAAACATTTTTTGCATACATTTCCCATATCCCTGATTCAAAATATTTTTTTCCCAAAACTTATAATTTATTTTCTTTAGATTAAAACCGTTTCTGATCATTACTAGCCTTAAATAAGTTCACTCACATATTTTTTTAAACTGTATTCATGTTATAATGCAATTGGGAAAAAACCACAATGCAAAGCCTTATGTTTCAAATCCAGTAATACACCCACTTACCGGTCGACATTTCGCCTATTCATGCATTATCAAGGCAACAAAAATAAAAAAGGGGTTATGTGAATCACATCTCGAAGAAAAAGGTGCAAAACATCCCAACGATCAACAGCTCAAACAGGCTCCAAACAAGAGACAGCACCCCCACCACCAAGACGTTCAACATACAACTGAAAAGAAGGTAATACGCAACCAGCTGGGAAGGTTATAGAATCAGCTGATCCACAAAACATATCAAGTAATATTAACCTATAAAAATTTATACATATTAGCAAAGTTAGCCAAATTTTTCTTTTAAAATATTTAACGTTTCCGAATAATATTGGTTCAAATTTCTGCAATCTGTTTTATAATTTACCAAAATGTCAATCTTTTGTGCAATCTGCATGGCCTCGAACAACTTCCTTCTAGAGCCATCACTCTCTTTGTAAATAACTTTAGCATTCTCAAAATCAAATTGATGCTTACAAGTTTTGGTATGCTGGGCCAATGCTGTGTTAGGTTCCTTGCCACCAATATTTTTACAATCATATTAATGCTGATACATTCTTTTTTGCAACAATTGTGATGTTTCACCAATGTATATTTTAGGGCATTGTAAACAGCTAATCTCATACACTACATCCGATTGTTGCTGTGTAAGTATTTTATCTTTTAATGGAGTGTAAAATTTACTCATCTTGTTTGTAATCTCATTCGCAAGCCTAATCTCGTAAACATCATACTCTTTAAATATATCTCTAACACATTCCGACAGGCCCTTAATATAAGTGCACGCAAAAAAGACACCATTCACATTATCTCTCTCGGCACCACCACTATCCGACAATGCAAGATCCCCACCACTAGAAGTACAGTTCATATTATTGTGAATCTTGTTATAGTTCAAATTCCAATATTTTTTAATGAGGAATGAAGGGTACAAGTTAATTTTGAACATCGTGCAAATGGTCTCTTTCACGGAACTTATATATTTTGTTTTTTCCCAATTGCATTATAATAAATAATTATGTTTATTTTTGAGCTTTTGGCTCTAGTTTATTGTATTAATGTTATTTATTAATAAATATAAATGTTATTCAAGTTAATCTTCAACTTGCAGACAAGTGGTACGGTTAATTTTCTTCGTTTTAAGGTTTATATAATGTTTTCAGTGGCCAAGTATGACACACATTATTGAAGTCTAAGAGGTACACATCTGTGGTTCCTTTTGTAGAATTTCCATCAGTTGTAAATTCAATGTAACTAAATTTTTGCTTTTTATTTTTCTAATAAAATAAAATATTCGGTCCAAAAAAGGATGAGACCGCTGGAGAATATAGGATATAACACAACGCGGATTAGCAAAACATGCACCTAGTTTATATTATTCAAGGATGGCTTCACGAAGATTAAGATGGTTTTGTAAAGTTGCTGGGCTGAGCTAATAAGCGCTATGCGGACTGGGAAACGTCTGAAGGGTAGACCATAGGAGGGAAGATAGTCATTAGCTTTTATTCAAGTCAAAACTACCCAAATTTGTCACAAAAGATTTACTCCAATAAAGATTACTTGAGCAAAAAACGATTTTCCTTTCTTTGGCTTAGGGTTTTTCCCGGGTTGTGCATAGGTTCCTCTGACTGAGACAATTTTAAAAACTATGATAACAATGGTGTTAAGAGTGGTCTGGCAGAAGTGGGTTTGGGTAGTGGTTCTTGGACGGAAGTGTATAAGCAGAGATTGGTGGCATTGGCATCAAGCCTTCAGGTTTGCCAAGCCTTGTCATCCTAATTTTTCTAATAAAATTGTAGATCTTGCAAAATTTGTAGCTGATGGTGCAATAAGATCGTTGGTAAGTATTGCCATTTAGTTATAATAGACCTCAACAGATCAGCCATTTTGACTTTTTTTGGGAGATTATTCCGTTGGTTCAAATTTATAGTTCAACCATCTTTGTAACCCTAATCTAATAAAAACCTGTTATTAGATTAGAATTTGAAAAAATGAGAAGTAAATGAAAGAGGCAAGACTCACTAATTGTGAATGATTGATTAAATTTTTTGAGAGGTTATATTGTAGATTCAAAATATGAAAAAGATACACTCTAAAAAACAAAATTAAAAGCCCTGCAAGTTTTATTCAGAATATTTTTAATTCAGAATTGCACAACATTGTACAAGTGTTTAAATATAGTTATATAGAATTTCTAGGCAAAATTAATAAAAATTGTATTTTGATCTTTGGTTAGGAGTCCTTCATTAAATTTTTAGATTCTTATCCAACCTAAAATTTAATGTTGCTTGATTCATGAAATATGTAACGTTTTGCTGGGAAACACTGCTTTTGAGTTATAAATGAATACATCAGACACTGACTGAAGGGAGTATAGTAAGTAGTATTCAAAATCTGAAAAGGTACTTGTGGCAGAGGTGGAAATTCAAAGCTGAACTCTAACCATAATTATTTATCTTGATTATACTACCTATTTTCTTAAATGGTGTATTGTATATATTTTGTTATAATCACTATCTTCTGGAAAATCAAAATACCAGATTTACTTCACACAAATCAATTAGACAAATTATTTCTAAAAACAAACATGAAGGTACAAGAGTGCCTTTTGAAGAAATTCTGTTTTTACTCTGATCTGTTTTCAGATAAGAGAACAGGGGAATGTCAATTAGAGTTCATTTCTAAACTTGCAGACTCTCTGAGAGTGAGCCACTTGTAAATGACAAATTCATATCCTTTCAGAACAGATTTTTTTTTTTAAATAGTAGAATAATGGAAGTAAGATTAAAGGAATGCAACAATTACTCAAAGCTACGGCATAAAATAATCAATAATACAATTAATGGGATAAAAAAAGTAAACAACTATCAATTTTATCTACAAATGCATATAATTCAGTGAACACATATTATATAGGATTTTTTTTCATTACAGATCTTGAAATATTAAATAACAAAAGAATTTTAAAATTTAAACACTTAAGAATATATAAGTTTTCTTGGCTTAATTATTACAGTACATACTTAAATATTTAGCTCTATCGTAAAAGAATTAAATTAGACTCCATCCATGCAGAGATCTACAGAATATATATAATGCTTCAAATACATTTTTAAAAATAAAATAACAAAATTTTAAAAAATACAACATAATTTTGTTTATATAAAACAAATGTTAATTTAATAGACCAGGTTGCACAGAATAATTTAGTGAAATATCTGTAGTAATTTATGGAAAAAATAACAGATTTATAAAAACCATTATTTAAGTATTACTAGAGCTGGTATTATTAACATGTTTAATAATATATAGTAACATATTTTTTGACATTACAATTAGAAATTAAAAATCTGATGGAATAAAAATCATAAGAATAGTAGTACATAACTTTAGACTCATAATCATTGTTAGTCCAAGACAAATAAGTGCTTCACATTACCTGAAATGTTAATAATTAATATAATAGTAATAATTAAAATAAGAGTTTTACTCATAAATCATGAGCACAAGAAACAAAAAAAAAATAGGCATTTAGGATTCTTATGAGATAAATTTTAATATAACTTTCATTAGTGGATGGACATAGATTTTTTTTTTATGAGCTGATTGGGGTGATAATTAGAATAAAGCCAAACAAATGTACAACTAAATAATGCAACTGGTGCCCTGACCCTACTAACAAGCCTCTTTCAGATCAACCAGAAAATACTGGGATCATATTAATTGATAAAATGAAGTATATCTTTCCATCAGCAATTTAATGTAGCCTAAATCATTATCCAATATGGCCTTCCATACCACATCTTAATCCCCAGTAATATGGAAACAAAAAATATCGCTATTCTCCCTAAAGATTATACAGCATTGATTGATAATTTAAAGTACAAACACACTACCAAAAATGTCCTCCCTCCTTCCTTAAACTCTCCACTGTCGATCTTTTATCAACTTTTCATTTTCTATGCAAAATGGCTTGAAATTATTACAATCCAATATTCTAGGAACCCTTAGATCTCAGATATAAGATAGGTGAAATTTGAAATCTATACAACCTAAAAGATCCCTTTAATATTCAATACCTTCCTCCTCCACCACCCTGCTTATAGTTTCTAACCATGAGGAAAAGAAACCACTTCAAAATATATGCGCACCCGCATTGAATCTTATCCTGTAAATTCATAATCAATAAGGAGTATATATCTCCAACTCATTTGATTAACCCCTTGACGCTCGGATTTTTTTTTCACAAAATGTAACCAAAAACATCAGGTTTTTTTTTTTTGTATTAAAAAAGTTTATATTGTTAAAAAAAAAAGAAGTAAAAATAGGACAAAAAATAGTTTTATTATTTCAATATTATTCAATAAAGTTCAATTCTTTCTAATCAAAATAAATAGAAATTAACATATACGAAATTGAGTAAAAATGAATTTTTCATTCTTTTATCCAATGAAAAAATCATTTTTCATCTTATTATAAATAGAAAAAAAATCATTTTCATTTGTTTTAAATATAATATATATAATTATAATCATTCATTTATTGTTTCAAAAACACCTACAGAAAATTGTAAAAAGTTTTATAAACTATAAGAAAAGAAACTATATGCAGAAACCAGTACAAATGACAAGTATCGACTGGCAAGCACGATTTGTCGTATGTAATACGACGTTGAAATCTGCGAGCAGTGCTCGGGTTGGTGCTTTAGAGTATGTCGACCGCACACGAGCGGTGCTCGTTCAAAATCATTAAACAGTCAATTAATTTACTAAAGGGATTGGGATAATTAATTTAATATTTTTATTTTGAGTCAGCCAAGATCAAGATTGTAGTGCTTGGGATGAACAAATGAATCTTTTTTAATTAATAACATAAGTCTGGAATAAAATCTGCTTCCATCAGAAAAAACAAGAGAATAAATAGGTAGCAGGTGGAATTATAAATTAAAAATTTCTGTAAGTGCGTGGAGAATTGCTGTTTGTTTTGGGCCAATGTCAAATTTAGGAGTGAGGGCCCAAGACCCCCTTTGTTCCTTTTTAAGTAGAATCAGACCCATTTAAGATTTGGTTATCGGAATAATAATTACGTTATACAAGTGCTTGAAGTACTTACATTCAGCTCAGTGGAAATTTCTTAATCTAATTATAAGGCTCATTCATGGTTACTGTTTTGAATCACTTAGGAGTGAGAGCTTTCAATGATCCGGGCCATTATATTTCTTTCTTTTTGTCTGGTCTTTCTTTTTATATGAAAGCAAAATATTGTGGTTATGCAACTATATGCTTTTGACAACATTATTGTATTTTATCAAATAAAAATTGTCTGTCTCACCTAAGGTTTCGGATCCATTTGTAATAAATTTGATAGATTTGTAAATCACAAATCTATCAAGGTGGTGACTCACAAATCAATTATGATTTCATTTAATTAGCCATGTTTTGATTTACCTTGACAGGCTCTCTTTTGGAATATATAACTAATATTAATATTCTCAAAATGTAAACTAAATCCTTTTGTCCCTGTTTTAACAAAAAAAAACAAAAAAAAAACCTATAAATATTATCCCAACTGTGGGATGATGATTAATCCTAACCTTTCAAGCATCATATCTTAAAAAGTTTCAAAATAATTCTCACTCCATTTTCAATTGTACAATCCAACAGGCAGAATACAGATTTGCCATCTGTGTTTGTCCTTCCACTATTATTTTATTGTATTACACTATGCTTCTTTTAGATAATAAACCACTAAATTTGAAATCAATGTGTTACAAGATATTGTGACAAGTATATTTTTTACAGTAAACAAATTGTTTTTAATTTTCCTATTGGATCTAGATATCTGAATATTTCTTTAAGACATTTTAAATATTGTAATCCAAAATTACTCCCACTTCAAAAGATTTTATTAGTCATACCAATTAACTTAAATTAAATAGAGAATATTATTTCACTAGAATAGAGCCAAAAACTCAAAAAGAAACACTATTATTTATTATAATGCAATTGGGAAAAACCACAATGCAAAGCCTTATGTTTCAAAAATAAGCAGGAGCAATGGGAGGTACAAGGAGCAATGGGAGCAAGTTGAGCCTTGTACGTGCATTAAAGATAAGGTTATGTTTATAGAAGGGCTGAAGATCATTTGCGAGAATGGTTTTGTTAAATATGATAATAAGATTTACCGACAATTAACAGGGTTGCCTATGGGTGGTGTATTGTCCGTTACGCTTAGTGGCATCCTTATGAACAAATTGCTGGATGATGTTATCAGTACTACTAATATCAAACCTAGATTGATCATGAAATATGTGGATGACCTTTTGCTTGTGTTGAAAGAGGATGAGATTGACAGGTTTTATGAGGGTCTTAATGGTTTTCATAATAATATCAAATTCACTTATGAACTGGAAACTAATAATAGGATTAGATTCTTGGATATGTAAGTTAACAACGATAGTGCAATTTTGAGAACCATGTGGACGAGAAATGAAAACAGTAGTCAACGTATATTGAGTTTTATATCTAATCACCCTAGACATATGTTAATAAATAACCTTAAAAACAGCATATTTAAAGCCATTAAACTGACTGATATAAAATATATTAGGGGGACCGGAAAGTAATGTCGTTTCTGCGCATGCCAATACTTGATTGTCATTTGTCAGCTCATTGTTTGGTTCAGAGGCGTACCAAAGACATTGTGAGGTTATAGTGATTTCTTTACTTATAGACAATTGAATTACAATTTTTTTTTGTAATTTTGGGTAAAATGGCCAGCCAAATACCAGAAGAGGTACACATCCGGCATTGCATGCTCTTTGAGTTTCGCAAGGGAAATAACGCAACAGTTGCTACCAAAAACATTTGCGATGTTTATCCAAATGCACTGGACATTCGTAAATGCCAAAGGTGGTTTTCCAAGTTCAAATCGGGTAATTTTGATCTTTCCGACTCGTATCGATCAGGAAGACCATCAGCGTTAGACAACGACGTGTTAAGGGCGGAAGTGGAAGCAAATCCGTGTCAGACGATCGAGGAATTGTCAAACAGTCTCAACCAACCTTGGTCGACCATCCAAGAACATTTGAAGCAGATTGGGAAAGTAAGCAGAGCAGGTGTTTGGGTCCCGCATAATCTGTCCGAACAGAATAAGGCTAACCGATCAATCACATGCAACTTATTGCTTCAACGACACAACACAGAAGCGTTTTTTGATCGCTTGATCACAGGAGATGAGAAATGGGTCCTGTATGATAACCCAAAACGCAAAAGGCAGTGGCTCTCTCCAAATGAAATCCCTCGGAGTACTGCTAAGCCAGGTTTACACCCCAAAAAAGCGCTTTTGTGTGTTTGGTGGAGTATTCGCGGCATTGTTCATTTTGAATTACTGAAACTTGGACAAACTGTTACTGCAGACCTCTACAGCGAACAATTGCAGCGAGTCAATCAATCTTTAATTGAAAAGTGGCCAGCGATTGTCAACCGAAAAGGCGTCATTCTCCAACATGACAATGCAAGACCGCACTGCGCAAGGCGAACTCTAGAAAAAATTAATGAATTGGGGTGGGAGGTGCTGCCTCATCCACCATATTCGCCCGATGTTGCACCATCGGATTTCCACTTATTCCGAGCGCTGCAACACTTTTTAAGTGGCAAAACATTTGCAAATTTGGATGATATCCAAAATGCCATCTCTAGATATTTTGCCGAAAAACCAATTAATTTTTATCGATCAGGGATTGAAAATTTACTCACTAGATGGCAAAAGGTTATTGACAATCATGGGGAATACATCATTGATTAAAAATAAAGACTCGTTAAAAATGTATGTGTTTGTATTTAGCGTAAGAAAACGACATTACTTTCCGGTCCCCCTAATATAAGCTCCGTGAAAGAGACCATCTGCACTGAAATTAACTTGTACCCTTCATTCCTCATTAAAAAATATTGGAATTTGAACTATAACAAGATTCACAATAATATGAACTGTACTTCTAGTGGTGGGGATCTTGCATTGTCGGATAGTGGTGGTGCTGAGAGAAATAATATGAATGGTGTCTTTTTTGCGTGCACTTATATTAAGAGCCTGTCAGAATGTGTTAGAGATATATTTAAAGAGTATGATGGTTACGAGATTAGGCTTGTGAATAAGATTACAAACAAGATGAGTAAATTTTACACTCCATTGAAAGATAAAATACCTACACAGCAACAATCAGATGTAGTGTATGAGATTAGCTGTTTGCAATGCCCTAAAATATACATTGGTGAAACATCACAATTGTTGCACAAAAGAATGTATCAGCATCAATATGATTGTAAAAATATTGGTGGCAAGGAACCTAACACAGCATTGGCCCAGCACACCAAAACTTGTAAGCATCAATTTGATTTTGAGAATGCTAAAGTTATTTACAAAGAGAGTGATGGCTCTAGAAGGAAGTTGTTCGAGGCCATGCAGATTGCACAAAAGATTGACATTTCGGTAAATTATAAAACAGATTGCAGAAATTTGAACCAATATTATTCGGAAACGTTGAATATTTTAAAAGAAAAATTTGGCTAACTTTGCTAATATGTATAAATTTTTATAGGCTAATATTACTTGATATGGTTTGTGAATCAGCTGATTCTATAACCTTCCCAGCTGGTTGCGTATTACTTTCGTTCAGTTGTATGTTGAACGTCTTGGTGGTGGGGTGCTGTCTCATGTTTGTAGCCTGTTTGGGCTGTTGATCGTTGGGATGTATTGCACCTTTTTCTTAGAGGTGCGATTCACATAACCCCTTTTTGATTTTGGTGTCTTGATAATGCCTGAATAGGCGAAACGTCGACTGGTAAGTAGGTGTATTTTTTGAAACATAAGGCTTTGCATTGTGGTTTTTCCCAATTGCATTATAAGAGAATATTATTTCTTTACTTGTGTTATAACTTCAAAAAGCTGAATTAAACTAATTTTTCAAATATTTGAAAATTAAGAGAACAGCGTATTAAGCTTCCTTCAGCACAGTAAGGTAATTCTAAACTAGTCATGGCTAATTCATAACATTTTATCTCATATTAATATTTTCAAAAAGGTTTTTTTTCTGTAGAAAAATTTAATCAACTCAAACCATTTCAGATTAATAATTTTTGCTGATGAAGCCCCTCACAATTGCAATTACTTTATTGAGCCCAAACTATTGGTCCTAAATCTATACTTATGCATTGCAAATCCCTACTAATAAGAACTTTATTTTTGACTAAAACTTATTTGAATATAAGATTTTATTAAACAAAATGGGGTCACCAAACCAAAAGGAATATTTGATTCAAAAATAGGTTCAGTAAGACACAGGTAGTGTTATACGAGGGGGAGTCAATAAGTCCGTGACTTTTTGAATTTCCCGCCTCTTAGTTGAAATGGCAACACTGCTCCTGTCAACAGGCAACTGTCAGTTGACTCCTGTCTAAATTTGAACAAGCTGCGTCATTTAGTTTGTGTTGATAGCAGACTACCGCACGTTGTGAGAAGAAAATAGAAAGAAGTGAATTTCGTGTGCTCATTAAACATACTTTTTGGCGGAAAAAAAACATGACTAACAGCATAAACAGCAGTCAAAACAGTGGGTTTCTCAGGGTGAATCGGCGCCAAAGAAGGGTTTGTCAGCCAATAAAGTCATGGCGACCATTTTTTGGGATGCACGCGGTACAATCCACATTGACTACCTTCAAAAGGGGAAAACAATCAATGGCGAATATTTATACCAACTTATTGGGTCGATTCAATAAGGAATTGAAAAAAAAAGGACCGCATTTGGCTAAGAAAAGAGTTCTTTTCCACCAGGACAATGCAAGGGTGCAGACATGTACAGTTTCCATGGCAAAAATCCACAAACTGGGCTATGAATTGCTCCCTCATCCGCCCTCCTATTCTCCAGATTTAGCCCCGAGTAACTATTTCTTGTTCCTAAACTTGAAGAAATGGCTCGGTGGAAAGAGATTTGACTCCAACGACGAAGTCATTTCATAAAGAATGCATATTTTGATGACCTCGACAAATCATATTTTTCGGAAGGGATAAAAAAGTTGGAGAAACGTTGGACTAAGTGTAGAGAACTCACAGGAGACTATGTTGAAAAATAAAATAACTTTTCATATAAAAACCTGTGTTTCATTCAAAAAGTCACAGACTTATTGACCTGCCCTCGTACTAATACATAGAAAGTATGCTTAATCAATCATACAAGTTTAAATTTTGGAGCTATCAATATTAATAGAATTTATATATAATTTACATTGCAATCAGTAAACATATTACCTGTAGTATTTGGCTAGCTTCGAAAGTAGTGCCAGGAGAAAGCACAACTGGATTAGACACATGACCAGATTTTACACACACCATATTAGGATATTCATTAGGTCCGAAGTCTGCAACATCTTTGGCGTGATCTGACCATGGATTCCAAATAACTAGAAAATCAAAACATTGAAAACTTGTACTTATCTTTAGAGATATTAAAACAGAAATGTAAAATATAAAGGAGTTTTTGATTGATTCACACTACTGTTTCCCCTTATTAAGTCATAGAATATAAAAGTTATTGATATGGTTGATCTCTCACCCATATCAATAATTTTTCCAACAATTTGTTTGTTTTTTTTATTTTGTATATTTAAACTGATTAGGAACAATATATAAACATATATACAGATACATTATAACCTTGAGATTAAACCAGATATCAATAATTTCAAAAAAATTATAGAAATTATATAAAATATTTTTTTTGTCTTGGCTCATATTTGCAAGAACTATTAGATAAGCGTCTCTTATTTTTGGGCATCATTATAAAAAAAAGCGTGATCTCATGTTCAGAACCTTCTATTGTTAATTGAAATGAACTATCTTATAGTTGATACAACACTTAATTATTAGTTTAAAAAGTTCTTTGATTGATGCAACTAAATTTTTTGCTAAAACTATCCACCTCTCAATTCACAAAATCCTTTATCTAAGATGAAAAAAACAGACCCTTAACTGAAAGAATAAAACAGGATATGGAATTTTCAGATTAAGAAATGTGATATTAAAGAGAATAGGAAATCCCTCACCCTTGCATTCTTTTTTGGATAAGATGGTCACTACTCATTCTTGCTTGAGAAATTTACAAACATAATTGGTATAAAAAAACTGTACCACTGTAACAGTTGTGCCAGGAGGTGATTTGACTTAGATTACACTCAACTAAACCACCATTTTACCCTCCAATTAAGTGTACCCTCCATAAAGAGGCTGGCTGAGCTGGAGGATTTCCAGATTCCACAGTCTATTCACGGCTGTTCACAGAATAAATATTTTGAAGTATAACCACTTCAGTACGAGCGTCAACTATAGTCGACAGCCAGAGATGAGTACGCACAGCCGAGTGTCAACTATAGTCAACGGCCAGAGATGAGCGCTGACTACAGATAGAAGGCCAACAAGCCGAGCGACGAAGGCCAATTACTTTAATTTTAGTCTGCAATTGTGGTGTGTAAGGTTAGCTCGACTTTTTTACATCTCTACAAATGTTATTGAGGAGATTTTTCTATAAGCAATCATGTCACTTAAAATATTGTAATTTGAACCAGTGCAGAGATATTCAAATTAATACTAACGTCACCATTAGATTGATTTCTTCGTTACAATCATCAACCAAGAGTGCCAGTGCCAGCCGTGGGCATGGTTACATGGCCAGTGAGCGCCGTTCCGAAGTGGATAAAATGGTCCGCATGGAAGTCAAAAATAGAATTTTAAATAGTAAGTAACTATTTATTAGAGACCAAAGTTTCAATCCACTTCGCAGATCTTTATCGGGGATGAATAAACAAGGTACAAATTATTGTAATTTGTAGGGACCATTTTGTCTTCCATGATATTTAAACAGTCAATTAACTATTATTCATAAATAATTATTTCATCTACCATAGCCTGCCTTTATGCTACTCCGTTCCACAAAATTATTAGATAAAGCAAATTAAAACGTTGGCACACTTCGACAAAGATAATAAAATGAAATTTTATATTGGTATACATTCATATATAAGATAATAATAACTATTTACCTGTATCTGGAAAGTTGTACTTTTGTACCCTCATTTTCCTTCCAGAGACAACATTGGTAATAACATGTTCTTGGCTTGTATTCTGGTAAACTCTATCAGTCCATTCGTTAATAGTCACAGACTCCCTACCTTCTTGAAACACACCTACTCTAGTCTAAAATAAAAAAAAATTAGTATAAGCATCTAAAAAAAAAGGAAAAAAGAAATTTTTTCAAAAATGCCACATATTTCCAATTGTGACCATTGGTGATATTTAATGAACTATTAACTCATTTGACAGGGATATGTGGATAATGTAGCTATTCTTGTAGAGGGCAAACATCACTGTGTAATCTCTGATCTGCTTAAGACAGTAACGAACATTCTGTCGTGCTGGTGCTTGGACAATGGTTTTAGCATCAAACCGCGCAAGTTAACGTTATGGCATTTACGAGAAAGCGGAATGTGGTCATACGATTGCCAACCCTCAATGGAATCCAGTTACGATGGAACAGCGCAGTCAAATATCTTGGGTTGATGCTGGACGATGAATGAGATGGAGATAACGCATGGTTAACACGACTAACAAAGCTATTATGAAGGCCACTGCCCTTATGCCTGTGGGCTTGCAAAAGAGCAGTGAGGAAGTCATGGGGCTTGAAGCAGAAAATGATCTATTGGTTGTATGTCACGGCCATTAGACCCATTTTGACTTAGCAGCCCTTGTGTGGTGACAAGGCGCAGGTAAAAGTGGATCTAGGCTTAAGATGGAGAGCTACAGAGATTGGCCTGTCTAATGATGACGGGTGCGATGAGGACGACTCCAACTGCTACAATAGAGATGGTGCTTGGGCTCAGGCCATTGGCACTGGAACTTCAGTACCAAGCCATGGTCTTCATGTACAGGCTGCTTAAACAGAACATAATCCCTGGGGTATCAGATAGCTCGAGGGAATTATTCACCAAAACTGAGCAATGCGTTCTGATCTTCAGGTTTGCGACATAATGTCGCCCAATTATATTGTCAAAATTGACACAACGAAAAGGCACAGGCCCTGCAACGGCATCAATTGTTAAATGGATGGCTCACTCACGGCTACTGGTGCGAGAGCAGAGTTCTGGAAGAAGGACAAACCTAGGGAAGGAACCTGGATCTCCCTGGGCAGGTTCTCCTCACTATTTCAATCTGAAGTACTGGCGATTAATTACTGAGCAAAGTCACTGCTGGATGAGCGGATATCACTTAGAAGGATTACCTTCTTTACTGACAGCCAAGCTGCCATAGGTGTACTAAGTGGACATAGCACTAACTCACAGATTGTGTTGGACTGCTATGCAGCTCTTAACAAGCCGGCTGAGAACAACAGGGTTAGCATTGAGTGGGTTCCTGGTCACTATGGTATCCCTGGCAATGAAGAAGCTGATAGACTGGCCAGGCTAGGATCGGATAAAGTTCCGTGCACCAGTGTGAACCAGTATGTGGCATCAGTCTCAGCTATGCTAAGCGTAGAATAAAAGACATCTACCTTAGGAAAATGAACCAACATTGGTGCAAACAAAGTGGCTTAAGGCACTCCAACTTAATCCTTGACAGCTTCAATGAGTAGTTAAGTAAAGCCACTCTGGAGCAGGACAGGGTAGCACTAATCATAGCAGCAATTACGGGGCATAGCAGGCTCAACGCCCACATGTTCAGGTTGGGACTGGCGGATGTCCCCACATGCCGCTTTGGTCATACAGTTGTCTGCCTATGTGATAGGTTTGCAACCTTTGATCAGGATAGAGTCACCAATCTCAGGCAGTGAAAACTAATCAATCCTGCAAGCATACTAAAATTTGTGGGTTTAACTGATTTGAGATTGTAACAAATCGCACAAAGATGGGGCGCACAATAGATCAGTAATGGTCGTAGTGCAACTATATGCCCACCCAAAAAAAAAATAAAAAAAAATACTCATTTGAACAACTCAAATATACTGACATAGATGGTATTTTAAGATTACTGCAGAAGGGTCTACCAGAAAACTCTTAAAAGGCAGCCTGGCCCTTGGTATATCAAATTTAAATCAATAAGTATAGGGTTTCTATGGTGCACTAGTTGGAGTAGAAGCTTTTATTTTTTTTAAAGTTATTTATATAGGTACGCCAATAATGGCCCTACAATCTAGGTAGGCCTTATAGCCTCCTCAAGGAGCCTTCGCCAGGCACCCTTATCTAATGCAGCTGCCCTTCAGTTTAAGATGCACCTGGTATCCTGTGCCACTCCATCTGCCCATTGGAGCCTTAGTCTTCCTCTTCCTCTGGCACGGTTCAAGTCTAGTCAAACTTTAAAAAGGTATGATCTATATATTTCTCTAGAAAAAACGATTAGATACCTCTAGGTATCTTCAGGTCCCTGTACACTTTCTTAAAAATAATTCAATAAATCTTGGAGTCCCTATATTACACAATTATTACATTAGCACTTGGATGGTCACTCACAAAACATGTGTGAGATGGTACTGAAAGTTATTGGCCAGTACCTTGCATTCTAGGTGATGATTGATGAACACAAACAACGATGGATATTGCTAGTAATAGATACTCCATAAATGCTATAATTACATTCAATTTTGTAGTAAATGTTGGATAAGGTATAATAATAGAATCTGCCATGCCAATGGAATTTTTGGAAAGCTGTAGCTAATATAAAGTTAGGGGGTAGCTCAGGGTACAGAGCACTGAGTTGCTGTGCTGAAGGTCTCGGATATGACTCCCAGCTGTGGCAGATAAATTATTTAATCTGTTAACAGCCATAACTGGATCCCCTCCTGGGTAGTATTTACAGAAACGCTTGGGGCTCACCCAGCCCCTATTAAGTACCTCAATTGAGGTAAAAATATGGAGATTGAGTGTGATTTCAGCCAAATGATCTCCTCACACTGCTGTTAGAGTTAAAAAAATCTTATTTAACCACAAACTAGTATTTAACCAACTAGTTGCTTATAATCATGCCAATTATTTGCATCAGTTGTTAAGGACACTTAAACCATACAAGAATTAAATTACACTTTATCTACTGCAATGATAAAAGGCCATAGATTTATTTTATATTCCATTTTTTTTCCTATCAGAATAACAATAACATATATAGCTTTCAGAAAACCATACCTATAAGTATGGATATTTTTAAAAAAAACTTAAAATTTTCAATAAAATATAATAGAAAAAATAAAAACAGGTTATCAGTGGTTACTCACCCACACACGAGCATGCCAATAAAAATACAATGGAATTTATTTTTTAGGATTTAATTTAGAAAATTTACCAACTAAATACAATGGGTTTATCATTTATTAACATGGATCAGTAATGTAGCAACTAAAATTAACCTTAAAAAAAATTGCATACCTTATCAACAAAAGTACATCCGTGAAGACCAGTAATTTGGCAACGTCTAACATCAGGAACTTTGAAATAGGTATGAAGCAGTAAATTAAAACTAAACGTTACTTCTTTACTGGGATTAAAGACACCAATTATAAAATGCAATTCTTTTTCTCTGAGTATAAGCCTATATGTCAATTTAAAACTAAAACGCAACAAAAACAGACATATCAAATTAGTGGAGGAAATTAACTAAGAAAACAGATTAATCAATAGAAGTTATTTGTAAGACAACAAAACAGTTAATACACAGTTTAATATATACAAAATGTTTAAAAATATTATTATACAATATTAATTCTATATATATATATATATATATATATATATACACATATATTTAATGGAAATATAATATTTTACATATATATTAGTATAAAATAATTAAGGAATAACATTGAGGCAAGTAATTTAAGATTTACTGTTTAAAGATATTTTTAGTTTTATAGAAGCTAAAACGCATAATGAATTATACATACTTAAATGTATACTCATGACTATACAAAGTTTAATTGAAATAAAAATGTCATGGCTATTAATCACATGCTAGTTAAATCCTAATAACTTATTGTAGGTTAATTACAGAAAATAGAGGAGAAAAATAATATTCAAAATACCAAGAAATACTTACGAATAGTTCCAATAATTGGCGCGGATGAACTCATTGTCTCTCAGAGAAAACACTGCTTCTACATCTCCTCCTATTAAGGCTTCGGGTGGTTTTTCAACTTTCCAACGGCTTATTCTTGCAAAACCATGGTTGGGAATTTCTTGATTTTCAGAACCATATTGAGCTGAGAGAAGTAATCAATTTTGATTATTTAACAATAATAAAAGTAATGTGAAAAAAATGTGCAGCATAGGTGAAGCAATGAAAAACAAATTAATAAAATACAAAACCTAAATATTAATAAAGAAAAGTAAGCATTTGATTGAATTTGAGCAGCATTTAACAATGCTTAATGTTATGAATAAAATTAGTTAAAACCTGTAAGTACTACTTCTGCCCATTAAAATACTGGGTGCAGCACACGGTAAGGGCTGAACTGTTTAGAAATCAAAGGTCTAGACAGTGATTTAGTAAAGGTCACAGTTTTTTTCCCCGCTAATAACAGTACCCACTTTATAGAGGCTGGGTGAGCCCCTGGAGGGTCTCTGAATCACATAGATTTATGGCTGTTAAGAAATCAAATAATTTATCTGCCACAACAATCCTCAAACTCAGGGTTAGTAACCCAGCACCCTACATACTACCTTACTCTGCTCCTAAATAAAATTAGTTATAGCACAAAATTGTTTTGCTTTTTTAACTAGCAGTTCAATAAATCTAGCCTCTTAAAAATGAGAAATTATTAATTGATTAGTTACTTAAGAAAACAAATATTTAACAAAAGTTAATATTACTTATATCTATATATTGAAACCTCTATCTTTGAGGTTATATGGGTAAAATTATTAGTGCCTTCCGTCAATTCCAATATAAATTGACAATGACTTATGCAGACACTAAACAAATTAAAGTAAAGAAATTAAGAAGATACAATTCAAAGACTGGCTACTGTCGACATATGTTCTTGTTCTTACTCATCTTAATATTAATCATGTCGTGTATTCATTACCAGTAAATTAATACAATGAATTTATTTTTATATAAAATAAATCTTGCATTTTAAAAATTTTGATTTTTTCATTCATTAAATAGTTAAAATTATATACTCTTTTAGGTTTCCACGGCCACTATTATTACAAAAGACTTTGTTGGTTTCTTCTGGTTTAGATCGTGTTGATAAATATTTCGCCAACGTTTCGCCAGCCATGCTGTTGACTTCTTCAGGGCTGAGATGATCCGTGCGTTCTCGGCCTCATATACCCACTCGGGTCCATTCCTCAATTGTCGGATCCTGTCGTTAGTCGATCGGGTCCCTTCGTGTTCTGGGATGGAGTCGACTTTTCCATGAACACGATTGGCTGGATTCTGATTGTTCGGACTTGGAACTCAGGACACCAGGGATTAATAGCATTCCGTGCTATATATATCCAGTGGAAAGAAATATATTGGACAAACCGGTAGGCTTATCTCCACTAGACTAACAGAACACATAAAAAGTGTCAAGAAGATGGACGGTAAATCGTCAGCCTTGGCTGAACATTTCGTCACCACAAATCATGCTATAGAATTTGATAAGGTCAGAGTGGTTGAGAAATATAGCAAAGCCATGGAAAGAAGAATTATGGAAGCCATTGAAATAATTAAACAACCGGATAACTTCAACAGGGAGGACGGTAACAAATTGAGTAAGCTCTGGCTCCCCAATATAACAGAGGACATGAATAAAAAACAGATTAACCAAGAAGAGCTAAACAAATCAAAAGCCAATCAACCTAAGCCCGAACAATCAGAATCCAGCCAATCGTGTTCATGGAAAAGTAGACTCCGTCCCAGGACACGAAGGGACCCGATCGACTAACGACAGGATCCGACAATTGACGAATGGACCAGAACGGACCCGAGTGGGTATATAAGGCTGAGAGCGCACGGATCATCCTCATTCTCATCTCAGCCCTGAAGAAGTCAGCAGCATGGCTGGCGAAACGTTGGCGAACAATTTATCAACACGATCTAAACTAGAAGAAATCAACAAAGTCTTTTGTAGTTAAAATTATATTATAAATAAATAAAATAATAACAATAACTAAATAAAATTATATTATGCTTAACAAGGCAGAAACTGTTTTTTGTTTATTTATTTACATTATCTAAAAATAATTCTACCAAATCTTGTTCCATAATAATGTTAAGAAACCTACATACCCTTCAGAAGGTTATAATACACTAACAGGCAGATAATGCCCCCAATCGATTTTTTTCCTTTTTTTGATCAATAAATACCTATTTTTTTCTGCCAGCTTTTAAATTCATCAATGTTGAAGTTAACCGACTTAATGTTTTATCTAAAGTAAAACTTAAGGATTTGTCAATGTTTATTTAAAATTTTTTAAACAATCTTGTTTGTATTTGAAGATAATAAATTGTTTAATTTCCTGTTTCTGTTTCTCCTCAAACATTTCAGAACATGTGAGATTTAGAACAAAAGTTTTCCTATACAATATCAAAGCAAGTATTCCGATGTAGTTATAGGAGGATATATAAGATCTTAGTTGTTTTAAATTACTTTTAATTATTTTAGATTTTTGCATCATTGCATATTACATAATCAGGTGACACAATTAAATTTGAGCATTAGCTGCAATGTGTAAGAGGGGAGAGAATTTATTTCTGTTTCCCTAAAGATGCATAACGATCAAAATCCAGTCTAGGCTTACATTTCTGTAAACAATAAGTAATTGGAATAACCCGATAGAAAAGAAAAATTGGGTGAAAATGTTTCTGCAAAAAATTTATGAAATTGTTTTAAAATAGTTTACAATGTTTTTATTCGACAGTCTATTTGATGATTTTTTTTTTTTTAACATAAGTAACATAATGGGTGCAATAATTACTTTTTTATAGTAATTTATGCAAATACAAATACATAGGTGTGAAGTAATGGTGGAGGGGATGATTGAAAAAGAATAAAAGTGCAAGAACATTTCAATTAAAGTTGATAGAATAAAATATTTATGTTAGTTCAAATATTATGGTCCATCATAAAATAACCAATAATCAGGTATGTTTCTTGTTAAAAGCTACAACAACCATGGCCTATTTAGGGCACACACAGTTAAGCACTTCAGTGAAATTTTAAAGCACTCACACTTGGTCAGTCATGCAATGATCTTTGCAACTACAGCTGATAGGTGCAATAGGTTATTAAGTGCAGGTGCCTAGAGAGTGATGCTTGAATATAATATTATCAGTAACATTTAACATACATTAGGAGATTTTGAGAGTACTACTGCAATGTACGCACTTATCGGATGTAATTCTACTTCATTCATTTATTGGAAAGGTAAAAGTAATGCATTGCCAAAAATTAAGCGTGATAGATCAAGGTTTCAACAATGCCAATGCCTCACCACAATTGAATAGCTGAACAAGATTAAGATTTTAACCTTTGTGTTTCTAGAGAGAAAAACCTAAATTCATTCTGCCACAATAATGTTATAGCCTGTAAATGTACTATTGCTGCACTCCCTCTACAACATCAGCAGCAGCTTGTCAGCAATATTTTTGAGTATTCCATGAGCTTCAACAGTGGAATGAAAATCATATAAACCAAATAGGATGAAGTTGGGTACCTGCACCTGATAACAAATTGTATCAAATAATGAGAGAAAAATTGAAAATATTTTATTCCATCTCCTTTAGTTCCTGCCCAATCAAATACTTCTATCCATGCTAATTCTAATCAACTTTTGTTTTAATAACTAATGACAAACTAAAATGGTCTCATGTATCCTCATTCAACAGTGTTGCTCCGATTTAATTATCCCCTCTACCATACTTTTACTATCATAAATCATAAGCATCAATGCAACTACTTTATAATGGCTCATAAAATAAAACTGGAACAAGCTATAAAAATTGAAGGGATCATTTACATAGTTCAGAAAAATGAACACTAACATTAAAAATATAATTATCAGACTTTTGATCCAACAAATATAAATGAAGTTCGTAATAAATGAAGATAGTAATCGGAAATATAATACAAAAATAAAAATAATTCAACATTTTAAAACAAATAAAAGCTATTTATAATAATGAAATTGTTGAATAAAAATTATAATAGCTTAAATAGATAGGTAGAAATTCATTATCCAATTGCATATTAGACGATTCGACAAGGAAATATGACTGAAAATTATAAATAATATAATTACACAAACCAGAAATAGTTAATGCACATCAATATTTAAAAGAAAAATAACAAATAAAACATACAGAATTATTGTAAAGCAAATATATTTTTACCACTAATTTTAAAAAAGAAAAATAAGATTGATGCATAGAAATTGTAAAAACCAATCAGGGAAACAATAACCAATTCTTGTAACAAAACACCTAAGACAATAACTGATATAAAATTTGTATACAAAATAAATCTCAACTCACGAAAAACAAAGGGTATGCCTCCTCGAATTGGTCTTCTTCCATCAAATACTGACTGCTTACTGGAAAAAAACATAATAATGTTAAGAGAAAACACCTGTTTTCAATAATTCAAGATTTATTCTACAATGTTGAAAACCTCCTAACAAGTAAAGAACATGAAAGTCCTGAAGGAAATCCATAAAAATGGCTATTATTAGTAATTAACGATATTAAAATATTTGTAGATAAAATATATAAAATTTGCATAATGTAATTGAATGTATTTATAAAAATGTCAACTTAACTCTAATGCAAATAGGAAATGACACAGTCAACATTGACAGTAATAAAATCTGACAACTCAAATAAGCTTAATTTGAAAATTCATATTTATTTTCAATCAGGTTAGAGAAGAAAATAGTTGACTGTAAGATCTAATGGAGGATGGACATAGTTGGGGGTGCAGTCATAAATTAACACCAAATAAGTTTTCAATTATTTGGTGTTAATTTATGGCTGCAGCCAACTATTTCCATCCTCCATTTTCAATCAGATGATAAATGTTTCAGATCCATCATCTTTTACCATACTAACTAAAATAAACAAATTTACAACAATTAGGACTAGGCGAACCCACAGTGGAGTAAAGAAAAGACTGGATAAGTCAAAGAAAATGATCTGTGAAAAAGAAGTTCATACTGGATCTAGTAGATGAAGTTGATAAATGAAAGAGAAAATACTCATTCTCATTTGAGTAATTTCAGTAGTTGTTGACCATAACTACCTTAAGAAGAAAGTGAAGAAAAAAAAACTTTAATTGTCAATATTAATTGCTGACTAAAAATGGATAAAAATGTTTGATAATTGTTATAGGAAAATGAAGATGGTTTAATTAATTTTAAATAATATTCACAAGGTAACTTAATTGGTTAATCATATTGATTATTAAATAGCTAATAAACATTGGGCTGTTAGGAAAACCCTACTGTGATATATTTCGGTTAGAACACATTTTATATAACATATAAACATTTCTGGAACATTATTGTTCTAATGGAAGAGAGAACAAAGCATGGGCACGGGGGATGGATAGAGAAGAAAAGTAGGCAACATTCAGAGAGAATGAGGGATTATTGGAGGAGCTAAAAACATATCGGCCCTTTGTTGGCTGATTCTAAAAAAAAAAAAACATTTCTGGATGTCATACTAGATTCAAAATGAAATTTTGGACATTGAACCACTTTTGCGTATCATTTCCCATTAGTAAATGTATTAATTGTTGCAGATTATTATTTTAAGAAAAAACTGAAACCTCATGCATATTATATATACACTGCATATAATGACTTGAAAAAACAAAACAATGACACCAAAATAAAAAGATAAAACTATATCCAAATGAGAAGATATAGGTATTATCAATTACATTTTGACCCATGCGTTAAACATATTTAAACCTACCGATAATCATACTTGAAAAGACTATGCACCACTAAATAATTAGCACCTGCATTTCTCGAACATAATAATATAACCATGTAGCAATACATAACAGCAGCACAATTTTATACCTTACAGATAATATGCTAGACCTACCTCACAAATATTTGTTCTTGATTATTCACCCTCCAAGAAACAACTGTTGCTCCTGCAATAAAAGACCTCTTATAAAGAACTTCAAACTGTTACTAACAGCTAAAATAAAAAGGAATTAAAATGGATTAATATGGGTCAAGAATATGTTTTAAAGTTGGCCATTTGACAAATAAAAGGAGGAGGACAAATACATTAGAAATCGACTAGAGAATTTAAATAAAACCTTAATGTGCCGGCAACTATGCACAAAGACACTAGGGAGTAAAGTTATTCAACTTAAACATGTAAAGTAATAAAAAAATCGAAGCATAACAAGTTTAACATTAACTTAAGCAATATATTTATACGTTACCATGTAAATTGACGGTACAAGTAGTATTATTTCCCCGGTCTAAAACAACAACACTTGTGGGAGCTGCCATTATTCAGTTAGGAGACCGAAGTACTTTTTTTTCTGCACAGTTTGGTTAACAAAAGTTATTTTTTTAAACATAAATTGTTTATTTTGTAAAATAAAACCACACTTGCACTCATACTAATATCACAAGGGGAAAAAATTATATCCTCAACAAAAACAAATTTCGGTCTAAAGTACGCCTATATTAAGAATCGAGTTTAAATGCCGAATTGAAATGTTTGTATCGAAAAAAACCAATCAACTAGAGCTGAAAAAACTATGTAAAGTTCATAGTGCTTTTTAAATTTTATTGATATATTGATATGAAAAAATAGTGTATATATATATATATATATATATATATATATATATATATATATATATTATTATTAGTGAGAAAACGTTACTAGTTACTTTCTCAGTCTTCAACTCAACTGTTATTAGTTCCACCTCCAAACTGACAACAAGAATGTACAAAATACTTTCCAAACAAAATTATAATATTTAATTATTTTAAGATATTGAATACTTTGGGATGGCTTATGCAGAAAAATCCTGGTTATTGCGTGACTATCTCTCCATTTTTTGGGTGGTCTCGAAGGTCTATCATCTCTAAAAACAAAACGTTCCTCAGGACAGAATTACAACAGCATACCAATAAGTCTCCTAAGCTACCTAGGAAAGGCTGGTAAACACTAATCTAGTAAAGACTTTGCTGATTCTTTGAATCAAAGAAAATAAACCTCTGGGTACAACCATTTTTTAGAAAATACAGATCAATAGACTATCAAGTAGTCCACAGCACCCACGAAATAGAATGAATGAATTCCAAAAGGGAGCGCAGACTTTTGCAAGGTGGATGTACATGGAAAAACATTCAACAATGGTTGGAAAGAGTGCTTTGAAAAAATGGTCCATTCTTCGTTTGCTACACAAACTTGCAAAACATGGTATAGGACGGACGGTAATTTGGTTGGAAGTAGTCTTTACAAAAGTATTAACAAACACTATGATTAACTTACTCAAACCTTATCTATCTCCAATATTCCGAAACAAACCAATTTTAGAATACGGGAAGATACCCAAATCTTATCGTGGAATCAAATTAGATTCACATCCAGTACAGAAGAAAAATATTAAAGGTTGTGTTGAAAGAGGAAATGACAGCGTCTATCTACTAAAAAAAACACAGTCTCAAATTGAGGAACAGACAAATGGACACTTTGAACACGGGTTATAAAAGGTCAGTACTGAAATATTAAGAACAGCAGCTCCTATAAACGTTTAATAATCTTCGTCGAGAATCCAAATGATCATCTTCAAATCATCTTTCAAGAATCTTCGTGCAATATCCGAGCTTTCAAATAATCACGGGTGTAATTAAGCAGCGTATTCTTAATATCTGCGAATTCTTTGATCCTAAACGGTTTTCTTTTTTCTTGTAGTCGTTAGAAAAATCCATTCTGAGAGGAAGTTAGCTAAGAGAGCACATCCGAACACAGTAAACCCGCAAGAGCGGACTGAGGCAGGGAGGGGCAAAGCAAGGCGCCTGACTCCTGTCCTCGACTCCTGCGTCGGAGGCCTTTGTTCTCTGGAGCCTTTCTACTCGGGCTCTACCCGGGTTTTCCATTTATCATATCTTCGTGGTTTCGATTTTTGATTTTAATACCTCATTTGAAAGGTAATGAAACGTAGATGTTTTTTAATTATTATATACATAATAATTTAGGGGGACCTGTTTGAGTAAATTGGCGTTTTAGAGGCAGTCACCATATTTTTTTTTCATTTAATGTTTTTGTTTAACGATTTTCGCGTTAGGTACCGACAATTACGAAGATTTTACTATTATTATTCCTTATTTAGAATATGTTTGTTGCAAAACAAAAACTCTAATTAGAAGTCACCCTGTGTATTTTCTACATTGACAACTTTGTGTGATAGTTATTTTAACACAATATTATTGTTTTTTAATTTAATTTAGTAATTATTCCTCAGATTTTTTTATTCGAGTTGAATTACAAGTTTTAACTTTTCATTCGTTTCCCTTTTTATATTTTCCAAAAATCCAAGTTATCATTTGCTTTAGTATGGAAAATGGAATGTAATGATGGGGAATGTTATCCATGCTATCCATCGTTAATCATTTCATCTAGTAATGAACGTTTCAACTAACATATGTTACTCGACTCGAAATTTACTCACAATAACTTTTATTTTGGGAAAATATTAAAAATTAAACGAATAAACTGCCAAAACATGTAGTAACTCAACTAGAATGCTATAGCCTGAGAACATACCTTAACCGTTAACTCTCCTAATAATGCCCATACATTTCTTGTAACATTTGTCGATGATACTGCCATCCTATCCTTCTTTGTCTACAAGGAAGCCAAAATAATAAGACTGTATCTGAATAGGGAAGTGATAAAAGTTTAAAAAGGACTGAGAGACAGTATATGCATCGGAGATTGCAAGTGACATTTCAATTAATTTACCTCCTCATTTTTGCACCACTGTTCAATCAAGAAAAGATTTAAAGCTAATAAATGCATTGTCAGGACTTTAATGGGATGATAGGATGGCATTATCATCGACAAATGTTGCAAGAAATGTGTAACGGGAGTGAAATAATATAGTGAAGATTATAAACTGCCGGGTAACCAATGAGATTTTGTGTGAAATGGATTTGCCACTGCCTCAACCATTTAATTTATTTTATTGCATTCACTAGTTATTACTTGACCAACATTAATTAATGTTAGAGAGGAAAATAGTTGACTGGATGATATAATGGAGAATGGAGATAGTTGGGTGTGCAGTCAAGAAAAACACCAAATAAGTCAAGACTTATTTATATTTGTGCCGACGTTTCAACCTACTTTGTAGGTCATCTTCAGGGCTAATGGGAGAGGCGGCTAGGTGAAATGAGTAACTGACTTTTTATTTGTCAGAGAGAGGCGTCTCCCATTAGCCCTGAAGATGACCTACAAAGTAGGTCGAAATGTCGGCACAAATATAAACAAGTCTTGACTTATTTGGTGTTTTTCTTGACTGCACCCCCCCAACTATCTCCATTCTCCAACAGTTCATTATTGCATAGTTTTTATTGATTTGTATTACAGTGGCAAATCCATGTGTAACCTGCCCCCGGCCGTTGTTAACCTTAGATATACCCTACTGAAAGTGTAACGCTCACCTTGTGTTTACATAAGAAATTAAAAATTGCTTTGCTGTATTGTATATACCGAAATAAAGAGTTGTATTGGAAGCTTAGCTCTTTAAAAATGTATCGGCATTATTAGGAACGTTAACAGTGAATAAAGGGAAGAGAACCGGACTCTTTCTTGCAGAACAATGCTTCAATTTGATAACAAACGTAGACACTACAGCGAACTTTGAAAGTACGATTACAAAAGTAAGGCCGAAGTATTTTGCATAAGGATCGGATCAAGTAAAAACAAACCATTATGATACACCCGGGCGAAACCTTGTGCTATGTCCAGGCACTAATGCAGCGTTGCTTGCTTTCAGGAGCAAACGACATATGGTCAATGACACAAAGTCTTTGTTGAACTGTGGAATCTTTGTAACGGTAGCAGACTGATATGATTTTTGGGATTTGGTTCTGGGTAGTTTACCTTTCGAATAGTTCTACTTAAGCCACCTAAGCCAAGTAGAGGGAGCTCGAACCATAACCATACGACGGAGATTACATAAAAACATTCTGACTTTAATCGACTCACTTGTGGCACCAGGCACACTCCATTGTTATTATGCCGCTACCGTGTTTTTCACCCCATACTCGTAGGAAAAAAACTTCTAATGAAACTTTTGTAGATCTTGAACACTTATCGGGAGAAGAAATCTTCTTCTTCGGAGCACTTATCTGTTTCAAGTGTTGTCCAGATTGACGAAATCTCAGTTGGATCCTTATTCACGGCGCCGACAGAGAAGGCTGGGAATGGTTAAGGTTATAATTGAAATGGAAAATTATGAATTAAAATAGAAAAGGTGACAATCAAATTGGAAATGTTACACAGTCAGAATTTGTTGAACGCTTCAACATTGTTAAATTTATAAAGGGGGTATATGTGAAATTTACTACAGTTGAAAATTTTAATTACCGATCAGTAATCCTAATAAATAAATTAATAAAACAATAAATAAAACCGAATTTAAAGTAAATTTTCAGGTTAAAATGGTTTAAATAATGCTAAAAACGAGTTTTCACAAAGTCAAAATTACTAGAATATTTTTTTTCCGTTGGCTGCAATGCTATTTTACTGTGTTGTCAAAACCATATGGTGACTCAAATGGTTTCATAGGTACATATAACCATGGCCGAAGTTGTCCCTGAGAAAAAAAATTTAGAGCTTATTTTCAAAAAACTTCGTTCAATTCCTACCAACAAGGTTTTACTCATGTGTTTAATTAGGATAGTTTAATGAAAAATCTGTTTTTTATGAAGTGTTCCCAATGAATTGTTTTATGTTTTCCTCCTAGATTTGCTTTGATTGTACTGCTAAAAATCCTACATGGGCCAGTATCACCTATGGTGTTTTCATATGCATTGACTGTTCTGCTGTGCATAGGAGCTTGGGTGTGCATTTAACTTTTGTTCGATCTACTCAGCTAGATACTAATTGGACATGGTTGCAGATTCGACATATGCAACTTGGAGGAAATGCTAATGCAGTAAGCCTTTATTTTATGTTAATAGCTATATGTTTACTGAATAAACCTTTTCAATAGTTATATTTTTTGTTAATTGTTGTCAGTTGATAAGCTGGAGTAAAGTTAATTAATTAAATGTGAACAACTTTCATAAGTTACGAAAGTAGTATTTTATCTTCTGGCTTATTGCATTTTTAAAAAATTCTCTTGTGAATTTTATGAAAAACAATTTAAAGTCAGGACATGTCGGTATTTTAAAATATTTTGAGGATAGCTTGTGGATTAATATATTTCACTCATTGTTTATTATAAATATGCAAAAGTGGATAATAATTTGCCCCCTGCTTAAGGGATGTTAGCGATTGTATTATTTACATTAATATTGGTATACTAACTTATTCTTTTATTGATATAATAAATCAATGTGAAAATATAATAAAGATGTATTTTACTATCTTACAAGAGTCTATAGAAGGTATTATGAATTTTGTTACTCCATTTAACAAGAGTAGGGGACATTGAAAAGATAAATATGATCCAAAAAGAAGTTACTCCACTAACTTCCATCAATAATAATAATAATTACCTAACAAAAATAAATTAAATAAGGACTGGCCCCAGATTTATTGAAGACACTTAGACAACAAAGCTTATAGTTAGTTTTTTTAAAAGCATATCGCCTGATGTCTGAATTACAGTACTTTCACAAATTTTATCTAAATTTTCTCAATCATCTCATGAGTGCGTTATTTGTATTTATATAAATTTTATATAGAAAACCATAGGCGTTGCAGACCTAACGGTTTTGTGATTTTGAACGCAAACCAGTAAATAATAAAAAAAATAACAATTAACCAAATAATATTCAAACTCTTATTGTACTTACCACAATTTACTAGTATATTATAATAAATTTTAATACTAAACATAAAAAATAATTCTATGTTTACAATACTTATACATCATAATTCAAGTATAAATTATAAATATTTGGTTTAATAAATAGGAATAAATAATTAAGTAATACTTCATTTGTTATTTCATTAAATATCTTGACATTGCAGGTTAAAAAATGTTGTTTTTTCGAAGGCACCAAAATTTGACAAAGTATACTAATTAAAATTATTTAAACAATTTATTTTTTTACACAGTTGCATCAAGTTAAATCACAATAAGTTTTAAACTTTTCGTTCTTTTATTTTTTAATATTCTCTAAAATAAAAATAAGGTATAATACGGGTAAATGGTCAAGCATCTAAACCATTCCGATTGGAGTGAGGAGTAAAACAGGGAGATAGCTTGAGCCCCCTCCTCTTCGTGATTCTGATGGATGAGATCCATAAGATTTGTAAATGAATGACACCCTGGACAACGAGGAAAGTGGAATCTCAGGACTATTCTCACAAAAAGCTACTTATTCGCTGATGACATTGTGTTACTTGCTAATACAAAAGAGAAACTGCAACAAGTGATAACTGAATGGCAGGAGGAGCTTTTGCGGAAAGGCATGAAGATAAATACTTCCAAAAGCAAAGTACTTATTGTTTTCAGGGAAGAGGCAAGAAATGAGAGATTTCATTGCGGAGAAATGTTGGAAAATGCTAACGATTATACCTACTTAGGAACAGTTATTAGCAAGACAGGAAAGATAGACCAGGAATTTTCAAGCAGAATAAGGAAAGAAAATGAGGTCTATTACCAGATTTGTAACACCATTGTAGGTAAACGTGAAGTAAGCAAGCAAGTCAATTTCCATATTTTTGAAGTGATATTTCTCCCTACCCTGATGCATAGAAGTGAGAGTTAGATGGCTAGTGATAAGAACATCAGCTGTATCACTGTGGTAGAAATGAAATACCTATGCAGAGTAGCAGGTAAAACTAGAAGAGACTGGGTAAGGAATAAAAGAATTAGAGAAGAACTAGGAATCCCTGCATTAATGGATACCTTGCACAAGATACAACTGAGATGGTTTGGACATGTATGTAAGATGAGTTAGGACCGAGACTCACGGAAGATAATGGAGGCCAGACCTACTGGCTCAAGACCTTGATGAAGACCCAGGATTACCTACAATGAATATATCCAGAAGTTGGGAGAAAAGAATGATAAAAATCTTGTTCAAATGAAATAACTCACACAAGATCGAGAGAAATGGATGAGATGGGTTGAGGCTCCTCCACACTGAAAGGTACAAGGAGGAAGGAAAAGAAGAACATTTAAATTAGTATGAGTTTTTTTATTAAGTCCATTGGACGAGATCCCCAGCACGAAGGTGGTAGAAGCCGTAGTATGCTCGTGGATCTCTCGCTATGGTATGCCGGCTAGGATCATGACAGACCAAGGGCTTCAGTTTGAGTCAGATCTATATATTAATCTCACTCGCGTCCTTGGTATTCAAAGAAACAGGATTACGGCTTGCCATCCTCAGTCCAACGGATGTGTAGAGCAGTGGCATAGATCCCTCAAGCCATACCTCATGGCTACGTTGAACACGGCGGGATGTACGAAGACACTTCCAACAGTCTTTTTGGGTCTCAGGTCAGCGGTGAGAGAAGATATAGGAGCCAGCTCTGCGGAAATGGAATCGGTCAGCCTCTGCATCTCACGGGAGACTTTATTAAGTTTTAGTATGAAAAAAGAGTGTAATTATTGGAATTGTTTATATTTTGGTAATCATTTCAATTATTTCAGCAAGAAATAAACATTTCGATGTATAGATAATGGCATATGTTTATTAAAATGTTCATTTCTTGATGAAATGATTACCGAAATATATACATTTCCCATTATTACACTATTTTTTTCATAATAAAACATGTTTATTTTTGTGGAAGAAAGTGGTCCGGGTAGAGGTCATAGAATTTCTCATAGAATAGGAGAAAACTTTATTGAGTAGCCAATGTTTCAACCTACTTTGTAGGTCTTCTTCAGGGCTATATGTAAAATACAGACAATTAAGAAATGGTTCAAATATATTAAATATAAATAATCAAAAGTATGGTGAATACAGGTAATTGAAAATAAAAATAATAAATATTGCACAGCAAGGTAAATATAAAGGATAAAATGTATGAGTGTTCAGTATAAACAACGAAGTGCCAGGAAGGTAGTAAAATACATAATGAAGAATAAAGTAATAATAAAACAGAAAGTGTTAAAAAATAAGGTAATAAAGATAAAAAATAAAAACTGAATATAAAATGAGAAATGTAAAAAATGATAAAAAATTTAATGTAAAGGAGATAGTTGGGGGGTGCTGTCAATAAGAACACAGAATAAGTAATAAACTTATATTATGTGCCGATGTTTCGACCTACAGTGTAGGTCATCTTCAGGGCGATTTGGAGAGCGATGCCGTTAGATTTTACGGCTGGCTAGCACTCTCTCTGGCTCCAGTGCTAGCCAGCCGTTAAATCTAACGGCATCGCTCTCCAAATCGCCCTGAAGATGACCTACACTGTAGGTCGAAACGTCGGCACATAATATAAGTTTATTACTTATTCTGTGTTCTTATTGACTGCACCCCCCAACTATCTCCTTTACATTAGATCATCCAGTCAACTATTTTCATCTCATAGATAAAAAATTTATGTCAAAACCGTTTTTTACCGTCAACAATTATTATTCAGTCTAATTATTTTTATTTTTGAGAATATTAAAAAAGAAACAATAAAAAGTTAAAACTTGTGACTTGACTCGAAGCGGCTACCTGCGGAATTGATACTGATATATATTTATACATATATGGACAGTTATTTATTTTTTTTACATTTATAGATTAATGTCATAAACAAATCTTACTTTTAACTTTTCATAATGTAGTGTATTTAAAATCCTCTCACTATTGTTTTTAAATGGAAAGAGTTGACTTTATAATTCTAAGAATATTGTAAAATGGTCAGGGGACCATTAATGAATTATAAAAAATAATAAGAATGACTTATTTTTATTATTTTATTTTCAATCCCAAAATTTAGGCCATCTTCAGGGCTGAGAAAAAAGAAACAGAAAAAACTATTTAAAACATTGCAGTACCAAAGAAGAATGACAGTTTATCTAAACAGAAATGATAAGAATTAAAATAAATACAAAGAGTAAAAGACAAATTATGAAATAACTGATGAGAAATAATAAGAATGGAATGAAAAGAAGATAATAAAACATTGTAAAATTAGTAGAGGATGATTTAGTTGTAAAATACCATGATAAAATATAAAATACCAACAATAGAATCACAAAAGAAACATAATTTATATGTTTACTCTTATATATTTTTTTATTTTTAAATATCAACATTCTGTTTTTCTTTTAGGAATCATTCTTCCAACAACATAATTGTCGTACCAAAGATGCTCAGCAGAAATATAATTCTCGTGCAGCACAGCTGTACAAGGAAAAACTCCATGCTGCTTCTGTACATGCTATGCAAGTGCATGGAACAAAGGTAAAAAATTCTTCCTATAAATTTAATTTTTTTAAAATTTATATTTAGTATGTTAATGCTCTAATGTGTAATAGTGCTCTGCTATGCACTGTGTGAAATTATGTCCTATTTAACTTTGCTACGCTGCCAATTCATCAATAGCAGTTGCCGCTCTAGTACTCTCTAAAACCATTTGTGCTAACTAACTTTTTTAACCATTGTAATTTTTTTATTTGTTGGAGTTAAAAAGTTTTACTAGTCTAATTCATTCATTGGTCTAGGTAAGTTGTACATTAAACACTAATGAAACTGAAAATTTTCTATTGATGGCTTGTATATCTATTTAACAAGTGGAGTTTGAAAGCTGTGCTTATTATCTTATCTAATAGAAATATTAAATAAGATAATAAGTGCACTTCCAATCTGACCACAGCAATAAAAACTGAGCTATCTAATCACTTGACTAAGAGCTCTCAGAGGTGCAAGATTTGGGGGCAGTAGCTTTAATAGTACTAAAATATTTAAACTCTTTTCATAATGTAATGTACATGAAAAGGATGTATTATACTATTTCGTATCTCGAGGAGAGACAAATTAAAGAATATTAAGGCAACCATTAAAAAAAGTTGTGGCAAGTGGAAGTTGATAACAGTAATAATTTAAAGTAATATATAATTAAAAGAATAATAATTTTTTTAATTCCAATAGATACAAATTTTACAGTTGAAATGGTGAGAAGTCAAAGGGTAAAGTAATTTTTTTTTTTTAATATTTTAATTGCTCAATTTTCAAAGTTTACAAAAGATCCACATTATAAGAGTGGCTTTATCTTAAAAATTTTTGGTTATATTAAAATATTTTAACTTTTATATATAACATATACTTATATTATTTTATTTATATTCATAAATTCTTTTGTTACTTTTACCTCTCGAATTTATACTCTACCTATTGAATTCTAAACAGTTAGTGAAATGGCCCTAGAGTTTTTTTTGTAAAATGTATCCTATTTGTTAATTTTCTTGTATTGTTAATTAAAAAAAAAAAAACCTGTACCACTACAACCCTTGAAAAGGTCTGGGGTTCAGTACATGGTTGAGACAATACTGTTTCATAGACTACGGTTGTGCAGGGAGGTGATTTGTCCTAGATCACTCTCAACCACCAGATGTTCCCCTTATTTTGGGTACCCACTTTATAGAAACTGGATGAGCCCCAGGAGGGTCCTAGATCCCATATGATCCATCTTTTACCTTGTTAACAACCTTGTTATTATTAGCAATATTGTTAATTGTTGATCAAGGAGCAGAGTGGCTCTGTGGTAGAGCACTGAGTTTCCATGCCGAAAATCCTGGTTCCCACTGTTGGCTAGACTTTCATTTAGTCTGTTAACAGCCTGCAAAACCGTTGTCCATGAAACAGTACAGTCTCTACCATCTACTGAACCTCAGACCCGTTTTGGTTTGTAGTGGTACAGGAACAGGTTAATTGTTGATCATAATTTCAAGCTAAAGTTGTCAATGGTTATTACGTATTCTCTAAAAAATTACAAAATTTGCTAATCCATTGCAAAAAAAGTATTTTCTCCTTTATAGTTTTGTTTCCTTTTAAAGCTTATTTTTTAGTTGTTTAGATTATTTTTATTTTTATCATTACTTTTATTAAATGCTGCCTTTATAATTACTCTCATAACATTGAATTATTTATTATTGACCTGTTTACTAAATATTGTGTCACTTCATATAAAATGTCTGTTTACAAACCGAAGGTTATTTAGTAAAACAACTTTATGGAATCAAAACGTTTTTGTTCAAAATATCAAGTCCCATTTTCTGTACATTTTACCCAACGTTTTATCAAATTCCAATCCTAGGGTTTTTGTAATGAAATAAAGTTTGAAAATGTGTTTTTGACTTGATAATCATTTTTAAAAATGTTACCTTTAAGGAAGTTGTCCAAATTTCCTAACAGATGAAAATCTGTTGGAGAAAAGTCTGGCGAATAAGTTGGGTGCTGGAGGACTTCTTAACCCAGCTCCTTTAGTTTTTTCTATGTCTGTCATAAAACATGAGGTCTGGCGTCAGGGATTGTTGTGTTTGAGTATGGATCACTTCTGATTAACCAAGCGAGGTTGTTTTTTTATAAATTTTTGTTGCATTATGTCAATATCCCTGCAGTACGGTGTGAATGTGATGGTTTCATCTCTGAGTAGATAGGATAAATGATTTTTTTATGAATTAATCTGTGCCACCAGCTGTTATTTCACAAGCCAGTGGCGAATGGTTCGTTACAAAATCCTTGAATGTGGTGGTAATGTTTCTTACAGCTTGGGCTACCAGGTTTTAAGTTTGAATTGGAAAAAAATTACACCTAAATCATGTGTTTCCGTGGTCATATTTGGTGGCTAAAAACAACAAACAAACAATGTTCGTTCTATTGTAGTGATAGTAAACATTATCAAAAAAGAGATGATTAATAACAACTCATTACAGTCTGTAATCATAAACAACAGAAGTCCACTAATTCTACTTTGATTACAAATAATGAAAACTGACATTTCATATGTAACAACACAACAGTATTTTTTTATGTGTAAAGGAGATAGTTGGGGGGTGCAGTCAATAAGAACACAGAATAAGTAATGAACTTATATTATGTGCCGACGTTTCGACCTACAGTGTAGGTCATCTTCAGGGCGATTTTGGAGAGCGAGGCCGTTAGATTTAACGGCTGGCTAGTACTCAAACACGCAGAGCTCATGAAGAAAGTATGGAGAAAGAGGAAGTTGAGGAGGAAAACCTGAACATGATATTTGCGTGGTCTTTAAGGCCTTTTTGCGCTAAAAAAAAAAATAGTTCAATCTATCATTATATTAGATTATATCAATATATCATAAAATAGATAGGAATTATAATCAAATTATAATTCCTATCTATGTTTTAATGAACCTCTGTTTTCAGCTCTTTCTAGACTACGATATTGATCATGAAAGCCACTTGGAAGAATCTAACAAGGAATACGATTTTTTTGAAGACCATAGTTTTTCCCAGGTAAATAAATTAACTTTTCACTATTATAACTTAATGAATTAGTATTAATGTGATGATAGATACATGATTAATTAATTAATGAATAGTATATAATTAATGATTAATGTGTGTGGTCGTATATGGCCGAAATCGAGGAGGAGAAGTGAATATTAGAGCTTAATAAAGATCAAGCCAAACCAAATAATATCATGGAACTCTTCAATGATATGTTTCAAGTTACTGTGGGCTGAATGTTTGGTAAAAATGATTTTAAAAAATTTAATATATATATAACAAAGCAATACAACTTTGCTTCTGTGCCATAATTCAATGTAATTAACTCTCCAGTCTTGATGTCAACTTCAAATTAATCCTCACTGGATATCTTACAATTGAGCCAGTGCTAGTGGTAAAGCCTTCAATATCTTTATTATAATAATTTATAGTTTATAATAATAAGGCTTAGTGAACCGAAATGCTTGATGTCGAAAATATGAATCAGTGCTTACGAACTTCTGTCTACAAATTCCACCCATTCCAAATTGAATACATTATAATTTGTTCATTCTTCAATATTTATAGGCATTTTTCACAACCAAAAAGATAAGTTGAAATATGTTTTTGGAACAAATTGGACTAAGTAATGTTGTAATTACTTATGTGACTGAAAAAAAATAACTTCAACCACTTTTGAATTTCATTCTATGTAGACCCTATGTTTTTAAATTTAATTGTATCCTAATTTACTTTGAGTCCTATTTCAGTACCTGCATTCATCAACATAATTGTATATATTTTTATTTGATGGTGATTATTTAAATATTTTTATTTTGAAGAGAAAAGATTTGTCCTGGCCAGAATCCCGGCGAATCACCTTGTTTTAAACCTGAGCAATCCTTGAACTTTTATCATAAATAATTACCTATTCTAACTTCATTTAATGCTTAGGTTAGGTTAGGTTTTGTGGTTTTTGGACACTCAACTACAGAGGTCATTCGTGTCCTTTGAGTTAGGTTTGTTTTGACTTATTTTTTATTGTTAAATTTGGCTATACAGGTTAAATTTTTTTAGAAAGTCAATTACTTTAGTTACGTTCAAAACATTATTTTCCAACATCCAGTGGAGTCTTCTTTCTACTTTGCAGTTTTCAAAGTAAGCTGCGTAACGCGGGCAATCTACTAGAATGTGAGCGATGGATAGCTGTACTCTGCAGGATGTGCATTTAGGTGGAGCTTCCTTGTCTATGAGGTATCCGTGGGTCAATCGGGTGTGACCTATTCTCAATCTTGCTAGGACAACTTCCTCTCTTCTGTTGGTACGGTTAGAACTTTCCCAGGATGAGGTTTCTTTTTTTATTCCTTTTAATTTGTTGCCGTCCTCGACACTTTCCCAGAGCTGGTCCCAGGTCTTCTTTGCTAGGGATTTCAGGCTGTTTCCGAGATCTGATGGAGTGTAGACTCTTATTTCATCTAGAGTTGACATTGCTGCTTCCTTTGCTGCTAGATCTGCTGCCTCGTTGCCTTTAATTCCAACATGGGACGGTATCCATGCTATTATTACATTCTGGCCCTGACTTTTAATCATTGTTGAATAGCTCTGCGCTTTCTTAAGTATTTGATTGTCTGTATATATGTTGCTTAGTTCTAATATTGCGGACAGTGAATCGGTGAATATTAAAAAGTTTTCTTCATTACACTGCATGATATGGTAGAGTGCTGCACTGATAGCATAGCATTCCGCTGTAAAGTTGCTCGATATGGAAGGGAGCTTATATTTAATTGTCTTTGAGTCTATGGTAAAGGAACATCCTACATTGGAGTGTGTTTTTGAACCGTCTGTATACAAATATTTGCTATTTCTGTATTTGTCTTTTATGCTTAGATATTCTGTTATATATGCAAAATCTGGGGTGTTAGATTTTTTGAGTTTGCAAAGAGTTAGATCTATTGTAGGTAGTTTGAGGGTCCATGGAGGGTAATAATGTTCGTTGACTGAGGTTTGCAAGGATCTGATTTCTTCTATGTGTCTTCCTGCTCTTATTCCGAGTGGGGTGGGTAATCTTCGGGCATCGTTAAATCTCCTGCTTCTAGGTTGAAAAACTGGTTTCCATGCTGGATTTTCTTCATTAAATTTTAGTTTGGCGATATATCCGCAGGCCAGTTGATGTCTTCTAACAGCCAGTGGAGCTATACCTGCTTCTACACAAAGACTGCTTACCGGGCTAGTTCTGAAGGCACCAGTAGCCAGACGGATGCCTGCGTGGTGGACTGAATCTAAAGCAGTCAGCAATTTGGGACTAGCTGAAGCATATATAAAACTGCCGTAATCTAGTTTAGATCTGACTAAAGAAGTGTATACTCTCAGCATGCTTTTTCTGTCTGCTCCCCATGAGCTTCCTGCCAGGACTTTGAGCACGTTTAGCCGTTTTCCACATTCTTCCTTCAGCCATTTAATGTGTTCCTTCCAGTCTAGTTTGCAGTTAAGTAATAATCCCAGGAACTTGACTTTGGATTCGAAATTTAAGTTTGCGCCTCTATAAACTAAGTCTGGGGGAGATGTTGGTGTTCTCCGTCTTGAGAAGAGCATGCATTTTGTTTTATCAACTGAGAAATATAATCCAGATTGACTTGACCATGATTCTAAATTTGTTAGACATTTCTGTAAAGATTTCGTGACCTGATTTCGATTGCTGAACGGAAGTAGTAAGGCTAGGTCGTCTACGAATAAAAACGATTTTATGGGTTTTGGAATAACACTAGTGATTTTGTTGATGGCAATAGCAAATAGGGCGCAACTTAATACACTTCCCTGAGGTATTCCGTTTGACATTGTCTTAACCGAGGATAAGTAATCCCCTATCCTGACTTGGAACGTGCGGTGCCGTAGAAAGTTTCCTATCAGGGTGAGAATGCGACCCTCGAATCCCCATTCCTTCAACTGATGCAGTACAAGCGTCGGATTTAAATTATCGTAAGCTTTTTCAATGTCGAAAAAAATGCCTATGCATTCTTTTTTTTCAACGAAGCATTTCATTATTTCGTATTCCATTGTAACAAGATGGTCCAAGGTAGAGCGTCCTTTTCTGAACCCACATTGTTCCTTCGATAGTAATTTATTTTCTTCCAAGATCCATATCAGCCGTTTGAACACCATTTTTTCAAGCAGTTTCGACATACAACTTATCAGTGAAATAGGCCTGTAACTTGGAGGAAATAGCTTGTTTTTTCCATTTTTGGGGATTGGAATAATAACAGATCTTCTCCAGACGTTCGGAAAGTCCCCCGAGTGCCATATGTGGTTATATAGGGTCAAAAGCGTATCCAGAACCTGTGTTGGTAGATGTTTTAACATCTCGTTGTGAATGTCATCTATTCCCGGTGCGGAAGGTTTTAGATCCTTTATGGAGGCTCGCAATTCGGTTTTGGTGAAAGGAAGGTTATACTCTTTTTCCGCTTCATTCGCGTTTGTATTTTGTTCGGAGTTATCGAGTGGATGAAGTGTTTTCGAGGAGTACAGTCCTGAATAAAATTCTGCAAAACGCTCAGCTAACAATTCCTCCTTTTGTTCTACTTGTTCACCGATTAGGAGTGCCACCTGATTTTCTTTATATATTCCTGTAATACCCTGTATCTTTTTCCAGAATGTGCTTGGAGGAGTATTAGTTGTGATATTATCTAAAAAATTTTCCCAGGATGCTTTCTTTTTACTCTTGATTATTCTTCTAGAGAGTGAACGGCTCTTCTTATAATCTATTAGGTTGTTAGGAGTGGGTTCCTTTTGAAATATTTTCAGGGCTTTTCTTCTTCTTTTAATAACGGCCTTACATTCTTCATCATACCACGGTACATTTTTGTGTGATCTCGTTCTGTTGGAGGTTTTTGGGATTGAAAGGCCTGCTGCTTCCAGAATCGCTGTTGTTATCAAATGGGTTTTCTCGTCGCTGCTGCTAGCTGATATTAGTTCTGATTCAGTTATGTTTAGGTTTTTTTGAAACGCAAACCAGTCAGATTTTTCCATGATCCATCTAGGATGTTTAGATTTGATGGGGTTATCGTTAGGGAGAGAGATTACTATCGGAAAGTGGTCACTAGAGTACTGGTCTTGTGCAACCTGCCAATATAAATGCGGAAAGATGCTTGAAGAGCACCAGGTTATATCGATGGAGGAAAAGGTGTTGTAAGCCGGGCTTAAATAAGTTGACTCTCCCGTATTTAGGACGACTGAGTCGGTGGTATCGATGATTCTCCTAATTTGATTTCCCCGAGTTGTGCAATGAGAGGAGCCCCAGGAAGTGTGGTGGGCGTTAACGTCGCTTAAGCAAATGTACGGAGATGGTAAATTTTTGAAAAGATTTGATAAACTATTTTCTGAAAAATTATCTGGAGGTAGGTATATGTTACACAAGTAGACAGGGAATTTGAGGAAGACCTTAACCACTACCGCCTGGAGGGAAGTTTCTACTTGGACCAGCTCGGATACAACATTTTTGTGAACCGCGGTCAGTACACCACCACAAGCTATATTACTGTTTTCGTAATCCATTCTATAAATATTATATTCCTTGAGATTAAATTTTTTGTGAGGAAGCAACTTACTTTCTTGTAGGCATACGGCTACTGGTTGGTATTTTTTAATGATTAATTTCAACTCTTCATTTTTACTAGTTATACCATTGCAATTCCATTGAATGATATTTGTTGTGAGTGGCATGTTTTAAGTATGAGTGTAAATAAATATATTTGACCAATTGGAATAAATAATGGAATAAGAATAGGTAACAGGTAGAGATGAAATTAAGTTGTTAAAATGGTTAAGATATGAAAACAAAAATACTAAAGAAAGAAAAAATAAATAAATAAACAAATATAAAAATAAACAAATAATATATGGTCAATACTAATTATTTTATTTAATTTGTTTCCATTTTTTCCTTACTAAGCGCTCGATTTTGTGACTTATTACGCGATCTGCTTCTTGATCGTCTGTCTTTTACTAGCGTCCAATCACCTTGCATGTCGTCGAAGTTCCTGCGACATGAGGTGGTTCCGTCACAAGTAGTTTTATCCGAAGATAAAACTGGGAGTTCCGCGGGAGATTTGGGGATAGTGGACTCAGCTTCCGTAATTTTGGCCGGTTCCGGAGCCAGGGAAGGAGTCGGTTTGGTGGGTAGGGAAGGAAGGTTATGCTCAGCTGGAGGAGAAGTTGATGTGAAAGGAGTTGGAAGAGGAATGGAGCCAGCTGATGGCCCAGCTGACGTAGGGTGGTGGTGGGGGTAGGGAATGGGAGTGGGGGCCCGGTCCGGTTTAATCTTTTCCGAACGGGCAATAAATAAAGAGGCTTTATTGCATTCAGGCACTAACGGCTTCTTAAAGATGTTAACATTGTCATTTATATTATCTGTTTGGACACTAACACTTTTAGTATTTTTAACTATATTAGAAAAGGTCATACGTGTTGACAAGGGATGTAACGATTCAAATTTATTTTTAGCTGCAAAGTATGTTATCTTTTCGGCCTCCTGAATGCCTTTAATTTCTTTTTCTTTTTGAAACACTGGACATTTTTTAGAGAATGAATCATGTTGCTCGTTACAATTAACACACTTTATAGGGCTAACACAGTCTGACCCTTCATGCTTATTTTGGCCACAGAGTCTGCAAAGCGGTTCTTTTTTGCATACATTTTTAGTATGACCGAATTTCAAACAAATATAACAGCGGGTAGGGTTTGGAATGAATTGTCTCACATTGATGTTATAAAAACCTACTTTAATTTCGTTGGGTATGGTGGGGCTGTTAAAGGTTAACAGGTAGTTATTGCTTTTTTGTTGCTCATTATTTTTGTAAAACGTCAATCTTATAACATCTACGACATTCTGGGGTTTTAGTTCGTCTTTTATTTCGTCGATCGAACAATTGTTAAGGTCTGGACACCATATTATTCCTTTACTGGTGTTCAATTTAGCATGTGGCTCGACAATAACGGGGAGGTTTGATAAGGTTTTAGATTTTATAAGTTTTTCTGTTTGAATTACTGAAACAGTTTCGACTAAAAGAGTACCATCTCTCAATTTTTTGACTGTTTTAGCTTCACCGATTATAGTTTTCAAACTCTTACTAATAAAAAACGGTGATACTTTTTTGAAGTCTAGAGAATTTCCCTCATCGTCCTTTTCATTTCTTTTAATGATTAAAAATTTGACACTGCTTTTTACAGAGTTTTCTTCATTATTAGAAATAACATTTCTATATCTCACTTTTTTCTTTTTTACAGGCGGAGATTCCGCCATTTCGTTAAAAAAATGAAATAAAATAAAATAAAGAACCTTCTATTTAAAGATAAAAGAAATACTTTAAGGAAAGAAAAATAATTTAAAACGGAAAAAATAAACTAAATGTGACTTATCGCTTGTAGTTAATCCTCAGGAGCTCCGAACGTCGATCTTCACTCTTCGAAGTATAAACACAAACTCTTCTTAATGCTTAGGTCATGCACATTCTTACTAGGTTTATTAATTTTTTTTTTTTTTTTTTTTTTTTTTTTTTTTTTTTTTTTTTTTTTTTTTTTTTTTGGTATTCCCTGTTCTATAAGTAAGCTTTGTTTAGATTTTTTTTTTTTTTTAGATTTAGGTTATCAAATAAATGTTTAACGCATTACTCAGTTATGTAGTAAATTAAAAAAAAAAAAGTGAGAAGAATATGCCAGAATTATTTAATGTCATTATTAAAATAAAAACAGATTGCTTGCAATTGAATTAGGGAAGATTAAAATTAAAATGGAAAATGGTACCATTTATTTATCACTTCTATGTAAATTAAAAGAATTATGATTATTTTTAAATGCTTTTAGATTGACCAATTTAAGTTTTTAAAAATTACATTTCCTTTTCTCCCTAAAAGAATGATTAGGGTAGAGATGTTAAAGTAGTCGATATATTCATGGAAGGGTGTAATTCCCAGTTTTTACTCTATGGACAGTGTGTTATGCTCTAATTGAAATGCACAATATGATGTTAATACAATTGAATTAAATTTGTACGATGTTCCAAATATTAATAATTTATTTTATTTTTTAGGAAATAATAAGTGCTACTGAGACTATAAAGACTACTAAATCTTCTAGTGTTGAGGAACATGTTACACCAGAACTTAAGGGGCCTTGTGTGAATCCAATGAATCCTTCTACAGCAACTGATAGAAAGCCAACTATTGGTGTTCGAAAACCTCAAGCTAAAAGAAGTGGAGTAAGTTTAATTTATGTATTTTTATGATGGTCCTTTGCTATAAAACATATTTATCTTTTTTTTTTTTTTTTTTTTTTGTTCCATATAATCCATTATTTTCATTTATCATTGTTATAGTAGTTGTCCTCAATTTTCTAGGTAAAGAAAATCCTGAAAACTTTGTTGTATGATTTCTTTTTATTTTCATGTAGTCTGTTTTGTTTTTTTGCAGTGCTATCCTTTTTTGAACCCTGAATTTCCATAGTTGAGTAAAGTTTTAGAATAAATCCTTGTCACACTTCTAAAGTTTTTCAGGTTTTAGATTTGTATTTTTAATAACACAGTATAACGTTTATTAAAAAGTGAGTACTTCTCAACAATATCCTTTTTTCTCAGGTTTCTCAAACCAAAAATGTCTCTCAGAACAAGAATTAATTTTTTTCCAGCAGTCACCTCTGTTGTTTAAATGAAAACACATGTTTTTCAAGTTGTATAATGTTATTGTAATAAATCATTTCTTAAATATATATCTGTGATGTCCATACATTCTTAAAATTTATTTTTTATTTTTTTTTAGATTGGAAACAAGAATCGATTAAGTTTAGGTGCTCAGAAATCTAGCACGAACTTTGCTGATGTTGAAAGAGAAGCTGTATTATCTGAAAAATTAAAAGTTCAAGTACAAAAAGAAAATGAAGAACGTAAAAAAGAAGTTGATGAAGCCCAGGTAATTCTTTTACCAATTACAGATTATCCATTATAAAGCTAATATGCACTTTCAATCTATTATGATAGTTACTGTTTTACTTAGTGTTTCATGGTTTTAATTTAGGGAAAAAAACAACAGAGTAATGACTAAGTTTTCACCAGCATTCATACCGGATACTGCAGGTCTATTTCCTTGTTAAAAATGAGGGCTCTTGGGCTTAATAATCTTGGTGGTTGAAAATGATCTATTCAAGAAAGGGTATTATAAACTTCTGCAACCTGCTAGTACAGAAACCATTAGCCTTAGAAAGGATATGTTCGATTCAGAGGCTTACATTTCCCATCGATTATTTTAACCACCATCTTCTGAAATTGCTTATATATTGTGGGTAATTAACAAGGCTAATTCCAATCCTTTATTGACCCCCTAAAAAAATTATAATAATAGACTTTCTCCGATGAGGAAATAAGACTAATAAGTCTCAGATTAAGGCCTGAGGAAGCTAGCAGTATGGTCAGCGAAACATCAGCAAAGAATTTAACGACACAATTGAAACCAGAAGAAATATGTTATGTGATGAATGGATTAGAAAGGAATGCCTTATCATTCAGACTCTTTAAGTTTATAGGGTGAGCTAATGAGAGATCAAAGAGATGTAGTTACTGTAGTACTATGGGGTCCAATTTTAAATAGATTACTGTCTTGAACTAAGTTGTGAACTTGAGTAAGGTACAGAGAAAAGGGTTTTAAAATGATTTCAGGAGTAGCCAGGAAAAGGTTACATAGAGAGCTGCATCAACTTTTTAGAATTTGGATATGCAGGTGCTGGATAGAGAAACTGTGGTATTTGAAAAGAGAGACATTTATATAATTTGACAACAATAATATGCCTTTATTGTTATAAAGGATTTCTGAGTCAATTAAAATATTTATTAGCCAACAATGGTAACTGAATAGTTCAATAGAGGTTTTTTTGGAGTTGGAATGAGCCGCACTTTATATTTGCTGGATAATTGTTTAAATACATTGTATGTTATATTTTGACATTTACCCATAGATTGCACACTTATTAAAATTTATGGAGAACGGAGATAGTTGGGGAGTGCAGTCAAAAAAACAACACCAAATAAGTACAAGACATATTTAATGTGTGCCGACGTTTCAACCTATCTTTTAAATGTGTCTGTTACTCGGTCCACCCAGCCGCCTCTCCCATTTGCTCTGAAGATGGCCTACAAGGTAGGTCGAAACGTCGGCACACATTAACTATAAGTCTTGTACTTATTTGGTATTGTTTTTTAGACTGCACCCCCCAACTCTTTCTATTCTCCATTGTATCATCCAGTCAACTATTTTCCTCTCATATATTAAAATTTATATTTATTATCTTGCAATAACATTTAATTTTTAAATGAAAATGTTTATTTACTGACTATATTGTTTCCTCCTTAGATTGCTTCTATGAGGCTAGCATATGAAGATATTAGCCTTAAGCAAAAAACTGAAGAGGACAAATTGAAGATAACAGACCCGAAAAAAGCTGTTCAGTTGGAAAGGCTTGGAATGGGTCTAGGTTCAAGAGTGTAAGATTTTTTATTTATTTAGAGTATATTTTCTGTTAAAATATTTTATAATGTTAGATTATTCATTCATTTATTGGATTTTATCAAGCAGTTGGTTGGATGTGTGGCTGAGAAAGAAATAACACAGGAAATGTAATTGAAAGCTTTAAACTTAATAGTTCAACAGAGGTTTTTTGTTGCACCCCAACCAATTTCTCATTGATTAAATATTTTAAATAAAATGCCTATTTGTTTTGGAATATCTTAATTTTACTATTGTACTTTTAGTAAAATTTATTCTTCTGTTGTTGTTAATCTGCTGCCCCGAGTTAAATACACAGGACTGCTTCAGAAAAAACAGACAACACCCTCCATCAATTTTTGGGGGGATTTTTGTTCTAGGTTGATTTTGCTTTCTAAAATTTGTTTTCTGAGTAAATTATTTTTCTTTAACAGCTGTTCAATTAACTTTTTTTGTATATTTTTCCATTTCACGGTTTTTGGAGGTGATACTTTGTTTTCCATGCATATCTTAAACTTCTTTGATATCTTCTGTTTCAGCTAATATTCTTGTGATGTTTTCCTTCATTTTATTGCTTAAAGAAACTGCACTTCTATGCTATTTAACTACTTATCTATATGGTCTATTTAGTTTTAATTATGGAATTCTTTTTTTTTTTAACCTTAGAACACTCTACTAAACTCATTAATTATTGTAAACGATGATATAAATCTAAACTTGTAATTAAAGGGATGTACAGAGAAAGAAATATATATAGATGATAACTGGGTAAAGACAGAAACCATTCTGATTTCTTAAATTTGTAAAAAAAAAATATGCTAATGCATTGATCATCAAATGTTTAATACAAAATTCTAGTTTGATGAAACTGTTTATGCTTACAGTTATTAAAACATGTTTTCAGGGGTATTTCTCACTCTGCACTTAATGATATGAAAACGATTCACCAAGAAAATTCCAATAAATTTGGAAAATCACAAGAGGTCGAAACTCATGATTTTTTTGATGACTTTGGATTCTCATCCAGCAGCAGCTACAATCCGTTGTAAGTCGTTCAAATATATAAATACCTCCAGGGTCTCACAATCATTTCCCCCTTAAAACAGTTCTTTTCAAACTCTAACTCAATAAAACCGTCCTATTTAGGATTAATTTATTTCCCTGTAGTTATTCTACCTATTAAACAACCATTGCCATCCTTTGCTGAAAGTGTATATAATTTGAGGCTTCAAATGTAAGAACCATGTTTTTCACCAAACACTCTTTTGATGCTATGTAGTAAATTGCAGTTAGGTAGCATTTTTGATGTAAAATTATATCTTTATAATTTATTCCCCACTTTTAGTTTGGTATCTTATCTTATCTTTTATTTATTTTAAAACTATTCCATAGTGTGAGTATTGGATATTAGAAACAATGTTGTGAGGTTCTTGTGATAGGTTATACTTAGAGTTATCTATAAGTGTAGGCTTCTTATTTATTTATTTCTTTTTTAATTTTAAAATAACGGATGAATACAATTTACTGATTTCATTTGATTCTTTTCTATCGTTTACTACATTGTCTATTTTATCATTGATATACAAAGCTTCTAAAAACCTCCTCTTTAACTTATCTTTTTCTCTGTGCAAAATACTTGGTTTTTCGAAATTAAATGTATGTAATTCGTTTTTACAATGTGTGGAAACTGCAGTGTTTGTCTTGGAATTTGGTTTTAAGTTGTTTTTATGTGATAATTTCTATTTTTCAAATGTGTACTTGTATGTCCTATATATTGTTTATCACAATTATTGCAGTTAAGGTTATACACTATATTTATTTTTTCTAATAGTGGTATTTTATCTTTTTTACTATATATTATGTTTTTAATTGGGTTTATAGTTTTATGTGCTACTTTTATTTCGGGAATGTCACAATTTTTGGAAGTTGGTTCAATTTTTTCAGATAGGTTTTTTATATAAGTTATACTTCTATATTTTATTTCGTTCTGTTTAATTACTTTTTTAGGTGATTTTGTGACTATTTGAGTTGTGCAATTTTTTGTTTGGGGTTCTTTTTATTAATATCTTCTATCTGAAAATAATTAGTTATTTTAGATTGAGATGGTTTGATTGTTGATCTTTTGATATTTTTTTGGGTAATTTTTTCATTATTATTAAAGTCATTTGTATTTGAGTTATTGCCTATATTCATTGTTATGTTATTATATATTTTATTCTTAATTAAATTATTTTGTTTATACCATAATGTTTTAATAAGTTTCATTGGAAATACATTGCTAAGAAGTATTTTGAAAATTTTAGGTTAGGTAGCATTTTTGATGTAAAATTATACCTTTATAATTTATTCCCCCGCTTTTAGTTTGGTATCTCATTGTATATTTATTTATTTTTTATTAAGAAATCACTTTAGTATAAAAATATGTACAGTATAGTATTTAATTAACTGTCATAGGAATACTCTTTCAGGTTTCCACGGCCACTTTTTATACACAAAACTTCAGTGGTTTCTGGTTTAGACCATGTTGTTGAATTTTTCTTCGCCAACGTTTCGCCAGACATACTGCTAGCTTCTTCAAGGCTGGATCGAGAATGAAGACGCTCCGGTAACTAGTGGCTTTATATAGCAGTCGCTCGGGTTCACTCGGGTCCACTCGTAGTTCATCGGGTCTTTTCGCTAGTCCATCGGGTTCTTTCGTGTCCGTGGTCCGAGTCTGCTCTTCCATGACTGTGATTGAGTTGTTTCTGGTTTTTCAGGCTCTGCTTGGTTGGAATTAGGTTTTTTAGATTCTTCTTGGTTGATTTGTTGTTTTTTCTTTTCCTTTATGGGTATGTTAGGAAGCCATAGTTTGCTTAATCTGTACCCATCTTCCCTGTCTGGGTGCTTGACTATTTCAATGGCTTCCAGTATCCTCCTTTCTGTGTTATTGCTGCATTTCTGAACCACTTTAATTTTTTCAAATTCTATGATATGGTTCGTTGTAGTAAAGTGTTCCGCCAAAGCTGATATTTTACTATCCATTTTTTTTTTAATGTAATTTAAAGAAAAAGTGAGTTTCAGAACCGGAATCTTTTTACTAGGTGGGGGAGTTGGCCCGACGCTAAACCCCCATCCCAGGAGGATTGATTAAATCTTCCCTACTATCAAAACGCACAAAACTCAAATTATATAAAACCCTCATCTGGCCCGTTGTGTGCTATGGTGCAGAGACGTGGACGCTTAAAGTAGCCGACCAGCAAGCTCTTAGAGTATTCGAAAGGAAAATCCTTAGATGTATTTTCGGTCCAATAAATGAACAGGGCACATGGCGTATTAGGAGTAACCAAGAATTGGATGACCTGATAAAGCATGAAGATATTTTAAGGTTTATTAAATCCAGAAGAATTAGTTGGCTGGTTCATATTGAGCGAATGCCGGATGAAAGAATGCCCAAAAAAGTTCTGCGTGAAGCGTTTCCAGGAAAAAGAAAGAGGGGACGACCACGTAAATGTTGGATTAAGGACATGGAGGAGGACCTGTGTAAAATTTGAATGACCAACTGGACGAGACGGGCCATGGACAGAGAGGAATGGCGAATCATTGTTGGAAAGGCCAAAGTTCATCTTGGACTGTAGAGCCGAAGAAGGAAGGAATTAAAAAAAAAAAAAAAAAAAATGGATAGTAAAATATCAGCTTTGGCGGAACACTTTACTACCACAAACCATATCATAGAATTTGAAAAAATTAAAGTGGTTCAGAAATGCAGCTATAACACAGAAAGGAGGATACTGGAAGCCATTGAAATAGTCAAGCGCCCAGAAAACTTCAACAGGGAAGACGGGTACAGATTAAGGAAACTATGGCTTCCTAACATAACCATAAAGGAAAAGAAAAACCACAAATCAACCAAGAAGAATCTAAAAAACCTAATTCCAGCCAAGCAGAGCCCGAAAAACAACTCAATCTCAGTCATGGAAGAGCAGACTCCGACCACGGACGTGAAAGAACCCGATGGACTAACAAAAAGACCTGACGAGCTACGAGTGAACCCGAGTGACTGCTATATAAAGCCACGAGTTACCGGAGCGTCTTCATTCTCGATCCAGCCTTGAAGAAGCTAGCAGTATGTCTGGCGAAACGTTGGCGAAGAAAAATTCAACAACATGGTCTAAACCAGAAAGCACTGAAGTTTTGTGTGTCATAGGAATGTTCTAAATAATTTGTCAACACTTTTGTGTCTATCTTTTATTTATTCACTCTCATTTTTCATAACAAACTTTACTCTAGATTTTTTGTCCATGATGAAAAATTAAAATCAACAAAAATTGTAAATGGTCTCTGGTGCCACTATTTTAGTACAACATAACATTGTATTAAACAAGTATAGTATATTTGTAAACATAAAATTTTACAAATATACTATTTGTACTCAATTAATTCAATACTAATAAATATAAAGGCAAAATATTGGGTTTTGAAATTGATTTATTTTCAAAAAATGGCTCTGGCTGTTATGATTGCTTCTTAATGATGCTGATTTTTGCGGTTTCATAGAGGTTTTTGGAGCTGATTTCAAAAACCTATTTTTTATTTTTCTAAAAATGTCAAAATTTGTGGTAACTTAGCAGCATTTGTGGGAGGTTTTATTGTTCTGTTTTAATTCGAAGAAAGGTGCAGCTAAAGTGCGCAGAATCCTTGTGAAAGTTTACTATGACAAACTGCTAAATGTGATTTTAGTGTTGAAGATAAGCCTCACTCTGGACAGCCAACAAAATTTTTGAGATTGGAAAGCCAATCTTGTCAAAACATTTTTTGCTAATTTTGTTTTATTGCATATGCAGATGTTGATTGAAAACACATCCTTATCATATTTTTTGACTAGATTTGGTTAATTGGTATTATAACCAAAACGTTGTGTTGAGTGTTCTAAACAGGTTTAGAATCTGAGCCTTTAACCCCTTACGGTACAGGCTCGAGTTAATTCAAGCCCGCAAAATGGTCCAAACTGTGCACACTTAAGATAATTCGAGCTGTGCCGTATTTTATGCTGCTGTAATTTTCGCACTCGAATATATTCGAGAATTTGAATTAAATTAAAAAAATTGTTTATTTTTTGTCGTTTTTTTTTTTAAAAAAGCGTGCACTAAGGTGTTAATGTTCTGCCTGTATATAATTATGTATTTTGAAATAAATATGAAGTAATTCGTTCATGGATGATTATTGATAGCATATCAATATATTTGTTGTATGTTTAAAAATTGTTTGCTTTATTTATCAATTCTTTCTTCACTGCTTTAGGTACAAAAGTTCACCAAAATCACAATCACGTATGATGTCGTCGGGAACTGATGACAATGAAGATACTATTAAATCATTAATGAATTATGAGGGTAGTCTTTCCTCTTCAATTAATTTTGATAATAGCTTTAAAACACAAAATAATTACAATAATGGCCATAAATCTCAGAACAATAATGTTAAAAGGAATGTAAGTCTTCCATCTGAATCAACTTCTGCTGCTCAAAAGAAATTTGGAACTGCCAAATCTATATCATCAGATCAATATTTTTCTGATTCTTCTGAAAATACGGTTTGTTAATTTATATGTTTTCACTTAATTTTTATTTTTGAATCTTATTATCTTAACATTATTTTTTAAATTACAGTGGGAACAGAAATCAAATCTCTCTAGGTTTGAAGGTTCTACCAGTATATCGTCAGCTGACTATTTCGGTAGGAATGAAAATGCTCACCAAAGAGGATATATTTCAAGTCAACTACAGGCCCCAGATCTTGAAGAAGTGAGAGAAAGTGTGAAACAAAGCGTAACTAAAGTTGCTGGAAAGCTAAGTTCATTAGCTAGTGGGGTCATATCATCTATTCAGGTATTCCTTGTTCTTTTTATTGCTACAGAAATTTTTAAAATTACCTGTTGATATATAAATAAAACATTAATATGATTTAATTTTACTGGTACATATTTTTTAAATTAAAGGGTGTATAGTTATTTTGCATGCCAATGTCAACCCTTGCCGTTATAGCCAATATAATATAAATGTGTGTGTATATAAAATCTTAATTAGGCTGTCATATAAGGAAATGTCAGGGCTTTTTGATTTTCCAATGTGTATTATTGTTTTGATGATGCTTGATTAAGAATTTCATTGATCTGAACAATCTTTGCTTTTTTTTTCCCTAACCTGTACCACTGCTACCCGTGAACGGGTTTGGGGTTCAGTACATGGTAGAGTCTACCTACTGTTTCATGGGCAACAGTTCTGCAAGGAGATGACTTGTCCTTGATCATGCTCAACCGCCAGATTTTCCCCCTTGTTTTGGGTACCCTATTTTTATAATATTTTATTGAGGCTGGGTGAGCTAAATAAAAGTCTTGCCCGTAGAGGGATTTGAACCGGCATGGCAACTCAGTGTTTTTAATTTAAAAAATCATATTTCTTTGTTTCTATCAGTACTAGGTTTATAAAAGATTAATAGGTTCCAAAAATAATACTGCTCTACAATCCACTCCACCTTTATTAAAGTGTCTTATGTTTGGAAAATATTTTAATATGATGTTATTTCTACATCCAGATTCCATTAATCTGGATTTAGAAAAGTTCCTGGATTATAGAATGCATATTCAGTGTCTCTATTTCTTATTCCCATTTCTTAAATCTCTCTTATTGTGAGAGCATTAATAGTTATGTGGCTTCTAAAGCATGATACTCTTTTGAGCTGTTTAGTATATGGCCCAGAGTCCTGCCACCTGGCTACATCCCAGGCGACTTTGATTAATACCTTGAATCTTTAAATTTTGTGAATCTTATTTTATACATATTTATTTATGTTTAATTGATTATTGATTATGAGTGTTCTTCATAAGTTGATATATTTATTTTGATATATTCTATTATGTTATTCTTTTTATTTTTTATGTATTCTTCTTAATCAGACTTATGAATTTACAGGATAAATATGGAGGCTATTGAATTAAACTCGAAAACTACCTAAAAAACCAACAAAAAAAACTTATGCTAAATTGAATATGTTGGCTCTAATTGTGTAGGTAGCTATTTACTTTATTTTTATAATAGATTAAGAGATGTATGTACAAAGTTATATTCTTAAGTTTAATAAATTTGGTTTCTTTTTTAAATTATGTTTTGTATTTTATTTTTACTGTTGGATATTATAGAATTACTGATGCATATATAAGCATACAATTGATTTGATTTTAAGGCTTTGTTTTTTAATGTATGCCTTTCAAATTTATATATTTTCTAAAATACTTTTTACATTTTTTTCCTTTATGGTATGGCCAATGATAAAATCAAATCTCTTGATTTTATTTATTACTTTTTTGGTTTGTTGTTGGCAAGTTTGTTCCCTCAAACCTTGACCCAGAATGTCAGAAGTTATCTCAGACATTGTGTTTGCTGTAGAATCCTTAAAAAATGTGTTCTACCCAGCAAGGCAGTCCTTCAATTTTGGCCGGTCGTGTATATACATATCCCGTATTTCAGGAATCCAATCATTCTTAATTTTTCATTCCTTTGAAATATTATTAGTCATGACTATATATATCTGCAATAATAATGTGCAATATAGTTTTTTTGTAATTACTATTATTTTTTTTTTTAGTATTCTCAGTATTAAAGCAATATATTTTAAGCTGAATTGATTTTTTTTTTATTATGTTTCAGTGCTTTAGTAGCCCTACAACTCAACCATTTATTATTCCATTCATCTAAATCCCAAGAAATAATATGCATTATATTTACATATTTGTTGAACATAATTGTTATAATGAATCTTCTGGAGTTACGAGAAATTGTTAGTGATGCAAATTGTATTGGTTATATCTTGTTTTATAAATAAATAATTATTTCTTTATACAAGTTTATTAAAGTTTATTATTCATTGGTATTATAATCTAGATAGATGTAAGTAATGCATTTCATTAGAAATATATTTTGTTTTATTGTTAAATAAATGTATTTTCTATTTTAATTTTTTTTTTTTTTTTATGATATCATTTACAATAAAATTATTTGTTTCTTTTTTCAATAAAACCTTTCTCCATCATGAACCATGTCATATTTGATAATGGTAACATATAGTTTCCAAACAAAAAGTTCTTTTTAGAATTGTAAAGAAGTGTTTGTTCAAATCATCATTTTATCAGGTGAGAGATGTGGCATCTACCTTGTGGTTTATGTATAAACTTCTAAATGAATGGGATATCTCAGATAAATCCATTTTATGAAAGGAAATTTATTTATTAGACATTTTTATTTTTGTTTATATTGTTCGTAGGTGCTTTAGTTTCTTATCTAAAGAGATTAGAGACCAGATAATTTGTTATAAAACCAATGATAAATTATTATAAAAGATTTCATGCATCATTTCATTTCTTATTTAATATTTCTAATTCCTTTAGCATTTAAACCGTCCACAGGATTTCCAGCAACCAGAAAAGAGAAGATGTTTTTTAAATTCTGAAAATGGCTGTGAATCAGTGGGGGGGGAATTCAGGAAAACAGCTGTTTTGAGAAAATTCACAGTTGAAAACAATAAAGCTTCTTAGAACAAGAAAAAAAATTACAACTCCTCAAAATTATTTTCCAAATTTGTCACCCAAGTCCCATTTCTCACCAGATAATTCTAGGAATTAAAATGAGAGCCAATAAGAAGTTTTATAGGTTTATAGGTTGTATACAACATAGATATCTGAGCCATTAATGAAAATAGAAGACCAATATAAAGTGGTTTTGAATCATTAGATCAAAAACAAAAAAAGAATAAAATAAAATTAAAAACATTTTGTTATTTTATTAACCGTTAATAAAGAATGTAACTAATGAATACCATTTGCAATAATTTGATAAAGAAACACACCATTGTGTAATAATTTGCATTATTTGTATGTTTGATTTTGAGTTTAGTGTCCAATAATGTCTTCGTAAAAGCCATTTTCTATGTAAACTTTGTGTATTCATCAACATTCAATAAATACTTTTAATAGTTATAAAATAGTGTTAGTGAATAAAAATAGTAAAATTAACTGTACTGGTATTGGCATTCGTAATAACCATTGACTCACTGATCAAATTTTAAATTTTCCATTCAACATTTTTCTTCCATCATTTTCTTCAGTGTTAATCTACACCTCCATTAAAATTAAAAACACACTATACACACTACATTATTGGGATGTAATGATGAAAAATAATGATATCTCTAAATGCCTGATGTTATAACTTTTGTCTTTTAAAACTTAAAACACAAAAATGATTAAAATATCAGTTTGAAAATGTACCTAGTCACTGTCCAAAAATTATCTTTTGCCAATTGTGGATGGTTTTTCTAAATTAATTTTCATACTAGATATAGAATTGATTTTTTCTTATTTCTTGCTCAAACATGCCTTGTAGGTTAGGTATGTTGTTTCAGCTGTTATGTCTAATTTAAATTTATGAAAGTTAAAGTTAGCTTTTTGAAAAATTCAATACTGGGGAGTGTCGTTCATATTGTGAACAATATATTTTATAGCATAGAATATTTGGCTTTAATGCTTTAAAACCATTGAAAAATGAATGATTACAAATCTCATCACTCATTAAACAGAAATGTAGAAGTAATATCTGCCGCTTAAGAACATAAATGTTGTACCAAAGAAAATGCCACTTACATTTTAATAAAATCTCAATTTTAAAAAAAATTAATAAATGATATATTTTTATATTTTCCATTGTCATTGGCAATATTGAGCGTATATTGGTTGAAATCTAACAATATTGTTTGCAGAGATGTAAAGACTATGATATATATATATATATATATATATATATATATATATATATATATATATATATATATATATATATACTACATGACTATAATATTGAGTTTTACCAGCCAACACCTGTTCAGTTATGATGTATGTGCCTAGATGATCCAGTGGCTTGTATCTTTTGAATTGTCTTCAAGATATGTCTGTTTCCCAAATATTTGATAATTTGAGGGAAGCTGTATATAATTTTGTGTTTTTGGTCATGAAATTTTAAAATGTGCAGAACTTGTAGGCTTCGATGTATATATTATTGGACTAGCTCTAAATGTCTAGAAACATTAGTCAATATCTGATAATTGAAGGATGTATCATGAAATAGGTGTACTGTACTTACACAAATCAATGAACTAATAAATTATGTATAACAAATAGAAATTACTCTCTGGCTTAAATTGGACAAACACTCTGTAAATGAATATGAATTACACCATGCAAACATATTGGAGCCCTCAGCCAGAAATATTACCAAGATTCAGAAATCTCAGCTCATGTTTTGGGAAGATGCCCAAATAGCATGCTTTGACTAACCCACCCAGCACAATAATATGAATAAGTGAATAGCCAAACTTCTATACAAGAAAGATCACAAATGTTTTTAAAAGACGTATTCTCTAAATATGGAAGAATCAACAAGGTTTTTAGATATTTTAGTGTAACAGAAAAGGAAGCCGAAAAACTGGGGGAAAGGATCAGTGATTTAAACCTAGAGGATAACGTTGAGACCCAGTGGGGTAACTTGAAACAAGCAATCTTAGAAACAGCTAAGGAAATCTGCGCCATGCACAGGGTGACAGGAAAAGGTAAACGTACCAAGTGGTGGGATGACAGCATAAAGTAAATTGTCGGCAAGAAGAAGCAAGCCTGGAAATCAGATTTCCAAGATTAATCCCGCGAAAACTTCATCGAGTATCGCAGGGTAAGATCTGAATGTAAGATAGCAGTTCAAGCGGCCAAAAAGAAGACTTGGGAATTCGGTAAGAAGTTTGGACGAAGACCATCGGGATAATATTAAGACGTTCTGGAGAACAGTTAAGGTCCTAAAAGGTAAATATAAAAAGCCTTTAAAAAATATCAAAGACCATAATGGGAACATACTCTCGGAGACAGAAGGAATCCTCGACAGATGGAAAACCCACTTTGAAGAACTCTTTATTATTGCCAAATAATTGCCAATGGTAACACAAGCCAGGAATCAATAGAAGAAGAGGAGATAGCCGATGCTATTGAGAAAATGAAGGTTGGAAAAGCCCCAGGAAGAGATGGCATTGCCCCAGAGTTTATCAAATACGGTGGCCAAGAACTGGTGAAGGCCCTTCAAGGGCTATTTCAAGAAATATGGGATTCCGGGAGAGTGCCAGAGGATTAGAACTTCAAGTGTAATTATTCCGATACATAAGAAGGGCAACACTACAGAATGTAAAAACTATAGGCCGATTAGGCTACTTTCTGTCGTATATAAGATATACACATGCATTCTCGAAAAGAGACTACGGCGAACCGTGGAGGAACAGCTTGAACCGGAGTAAGCTGGATTTAGACCCGGTAGACAGATGCAGGACCACATTTTTGTTCTTAGAAAAGTATTGGAGGGAGCATGGAACCGAGACAAAGACATTTTCCTAGCCTTTCTCGACTTGAAGGCTGCTTTCGACTCTGTTCCACACCAGGAGATGCTATAAAAGCAATTTATAAAAATGCAAAAGGGGTAGTGTGGATCAATGGGAGAGAGACCAATACATTCCACATGGATAAAGGAGTTAGGCAGGGTGATAGCCCTCTACTATTTATAGGTTTTATGGATGAGATCCATAAATTATGCAAGTGGAGAACATCACTAACTCTAATTGGTCGATAGAATATGCGTCCTGTCTTCGTCCAGAGCCTTCTCTACCCTGATGACATCGTTCTTCTGATGGACTCTAAGGAGAAGCTGCAGTAAGCCCTTGTGGAATGGAAAGAGGAGCTCCAATGTAAGGGAATGGCAATAAATATTGCCAAAAGCAAAATGCTTGTCATATCTAGGCATGAACAGGAAGATGTGCATTTGCTATGAAGTGGTGAGGTTCTCGAAGTGGTGGACCACTTTCCCTACTTAGGAACCATCATTAGCAGGTCTGGTAAAGTAGACGAAGATGTAAGTAATAGAATCAATAAAGCAAATCAGATATATTACCAGATCTGTAATAGCATAGTTGGCCACCGAAATGTATAGAAAGCGACAAAACTTCACATATTTAAAGCAATATACCTCCCAACACTTACATATGGGAGTGAAAGTTGGGTCATGCTTGACAAGAACACCAGCCGGACAACAGGAGCTGAAATGAAATACCTTCACAGAATGGTCGGTAAAACAAGGAGGGATCGAGTGCGGAATATGAACATAAGGTATCAGCTGCAGGTAGCAGAACTGAAGACCTCCATCGAAAAAAGACAGCTCAAGTGGTTCGGCCATGTCTGTTGCATGGACAAAGAATGGCTTCCTAGAAAGATTATGGAAGACCCTGCGGATGCCCGAGAATCCTCTATGAGGATTATATCCAAAGAATAGGAGGTAAAACAGGAAAAACCCTGGCTCAAATGAAGAGGAGTTGTCGGAACCGAAAAGAATGGCTCCAATGGATTGAGGCCCCTCTACGCTAAATGTCACAAAAGAGGTAGCGAAAGAAGAAAAGGAAGCCCTAACTGTATATCTTAAAATAAGATTTGAAACTAGTGATCAGCATCAGGTACAAACTGAGAAAAAGGACAATTATATGTGTTTCTTATTTAGAAGAAGAAAAAAGAAGAGAAGACTTTGGAGAAAGGAGTTTTGCAACTAACGAGCTTTACTCTGAACTATTCCTCTTAATATTTTTTTTTTTTTTTGAAATAGGGTACTAGAAAAAATTAATTAAAAAAACTGTTTAGACAAAAAATATCGATGATTGGATTTAGTGTATTAATATATTTAAAAGTTTTGTTTTAGTTATTATATAATTATATGTAGTTGTTCTCTCTTCAAATAAAACCACATGCATTATTCAAAGAACACATTTGACGAGTTGGATTAAAATCCTCTCAGTGATTAAGATATAATGTTTTAGAATTCAAGTCAGCAGATTGATGACGGTTTGTTATTTTCTTCACTTCTAATATTATGAGAGCCTATAATAGATATGGACAATATTTACTTATATAAGGAGATAAAATTGTGGCTATTGGATAGCTTTTTATAAGATTTGATCCTGAAATGGCAAAAGTAATTTTTGAACAACTTATATTCAGGTATTGTTTATATTTTACATTTTACAAATGAATTAATATAATAATAATAAAATAATAATTTAACTTTTTTTAAATCAATAATATATTTTTAGTCATATACAATGAGGTACATATTAAAACATTTATTACAAGAATGAACAACTGATAAAAAAATATTTTAGTGTTGAGATATATATTTTTTTAAAATGAATTGTGTAATGACATTTATAAATTTGCCTATGATTTATGTTTTTAAATGTAAACAAAAACCGTTATTTAAGTGTCTGTGTTTTGTGCACAGATCTGAATATAAAATCCACACACTTAAGCACAGAGTATTATGTTTCATCAATTCTTATTTCATTTTCTGAGATCTGAGCATCAAATGCTTTTTCTTTTTACATTCATATGAAATTAAGGCTTATAAAATCCTTCATGTGCTGGTATTTGTCTGGAATAAAATATCCCATTCAACGGCAATGAATAATGATTTTGTTATTCATTAGAAACAAATGTACAGAAATAACCTGAATAATTTATTCTTCTTCTTCCTCCTCTTCCTCTTCTTCTTCCTCTTCCTCTTCTTCTTCTTCAGCCTCCTCTTCTTCTTCCTCCTCTTCCTCGCCCTCTTCTTCTGCTCCCTCTTCTTCTTCTTCAGCGTAAACAGGTTCTACATCATCATCGGTTGGTTTCACCTCTTCCTCTTCTGGGCTTTCAGGAGCATCCTTCTTTTTGCCGGGTCTCTCACCAAACCATTTGGGCAATTTAGCTGAAAACAATTTTTGTTAAAGATTTACATATCCTTTCTAGATTTTTTAATTAATATGCAATGAACCTTTGTTAAATTAATCAAAGAATAAGTGTATACGTTATTTCACAATAGCTTTGTTGATTTATCACTGAATGAAATATTAACTATAAAATAAAATAAAAAACTAGATCCCACAAAAGTAAAATTTATTGTATAAATGATGATTCTTAATAATGAAATATTACATATACAAACTATCCAAAAATTTAACTTTTTTGCTTAAAATAATCATTACACTAATTTTTAATTTACTCAAAATCAAAAATGTTTATATTCCTAAAATGTTCAGATTTAAGATTATCCAGGATTAGGTCATCACTCCTATGCCTTGTCCTTATGAGTTTCCTCCAGTAGTCTAATGGGGCTCACATTCTTGAAGGGTGGGTGGATGCTTGAGGAATCCTGAGACCAGGATTCTAACTCACAATCTTTATCTTATGCATGTGTGTGTATATTGTATATATATATATATATATATATATACACACACACACACACACATACATGCCCTTACACATGAGTCTTAAAATATTTATAATTGGGTTGAAAAGTTGGAATAAGTTGGTCTGAATAAGGGAACTATTAGTCCATTTTTCATATAAAGCTCCAAAATGAGCCTGTATGACATTGCTATGTGTGCTAAAAGTAAAAATGGGCAATAGGAATCATACTTATACATATTGATACCTTTCATGGTCGGTACCTCCTTCCAAAATTAAGATACATTGATATTTGGTATGCTCATGCATTGGGGCTTCAACATCAAGTGGGTTTAGAAATAAAAAAAAAACTATTTTTTTCAGGAAATAAATAAATGGTACATCATAAATACATAATAATATATATTATAAAAACATTTAACATATCTAATCATAAAAATACTATAAAGCAGTCATATTTTCTTATAAAAACATAAAAATATTTCTTCATGCAACACAAAATATTTTATTTCAATACTATAAGCATGCTTAGATCTCACAAGCTGGGGGGCTGGGAGGTTTATTTACATTTTTTTTTCTGTTGTTATCTTCTTTTTGTAATATCTTAATATCCAGAACCTCTCATATTATAAAAATTAACTAGTTTTATAACAGGTATTAATACTTGTGCTAATTCCTGATATATATTTTTTATAATTCCTACTAATTTGTTCATTTTATGGTTACAGTATGATTAAAATAACCCCAAGTATGGTATGCCACTGTAATAATGAATGAATAATGGCGATGAATTTTCCAATTCTTCTTTTTTGCTTACTTAATGAACCATGAAGGTCTTGAGCCTATGATGCCTAAACATTTGAGAACATGGTATACAGAGACCACTTTAAGGGCAAGGTGTAGGAAAAGATGTTCCCAATACTTAATAATAGTATATAATAAAATATAGGATAAGCAGCATAACTTCCTTTTTTAAAATCCACTTCACTCAGTTGTTTATGTCGTGCCACAGCGCTACTGGTCTTTGAGGTCGGAACAAGGACCCTACAAGAATTGGAGATCACCATCCAGGAATAAAAGAAAAATCCAACATATCACCTGCTAAGCTGGTTTATGTTAGATGGTTTACTCAGTGTAAGGAGAATGGGGGATGTAACCTATCTAATTTGATCTTCAAAACTATGTAAAACTAAACTAAAAATGCACCTATATTATAAAAAACTAATAAAAATTTTCTGATTCATACAATGGGTTTTATTCAATTTTGACAAACGGAAGTCATTTAGCCGCACCCGCACCCCCTCGAAAAGCACGCTCCTTACTCTTCCAACGTATGATGGAAACAAAACTGTGTCGGGACAAAACTTTGTATTTTCGCCTCTCGAACGAGACTACTAGCACTTCACTACATCAACGGACTGAATGGCTTAAAGAAGGAAGTTATGCTGCCGCACCCTGTAATAGGGGCCGAAAAAATTACAATTGAATCACTATAATGCAATTAATCCTTCATGACTTCTCCAAGTTATAAAAAAAAAACAGTTTTACTTCCCTCTTAATAAATTTCTTTGTTTATTCTAGGCATTCTAGAATATACATTCTTCCTCATCCTTCTTCAGGATAATTCCAAAAATCCAGCCAGTAGAAAACTTTATTGATATATCTTAAGTTTTATAGAGTATCTTTATTTAATCTGAGGCAACTTCCCACTCATGCAGATCAGAATTTAAATTAGTATAATATTTTTTTTCATATATATTAATATATTTATCACATGATCATAAAATGTACCACTGGACTTGATTGTGAAGCATTTATTTCGTTCGTAACTATGAACTGACTGCAATCTTATCATATGCTTAACCTCTTTATGGTGACAACATGGTCTCCAATTTTGGGTTGGTGAATTAAAATTTTATAAGACTTTTGCCTACTTACTTTGTGGGCGACTGCCAAACTGATCACTTTTTTCCATCCATTGTTTTTCTTGAATTTCCTTGTTCTGCTCCACCAAGCCCTGTGTAACATGCTCAAAAACTCACAAACTTTTCTCTAGACTAATGGACTTTCATCCAAAAAAAAAAAACATTGCAAAATTTAAAAAAAAAATGGAAAAAATATTGAACATATACATAGATTTGACGCTCTATACACAAGGTTGGGGTTGTAGGCTAACCATCTAAAGGGAGACAAACAAACTAATTTAAAGTACACAGTCTTAGTTGTACTTCAAAGGGATCATTCCTCGAGCATATGGATTTGCATTCCTACCAGTAACTTACCATGTTTTCGCTTAGTAAATTGTTCATATCTAGACTTCCATATTTTTTCTAATTCTTCAGCAGTCAAGGTTTCCCAACCCTAGTACACCATGATATAGTGTTTATATTATTATTTTATGTGCATGCACTTAGTAGTATATTTAAGAGATATCCCTTCTTCACATTTGTATTTACTTTTATATATACTTCTGTATGATATTGAACTGAATTTAAAAAGGTAAACTGTTAAAATTTTCCAACAGCACTGGAAGGTATTTACAATACTGTTTCATACTTTAAAATTGTAAATGGCTCAAATCTGAGGTGGAAATCCTCAAATGAGAATTACAAATGTTTTGAAAATTTAATACTGAGAATTATTTCTGAATTGGTTATTTCAATTTTTCTGGATTATTGAAAAAAAATAGTGAAATGATAAAAATAAATGCTTACAATTATCATTGCCAATGTGCGACAGTTATGCATTGGTGAAGGAAAAGTATCACTTTTGTGTTCCTTCTAGATTTAACCTATACAATTCTCATATTAAAATATTTTAACTTTTCCTTTATCCTGACTCATTTGTTGAAGAATAGACAAAGAAGAAGAATAGGACAACATCAAGGCTTTATGAAGGGAAAAGGTACAACAGACCAGATCTTTTCAGAAAGGTTGATAATGGATAGAATCAAAGACAGCATGATCCGAGAGGAACTGTATGAAAGTAAGATCGCTCTCAATATCCCTCCAAAGCTGGCCCCCTTTGTTCAGATGACAATGAACTCTACTAGCTATTCAGTTTAAGTGTCCGATACCACTTCTGAGTTTTTTCATAGCCACAATGAGCTCAGGGAAGGTGATTGTTTTGCAAGCTCAACATTGCTTTGGAATGTTCCATCTAAAAGTAGGGAATCCAGGTAGGAGGAATGGTTTCCAACAAAAGTGACAAACCTTAGCCTATACCGATGATCTGGATATTTTTGGGGGCAGTTATTTTTGGAACATGAGAGTGCCTTTATAAATCTTCAAAGAGGAGCTGCTAAAATTGAATATGAAGTAAATAAGAAAAAAACAAAGTACATGCTCTGTAATTCTAACAGAGGCAAGTCTATAAGAAAGGAGGAATAGAAAAAAGTAGGAAATTTCAGCTTTGATTGCGAAGAGGAATTTATTTATCTTGGAACACAACTGAACTTAATGATAAGCCACGGAAGACTCAGCGTCAGATTATGGCTGACAACAGTTGCTATTATGGAACTTAGAAGCATCAAAGGAGTAAATCTCCTTTTAGGACAACATAGATATGAATACATAAGACCCCAATCAGGGCTGTTATCACATATTTGTTAGGGTGCGGGATGATGATGAAAACCCGAGAATTTCCCCTTTAAGGGGTGAAAAGAAGATTCTGGGGCCTGTTAGTTGAAAACAAGTATGGTTATTAAGCAAAATGCTGGACTTATGCATTTCTATTAAGACCAGGATATTATGCATTTTATAAAGTTTGGAGGTCTGTGATGGGCAGTGTATATTGCATAAATGAGTGGTAGGCATCCCCAAAAGGCTCCTTATGGAAAAGATTTTGGACATAGAAAAGTGGGTAGGCCTCGCCTGCAGAGGGTGGATTGTATGGCTGCTGATGTGCAGAAAATGGAGAAAATTAGGAACCTCCTAAAACGCTGCTGACAGAGCCATTCTATAGAACCAGAAGAAGAGAATGACCTTAAAAACATGGTGTTACTCCTGATGCAGGGGACACTGAAATTTTGGAGTAAGATGGTAACTGCAAGAGACAGAGACAATTGGAGAAAGCTGCTGGAGGAGGCCAAGATGCAATACAGATCGAAGAGCTCTAATAATAATTGGAAAAAACATGTTGTTTTTTTTCGAAAACAATTTTTAAAAAATATCGAAAAGGGAGTGTACTGAATAATATTGATGTATAAATTGACAGACTATAACCCATTTAGTTACTGACATTTCCTCCTGGAACACCCTGTGTATACTGAAATATACACATATTGTATACAACAATATATACAGTATATATATGTAACACCTCCAGCAGCCCTCTTTGGATCATATGGTTATATATAATGTAATTATATCATATGTTATTATACATTATGTAATAATAAGAACAAGATTTAAACAAATTTTTATTTCTGTTGTGCAGATTTTTCCTTTTGAAATTATAAACATAAATTACCTTTTTTTTTTTGCCTTATTTAAAGAATTTGTCTAAGTTTTTATTGTTATTGATCCGTTGGATAAAAACATTTTGCTTAAACAATATTTCAAAATTGCTAAATTTTTAAACAACTAATTAAAAATTATAATTCCATTCCATATTAGAAAAGTACTTACGCCCTCAAAAAGTTTCTTCTTGTCATCATATGACCTTGTGTCAACTCTACGTTCATATTTAGATGCAACCTGAATTTTGGGCTGTAAAAATTGAATAAATTAAATTATAAAAAAATAAACCAATAAATTGTTTCTCCTTATTTATAATCAGTGGATTATAATGTTTGATTTAACTTACTGGGTATTTGCCAGTCAGAGCCCTGAAAATAATAATTATGATTAATTTGAGATATTTTAAATAATGTTTTTTTGTGCTTAAAAAACCTTGTTACTTACTCGGGGTCTAAACCTTTCTTCAGAGCTTTGTGCCTAAGTTGTTGTTTTTGTCTCTCCTTCAGTTCCTTAAGCTAATAGAAACAACCATAAAATATTATTATAATTTTTTTCTGCCAACTTATTAGTTATATATTTAATGGATTTCAATACAAACATCGTAATCTTGACGTTTTTGTCTTTCCTCCAGATCATACTTCTCAGTTTCCAATTTAACAATGCAATCCCAGAGTTCAATAGCTTTTAATCGTAATCTGTCAATGTTTAGATTTTCAATACTTAAAGGTTTAATCCTTATGCTAAGAGATATACGTTTTTCTTCTTCTAATTGCTCTTTTGTCTTGTTCCTTTCTATTTGTGCTGAAGACAGGTTCAGCTAAACATAAATGATTAATTAATTTTCAACTTACACTTAAAACTTTTTCAAAACGTCAATGAAAAGATTTCATGAAATGTTACTTACACCAGCTTCCTTTTTGCTGATGGTGAAGTTTGGACCCTTGCTTTTGCTTTGATCCTGTAAGTTCATGTCACATATTAGTATAATTTAAGTAGATGCTTAAAAAAAATAAATTGAATCATATATTTTTTAAATAGTCACCTTGAGAGCTGCCATCATAGCCTGTCGTTTTTTTTCTGCTTCCTCAAGTCGACGCCTCTTTTCCTCAATATCTCTCTGTTTCTTTTCTTCAGCTTCTCTGACTCGCCTTTCTTCCTCTTGCTTTTTCTTTTCAGCGAGCCTCTTTTCTTCTTCAGCTCTCATGACCTATAAACCAAATTATTACATCTAAAATAAAAAATTATTATTTTAAGTAATTTCAAGATTAAATTACTTATGAAGTAAATATTTTTTAGTACAAGACTCTATTATTTAATTTAATATCTAATTAATTTTACATTTATTCATAATGCAAAGTTATTTATTTTGCATGCTTTTAAGTTAATTTGATGCAAATTAATGATCAAAATGAATTTATTTGGAAAAGATATAGGAAAATAAAAGAATAAATATTTCATGACTTCCATTTATGGTTAAAGTTATAGAATGGAAGATATATACAATTTTTTTAATCTATTTTAAGAGATTTTTTTAATACCTTTCTCTTTGCTTGCTTTTCTTTGAGGCGCTTTAGGTCCTCTTCTTCTTTCGCTCTTTGTTTTCTCCATTCTGCTATATAGTCCTTGAGTTGTTCGTCCAAAGCTGATGTTTTAGCCTCCTGGCGCTGTGAGGAACAGATTGGCAACATTAATCTCAGTATTAAATTGAAACAACTTTATTATCTAATAAATGTGCCTATGTAATTATGGTATATTTACTAGTTTTATAAGTTTTATTACCTAGTACAACTTTTCATGATTTTCATCTATTTTAGGTAACAATTTTTTAAAGTAGGAATATTTTTAAATTTTTAACATTTAAGAAACAATTATGACATATTATTTTTATAAGCCTATCTTGGTGTTGCATGGACCCAAGTAAAAAAAAAATATTTAGAATACACCTAGGCTACTTTCATGTACCTACCGTCTAGTGTGCAGATAAAGTACAAATGGGATACATAGGACCATTTCTTTGCCAAATTTTTATTATATTTTCCCAAATTTCACTTCTAAAGTATTTAATTTCAATAAGTCATTTAATAAAAAAAAAAAAGCGAATCGAAGAATAAAGCTATTTGCTGAGAAAACAGCACCACTATACAAAAATTGTTAGGATGGTGAATCTTTTTCTGAAAAGGAAACGTATGTTCTAACCTATGAGCTTACTCTAGCTCATTCAAAACCTTTTACCTCAAATCAATCTATTATAAGTTTTATATCAGAAAAAGAAAGGAAAGTAGGCGAAGAAATATTAAAAGGAAACTTTGAGGAAGGGAATATCATCATTATGACATGGAATAACATATTATTTTCTGGTATGACATTGGGTATCTATGATAATCATACCATGGCCGGATAAAATTCTATTCTATTTTAAAAGTGGTGTGGTATAAAAAATAGGCGACCAAAACTAATACAAAGGATATTGTTTTCAGTTTTAATACACACCTGTATTTTTTTCATATTTAAGTTTTTATTTGGATTTAAAAATGCTAGGTAGAGGTGGGGGGGGGAGATATATTCAATGATTTACTATAAAAAAATTCACTCCAAAATTAAATGTCTAGTGAACCTCTCTTAATATAATATTTTCTACATAGATACATGTTATTCATGAAATAATATTAAAATATGATCATACAATTTTTGTTTACAGATGAGAATGTATTAAAGTATTTTTAAATTTTGTGTGGAATCTGGATCCCTCCAATCACCCTTTGTTACATAACTAATTTAAATGCTACTTTTAATTCATTCCTTATTATAATTGTGTATTTCATGTAAAATTTAGCTTGGGTCCTAGCAACCATAATCCCTTACCACTAAAATGTCCTTATATATGCATATAAACAAAATTTGGGATAAAAGAGGTCCTTAAATGCAAGAAAATCAAATGATATTTTTCTACACAAATACATTTTCATATTTTTATTTTATAAGAAATGTATAAGAACATCCACTTTTTGTATCTAAGTAAGCCTGATCTCTATGTGAAATTTTCTACTTCTCAGTAAGGTTGATCAGCATTGATAGTTTACTCACGAGTAGTTTGTTTTGAAAGATTTTACATTAAATAAAATTCATATTAAAACATTTTTACGAAAATTCTCATATTTCATATATTTTATCAAGGTTGAAATAATGTGTTGATACTTAAGTTGTTAAATTTTTAAATGAACTATCAATAATGTTAAGTTAGTTTAATATGCAGTTAGATTGTGTACTTACTTTTACAAATTCTGGATCTCCATCGCCCCTAAAATCATTAAAAAAAATTAGAGATTTGAATTATATTGATTAAAGTAATGATTATGAAGAATAGATATTAACTAATTGCTAAGAGTTTTCTTTGAATAATTTGATTCTTTCACTAAAAAAAAAATGGTTACAAATCAATATTAAAAATTTCTTGACAAAGTATATAGATTATATAAATTATAAAATCCAAAATAATTTCAAAAATAAAATATAAAGAAAAATGTATGATTCAGATAATAATTATTAGTTTTGTTTTATTTATTTACATTAAAAGAGACATCCACGAAAAAAAAAATAAAGTGAAAAAAATCAATCCTATAACTGATAAAAAAAAAAAATCACAAAAACATGCAGATTTGTGTTAAAAAATATTTATTTTGATCATTTATTTAAAAAAAAACAACAAAAAACATGGATGATAAAACAGAATATAGCAATATTATGAACTAGCATTCATTATATTGAACATTATTTACCTTTTGTGTCTTTACATAAAATAGCACTGTTAATAGATAACTTTCTACTGCAGGAGTCACCAATTCGGGTGAATCCAGTTCTAAAGATGAAAAATAATGCCCATCTTTATTATTATCCACAAAACTACCTTTTAATATGACAAATTATATATGAAACACTGTATATCAACTTTTCTTAAATGATATTTTCATCATTTCATGCCGCTTACTTTTTCATATCATCCATGGTTTGTTTCGATGCCTATATTTTGTGATATATATAAAATATAATCCTTAAAAATTTCTACCAATTGTATAATTGATAAAATAATTTAATTTTTATTAAGTAAGTCTAGTATGACATAATAGATCTTCATTTACAAGCAATAAATTTTTTTTATTAGGTATTTTATTGTAGATAAGAAAACTGCCTACTGGCATTTACTGCACTGTTACTACATTTACTCACCTGACTTTCATAATCATTGGTTGCTCCTTAAAACCCAAGATTGTTCTTTTTGTCTGTCATTTACATTACTAACTAAATTTAAAACAGAAATAAGCTTGAGATACTTAATTTCATTATTTGTGACCTCAAGTCTATGTCTAGACAAAGATAATATTTTTAATTGTGAATGTAAATTGATTATACATATATTACTCTTCAATTCGGACAGTTATAATAATTGGGTTATATAAATTATTATTCATAACAATCCAATTAATAGTGCAAAGTTTCATATATCTGATGATATTACCATTGATGCAATGAGTAAAGTGTGCAATTTCTTAACTAAAACAATATTATTAAATCATTCAAGGGAAACAGCATCATTGTTAGAGAACCAAAGGTGATTACAATTCAAAGTGATCCCTGAATTTTTCATATTTACCATAATAGAAAATGGCATAATGGAAATATGAAAAAATATATATAATATAATGAAATATCAAAATATATCTTACATTTGAAAATTATTTCAGTGAACGATTTGTTTTAAAGTATTACTTTTTTTATGTATCCACTTAATAACATTTATATCTTCTGTTTTGTTTAACTTATATAATATAAATAGTTTTATAAATTAAAACCTTATGAATTTTTTTGGAAGTGACAGAGTATTACATTAATGATAAACAGTATCTTCACGGATTTCTGAATAGAATATATTTGTATTAAGTATTTTTAATATGCGGTCATAAGAGTGCTTCATGTATTTGTTAAGAATTATATTAAAATTAAAGCAATTATTTGTCTAGATGTATGATATTAAAAAAAAAGTTCATGTTTTTATAAGTAGTTGTACCTTTTCATTTATATGATTAAAAATAGATTATTAAATTTTTGAAATCACTTATTAATTGTACATTGTATTGTTGTTTTCCTTAAGAATTAAAAATTAAAACTATGATTATGATTTCGTAATTATTAATGAAAGTTTTAAACAGGAGTAAAACATTATGAAAAAGTAAGAATTTAATAGAAAAAATTTAATTGACTTTAGTAGAAAAGTTCTAGTCCTTAGAATAGAAAATTTTAATTAATTTTTCTATTGTATTGATAGTAAACAATTAGTATATACTGCTTCAAAAAATATTATTAATTCATGTTGAATAAATAATCTTTAATAAGTAATAAATTTATACCAGGTTATTGAAATATTTTTCCTTTATTTCATATGTTTTTTTTTGTTATTTCTGTAAATGGGATCCAAGTATTCATTCAGCCAAAATTATTTTAACATTTCTCATGTTTTCTTTGTTTTATAAGTATTATCATTGTGAAGTAATTGATGATATTAATATATAATATTGGTGACCCCTGTTCTGCAAGGAGATATTTCTACTAGACAAAAAAAAATGTTATAAATAAAAATAAGTTTATGTTGAAGCATTTGTCCAAAACTTGATGGGATTTGTTTAATTAAGCAATTATGTTGCTATTTTTTATTATAAGCAGAATAATCATGCTCATGCACAAAATCCGGTAGAAACTTACTTTTCAGATTGTCTACGCCTATAAAGAGACAGAAAGTATATATTAGTTAAATGTTACATAATCCCTTGGAACAAATTATCATTAGAGAATAATTCATTTCAGTTATGTTTGATTAAGCCTTCTATGATTCACTTTCATTTCAACAATCGAAAGATCAGAGTTCATTTTATAAACTATTAGAGAAAAGGCTGTACTATAGGAAAGTAATTTTAATAGGAATTTAAAAAAAAAGAAAAAGAAAGTTAATACCTCTTCTAATCATAATATATGCACATGAGTCAAATATGCAAGTAATATGAAAAAGAATATTGTAAAAAATGTTTCTAATGATTCAATTTGATTCAAGAAATTGGGAATCCATAAAAAAAATTGATTTTATACATGAATGAGTACTAAGGAGGATAAATAAACTTAATTAAAACAAATATATTAAATTCTAGGTCTCTTGATTGTTGATTTTTCAAATGAATCCACATAAAATTACCACCTTAACAAACTGATAACTGCTTATACTTATAAATATTATCTTTTATAATTTATAATTTATAGATAACTTATTGTGCACTATAATTTGTTCAATGTGGGAAGAAAAATATTTAGATGTTAAAAAAAGAAAAGCTCTACTAAATAATTAAAAAAGAAAAATATTAATTTTAAAAAACTTTATTTGGTATTTATATGAAAAAAATACATAAATATAAAAAATGTATATATTCTAGAAAAAAATAAAAATAAAGTGCTATATAAAAATAATTAAAGTTACAAAAAATGTTATAAATAAGCCAAACAAGTTTAGTTATGTTATTTTTTTTTAAAGTTAAGTAATAAATAAATTAAGAAAAGTGAAGATGTATTAGAAATGTTATAATGATGAAGTGGATTTTGGCTATTCTCATGTACAACTGTACATGTAACTATTTATTATGAATAAACGTTATTCAGCTTGACTGATACTTCTTTTATTGATAATAGGGCTTTAGTATTTCCAAATTGAATTGAATTAACTGTTCCAAGATTTGGGGAAAATAAAATTTGATATCAGACATAAAAAAAGAATTTAATTCGTCTCTGTTTACACTGAATGGTATTTTATTTAACAATTCACTGAAAATGATTTAAGTTAAATCATTAAACTGTAGAATATACAACTGTGGAAATTGTAAACCAGTTTTTTCTTCTATGATTATTATTAAAGTTTAAGTGTAGATTTTATTAAAAATATGCAAAGTATAATTTGATGAATCCTGAAAGTAATAACTTCTGCTATTTTAATAAATTTTGGATTTTTCTTGGCGTTAAGTTTACCGAAATTTTTTAATTATGTTCATATATGTATATCTCCAAGCAAATATACCTGCCTTCTTTATTTGGATGATATCTCTTAAGGCAAAAAAGGAAGTAGAAAAGAGAAAGATAAGACGTACTGATAAAAAAAAGATGAAGTAATAGGAGCAAAGACTTAAAAAATTGTTATGTTTCAATGAGATCCCAATAGTAGTTGTATCAGGTTGTATTCAATTTATATTATTTCAATCACTCAGCATAAGATCAAGTAAAATGAGCTTATATATATATATATATATATATATATATATATATATATATATGTGTATATATATATATATATATATATATATATATATATATATATACACATACATACATACACATACACACACGCACATACATATGTGTATGTGTGTAATGTAGATTCACCATTCAATGGTGGTACAAATAGTTGTTCTAATGTATCTTGATTTATTCTGCCTGTTTAATTGGTTTCTTGTCTTTCTTTACCTTGTCTCTTACCTATTACTGTGGCCTTTTGGCCTTTAATATCAGACAGATTGATCTGGCTACTTTTTGGAGGTCTTCTTTTTGTATAGACTTTTATACTTTTATCTTAGAGGGTTGATTAATTTATTGAAAAACTGTTGTAAAAATGTTTCTACTTTTGGGATATTCTTGATAGGCTAATCTTTTCTTATGAAATCAGATTGTGTATTAAAAGGGGTATATAAGGAATCCTTTCTGTCTTTATACAGGTTATTATCGAAATGTTATTTGGGTTGCTGATTGAGATTGAGATTTTTATATTAATTTTTGAAATTGGTGATTCAAATTTGATAATCGCAAATGTGGTTTACTACACAGAGGTGTAATTGCAGATACAACTGTACCTATTTAATGATAAAGTAACCCCAAAACTACTGACCGATGATTTTCATTACCATTAAAATTAATTATGCTTGTTCATTTTAACAGATAGCAGTTTTTATCATTTGGGGTGTGTTAGAATTAATATTTTTATATATCGATATTTTAAATTGTATAGATTACTGAAATAAGTTGGGAAATGAAATTCCTAAAGAAATCACATCTGTATTGTGCAATTTAGTGTTATTCAACCAAGTACATATACCATTCATAGAAACAAATTTCTATCGATTACGTAGTGTGAGAATTACTTAAATTTAATTAAAAACTGTAGTTTCCAACTTTTCATTGTAACTTTCATTTGTATATTTAACACATTTGTTAATAATTTAGAAAAAAGTGTAAAATTGTTAATGTTATTTAACATTGTTTAATAATATTTAGAGTTTTTGTTATTAAAGTACCTTTTTAGGATTTTTTTTATATTTTAAAAACTATACTAAACCCTGAATAGAAATATTATCATAGTGTTACCTGCCATATGTTGTTTTTTAAACGATTCAAATGGGAAACAGCTTTTGTTTGTTAAGTATTGAACAATGAAAGACTGTGTAAAGACCTTAAGCAATATGTTTTTGAATATTAATATTGATTGAAATATTAGTCATATGATAATTAAATAAATTTTACATCAAATATGAGGGAATGAATTTTTTATTTATTTGTTTTAAAAATGCAGCAAGTGCTCTATCAGAAGCTATCATGCAGTGTTATTTTGCTTGACGAACATGTTTTTATTTACTTATAATTTTCAGGATATTAAAAATTAAATGGTTTAATTACTTATGAATATGTTTTACTTAATTTTAAAAATATCTGATGAATAATGATACAGATCAATTAGTGATTAATATGAATGTTAACTGTGTAATGTTGGTAAGGCAGACTTTGTTTCTGTCTTGGCAGAGTTTTTGAAGTCTTCTCCTTTTTTATAAATAGTTTTTAAAATTAAAGTAAGCAAAAGCACGTAGCCAACGCCAAAGATAATGGAAGCATTTATATTTAAAATATTGAATTTGAACTTACTCAGTCTTCTTTTGAGGCTCGGGCTCTGGTACACTTTAGTATTCCGCGAAATAAAATAAAACAAATAAAACAATATCAAATTATATTTGTTTATGTGATCAATGAGTGTAATTCAATGTAATGCTTTTTATCTTATACAAAATAAATAATTCATATACTTAAAATTAAACTTTTAATTGATTACATTAAAAAAAAAGTATAGTAGTAAAGATACTTACGTCTCCTCTTCGGACTCCCTGAAAGATGGATTATATTTAGTACATGCTCATCACATACATAAGACAGTACATATTTGCATATCTGACAGGACAAGAGGAAATACAGGAACAAACAAAGGATTCATCCCAGAAAAATCATAAGTGAATCAAAGGAAGGATAGGACATTGTACTTCACAAGTTGCATGTTTTTCTATACTCACGAATACTCCTCGTCAGACATGTTGGCAGTTATTGAGCAAGGGGCTGAAACCAAATAAATTTTATTAAATTTAATATTTATATGTATAGTTTTCGTATATACATAAAAGTTTGTAAAAATATTATTATAAAAGATATTTTTCTTGAAAGGAAATCGAATTTGAACAAGAAATAATGTGAGTAAAGTACCAAACTTTATTCAAGAAGGTATATATTTAAAAAGTGAAATTATCCAAATAAGTTGTACATCAATTCAAAAATGTATCCCAACTGGCATGCTCTAAAATAAACATTATGTAGTAACCAGTAGTGTACTAATATGAGGCGAGAGCGTAGTTATCCTGAGACACATTTGGAGGGGGTGTAAAAATGGAAAAATAAAATAAAATAGAGAATACACTATTAGCCTTGAAGGTTTGAATGAAACATTTAATTTTTGCTATTTGTGATTAACGTTTTATGATTAGATACAATTAGATAACTAAATAGAATAATAAAAAAAACTAATTCCATTTTTAGATGGGACTAGGGTTAAATGAAAAAGAGGCTTTAAAAAAGTAGGCCATTCCAAGAGCAAGAAGACATAGCCATGCCAATGATAGAACCAGTTAAAAAATCCTAATAAATCATCCTAATAATCAACAAGGTAGTCGATTTTGGAGGCTCTTTGCAGCCTATTTTTGAGGATTCCTAAGCGTCTTACTAAAATATTTTCGGTCACCAATTGCTCGTCAGGGTTTCATTAAATATTACTTAATTAATTATTGATTATTATTGGTTTAATTTTTGTAATATGTAGAATTTTATGAATTTATTAAGGAATAATTATTGTTTAACTTTTTTTAGCAATAGGCGCAATAAGGAATTAATAAAAAAACCTTTACTCCTTTGATGAATATTTTTCTTCTTCCCCATTTTTTCATTTACTAAAAAATAAATTTATTTCAAAATAAATGCTAGCATTTTCAATCACTATAAGTGTATATGCTTCTTGCTATTGTAATTTACGAACCACACGGGCTTGTCAATCGGTCTTCTATTCCTTACTCCTTCAGCGTAGCTAGGTCATATGGCATGGCATCCATTACTCACTTAAATTAATTCATTAAATCAATTAAATTAAATGGCATTGAATATTGGACTTAAATATTTAAGTCCAATATTCAATACCACTAATATGCTAAAAGGAAAGCATCGATACATAGGAGTACTATTATGAAGTACTCAGAATATAGTACTCACTTTACTGTACTAAGTATTTTAGCCACGAATCCACTTCATGATTAATAAGTACAAAAAGTACTTAGTTTCCTCCTCTGGTGTACTTTCAAATACCGCTAACTACTGAGAATTCTTGTATTTTTTTACCTGTACCACTACAGCAGACTGGGGTTCAGTACATGGTAGAGACTGTACTGTTTCATGGACAACGGTTCTGCAAGGAGGTGACTTGTCCTAGGTCACGCTCAACCGCCAGATTTTTCCTCTTATTTTGGATACCCTATTTCTATAATATTTTATAGAGGCTGGGTGACCCCCAGGAGGGTCCTAGATCCTATATCATCCATCCCCGGCTGCAAGCAGACTAAATAAAAGTGTAGCCAGCAGCGGGATTTGAACCAGAATTTCCGGCATGGCAATTCTGTGCTCTACCACTGAGCCACTCTACTCCCCATTCTTAAATACTTAAGTTCTATATTCAATACCACTAATATACTAAAAGGAAAGCATCGATACATAGAAGTACTGATATGAAGGACTCAGTATATACTACTCACTTTGTCTGTGTACTAAGTATTTTAGTCACGAATCCACTTCATGTTTTATAAGTACAAAAAGTACTCAGTTTCCTCCTATGGTGTATATTCAAATAGCACCAACTACTAAGAATTCTTATATTTGCTATTGTTCAATAAATAATCGAGCACTAGCTCTAGCTAGAATTATTATATATATCGAATAAAATTATTTGTATTATCAAAATTACTTCCATGTACCAGACTCCGAAAAAAATATAATTTTTAGCAGGTAAAACAGTATGATGAAAGCATTCCTAATCTTATTACGTGAATGTTTGTAATACTTGTAGTGTTTACATTTAAAATCATTGATTTATGAGTGATTCAAATTTTGAAAATGTTCAAATTATTTATTAAAAAATAACGAAAACGCAAAAATAATTTAGTAGAAATTATATTTTGGCTTCTTTATTGTTAAAAATGCCTTTGATTTTCTCTGGCGCACGCTAACCTAATGCCATAGGAGAGCGTAGAAGAAGATGTATCCGGAATGTAACACATTTAAATATAGTAATAAATATAAAGTACATAGTAAAAATTAAAAAAATAACCAATGCCTCATAGTAATTAATAATAATAATATTAAAACCTTCTTGACTCCGCCCATTATATAAAACCAAGAACTCTCACCCTCTGTCTCTCTATCTCTCACTTCAAAAAGAATTACTAAAAAGTGGAATTTATGTTTAAAAAAGCTATGTTGCTATCATCAGAAATGGTGTTATAGATGAAACTAATAAATCTATGATTATGATTAAGTTTATATTATTTGTTCTCAATGATATGCATTTATATTTTGATTAACAATTGGATATTTGTTAAAAAAACATTAAAAGAAAAAAAAATGTAAAAGCTTTCATTGGAAAAATGAATTCTAGATTCTTTGAAAGTATGTCGTAAACTACCGTGTACATATTCCATAATTTTGTTTTATATTTATTCTTCATTCTCCATTTATTCTTTTAATTTTTATTGCCTCTAAAGTTCTTAAACTATGGTTCACAGTATAATTTTAACTCATTTAAAAACTATGTCTTTAAGGTTCTGAGTCTTTAAGGATTTTGGCAATTGTTGCTATTTAACTAGTTTTATAATAATATAAAACAAACGATTAACATGAAAGTAGCCCCATAAAGTAATATTGTATTATTAAGAATAGCGACAGATTCAGTTCAGGTAACAATTCTTTCGAAGTTATTGTTAACAAATGTTTCTCCTAAAATAGATTTGAGTATTCAAACATGCATTCTATTTACTTGTTGTATAATTGTAATACAGTTGTAAATATCAATAAATAAAAAAAAAAAAAAGAGTATTCAAAACGAAAATATTACTTCTTAATTCAATTGACTGCTCAGTTATAAGGCCTAATCTCCTCCACAAAAAGTCCTGAGAATCTATTTCATTCTTTGATAATCTGTACTATGAGGCGGTCACCACTTTTGCAAAAAAAAAAAATACGGCACCTTTATAAAAAATCATTCATAGCTGAAAGACAGCGGTAGGTCTTTCCTATTACAACCTCATTGTCCAATAAGCAAGGGAAGGTAAATGTAAAAAAAATAATAAAAACATTTTTTTTTTAATTTTACTAATGATTGTTGATAAAATTCGTTTATTTTGAGGATCGTGGATATTTGCCTTCTTATCGTTGAATCCCCTTAAAAATTCAACCCCTCCCCCGAAAAAAACCTTTGTACGCCCCTGTGTCATTATTACATATATTTTATAACATTATCATTATATAACTTTTTGTTATATAACACTGGTTAAAAAAAAATACAAGTAAAATGATCAGTTCTTATAATATAAGGGAAGAGGAGATCTAGTACAAAATAAGTTTATTACTAATAAGCAGTAGCTGCTTGTGTGATTTTTGAAAGACAAGTATAGTCCCGCAGTGCGTGATTATTAAATAAAAAATATATAGAAACATTAAGGAATTTATCAAACGAAATAGCATTATAATTAACAGTAATAGGCTGTTTTAGTAAAATAAATAATAATAATAAAATTATAATTCGTAACTTTAATTTTTCTGTCCGGTTGTAGGAAAAATGATATGTATAAATACCCAGTTCTAGTTTTACCTCGATTGAATTTCAGTATCGGTATATTTTTTTAATAAACGTTTAGGTTATTTTCTATATTGTAATAAATAATAAAACAAAAATAATCTCACAGAAACTTTACGGCTATGGGCATATGGGTAGAAAAATTTGACCTATATTGGCAGCACTGAGCGTCAGTTAGCTCGAGCTTCGTGTTGATTCGTAGTGCTTATGGTGGTTGATGATATTTAAAAATTTACAAATCTCATGGTAATTACAGAAAATGCTTGTATATAAGGAAATAATTTACATTTCATTGACTCTTGAATTTTAAGATTTAAAAAAAAAAATACACTATTTTCTTCCAATGTATTTATTAATTAAAATTAGCAAAATATTTAGTAATCAATAATATGATCGTTTTTACGTTTGTTATTCCCTATGAAATACTTATTTGAATATTATTGAAGTTTTTTCAACAATTTTTCTCCAATTATTCGAAGACATTTAATCATTTACGAACAGTTTAATTGATTTTTTATATCCATTAGTTTATTCATTCTTTCTAGGTATGCTGGCTCTAGTAGCGTATCCAAGATTTCATTTGGGAGGGGAGAGTGGGGGTACAGCATCTAATTTAAGAAATCCACCTCTCTCGGGAACTTATGTTAACCATGCGATAACATTAATACATGTTTATTCATTATTTGCTAACGGATAACTATAAATAAGCGTATTTCTTAATTTCAGGTGGGGTCCGAGAAAGCCTCGTAAGTACTCGAATCCTGAATAATCTCTATATACATCTCAACTAGTATTTATTAAATTTGAGCCAGAAACCGAAATCGTTTATAAAATCTTTAAAAATCGGCATTGTTAATTCAATATGATGACTGTTAAACAATATCAATTTTGATTTAGAAAAATAAATACATTTTTTTACGTAAATCGAGTGAACTGATAAGATTTAATTTTTTATTTTTATACTTATAAATATGATTTTCAGAAGGGGTTTGAAATATGTATCACAGTTCTGTAATGTTTGGCATCAATAATCATGAATTTTAGCTATCTGTGGAGATTATTATTACTATTTAATTGCATCTATGATTTTTTTTAATGGATAATTAAAAAAATATTAAGAAAAGGGTGCTATATAAAAATAATATTCATAACTTGACAAAACTAAGATAATATTCTCGAAGGGATTAAGAATAAGAATACGAAAAGAAATTATTTTGAGAAGCCTGGGCTCAATTCCAAAATTAGGCTTGCAGGCAGTTTGTCGGTCATTTGATCTTTTATTTCCCCCCTCCACCTAAAAAATCTTTGGCAGTGCACCCCCCACTTTTCCGTTTGTAATTTGAACAAGGACGCTATACATGGAAACTGAAGAGGACTAAAATAGACTAGCGCCCATTTCAAAAAATATTAAAAAAAAATAATATAATAAAATAAAAATGTTATCGTTAATATCTGTTGTTTTATTTTTTGACATATTTAAATTTTAAATTTCAGAAAATAATGTATAGTTAAGAAAAATATATTTCATGATTGAACTGTAGTTATTATTACATATGTAATGATTTAAAAAAAAGTTATGAAAGGAGGTGTAAATATGAAAGTTCAAACTATGAAAACTAATTATAATAATTAATTATTTTTTAATAAATTAATAACTAAAAATTTAATAAATCAACAAAAGACAGAAATGTGGAATTTTTTTTTTTTTTTTTTTTTTTTTTAATTATTAGAGTCCATATATATATATTTATAATATATGTATATGTGTGTGTGTGCTTTAAATTATGTGTGAGTATAAGCCAAGAGCTACGAATGTTATCCATTCCATTGGGTGTCGAGCCTAACCAGAATACCTCCATTCTATTTCTGTACTGACGTCTTCCTTCGCTTAAATGGTTAAATCTCAAGTTTCAATCTAAAAAATATCCTAGGCCACCATTTTCTAATAGTTATATTTTGTTTTTTCATTACATGTTACTCATTTTTATTCTTTAATGGATTTTAAAATTCTATAGGTGTTAGTTAATGTATAACTATCTTTCAAAAAAACCTATTCAGTAAAAAATCACTCAATTTCATATGATATGAAATTTTATATACTAACATAGATTTCAATAGAATTAAATTTTAAATTTTCTTTGAATCAAATAATCTAACTATTGTATGAAAATGAATAAAAATTAAATTTTTTTAATGAAAAATATTCGAATTAAATAAAAAATATATGAATTCTATTCAAAAGTCCCACACCTTTTCTCCTTCTGTAATATCTTTTTGAATATAGGTGTGGTTTAATTTAACTAGTAATAACAAAAATAGCTGAAACTGTATCTGCGTTTGGAGGACTAATAAATCTTTCCTCTGAAGCAGGTACCGACTAAAATTTCTGGACAGTAAATTTTTTTTTTCTTAAAGCATTGAACCCCTTACAAAAATTAAAATAAATTTTTTACTTACGTTCTGAATATGGTTAAATGGTCGTACCCGAATATGTCTAATTAAGTACACTTTCACTGGCGTACAGATACCACTAACCTTACTCACACTATCGCTTTTCGTTTAGGTTAGTTTTAATAGTTAGAAGATATCAAGAGCCGCAAAGACTTATCAAACAAAACTTTTATGCAATTCAGTTGGCAGGTGTGACTGGATGCTTTGTACAAGTCCTGGCGGCCCTTAGCCACTTGAACACACACAATATGAAGGAGGCACTTACAGAGCTAAAGGCGTGACTAACCGATGGAATGTAGAGCCGATTGTCACCGGTTCAACTCTGGCGGTTCTTCAGCGGCGCGGCCCCACTCCTAAGGCTATCCCCACCACCGATTTTTTACCCCCACTCCTCTCTTCCGAAACAAGAGGGGTTCGAGGGATCTAAGATTACATGGCGAGAACCCTTTACAAGGAGGGGACATAGATGATGGAATATTTTTGGATACTGATAGGATATTGAAACTTCAAATTTTATCTTTTCAAACGCGATGCGGAAATCCGTTTGGATATCACATTGTTTCTCCATATTTTTAAAAATGATACATCAAATTAATTTCTTTAGCAACGATCTGTTTTTATTTTGATAAATAAAACAAACACAACACACACTCTCCCTCTCTCACTCTCTCTCTCTCTCTCTCTCTCTCTCTCTCTCTCTCTCTCTCGAACACACACTTACTTTCACACAAATTAGTAGCCATGGGGCTGTTATTAGGGACACATCATGGCCATCCCCATACACAATTAGTTGTAGATTTGTTATTTACATTCAAGAGGCTGAGTGAACCCATTACAAACTGTTCATAATCAAGAGAGTAATTTCAGCGCATGGACGGACCACTGGCGGATCTAGGAGAATTTTTAGGGGGAGGCTATGGCTCAATGTGAATTTGTTATCAATGTATACGATCCATATATTAATGAAGATACATAAAATATCAATTTTTTAATTTAAGACAACTGAGGCCAGAAAACAATAACATGGATAAAATAAGCTCCTTGATCAAAGCGGCTATCTATATGTGAATAAAAAACATAAAATGGTTCGGAATCGCCGATTTTGGATGCACCCATTGAGAAAACATTCGATAAAATGAATAATTTTGGTGTGTAAAACGTGTTTTTTTCTTGTTGAAAACCAACCAATATCAAATAATGAGAACTCCAGGGGGCCCATAGCCCCCATGCCCCCCCCCTCAAATCCGCCAATGAGACGGACGTGTATATTAAGTTATTTTAAGATTGCTTACTTGTTTTTTTTTTCTGACCAGACCAAGGATTGTGACTGTTTAAATTTCGCATTATTACAGGTCCTTGTCTATGAAGTCCCCTTTTCTATAAATGCTGTCTTTAAATATTTTACAATTTTTATCCACGAGTTTTCTTTTCATTCTTTTATATTATTTTGCATATGTTCTTGAAGAAGACTGCTTGTAATTAGGAAATCATTCAAGTTGTTTTGTTTTTTAAAAAGACCCCGATCTTTTTCCTGATGAAATGTAATTGAAAAAGGACTATAAACGAGGTTATAACCAACCGTAGTAATACCATGCAGTTTTTATATTTTCAATCTTGTAATAAATTTGTTAGAGTTTCTATGTACCTAATCGGTATGGATCATTGTCTCAGAAGTGAATACTTTCAAACTAGATTAAAACGAAAATTCTACTTAAATTTGAGGTTTACTTGTCTGTTTTTTCTGAAATTCACTACAGCTATATTAATATTTTTGCCAACTACCACCTTAATGAAATGTGCATTTCTCAGCACCATATTTCATTTTATATTTTCAATGAATAATTTTTTCATCATAAGTTAAATTTTCTATTACTTTAAGTTTTACCCTCACCTCTACCGTAAATTATTTTATTTACCTGGAATTCAAGTCCGTTTATCTGGATCGGAGCTTGAACATAACTGGGAAAAGAATCTGAATTTCAAGAAGTCTTCTTTAAATTTTGTAGTTCTATGATTATTTGCGCATAAATATCATGGAGCGTATAAGGTGCAGTTTCTATTGTATACTCTTATAAGAATGACCCATACATGAAAAGTTAAAGATCTCAATGGAGAAAGCAAGTTTCTTCAAGTCTAACATCTTTCCAATAAATAGTTAAAATAGGAAACGACGATTTTACAACTGAGACTTCCATTAAGTAGATTTTGGGTGGAAAGGTGAAAAAAATATATATACTGTAACCCTACAACCACAAAAACACTACAACCCATGAAGGATATTGAGTTCACTACAGTCTGTACTGTTTATAGGTTCGGCAGGGAGGTTATTGCCCAAGATCACATTCAACATGCCATTAAATTTTTCCCTAATTAAGTATACAACTTTATAGAGGCTGGGCGAGCCCAAGGTCTCTAGACCACGTAGGCTTCATCAGCGAATGTGAACAGTTTAAATAATTTATCTGCCACATCTGTGCTTTAAATCGGGACCTTCGACACGCCAACTCACCGCTCTTCACTCTGAGCTATTCCACTCCTTAATCCTTCCAATAAGTAGGTTTTAGGTGGAAAGGCATATTATTATTAATATTATTATAATGGCACTACGGCCCTACAAGAACCCGGCCCTCCTCTACCACAGCAACCAATCTCCACGATCGTGAGCGATTTACCTCCATCTTCATATAGCCAGCAGCTTTAAGTCCAACATCCAGCCACCTGATCCGAGGACGTCCTCTACTTCGTTTGCTGTCTCGTTTCCCATAAAACATTTTCTTTTGTATCCTGTGGTCTGACATTCTTTCCACATGTCCCATGCATTTTATTCTGGCTTGCATCTTATTCTTTACCAATGCCACCATATCGGTTTCTTCAAACAGCTCCATGAGCTTCTCATTCCTTCTTCTTCTCTATATTCCATTTTTGGCTACTCCGCCAGAATATTTTTTTCCCAGGAGTTGAGTATAAGTATTGATTTTTTTGATCAGGGTCTATGTTTCGCATTTATACATAACTACCGGTCTTACCATGGTTTTATATATTTGTAGTTGCATTCTATTAGAGGGCGATTTAAACTGCAAAACTCTTTGTAATGAGGAATAACACCTATTTCTTGCTGCTATCCTGACTTGTAGTGTATTAGTTTATAATGTAAGGCATTTACCTACATTACATAAATAATTTAAGTGTCATGTGCTTTTTTTCTTGTTAGGCTTACCATACTTACAGTTTAGACGTTGTTATACGCAGTAGAATAGAAATATTCTATGCCAGGAACCGAAATGTACATTCACATTCACGAGCGCCTTTATATTACCATGACCTCTTCCAACAGCCTACTCCATTGTTCCCTGTGTTGCGGCCTTCCGTCTTCTTCGCCGCTCTCCCATTCTTCGCAGGTTGACCTTTACATCATCCAGCCATCTTAAGCGTAGGTTCCCTCTTTTTCTCGCCCCACCAGGATGACCACATGCCACTCGTTTGGGAGTCTAAACTCCCAATGTAGAAGTCCATGCTTTCTACATGTCCAAGCTAAGCCAGCCTTCTTTTCTTTATGAAGGTAATAATTTTGGGCTCTGCAAACAACTCCGTTAGCTCGGCATTTTTCCTTATGTGTTCACCATCATTGACTGGTCCATGAACTATTCTCAGAACCTCCCTCTCCCAAACTCTAAGAGCTTCCTCCAGTGACTTGGTACGGACCCAGGTTTCGCTGCAGTAAGTGACTGTAGGCCGGATAATAGTTTTATAAATGATTTCTTTGGCCCTTCTTGAGAGGTTATTATATTTTAATACTAACTTTATGTAGGGCAAACATGCATCCATTGCAGGCCACCAGCCTTGCTTTGATCTCGATGGTAACGTCATTATTACTCGTTATCATTCCTCCTATGTACTTAAAGGAATCGTATTAAGGGAAGCTGTAGTCTCTAAATGGGATTGGTCCTCTCTGGAAAACTCCCTATTGAGGTCTTCATATAAATGATTATCATATACTTGGTCTTTTATTTGTTTCTTTTTAGACCCAATTCCCTTGCTCCTTCCTCAAATTCCTGGAAAACAACTGATAGTGCTGCCTTTGTTCTGGCTGATATAAGAACATCTTCTGCGTATGCTAGATGTTGCGTTAACCGAAAAGTATCGAATTGAAAATTAGTGAGTTTCATTTGTGAGTACATAAATGAATTACTGCAACATGCATGTTTTTATTTTATTCAAAATTATTAGAGATAACTAAGAATAAAACATCATTTCTATGCAAATAAACGATTAAAAAACATGAAGGAGTAATAAGAGCAATGGCGTGTGATTTTCTTTATAATATCTTATTTTTAGTCGATTTTTCGTTTTTGTTTATGACGTTAATTATAGATTTTGTTTTTATTCTAGATCTATTTTTTTCATGATGCCGGACATAGATAGGATTAGAAATAAACTATGCTCGTCTTACAGAACCTGGATTAGTTCATATAATTTAAATCATATTTTAAAACTCGTACTCGTAGGATAAAAACGACGTACTCAAATAAACAAAAAGAAATTACCACTACAACCCTCTCTTGGGTTAAGTACATGGTAGAAAATGTACTGTTACAAAGAAAACCGTACTTTAAGAGGGTGATAGTCCGTGAACACGGCCAACCGCCAGGTTTTCCTCCCAATTAAGGGTAACCATTTTATAGAGGCTGGGTGAGCTCCAGCTGAGTATGTAGATCCCTCAATGTCCATCCGTGGCTAAAAAAATACATTAAATACGTACCAGAGCCGGTTTTGAACCTAGAAACTTCAGCGTAGCAACTAGTACATATTACATAATAGAGTTACCCGCCCCATGTGACGCTAAAGAAGCAGAACCTTAGAATAGATTAATTTTAGATTATTTAAATTGTTTAAATGTTACACAATTATTTATTTGTGATTACTTTTATTATTTAATTATAGAGAATCGTAACATAAGCGATCAACTATTTCTGTATAATTTACCCTACACCTCACTAAGACTAAATTTATCTAGAACTGAAAGTGAAAAAAATAAAAATCGATCTCTTACATAAAAACTGTTCGCAATGGCTTTTTTTTAAAAATATTTTGTTTTATTTTATTTTAAAATATGTACAAATTTTAAAACATTGGTGGGATAATCCCTTACAGTGAAAATTAGTTCACATTACAATGGTGACTGATTAATATGTTTTTGTTGTTGGTAAAATTTAAAAAACCAATAGAAAAGGCAATGGCGTTGATTTATAACGAGGTGTAGGAGGTTTATGTAATTTTGGACAGTTTTCAAAATTCAACTGATTACATAATCAGACTTGGCCCAAAATAGTTGAATTAACACCATTCCCAGTTAGACCTTTTAGGCTGCAAGGAATACGTGGGTGCCTTCAGACCTCAACTATTACAGCTACCTAAAAGAGTCATCTCCTATTTCTTCAAATTCTATATTATCTCTCATATCTTCATTTGAAGCCTCTTCACAAGATTTAACAAATACAAAAAAGAGTAATTTGATCATAAATGAAATAAATATGGGTACTTGTTAATACATAGCATATATCTAGCATGGATTCAGTACATAGTTGAGACTGTACTGTTTCCAAGCCAACAGTTATGCAGGGAGACCAGACTTGACCGTCATGTTTTTCTCCTATTTAGGTTACCCACTGTGTAGAGGCTGGGTGAGACCGTAGAGGGACTGTAGATCCCACAGGGCCCATCTATGGCTGTTAATCACAGATTAAATAATCAATTGGTCGGAGCTGGGTTCAAAACCCGGTCGGTACCTTCAGCACTTTACACACTACGCTGCTCTCAACCTTCACTTGGTATTTAGTATATTATATTTTCCCCACGTTTAGGCCTTTTAGTCTATTACTTTTATTCATTAAAAAAAAATCTAACGTCACAAAGCCTTGGAATAGCAACGTAACATTAATAATTTTTAAATTTTCTTTTTTTGAAGAGAAAAGATTTGCACCCGGGATTCGAACCCGGGTCGTCCGCCTCTACGTGGCAGTGCTCTAACCAATTGAGCTACCAGGGGTCGTCTATCTGTAAGGCAAATCCGTTCTCTTTTCCGATCCTATATCCCCGTGTTCTCGCAATTTTGCGACATATACGAGAGGAAGAATGTTCATTGAACATTACTTTAATTTAGGATCTTGTTGACTTACGCCATTATATTTTTTTATTAATTGTTTTAATTTTTAAATATTTTTATTTTGAAGAGAAAAGATTTGCCCTGGCCGGGATAATAATTAATGGGATAATGGGATTAGTAATTTTTGTAAAACAATATCGATGGCATTGGCGCGATAGACGCTTTTAACGAGTAATGATTTACGGATGGACTACTTTTCGAAGACTTGGGGCGTTAGAATCGCGGCACTGCCATGGGTTGCGATTTACGCTCATTGGTATTAATTTACCAATTATATGAATGATTCAGTAATTATTTATAATTTTTCTTTGATAATGAAAGTAAGTAAAATATCCATCATTCGTGCTACAAAGAAGGTATTACTTTTACTTTCACATTCATCTATATAAAAAAGTAAATAATGCCATTTTTTTTAGAGTAAAATTTTAACATTTTACTAGACATCTTTATTTTAATTGTCAATCATGTTATCTCCAAGAAAAAGCATGAACTTGGAAAGCAACTTGAAAAGTAAAAAGGTTTCTTTGATAAAATATGAGAATGGCAATTAAATCCCACCCTCCAAAAAAAAAAAAAAAAAAAAAAAATCATATAAATCGGACTCTGATAAACAAAGGTACAGCATATTGGTCTTTCTTTCTTTCACTTTATGAAATTATTGCAATCAGTCAAATTATCGATGCGAACTTCTAAAATTATCTGTGCTCCTCACTTACAAAAGAAATGGAAGATATGAACAACTTTTTTTGGAAGTTCTTAAATTAAACACTACGATGTTCGTTTTAGATATAAAATGACTTATAAAACCCGACTTAACTGAAACGATATTTATCTGATCGAATTTTGATTTATTAGTTAGTTTTTTCATCTATTAACATTATTTAAAAAATAATCTAAGGGGTGTAAAATATGTGGCGTCTACGGCAATTACGACTCTACCATACACAATCCAGGGATATAATTTTAAAAAAACCTTTACCACTAAAACCCTTGAAGGGTCCATAGTTTCAGTATATTTTAGAGGCTGTTTTGTTTCTAGGGCAATGTTTGTGCAGGGAGGTTATTTGTCCGAGATCATTCTTAACTGCCAGGTTTTTCACCTATTTATAGATGGTGGGTGAGCCACAAGAGGATCTACAGATTCCACAGGGATCATCCATGGCTGTTATCGGATTAAATAATTTATCTGCCACAGCTGGATTTGAATACGAGACCTTCAGAACTGCAACTCAGCTCTCTATCCACTCATCTACCTCAGTAGGTGATATAATTAATAAATTTTACAATATAATTCATTATTTCTTTTTTCAAAGGTATTTTGAGAAGCAAAGTTTTAGAAATAAATAAATTGTTTCGACAGTATAAAGTCTTATTTCGTTGTGGACACAAATTCGAGTAAATGAAATAGTGTTAATTATAATAAATTAATTGAACATTACTAAATAGCAAGATAGCATTAGAATTGCCTATCCGAAAGCGTTCCAAGCCGATCTAAAAAAAAACCTTTAATGATTACCTCAGAGCACTCAGCCAAAGCCTAGAAGAGAAGGCATCATAGGACTGGTGAATTTTAATATAAGAAATAAATGTAATATAAGAAATATTTCTTTAAAGTTTGAAAGATTGGTATATAGCTAAAAATAATAGTTTAAACATTTAAAATTGATATGTTCCAGAACGTGTCAATGCGAAAAAAAGTTGACTAATTTTTTTTTTTATTGAAATTTACAACTGTACCATATTACAATAAATGAACGATATGTAATGGCATAAGATAAAGTAAAGAGAAACTATCCAATGTTAGTACTCAAATAACAAATTTAACTTCGAAGGTCACGAGGCATCGGGCCTTTTCAGACGCATCGGAGGATAATAGTAGTAGCCAGGTTTTAGTGGATCTGAGTAGGAATAAGAGTCATGAAAGGACTGATGTCGAGTTCGGGCCAAATCAGCAACAAATGGGACATTAAGGTCATTATGGATAACTTTATTCGAAGAAAAGTAAACAGCATTGAGGACATATTTTACGATAGTTTTCGAATTGTAAGGAGTGGATAAGAGAGGAATCGATGGCTTTGTAGACCCACAAAGTCTACTTCATTGGTCCAAATAGGTCTTATTATACTTATAAATTATGTATTTTTATTATGTCATGTAAACTATAAAGTTATTGTTATATAGTAATTAATGTTTAGCTGTTATCAATAAGCTTATGGTTATTTATTCATTTAACGTCTTTTTATACGACTATGGCTAATCGGACGATGCTGCAGTAGGAGTCCTAAATTTTGCCTATCAAGGTGTAATCGGGATGGAAATCTTTAATGAGTACCTGACACCGTACATGCTCGGAGCCCCCATTTTACGTTTCTTCCGAAGGACGTTAACCATGAATTTTTTACTACCTATAAGAAATCCGGGTTCCTTACCCGTGATCTTGTGCGTAATAGGTTGGTATACTAACGACCAAAGGTGTTCCTTATGGTGGGACTTGTCTTTAAGTTATGTCTTGAACTTATGTCCTTGAAGCTATCAAAGATACAACAAATTGAAGACAAGTGAAGTGTTCACATAATATTCGGCCCGTAAAATTGATTTACGTATTGTATTCTCTACAATACACTTTTTAAGCAGTTCGACATTATTGTGTTTTCTGATTAAAATAATTTAACTACAAAGGTAATTGCAATATTCAACTATCAGAAACTGAGAACTGGTTGTATAAACAATGAAACATACAGTTTCCACTCTTTTTCAATCGATCTCAATTTTTTAAATTTTGTACGATTCATACATTTCTGTCCATAACCATTTCACTGAACTAATGGCTGCATTTAAGAAAGCCAACAAAGCTGATCGTACGTCACAGTGGTCTTGCTTGGATCTTGCCTTGGAATTCCATATTACACCTTTCGAATATTCGATCCTAGTTGTGGATCTTTTACGATTTGTCAAAATTATAAGGCGTTTCAGAAGATTAGCAGGCTTTCGATAGCTTTTTAATAACTCGATTGGTCTAACTAATTACAAATTTCTAGTTTCCATAGTTGTAATAAAGGTTCCCAAAACATCACCTTATACAGAAATTATAAAGGCTCTGTAGAAACAATGGTGTCCCTATACTGATCATTCTAATGAAGGTATATTTATAGTTTAAGACCATCACACACCATTGTTGGGTAGAATATGTACTCATCACTGTCCAATAAATGAACTGAACAGAAACTTTACACCAACCCCTGCGGAGGTAAATTCAACTTCAATCCTCGACAACATTTAAAAAAATATATATAGGTCTATTTTGGAAGGGTGGTAGTATCCCAAACATATCAAGATTGTCTTTCTAAACAGAAATATGTTAACGATTCGAAATTCAACTAAAAAATCAAATTAAAATGTCCGATAAATGTACAGTAATTCTTGCAATGGTACATCTTGCAAACTGCAGATGGCGTTCGCCTGCTGACGCTGATTTGACAAACCATTGTTGTTCCAGATTTTTTTGTCATTCACCTACCCGCAGTGGATAATTCTTCAATGAAAATTCAGCTTACACAATGTTAACTTGCTTTCACAAAAAAGAATTTCTTGATACAGAGCTATATCCACGCTTGACTCATGATTTCTCAGATGGTTTAAATAGGAAAATAAAATCTTTGTATGAATTTTCAATTATTATAATTGAATTGTTATTATGAATGTTCAAATGTTATTCCATACTTATAAAATTGTATGGGTTGCTATAGTTCTAGCAGCTCTGTAGTCACAATTTACTGTAGTTGTGAGCTATTCTTATGTTAGGTTATTGTATTATTTAAACGATTAAGGTATCCGTAAATCAATACCTATCAATATATATATATATATATATATATATATATATATATATACATGAGAGCCACCCACCCACTGGTTATTTATAACTGCAGTAAATAGAACTGGCTATTTTTGTTTTTGAATCAGACAGCTGTTGAAAGTTGCTAGCTTCCAGTTCCAGAGAATAGGAACTGAATAATATTAAAATACTAGCCTACTTAGTCTATTGTTAATGTATTTTTCTACTTTTTCTGTATATTTTCTTTTTTTTTTGGCGCTACAACTTAGTTTTATTTCATTCATTTTATATTTCTTCATAGCATAATAGGTCATATTTGTTACCTGGTCTCTTATTTTAATCTAATTTTATTTTTGTGTATAACTATTTTAATTATTTTTTAAATTGTATTACACTTTTTTTTTAACTCTAAACCCACTTAAATAATCATGATATTTACTTTAGTTTCCCTTAATATATTTTTTATATTTATTATAGCTTCACCTCTATTTTATTTAATTTAAATAATTTATTTTATTTATACACATGCCTATTAATTTTTATAAATATTTATAGTTAACCAATATGTATGTTCACAAGCCATCCTTACTGTCTTCTCAATTTAGTTATAATGACCTAATAATTGTCACTCCTTAACTGTCTTTTTAATATTCTGTTCTTTTTTAAATTTTTGCTTAATTACATTCTACTTTTCCCATGCACTATTAAGGAATGATGTTCTTGGTATTTATATTATTTTCAGGTTTTATTGCATTATTATCGAGTATTACAATCTCTTTTATTTCAACTACAACTAATTATTCTGTAGTTCTATTTATATTATTATTAAAATAATCTTCTTACATAACTATAGTATTTATAAGTATAGTATAACAATAGTTTTTTTTATTAATATATATCCTAATATTTTTACATGATTATTTTATTTTATTTTTTTTTAATAATTATTTTTTGTAAAATCTTTATTCCATTTATTTTATTTATGTATACTTTAGTATCTTGTTTAATCAGCCTTAACAAAAACCTGAAATGTATGTAAAAACTGTTTCTGATAAATATTTGCTTACTGTTTAATATTTTTTTATATTTGCTTACTGTTTAATATATTTTTACCTGCAACGAGACCATTTTCTCCTCTTAATCAATTACTGATTATTCTAGGTACATTTTTTTACTGTAATTTGTCTTCATGGTTATCAATAACAATTCATTTAATTAATTTCTTTAAATTTCCTTTCTGTTTGTAAATCTGTAGAATCTTTGATATTTTAAACTTTTATATAAATTTACTACTAAATTCACAATTTAAGCAAGCGGGGTAGCTCAGTGGATAGAGAGCTCAGTTGCAGTGCCGAAGGTATTGTATTCAAATCCAACTGTGGCAGATATATTATTTAATCTGTTAACAGCCACATATGGGATCTACCGAGCCTCCTGGGGTACCCACCCTTAATTGGGGAAACTTCCTGGCGGTTGAGCATGGTCTTGGTAAAATCACTTTCCTTCACACCCATTGTCTTAGAAACAGTATAGTCTTTACCACGTACTGAACCCAATACTTTTCATGGGTTGTTGTTTTTTTTTCTTTTATTTGCAATTCAACAAGTTAATAAGTTCAACATGAGATATATATTTTTTTTTTTTACAAAATTTCAAAATTACTATTTTTACAATGAAAGTTGTAAATATATGTAACATATTAAAATTTATTTTTTATAATCTGTTATTCATACCTGATCGATGAATAACAAACATCATCGAGAAATGCAAAATAATAATTTAAACAACATGTTGTGCATTTGTTAAGACATTTAATAGCATTGTTATTTTAAGACTTACGATAAGTAGAAATTTGTTTTCTCTCATTGATCATTTCAGATAACGTTACATTTTTATGTTCCTTTTTTCTGCTAGAGTTTCCTCTGTCTCCAATATTCTTTCATGCGCTCACTGGCACGCTTCTTTTTATCTTCTGTCCATCTTCATTCTCATACCCTTGCAGATTTTTCATTCTGCTTCCAAATTTTCATTCTATGATGTGAGATTCTGTAATGTTCAAATTATCAAACTCTTACTTTGCTTCTTTTGCTCACATGGTCTTCTTTTTCCAAAAATAGTAAAGCATCTGCTTGGCCAATCTATGCTTGTTCTTCCTTAATAGATGTATAAGTATAGGTGTAAGCAGTGATTAACTGATTATGATAAATACAAAGGAGAGCTCAATTTCTTTGTTACAAAAATATTTAGTAATCAGCTAAAAAAAGACAAAATCATTACAACCCGTGAAGGGTCTGGGGTTCAGTACATGGTAGAGACTGTACTGTTTCTTGGACAATGGTTGTGTAGGGTGGTGATTTGTCCTAGATCACGCTCAACCGCCAGATTTTCCCGCTAATTTTGGGTACCCACTTTATAGAGGCTGGGCTCTAGGTCCAATAGGATCCATCTCCGGCTCTAACAGATTAGTAATAAGCTAAAGATAGTTTATTTGAATACAGTAGAAGAACATCAGATGCAATCATTGAAGCGGATCGATGCTGATTTAAATGATATTCCTTCTGTAAAGACTAATTGACTTGAGTTGCCAATGAATTGTGCTGATTTAGCAGGACTAGGATGTTCCAATATGTTTTTTATTCCTTTGTTCAGCCAAGTGCTAAAATTAAAAAAAATGTAGAACTGTCGAAACAGGGAGTTTAGAATAAACTCATACAAATGTATATGCATATATATTTTAGAAGAAAAGCTTTAAAAGGCTAAGAAAGGTGCTATTGGGCGTGGCAGACGGAGTTGAAATTGGTGTTGACACTGGTGGGGGAAAATAGGGCACAGGGGAACCATTTAAAATTGGACATAATATTAGTGATGCCAACTTGTCCGAACGCGAATTTTAAGCGTGTATTTAACGAGCGTTCTCTGAGTATTTTTATAATATATCTCTGAGATTAAATAATTTTATTCAGAAATGAACCCAGTGTATGGGATAAAGTTTTTTATTATTTTTTTTTATAAGTTTTATTATATACTTGTTTATTCCCATTCGTAACCAATTGTTTTAAACCTAGCCAACCCTCCATTCCTGATAATCCTCCGAGGTATCTGAAAAGAAGATGGAATCGTGGACTAAGTTGAATTTGTTGTTGTTTATTCATTTAACGTCATTATGGCTACGCATCGTTCGATGTAGTGGGAGACCTAAATTTTGCCTCCAATCCGAGCATAATTAGGATAGAGATCTTTAACAAGTACCAGACATCGTACAGGATCGGAACCCCCATTCATGTCCCTTTCGAAGAAGGGACATGAATGGATTTTTTACACACTAAGGATTTTTTACACCCGTTAAAAAATCCTAAAATCACATGCCTTAAGTTGAATTTGTAATAATAAGTTAATTTGAGTACTACCAGTGAGTAGTTTGTCTACTTGCCTTTATCTCATTACATATCATTCATTCTATTTAATTGTATTATTATAACAGTTGTAAATTTAAAAAATAATACTATGACTGAATATATATATATATATATATATATATATATATATATATATATGTCGGGTATCAATAGCTATTTTTTTTCTTACTTCCAAACGAATGTTTTATTGCATTAAAAGCCGGATGTTTTTTGTTTGTTTTATATAGTTCTAATAACAATAAAATTGATTAAAACGAAATAAAAGAATTCAGAGAGTAATTTTCAAAACATATGTTTTAATAATAAGTTTAATGTTCGAAAAAACAAAACAAGATGAGTCTCAAGATAGTTGTCGTGTGAGAAGGTTGCTTGCTACTCTTAATTAGATTTTGTCGCCACTCTCTCCATCTTCCTCATCTAGAATTTGTCAGATCTCATCAGTAAAACCTCTCGCTATTTTTAACTAATTTTGGACTTACCGGTAAGAGACAATTTGTTGCATCCCAATCTCTTCAATCCCATATCTCAAACCTTCAATAATGGTGTCAAAATTGGAGAATTAAAATAAATCCTCACAAATCCCACCAAATTACCTTCACTCTTCGTCGTAAACCTACGCATTCCTGCCCTACTGTATCCTTTAATAACATTCCACTGATCCCTGTCGAACAGATACGTTACCTAGGACTTCATCTGGACAAACGTCTCACTTGGAATCATCATACAAGACTGAAAAGACAAGAAACTGCTTGACGTTTTCGCTCATTTACATGACAGTTGTCAGACCTATTTGGACATACGGAGTTAAGCTTTGGAGCTCTACTAAACATATCCAATCCTTACAATCCAAAATCCTTCGTAAAATCCTCAATGCTCCTTATTATGTCACAAACAAACTCATCCATCATGATCTTAATATCTCATATGTTGCTGATTTGGCCCAAACTAGATACCTATCCTTCCATGAAAAGCTCCATACACACTTGAAGTATCTGAACTTCCTTCCCATAAAATTCCTGATAAACCTCCGAGGCGTCTGAAAAGAACATGGCCTCGAGACCTTCTACTATAGAACTTTATTGGAGTGCTATCAATGGGTAGTTTCTCAATAAGTGTTTTTTTTAATGTCCTTTGTTCATACAGCAGATTTAATTGATGCAATATAATTACAGTTGTAAATATCAATAAATTATTCTAAAAAAACGAAAAAAAAAACAGTAAGAGACATTTAGTTATTTCTATTCCTCAACATATCGAATTATCAACTCATCTTCTTCACGAACTCAGTTATTTTATTGATTCATAGACTATTAATATTTTTTGTTTTAAGACTTATTCTTTTTTATTAAATAGTTAATTTCAATTTTTGGGGGAAGATAATTAATTGTAGTGCTTACTGCATTTTCTTTTTCATTTAATTTTAAATAACCTTTTTTTGTATTTTCTTAGTTTTAGTTGTGCACATTTATATTTTTAATAGTAATTGTGTAATTGTAATTTTTAATAGTAATTTAAGTAATTGTTCTCTCTTTTTATTTTTACATTATACATTTATTATTTGTTCATTTTTTATTGTTTTTCATTTGTATTTGCTTGGCGAATTCTTTTATAGCTTCAATTGTATGTATTTGGGGAAATTGCCACCCAAACAAACTATAAGGATTTTTTATTGAATTCACAACCAGCAAATTCGCTTGGATAGAAGGTTAGCGAATTATTATTAGGAGCCCCTTCTTCCACAATATATATAAACCCATATAATCAACACAATTAGAGTGAGAAATGCATGAGCCCTGAAAAAAAAATTGGCATTACCTGAAGAAAACTTTGGTAAAAAGTATTAACAGAAAAAAAATAGTAATAGCCTGCCAGATAATGCTTTCTAAAAAATGGCGACCAAATATGGTACAATAAAAAAAAAAAAAACTGTACCACTACAACCCAGGAGAGATCTTGAGTTCAGTACATGGTAGAGCAACGGCTGGGCAGGGATTGAAGATATCCACTTTATAAAGGCTGTGTGAGCCTCAGTGATTTACTTACTGAATTGTAAAGAAAAAAAAAGTATACCACTACAATCTATGAAGTGTTTAAGACAACGGTTGCACAGAGAAGTGATTTGTCCGAGAACATGCTCAGCCGCTAGGTTTATCCCTCAATTAAGGCTGGGTGAGCCCGAAGAGGGTTTGTAGATCCCATAAGCTCCATCCGGATTTGAACTCAGAACCTTCAGCATAGCAACTCTACTCCCTTCTCAATTAGATTCCCTGCTCCCTTGATGCATTCTAACAAAATGGCGACCGAAAATGGTAAATTATATCAAAAATGTCTTAATATGTTAAATAGGCAATCATCAAAAGTAGGGTAAAGTTGCTTTTCAGCTGTTTTTATGAATTTCTCCATTGCAAAAATCAATGGTTTCAATTGAAAAATCCTGTTTTTGAGTTTCATTACGATTACTTGTTATTATTCTTTATATCATTTTTTGAGATTAAAAATATATATATAATAATAATAAATTCTTTATTGGCTTTAATGTATAACATTGTAGCCATTGAGTCTGGCCCACTTAGTGTTAATTTTTAGTAATTAGTATATCGTCACTTAATTACAGTTATTTTTATTTACAGTTATATAATATCTACAATATGTAAATATTTTACAATAATTAAATAATCAACACTCGTTTAATAAATAAATAAACAAAATTTTTTAGTCAGAACAGAACAGTATCAATTATAACAAAAGAATAACAGTATTCCAAACAAATAACGCAAATAAGGCATATACCTAAGGAAATAGATAAATAAAATACAATGGAATTAAAGTATTTAGGTACTAACCCGCTGATACTTTATTGTAACAGTTATTCTTTCTATACATTACAATCAAGGTATTGTAGAAGTACCCGAAATCATAAACCACAATTAAAGCCCGGATTCCGAATTTTTACATATAAACTGAAGATAGAAAAAAATGTTGTTTAATTTTTCTACGCTGTCGATAGTGAGTACATTTTGAAGTGATAATTCATCCTCATGCTGGACAATATATTTTTGCAGAAATTGTTTCCGTGCGTTAACAAAAAATTTACAATGCAATATTATATGCTTCAAACTATTGAATATGGTCCCATGGCACCACTGACATTTTTCATCAGTTCTGAGAACACAGGTGTTCCTATAAAATATTTTCAGGCATTCAGGGTTTGAAATTCTTATTTGACTCACGGTTCTTAATTTTTCTATGTTTATCTTAAATTTTAAATAGCTTTCAGGTTCAGGGTTGGTATAGGTGCAAATAGTTCTGTATATTGGATTGTAATTTGAGTTAAGAGCTCTATCAATATCCTTCGACAGTAAATGATTTGTTACTTTTTCAAGAATAGCATGTTTATTAGCAAATAAAACATTGGGGTTATGGAAATCTGCAAATATTCTTCAATATGATGGGTTGTAGCTACCATTTTAAGTTGTGAGATCCAGTTAAAAGTCAAGTCCTGTTTTTTCTCATCTAGCTCCAAAAGTCTATCGAAACATTTACGGGGTAATCTATAATCAGGGATAGACAGTATTTTTAGGCAGAAGTTGACAATTTTCTTTAGGATTGTTACGATAAGTGGGTTACGACCTGTTTCTAGACGTACAATATAATTTGGAGTGCATTTCGGCCAATAATATAGGTATTTTAAGAATTTTAATTGAGCTACTTCTATGTTTGTATAATAGTTTAAACTCCAAATTTCTGCAGCATAAAGAAGCGTTGAGGATACCATAGAATCAAAGAGTGTCATTTTTGTCTCCCATGCATCACTTTTACCTCTTCTGAGAATGTCTCTCACTTTCGCCCCTGCTACGTTAGATTTTTCAATAAAATACTCAGATGCCAGAAAGAACCTTCCGGAAGATGAAAATGGGACTCCTAAATAGGTGTAAGATTTTGTATATTCCAGTATTTTAGCATTCCAAAATAGTGGCTTTAGTTTTTTTATTTTGGGGGATTTATGCAACACTAATGTTTTAGATTTTTCAGGATTTAAAATTAAAGAATTTTGAAAGCAATATAATTCCATTAATTCTAGGTTCTATGAGTATCATGCCATGAAGTATTTAATAATACTATATCGTCGGCTAATAGGAGCATTTTAACTTCGTTTTTATCATCAATGGGGACCCTTTGGCACCATTATTTTGGAAAAACGTAATTATATCCGACAGAAATAAGATAAAGAGGGTTGGACTGAGACTCTCCCCTTGTAAGAGACCGGAACTAATACCTATCTCCTCGGATAATTTGTCGCCGATTTGAATTTGCATTATTGCATTGTCGTAGAGGGCTTTCAGTAATCTTATTATTTTACCACTGACACCAATGTCGAACAGTTTTTGCCAGAGAAGGGGGTGGTTTATGGAATCAAATGCCTTTTTGAAATCAATAAATGTAGCAAAAACATAACTCCCCTTATTACGAAGATTAATGCCAATCAATGCCATAAGCGAAAAAATGTGCTCGACACATCCTCTTCCCGTTCTAAACCCTGCCTGTTCTTCGGGAATCAGTTTTTCACTTTCGGCCCAATCCTGTAATCTATAAGCCAAAATAGCTGTGAATAGTTTTGTGATATTGTTGATCAGGGATATACCTCGGTAATTATCTACATCTTTTTTGTTCCCCTTTTTGTGTAGTAGAATTAGTTTTGATTTAGACCATAAGATCGGAATTTCTTCCGTTTCCATTATATTATTGAAGAGATTTAGCAGGTAATGTTCCCACTCCGGAGTTAAACTTTTAAAGACTTCATAGGTTATATTATCGAAACCGGGAGATTTATTATTTTTCCTAAGTTTAATACAGTTTTGGAGTTCATCTAAAGAAAATGGCAGATCTAAAACTGGATGAGTTACTGAGAAAAACTTAATTTCTAAAATATGTTTTTGTCCATACAGTAAACTATAATGATTTACCCACTCATCAATACTTATTTCATTAGGCGACATTTTAAAAGGTCTAAAAGAATTCACTGCTTTCCAAAATTCGTTGCTATTCTTAACATTCTGCAATTTCATAATGATGTTTTCCCTGTATTCCTTTTTTTTATTGTTTAGCAGTTTTCTAAAATTATCCTTTGAATGAAAATAATCTACGATCGCATTGTGAGAGAAATTGTGTTTTAGCATGAGTTTGTATTTTCTTCGGAGACTTCTTTTTAGGATTAAAAATATATATTAAATGAGTAATACGTACAGAAAGAGAGCTTTGAAAAATATCTCAAACTTATTTTGGGTCTGTAGATAATGGTAGGTTGCTTATGACATAATAACAGATTCCTTGGATTAAAAAAAAAAAAAATCAAAAAGACTGCAGGATCAACCAAAAATGATATGTCATCTTCATTTTTACAAATAAACTTTAGGAAATCAAAATAAACACCGATATTTGTGTGTTATGGTGACTAGTCATTTCGTCACATTCTTCGATTACGCCTTCCAACATAATCAGCAGTTAGAGGAATATGCTTCGTTAACATAAAATTGACATTTTATTAATTTCTACCACCTCGAGGACAAGTTATATATCTAGCAATAGAAATCAATATATGAATAATAGTAGAAACCGTCCTAAATAATAAAAAATATTATCCGATAATTTTATAGTTCATTTTATGATTTTTATTCTGTGATCATATTCACAATATGATGTTGATCATATTCCTTATTACCCATGATTAAAATATTTATGATCAATAATAAATGTTTTTGGCGATATATTTATAAAAATCTTATATTAATAATATATAAATAAATTAATACTAATGTATATTTTTTCACTGTATCCTTTTTCGCTTAGACTCGGGGAAAATCTAGGATAGATAGACAAAATATTTTTTTTTCACTTTCAATCAACTGAATTGCATCAATGAAGAAATACCCAAGACTCATATTCATCCATATTAGACCGGATTCGAAGATTTTTTCAAGGTTTGGTGACAGCCTGAAGCGGAAATCTCCAAGAAGACTTATTTAATGATATTTAATATTCTATAATTTGTACTTATTTAAACAAAATATAATAAGAGGGGACCGTGGGTAATCATTGGGTTGAGCGAGTTGCTATGCCGATGGTTACGGGTTTGAGTGCAGTTATACCAGATTATTTATTTAATCTTTAAAAGCCACGGATGGATCCTGTAAGATAAGAGGGTACCTTTAATTGGGGTAAAACATGGTGGTTGAACGTGATATCGGCCGATCATCTCCCTGCATAACTTTAGCTCTAGAAACAGTACAGACTCAACCAGGTACTAAACCCAAGGTCTTTCATGGGTTGTGGTGGTCTATATTTGTATATAATTCACGATATTTAATCATAAAAATGTAATCGATTTCAAACCCTTTATCCGGAAACGATATCGATTTACTTCGTTCGAATGTGGTAATATTTTAAACAGACAGAATGAAAGTATTGTTTATTCAGTATTATATTTGATTCCTCATTTTATGCTTTCCTTGGCTAAGGCAAAGTAAGTATTTACAAAAGTGGTAGAGTTGCCAAGGGGCGATGTTCTTGCCAGGGTGCAATCCATCCCGCAGTCTGCAATAGACCTTACTTCAAGTATACGATATAAAATATATTGGCTCCGTACTTTGTATTTTAAGAATTAAAACCGTTTCAAATAATGATTTTGGAAAGCAAAATCAATAGAACTAAGAACGTTGAAGAAAGAGCTTCATACAAAACATAATAAACACAACGAAGGGGTTAGAAAAATAGGTAAAGAAACGCGGATTCTATTCTTCTGAACATGAATCTTAACCTGTATCACTACAACCCATGAAAGTTCCTGAATTCGGTACATGGTAGAGACTGTACTGTTCTAGGAAAATGCTTGTGCAAGGAGGTGATTTGTCCGAGAACACACTCGACCGCCAGGTTTTTCCTCATTTAAGGGTGACTACATTATTACAGAGCCCCAGGAGGATCTGTAAGTCCCACAGAGTCCATCCGTGATTGTTAACAGATTAAATAATTTGTCAGTCACAGCTGGATTTGAACTCGGAACCTTCAGCATAGCATCTCTGCACTCTGAACGCTCCCTTCTATTTATATGTGTCAATATTTTGTTGTTTCTTGCTTTCTCCAAAGACGTACCGTGTTTATTTTTGCTGAATAGTGATATGAATCTATCTGTCTATCTATCTAAATATATATATTTATACACACATACATAGATAAGATTGAGAATAGTTCCATCACCCCCATCCATAGTCATTGCACATTTTTAATTTTTTAGTCACTCTCCTTTCGTGCTAATCCTAAAAAATTGTATACAATACATACTTAAATTTTCTAAACTAAATATTATTTTAAAATTAAATTATCAGGAATTGCAGAGTTAGCTAGGTTTAAAACTAGTGGGTTCGAGTAGGAATAAAGTTTGTCATGAAAGGATTGGTATTGGGTTCGGGCCAAATTAGCAACAAATGGGACATTAAGGCCATTATTGATGACTTTATTCGTTACAAAGTAAGGAGCATTGAGGATTATACGGACGATTTGAGATTGAAATGATTGGATACGATAGGAATTCGATGGCTTTGTGGAATCGCAAAGCTCTAACCCTTAAGTCCAAATGTCTTATAATAATCATCTATAAGAGCCTTTTATAATTAATTGGGAGCTTACAGTGTTTGTCCATCGAATGTTGGAGTAGCATGAAACGGTGGGAAGTTTCTTACCTTTTCTGAAAAGATTGAGGTAAAATTCTCAATAATTAATAATCTTTTAATTAAATAAGGAAAATAATAGTATTTCCCTAGGTTATCTTTAGAATGTAATTTCAGAAATAACTTTAGTATTGTAAAGTTAGAGTTTATTGTAGTTAATAATTTATACTTTGGAATTATTTAATTAGGGAGCGGAGTAGTTCAGTGGAAGAGCGCTGATTTGCCATGCCGAAGGTCCTGTGTTCAAATCCCGCTCGCTCGAAGACTTTTACTTAGTTAATCTGTTAGCGCCCGGAGGTGGATCCTGTAGGATCTAGGACTTTCCTGGGGCACACAAAGCCTCTATAAAGTGGGTACCCAAAATAAGGGGGAATGGTCTGGTGGTTGAGCATGATCTAGGACAAATCACTTCCCTGCAAAACCGTTGTCCAAGAAACAGTACAGTCTCTACCATTTACTGGACCCTTGAGCCTTCACGGCCTGTAGTGATACAGGTTTTTTGTCTTATTTAATTAAAGAACACTTTAAATACTTTACTGAACCTATTTGAGCAGAAATTATAACTTCGCTGATGTTAGAAACGCACCAGATTCCTTTGATTATTAATCCATAATTTAATAAACTGTGAATATTATTATCAAAAAAATTGACCACTAACGCTGAAGGATGAACAACTTCTTCAGGTATTCGAAAATAAAGTGTTACGTAGAATATTCGGTCCGAAAAAGGATGAGACCACTGGGGATTGTAGGAGAACGCAGAATTTCGAAGCATGCGTTCAGTAAATATTATTCAAGTGATAGTGTATTATAATGGATAGTAGGCATATTAATATAATCGATTGCGAACTTAGTGATGAACAATATTTTATTGGTGCATACCGCATTATGATAAATACAATAAAAATCAGATAATATTTATCGTAAAAAAACAGATCCAGTTTTGCTGGAGGTATATTGAGCTGAGACTTCTAAGGTGGAGGCTACAGGCTTGCTTCAGTGGTGAGGGAATTTGAGGGTTCTTCAATCCAAGTTATGATGGGCCTGTGAACTTACTGGGCTTAGTGACGAACGAATTTCTTAGATGTTAATAAGCGCTGCGCCGACTCTGGGAAGCGTCTGAGGGCAAGACCAAGGCCTCTTATGTCCCGAAATCTAAAAATCCGAATTTATAAAACCATCATCCTTCCAACCCTTCTTGATGGATATCGAAAGTGGTCGATAACGCTGAAGGATGGGCAACGCCATAAGGTACTGGAAAATAAGATGTTGAGTAGAATATACAAACCGGAATTGCTATGCATGCACCCCCTTAATGTTATTAAAGTGATAGCGTATCGGAGATGGGGATTTTAAAGCTTCTGCTTAGTAATAAACGAATTCCTTAAAAGTTAATAAGCGCTGTTGGGAAGCGTCCTAGGGGTTGACTGAGGCGTTGGCGGGAGAAATGCATTAAGAGTGTCCTGGGCGGATTTGGGTTTGAATAGAGGTCCGTGGACAGAGGTTTGTAAGCAGAGATTGGCGTATCGGCATCGAGCCTTCGGGTTCGTTAAGCCTCATTATTATTTTTATTATTTAAAAAAAAAAAATCAAGAAAAGACTATTTATTAATATTACAAACTAAACAAAAAAAAACTTCATATTAAACACCTAATTAGCATTAAAATAATGTTAAATGCAAGCAAAAATAATAAAGTATTTCTACAGAGATTTTAGCCAGGGGTTTTTCAAAAAATTTTTTTAATGGCTCAGAACTGCTAGAATTTTTTTTCATACCTACTAAGGTATGTAGTCTAAGGTAAATTAAGGAATCAAGACGAAAAATATATATTTTGGAGATTATATTTATAAAAGGTCACTGACTCAACAGATGCGTTTAAATATAGTTGCTTTTCTTAGCGTCGGGCGTTGGCTAGAAGAAAACCAGGTTAGCCTGTTAGGAGAGGGAAAGTGGTGGGGGTGCTACACTTTTCCAACCTTGGTATAAAAATATTCGCGAATATATTCACATAATCTTATTAAATAACAAGTAAACTTATCCTTAAAGATCATGATATTACGTTTGTCTCGGATCTTACCCGATATAGATATACCTCCTTTAAATATATATATATATATATATATATATATATATATATATATATATATATATATATATATATGTAAAGTAGCCCATACATGCCAAATAGTTCGTATAATTCCATATCAATCTGATCCTAACAACTAATCGAGGATTTTGAAAAGAAGATGGTCACAGGATCATCAAGTTGTAATATTCTTACACAAGTATATCACATCAAATTTCATTTTAATAATAATAATAAAGTCTTAATTCATTCTTTAATAAGCCTCTTTACAATAACAGTGCTAGTATTAATATATAAGCCATTATGTCTTAGAATATAATTCAATTAATAAATACAATTAAATTAATAATTGAGAAAGAATTAAAACATTAATGAAAAAATTGCAAATTACCTCCAATGACAATATTCATGAAAAATATGTTTTAAAAAAAACAGAGTAAACGAAATAAAAATACGATAAATAAAGAAATAAGATAAAAATAATTATATATAGAGAAACAATTGATAGTTACAAATGTATACAAATTTTAATCCAAGGAAAAAATGAAAGAAATATATGTAAAAATTGATACAATGTATCAAATTTTAATTAAGATACAAATTAAAAAAATAAATAGTTTTTAAGAATTCATTGATATGGTTCTAACGGGCCAATATACATTGGAAAATAAAAAGCTATTTTATTTATTTTATTCCATTTTATTTATAATACCTAAAAATAGAGGATTCAATAAATAATATTTATTGAATGAGAGTAAATATATTCCATAATTTATATGGCTTCATGTTTTATTCTTTTTTATTTAAAAAATTACGTTCAACGAATCAAAAAGTGCGTACCCCTGCTATGGTCTTTCCACTTCATTCTAATGTGTTATTATCTAAATCCTAAATTCTAAACAATATTAAAATCATTTAAATTAAAAAATGAGTTAATTAATGTAAATAAATTACCAAGATCGAAGAATTTTTTTTCAAATGACTAACAGCTAATAATAATAAAAAAACTATTTTTATTTTATTCTTTTGAATAATGATTATTTAAAAATAAAGTTTTATTTAAATACTCTTTTAGGTTTCTACGACCACTACTATTACAAAAGACTTTATTGGTATCTTCTGGTTTAGGTTTAGACCGTGTTGATAAATTTTTCACCAACGTTTCGTCCATAAATATCATTATTTATTGTAAAGGAGATAGTTGGGGGGTGCAGTCAAAAAGAACACTGAATAAGTAATAAACTTATAATTATGTGCCGACGTTTCGACCTACAGTGTAGGTCATCTTCAGGGCGATTTGGAGAGCGAAATCGTTAGATGTAACGGCTGACTAGCACTTGACTAGCACACACTGACTAGCAACCAGTGCTAGTCAGCCGTTACATCTAACGATTTCGCTCTCCAAATCGCCCTGAAGATGACCTACACTGTAGGTCGAAACGTCGGCACATAATTATAAGTTTATTACTTATTCAGTGTTCTTTTTGACTGCACCCCCCCCAACTATCTCCTTTACATTAGATCATCCAGTCAACTATTTTCATCTCATACATCATTATTTATTGATTGATTATTGAAATATACTAATACTTATTGAATAAAAGTAAATTTATTCAATGATTTATTTTGTTTCATTTTTCTTTTTGTTATAACTGAATTTATGCCACAATAATAAATAATAATTTGTCTATAAGAAATATCTTTGTTTATTTTAGATTTACACATTTAATATTTTACATGAAAAAAAATCCTTTCCTTAAAAAAACAAAACATCTTATACGAATAAAATGTACGTGTTTTAGTCTTTTCCAAGACTTTCTAATGTGTTATTGTTTAAATTCTAATCTAAAGAAAATTTTAATTAAATAAATAAGTTAATTAATGTACATAAATTTCTTTATGTTTATAAATTCATGATTATAAATTAACTGGTTATAAATTTATGGTTGTCAAATACCATTCTCGGATAAAAATTATTCAAATGGCGAACAACTAATAATAGTAAAAAACTATTTATATTTAATAGTGAGTAAAATTCTATAAATTGTATATTTATATAAAAATAATGATTAATTTATTTACTGTAAGTTGAAAAATAAACTGATATTTTGTTTATGTAATACTATTTTACTTATAATCTAACTAAAAATAAAGGGTCCAATGAATAATATTTACTGAATATAAATAAATTTATATGTGATATATTTTGTTTAATTTTCCCATTTTCTATGTATCTATAGTTCTTTGATTTTTTAAATATAATTAATTTATTTTAATTGTGATAAAATTTAAAACATTAATTAGAATACAGAAAAAATACTGTGTTATTACTAAAAATCAAAAGTCAAATTAGGAATATATTATTAGGAGAAATAATAGTATACACTTGTTTAATTTGACCATAAAAGACAAGGATTAATGAAAAATAAACAATTAGTATTAAAATCTTTACTTACTAATTGAAGAAACCTTTCATGACGAGAATATTGTTGAAAAAAGAAATATTTGAGTTATCCGAACAAAAGTGTATTCAATAACGCCCAACACAACAAATCACTGACATATTTTTTAAATTTTAAATAATAAAATAGAAACATTAATAATGCCGGTAAGAGTTATAAAATTATTAATAACTATTCACGATTTAAAAATACTTTTTGTGTCAAAAGATATTACTGACCTAGTTAGTGTTTAACATTTGTTTACTACAAGAAAATGGTAAAATACGTTCCTTAGTAAAAACTACATTTTTAATTTACTTCTAGCATTAAAAACATTTATTATCCTAGATACTTATTTGGATTTGTTAAATAAGTGTATGTAATAATATTTACTTAATGAGTGGTATATAACATATGTATTATATACCATTACATATTCACCATTACACGTTATTATATTTATATAAACATATTATACAGGTTTATAATTTAAATATATTTATTTCTAGAATTTGCAGCAGAAAAATGCAATGAGGACTGTCCGTGTTTGCAAAAAATTCGAAGTACTTATCACAAAGAAACAAAATTTACTGAACCCAAGACCCTTCATGGTGAATTTTTATTATTGTGTCATAGATTGATAAATTGGCCAGGTCTTGTTGTTATAGATTGCGCCACATGAAATAAAATCTAACCAGACTATACTTAATCGTAGCAATGTGTTTTTAGTGTTAGAGATTTGAGTAAGAGCCGACAGAACAAGATGTACAATAGAAGGGAGGAAAAGAAATGCCATCTAGTAGAGAAAAAAGCTTAGTTATGTCACTATTTTTTTTTTCTCATTTAACAAAAGTCTACAGTTATATAAATGTATACAAAATCCGCTGCAGGCAAGGCTTTTATTTAGTCTGTTTGCAGCCAGAGATGGATCATGTAGGATCTAGGACCTTCCTGGGGCTCACCCAGCCTATATAAAATCTGGCTGTTGAACGTGATATAGGACAAATCACCTCCCTGCAGAAACATTGTCCATGAAATAGTACAGTCTCTACCATACACTGAACCCCAGATCCGCTCACGGGTTGTAGCGGTGCAGGTTTATTTTATCACCTGTAGAGCATCAGCTATTTTTATTGACTGAATTAAAATTAGAACAGAGAAATGGGTTAACTCAGTTTGTAGAGAGCTTAGTTACGAGTACTATGATGAAAGTCTCGGTTTAAAGTCAAGCTGCGGCACTTCTTTATTCTGTTAAGAGCCACAGATGAGCCTTGTGGGACCTGCTGACCCTTCTGTGGCTCACCTTCTATAACCTGCGTAGCCTTATAACAAATTCTGGTGGTTAAGTGTGATCTCAGAAAATCATATCCCTGCACAACCGTTGTCCGAGAAACAATTCAGTCTCTATCGTGTACTGTACCCAAGACCCTTCATGGGTTGTAGTGGCATAGGATTTTTTTTCTAAGGTTAGAACAGTCAAATTTCGCCGCCTTTAAATTTAGTAGCTTAGCGGTTCCTTTGTCCTCACCATATCTATCGAGTTTAAATGGATTTATTAATGAAAGGAAAGAGGATGCCGTTCCACTTGAACTGAGTTGAAACTAGAATATAAAAAGACCTAACGTAATAAATAGGATGTTCCAGGAATACCAGTGGCTCAATGGTTGAGCGCTGAGCCATGCCGAAGTTCCTGGGTTCAAATCTCGTTCGCTGGCAGAAATTTATTTAGTTGGTTAGGGGCCGATGATGGATTCTATAAAATATCTATGGGAAAGTGGCCTCTGAAAAGTGGATAACTAAATTAAGGGAGAAAATCTGGTGTTTGTCTTGATCTAGGACATGAAATGGTATTCATGAAAATTGTTTCTCAATAATAAATGAATACACAGTTCCAACACAAATCCGAGTATGTGAGAACAGGTGGATTGCTTGGGTGTGGAATAACAACGGACGTTTAAGTGAATGAGATTTTTCAATTGCTATGCTTCCAACAAATTTATAAGTTTCGTATAGTTTACATAGTACACCTTGGCAAAAAAATAATATAAAAAAAATAGAGTAAAAAATATAAGATCAGAGCGCTTGTGATGCTGGCACTATTTTTAACCAGCATTATTGGACCTGTTCCAAGATAATTTTTAACTCCGTTATAGCTGTGCCGGGTGGTTTGGGGTGTAAATCGAGGTCCTGGGTCTAAGATGTCTATAAATGTTGGTATAAATATCTTTAACATCGTGAGTTTGCTTGATGATTAAACCAACAAAATTATCTAGATCATAAATCGCCGACAGCACGTTTGCTGCATCATTATGAACGTTACAAGAAATCGACAGGCGAGAATTATATAAGTTTGTAACATTAATAACGTTAGATAAGACAAAGTTTGGCACAAATTGAGTTGGTCCAACCGCAAATAAATGTCCTTTATAAGATACCAAACCAAGAAGATGATTGGAAGTTCAAGTAAGAAATGATACACAGGATGGTAAGTACTGGTACTGAAGGGAGGGAAAACTCTGATAGGTATATCTTGTAATCTTTGCCAACGATTACCTTTAGGTCGACGCCGCGTACTAACCTTAGTGGGAGTCCAAGATTCTTATCCAAGATATCTAAGAAGCACCGCGAAATAAATAACAGAAACAGGTGGGAATCGATACCAGGAAGTTCCGGACCGTGCATATTCGGGACGACTACCTCGTCCTCAATATACATAGTAATGTAAATGCAAGCCGGCTATCACCTCCACATTAGCTCATTACTCACATTTCTTTTTGAGCCAGGTAGTTCAGTGTGTAGAATACTGAGTTGCTGCCCTGGGTTAAAATCCAGCTGAGGCAGTTAAATTATTTGATCTGTTATTAGCCATGGATGCTCCGCAGAACCTTCAGTGGCTCACCTAGTCTCTATAAATTGAGCACCCTTAATTTGGGGGCAAATAGACGGCGGTTGATCTCAGACAAATCACACTTTTTTTTGTAAGGTAAGAATAGTTAAAAATCAGAATTTACTGAACCAATAAATCTACTCGTACTTAAATCTACTCCACATACAGAAAACTTTTTTTTTGAAAAACTCAGGCCAACTTTGGAGTATAATGGATTCTAATACTTACTAAAGTCGACTTATCAATTTGTAAACGGTTTCCTTTGAAATTAGTACAATTTCGTTTTGGAATATCGTGAGTCTCATAATACGCCAAGCTTCCTACGTAATCACATTTAACGACCATTTATTTATTCAACTCTTCAAAAATCAATCATCTATATTAGCTTAAAGAATACATTTTATGCATGTACAAATCTATATTTATATTGTTTTTATTGAATTGAGGGTTGAGCTGTCTGTTGGACCCGATACAGCGTGTTCTATTTAAGACAAGTAGGGCATTGAATGGGTAGGAAGTGAGTGCAAGGATGAGATAGGGGATGCCCATAGTGAACTAGCCTTCCTATGTTACAGTTACCACGAATCCCCATTTTATAATTAGAATTAAATCTAAATAAGACCTTAATGATGTAAGTCATGTTTTTTGTTGTAATCCCAACTGCCGGCCGCTCTGATCTTGATCACTGAATTTTCAAAGCACCCTGACTGATTCGTGTAGTCTTTAAAACTGCAGCTTATAAGGTGCAGTATATTAACAGATAAATGTTCTTTGAGAGTAGTCACTGGACTAAGATTTCCACCTATCTTCTTTCAGCCTTAATAATTCAGACTTGACGAGCTACTGCTGAATTAATAACTAGTTGAATTGTGAATACACAAAAAACCACCTTACAACAACAAAGAAGTACCTTCAGTACATGGTAGAGACTGTACTGTTTCATGGACAACGGTTCTGCAAGGAGGTAACTCTTAGGTTACGCTCAACCGCCAGATTTCCCCCCTTATTTTGTGCAGACCCTATTTTTTATTTTATTACTTTTTTTTTATTGATCTTTTCTCTTCAAATAAAAATATTTAAATATAAAACAATTAATAATAAACTATAAATAATATAATGACGTAATTCAACTAGATCCTAATTAAAGTAATGTTCAATGAACATTCTTCCTCTTGTATACGTCGCAAAATTGCGAGAATACGGGGATATAGGGTCGGTGAAGAGAACGGATTTGCATGACAAGGAGGCGACCCCTCAATGGGTAGCACAATTGGTTAGCGCACTACCACGGAGAGGGGGACGACCAGGGTTCGAATCCCGACCAGGGAAAATCTTTTCTCTTCAAAATAAAAATATTTAAAAATTAATAAAAAATTATCAATAATATTCTAGTTGGATCACTGTGGATATCCGATTAGTTTTCGGTGTTTAAAGTAAAAATTCTTCTTCATTAAGGTTTACTATATGTCAACTTAGGAAGCTGTGGTACAATAAGACTGTGGGTGTAAGATAATATTATAACTACATATAAAATAGATACAACTAAAAAAAAAGTTGTGTGGTTTTATGAAACCATGATGCAAGTGAAACTTATTTTCGGTTTTTAGGCATTTAACTAAAAAAAATTGGAAAATTATTGGATTTAGGATAATAAAATTGCGTTTTTAATCTTAACTTAATTATTAGAAAATGGGAATGATAATGGGAAATCAATAGTAGCCAAATATTCAATTATAAAATTTAATTTCAATTTGCGTATTAGAGTACGGAATACATAATTAATACAATCATTTTGATGATAAACGCATATTAAAAAGTAAGAGCAATATTATATAAGAGGGATATTCACAATAAAGTGTTTGTTTATGATTATAAATTGATGTACTTTATATATCATTGATGTATTTTATCATTATATAAACTCTTGCCTAACCCTTGACTTATGTCCGGGTTGGTTCATTCTCTGGTAGAAACCGAGAAAAAGAAAAGGATAATAAAAATGTATTTATTTAATCTGGGACAAATCCCTTTAGAATAACAATACAGGTGTTGTAAGCTAGTATGGCTTAGAGTATAAAAATAATTAAATATATTATTATATATCAAAATTAAAATTAATACACACTGATAAAAGGAATTGGTAGCCTCTGAAGAGATTTGTTATTAGTAAAAAAATCGTTTTTATTTATTCAATTTTATATAAAGTTAATGAACATTAAAACATGTACGATAAAGTAAATAAATGCATTTACACTAATACACAGATCAAAACACCCAAATACCGCGGAACACTTGCAGGAATAAGTGAGAATATAAATGCTACACGGTCAGCTCACTAGGTGCCCTATTGGCCTAGGCTGTCCTGTCATGTGCCTTTCAATTTACCCTTTCTCCAGCTGAAACACGACATGCTGATAGATGGGCGAAAAAGTTTGGAGCGATAGAATAAAAGTTTCACTTTAATAAACGAAGAATGTGAATGTGGCACCCTCCTATAACAATGTTAAAAAATGGAATATCTGGGTGAACTGCGCAAACATTTCATTGTGTGCCAGAACAAGTTTATGATCAATAAGTGAATATCAGTGACTTTATGAAGGCAAAGATACTTCGCTTAAAAACGATATAAAATTAAAGTCTGACAGCCATCATAGAAATGGGAGTTGAAATATGTGAAAAACGACTGCTAAGGAGATGTTCTGTTAGTGGTTAATTTTAGAACGAACAATACTATATTAAGAATACAACCTTGTAATAGAATGTAGCGGCATCGACAGGCACTGCATCTTGGTATATCTTCAACGGGCTAAATAACGTTCGATGGAGTAATGTAAATGCATACCAAGAATATGTAATACCATCGTTCACTTGTTTTTCATATGCTATTTTAATAATAAAAAAAAAATAGAATAAAAACGTATTAGAACATCCCAGCCCTGCTAAATAATCACTCAAATTCATTAGCGACTCGATTCGATCAGTCTTTACTGAAGGAATATCACTTAAATAAGCGTCGATCCACTTCAGCTATGCTAAAGGGGAGTATAAAAAAAAAATGAGCGTTTTATCAAATTCCAGATTTCAAAAGTCTGTAAATATTTTAATGCTATTTATTATTTACCAACACTTAATAATCCCTTTAGAGAATTCTCCAAGCTTGTTTACTGACACTGGCCTTCTTCAAAAAAGCCTCTTAGTTATTTATTTCAAAGAAACATGACAGTGTCCTACGAAATTCTCGTAATTTTAAGACATTACTGGAAAAAAAAATTTATAGCCGCTGAAGCAACTCGTGAAATTATTAAATCTGAAGGGGAAGGTGTCCTTGACCAGCGCACTGCGCGGCGTTGGTTTGAAAAAAATAGCAGTGAAGATACGACGTTGGAAAGGAAGAAGGGCTCCGGGCGACCATTAATGGATATTGATGAGGTTCTGAAGGAAGCTGTTGAGCCAAATCATAGCAGATGGCAAATGACGGTAGATAACAATGGACTATACTTTGAATATTAAAGAAATAATAATACAAATATTTGGTTAAAACTGGTCATTTTTTTGATACACCCCATTAGAACATGCCGATTACTAAAAATGTTTATAACGAATAAAAAACAAGCTCTTCTTTGTATTTAATCAGTAATTACTACATATTCCTATACTTCTGTACAGAATGAACAAGCATTGATTCACCAAGCAAATATTTACTATTTTTTTGAAAAAGAAGACCATATGAAATAAAGAAGTAAAGAAAGATTTGGAAAAGTTGAACATTACAGAGTATCGCATAATGAAGGATATGAATTTAGAACCAGAATGAAAAATCTGGAAGGGTAATATTAGTATTAATTTACCCGTTTGAATGTAACATATATCTTATCCAAATTACTAACTAGTTAAATTATGAATACAAAAAAAAAACCTTAACAACTACAAAGAAGCAGTAAGTAGAAGAATTGTTCATAATTAATGAGCATCATAATTTTTCAATTTATTTCCTTTCCCTAATGGAATTTTATATCTTTATTCCTATACGTTTTCTTCTATATTTACATCATATTTTGTATTAATATAACTTCATTCTAATTATATACATTTATATAACATCCCATACTTATATTTTCAATTTTTACATCTCTACCTGTCATTCAACGAGATTCCTATTCATTACTTTCTACATATTTCTTCTGTATTTATCCTTTGGCATCATATTTTGTATCAATTTTCATACATTTTACTTATATAACACTCTAGGAGTCTATTATCATATATTTTATATTTTATCTGTAATTAAACAAGGTTTTCCATACTTTTATATCTCATCTTTTTCATTTTGTATCTTTCGATTTACCTTCTCGTTTTTCTTTCTCTTTGTATTTTGCTTACATCATCACCCTTTTTTACATTTATTCTATTTTTTTTTTTTATTCATTATACTTAATAATATATCCATCACTATGTTTTACGTTTCTATTACTCTATATGTTATATTCTTGGTACTTTAATGTTTTTTTATAGTTATTTTTGTTTTGTTTGTTTTTTCTCTCATAGCCCTGAAGATGACCTACAAAGTAGGTCTAAACGTCGGCGCAAATAAAAAATAAACCTTCACTTATTTGGCGTTTATTTATGACTGCACCCCCAACTATTTTCATCGTCCACTACAAAGAAGTACCTTCAGTACATGGTAGAGACTGTATTGTTTCTAGGGCAACGCTTGTGCAGGGGAGTTGACTTGTCTGGGATCACGCTCAACCGCCGAGTTTTCACCTAGTTATGGGTATCCACTTTGATGGTTGAGCCTCAGAAGGGTTTGAACATCCCACAGGTTTTATATATTGCTGTTAACAGATTAAATATGTATCTATCATAGCAGGATTTGAACCAGGGTTCCTCAACATAGCAATTCAGCGATGTACCAATGGGCAACCTTACTCCCGTATAATAATATTAATTAATCAATTTTCTAGAAAATTATTTATTATTATTATTATTATTATTCATAAGTATTTGCAGTATTTTTATTTTATTTAAATCTATTGTTAATTAGTTTCTAGTATCCCACATTCCGCTTTTCCGTTTTATTAAAAATATATATTAGAGTTCAGGAAAATGCTAATTATGTATTAAATAAAAAAAATTATGCATATTTTGCTTTTATTTAAGTAACATATATTCTATACCTTGTTATCAATTATCTTACAATCACTGTCATGTTGTTATACCTCAGCTTCCTTGAGTAATTTATCATAAGCTTTAGTTGTTTCAATGGCGACAATGATTGCTATTACAATCAATTATAATAAAAATAAGAAATAAAAGTTTAAAAAGATACAATAAATAAATGTGTTAATGACAATGGTTCGGTTCATCTGCTCATTTAATAGGTGATTATATGAAGAAGAAAAGATCCCAAATGACAGACTCTTTGTAAGTCGAAATATGCTAGACGAAAGAATGCTAGAAGAAGAGAGAGGCTGCTATGCTACGAGTATATCGTTGAGCTGGTCATCTTAGATCTAGACCAATTTCACACTAATGGCTATTTTTCTGTATGTCTTCACGTTTTACCGTCAATGGTAAGCAATTGTAATAATTAAAGGTATTCTACTAAACAAGCTGTAAATATATGTATATATCTTATACTTATTCCACAGGTTGCTAGCTTGTTGGTAGGGGTAGTTTCCCCCACCATTTCTTCCAAATATATAAGTAAAAAACAATCAGAAAAAAATAATAACCTAGACAATTTGTATTTATTGGTATTAGAATCTGTCATAGTTTTATGTTCCTTTACCTATGATAAAAGTTATTATTTATTATTATTTTTATTATTATTAGTGTATTCTTCCAATAGTGGAATACGTTAAGCTCTTCTTGTTCTTCCAATAGGCTTTCATTTTCTCTGAGAAGGCTTGCCTACGTTTTTCGGACCACTTCGGTCTGCACTGCTTTTGCATTGGTTGCTCTGATGTAATTTTCCACTTGCTGACTTTGTGTCAGAAGGTGTTTCTTTCTATAATGTCTGATGCACATATGTTTGCGTTTTTGAGGTCCTTTCGAAGTTCGTCCAGCCAAGGTGTTGAATTCTCAAGTGAGCTAATTTAATCTAATATTCTTTTTGACAGTAGATTTTATGGTAATTTCGTGAGGTGTCAAAAGAATTTCGCATTTTCGTAATGTCTATTTCAATGTTTAAAACTTTTTCTGCTGTTTTGATTGATTGTAGCCTATATCCATCTTGGGTATATCTTGCTCCTAGGATTTTCCTGATGATCTTCCTCTCTTGCTTTTGATTTCTTCTAATTCTTGTTTTCTGTTAAGTGACAATGTTTCACTTGCGTAAAGGAGTGTTAGTTTTATGACTGTCTCTTTATTATTATTATAAAATTATGCCGAATCTTGAATTTAGTAATTACTCAACTTGAATTTAACGTGACGCCACTTGACGGAACTACACCTACCACCTAGCTGGCAATCTACAGAATAAGTGTTTTATTTTATTTTATCTTTATAACTGATATAATAAAATTCATCTCTAATGCTAAAATTACTTAATTGTTACAAATGCCAATGTTTGCAGCCAAGAGAAAAAAATAATAATAAAACACCTTGAAGCTCCTTTTATTTCGTATCTCATATTTGAAAAATATAAAGATGTTATTTTTTCTGTAGTAAATTAAAACAGAAAATAATTTAAAAAAAGGTAATTTTTATGACATATGAACTTTAATTAAAGCCAATGAATATATCGAATACAATGAACTGTTGTATAATGTGGTTAAATTATGACATAAACCTACACAGAATTACTTATAGTGAAGAGATATAACCTGAAAGGTCTGTGTAATAAGTGTAATTTTAAAGTATAAACAAAACGGATTTTTTTTTCCCGGAAACTTTGACTCTTAAACATTCTCATGTCAACAAAATCAAAGCAAGCTGATTGCATAACTGTTGCCCTAAATTTTGCTTGTACCGCTCAAAGTGTTCCTTATTTATCGGCTTATTCTCGAATCTATAAAATATAATTTAACTCAAGAATTCAAGGTATTGTTAATATATTTTTGGCGCTGAGCTACCGCGCCGAAGGTTTTGGGTTCAAATCCCGCTGCTGGGAAGACTTTTATTTAATCTATAAGTTGCCGGAGATGGATCCTATGGGATCTAGGACAATCCTGAAATTCACCCAGCCTCTAAAAAGTGGGTACCCCAAAAAAGGGGGAAAATATGGCGGTTGAGTGTGATCTAGGAGAAATCACCTACCTGCTCAACCGTTGTCCAAGAAACAGAACAGTCTCTACCATGCACTGAACCCCAGACCCTTCACGGGTTGTAGTGGTACAAGTTAATATACTTCATTTAAGAAGAATTTTGTTTTTATTATACGTATGCAATTCAATAGATCCTTCAAACTGCTCCGAAACCATATCAATTATATTGACAAAAAAAAAAACTTGCCTTTATCCAACGAGTTATAGAAGATGGATATTGGATAAACCTATAAAATGTACAGCGCACATATTTATCGTATAGCATTTTTTTGGAAAGTTATCTTATATCCCTTCTATGCAAGAAGTAGTGAAGAAATGCATTAGGTTGCAAAACATTTTTAATAAGCAGTACTAATATGGATTATTTAAATTATATGAGCTGCTATTTTTTGAAAGTGGTATAAGTCCATTTTTTCATATTCACGATATCTAAAGGTTTTCATTCGAATTACTTTAAAAATACGGACAAACTGGCAAATGTTTTTTTTCAGCACTTGGCAAACAGTTGTGTTTTTAACCCTATACACTTTATAAATTTTATTATGAAATAATAATCATTAAAATCATTTAAAGGAATTATATTTAAAAAAATCAGAATATACTTATACCAATTTCAAATAACACCTCATTTATACATGTTTTCCATTTAAGAAAATACTGCTTTTCGAATTAAAATTTTGGAATAATGCTAATGTATTTTATCTCACATATAAGTAGCTATTTAAAGATGCTTATTCATAACTTGAAAATTAGGTCTTCTAAGACTGTATTAAACATGAAATTTAGTGTTATAAACCCATCCATGTTTTATTTTGAGGCTATGCTATTTACAGTGAACTTAACTGGGCAACGTTCCACAGAATTCCTAATAATACATGTATCAGTCCAAACAACAAAAGGAATTTCTTTTGTTAAATTCCGATTTATAAAATCGTATTTCAAACCTCTGAAATAGTACGAAATACATATATTTTTAAAGGTTTGTGAAAATAACTAAGTTTAATCCTCTCTTACATATTTTTCACAACAACAATAGTGACTACGGGAGAAGGTAAAATTAAAAGCACAAAATATAAGTTACAAGTTAAAGTATGAGTATTTAAGAAATGTCCTGGTTTTCTATGCTCCGAGAAATTTAACAATAGTAACTAATATATTTAATTTAAATATGTTATTTGTTTAACTGTCCACTAGGTTTCTACCACATATGCCTTAACGACCAACATAAAATCTATTTTAAAAACAGTAACAACTCGGTCTAGATCTACGGACCATGGTTGCTCGCACGTGCAACGTGATAGAACGTGCCAGACAATCTATTCCCCCAATAATAATTTCGCTAATTATTTAAATCAGGCAGGCGAGCCAAAACCAAATAGGATTCATTGCACATAGTTTATTTTTTAATCATGGTTTACGCAAAGATCTTTTTGATGGTTAGTAGGTTTATGGTTCTGGAAAGAAAATAGCATCTATAAAAAGAATGAACTAAAATTGGTATTCGATAAAAAAAAAAACTGTACTGTGAACGGTAGGGTCTGGGGTTCAGTAATTGGTAGAGACTGTACTGTTTCATGGACAACAGTTGTGCAGGGTGGTGATTTGTTCTAGATCACGATCAATCGCCAATTTTCCCGTTATTTTGAGCTCCAAGAGGATCCTAGATCCCATATGATCCATCTCCGGCCGCTAACGAACTAAATAAAGGGTATTTATAAACCAACGAAAAATAAGTATCAACAGGGAATGGCTTGCATTTCGGTTTGCGAAATGCAATAAACAAATTGCATATTGCAAACCACAATGAATTCAGTTCTGGATTAAATGTTCCGGTGCTCCTGAGATTGAAATTTCTAGGGGAACACTTGATCATATTTTTTTTTTTTTATAGTCAATCGATTCAGAATAAAATGTTCTATTTATATTTTTAATGTTATTATTTTATAACTCATTTCCAATCTGCAAACTCATCAATAATACCACAACTCCTTTTTTTTCTTCTCTAAATCGACGTATTTTCACCGTGGTATCTGGACATAAGAGTTAATCAAATTGTTATGTTATGGCACTCATAAGATGTGTTATGCCTTAACTTTTTCGATAGACTACAACCTCAAGGAATTATAAGGGAAATCCATAAACAGTCATAAATCTCTTAAATTACGGCCATCACGAAATCCATCCTGATTTGAATGGCAGGTGTACACGAAATATATTTTATTGGAATATATTTTTTTATCATAAAAAATATTGGATATAGAGCGTCTAAAAACTATATATCTATTTTTTTATATTAATTTATTCTTGAAATTTACAACTGTATTATAATAATACAATTAAATGGCAGGGATGGTACATATTGGCATAATAAAGACAGGTAGAAAAACTACCCAGTGGTAGTACTAAAATAACAAGTTGAACATAGGTCACGAGGCCATCTTCTGGCAGACGCCTCGGAGGATTATCAGGGATTGAAGAGGTTGATAGGTTTGAAACAAGTGGGTTTGAGTTGTTCCGATCCAAAAAAAAAAATTTAAAAAACCTATTCCATTACAACCCTTGAAGGGTCTTGAGTTCAATACTTGGTAGACTCTGAACTGTTTCAAAGACGACAGCTTTGAAAAAACTACTTTTTTGAGTAGGGAGGTGACTTGTTAGAGATCACGCTCAACTTCACCTTTCAAGGATACCCAATTTATAGAGGCTGGTTGAGGCCCAGGAGGATCTACAGATGGATCGAGTCGGTCCCCACATTTATACCGGTCGGCGAACGAATAAATCAATTACTAAACTTTATACCGACTTACAAAAACATGTTTTAGACATATTGACTGACTGAATAGAGCAAAAAAACGGGAGAGAAGGATGGATGAAGAGAGAGTGAGGGAGTAAGGAAAATTGGAGAGGGAGGAAATCGATCGAGGCAGATATTTAAATAAAAGAATAAACAAATTTTCTAACTTTTTTTTTTATCCAATACCGATTTTACAAATTATACAGCTATTTATTTAAATGCACTACAGTAGGTATTTAACTTTTTAATAGACTTAGCCCGATATTATTCCAACATTGAAGTTCAGTTTATTACTTATTTAGTACTTTCCCCTAAAATAAATAATGATTTTTTTATTATTATTTAGATTTATTCTATTGATTAAAGGAGCGGAGTGGCTCAGTGGTAGAGCGATAAGTTGTCATGCCGAAGGCCTGGGTTCCAATTCCGCTCGCCGGCAGACTTTTATTTAATCTGTTAGCGGCCGGACGTGGATCCTATGGGATCTAGGACCCACCTGGGGCTCACCAAGCCTCTATAAAGTGGGTACCCAAAATAAGGGGGAAAAATCTGGCGGCTGAGCGTGATATAGGACAAATCACCTCCCTGTACAACCGTTGTCAACAGTGCAATATCGTGTACTGAGCTCCAGACCCTTCACGGGTTACAGTTTTTTTTTCCTTTTTCCAATTGATTAAAAAAATGCGTTCACCGAATATAAATATTTGAATAAGATGTAGCTTGTTTTATTTTTTAAAACGATGCATTCCTTTTTTTCAATTTATGTTCAAAAATGGTACTACATTTTGGGTTACATGATAAATAAGTCAAAAACAGTGGTTTTCTGATTTGCCAAATTAAAAAAAATATTTACAGTTTAACTGATTGAGAACGATAATAGACTGAACAAAAACTGTTCCTCGATCCGTTTCCATGTAACGCCGATAAAATATTACATCATAATAATAATCGTTTTTATATATTAGAGAGATTGTATTATGACCTAATAAATTTACAAATAAATAATTTATTTGAACACACTTTCATTGAAATACATTTTCTTTTCTGTTTAATAGCTAATCATTAATAAAATTTTATACTTTTAGTAACGAGTATTTCATTTTTATATAACAAATAAAATAAAGGGTTTAAACTTTGCTGACGCGCATAACATAAAAACCATATAAATGAAAACAATAAAAATAGATTCTTATAACCTAAATAATATTGATGTGGAAATGGTTGACTAAATTCATCTCCCACCAATAACATGATGTCCATATTTTTAATAAAATCATTTCTCGTGTAATATTGCTATGTTTGATTATGTTTTAGATTTCATTTCAGTCTTGTTATTTCTCATAAAATATCTTCTGATCTTCTAAGGCCTGTCGTAATTTCTTTGGCACTGCACCTATCCTTCCATGACAAGCTCCATACACACTTTAATCCGCTAGTCTCTCAACTTGCTTCCCATACTATTCCTAATAACCCTCCGAGGCGTCTGAAAAGTAGATGGCCTCGAGACCTTCTACTATAGAACTTTATTGCAGTGCTACCAATGGGTAGTTTCTCTTCAAGTGTTTTTCTTTTTTTCATGTCCTTTGTTCATACTGCAGATTTACTTTATGTAATATAATTACAGTTGTAAATATCAATAAGTTAATCTAAAAAAAAAAAAAAGTAGGGAGAAGTGTTTAATGGAAAGCCAACAGGCAAATAGACTCAGTTAAACCTACACGTTAGACCACACTACACGTTAGACCACACTACACGTTAGACCACATCACAAGCCCTGGAAAAGACCTGCAATGCTGGGCGAAACGTTGGCTTTCCAACAAACAGTTCTCGTTACTTAGAGATAATTTTTATCACCTCGACCCGGACCATTTTCTTCCTCACCTACAAATAAGGTCAACTAATATTATTCATGCTAAATAGTAGTAATTTGAACCTGAATAATTTGATTAGTTAATACAAATGGAAATTAGGTCGAAGGAAGAAAACAATGATAATAAATATGAAAAAGTTCACTTTTATTTGTTTTATTGTATTTCTCCCTCCAGTTCAAATTGTATGTATATAATATTATTTTGCAAGTACTGTATTTTTCTGAATTTTTTTTTTTTAATTTATCTGAGGCATTTTGTTTCAAAAACCAGTTACATATATTTTTAAATATATTTCAGTACTGATTAAATTTTTTTTTAAATTTATTTACTGACATTTACAACTGTATTGCAATAATAGAACAAGAGGATGGGTATTCTGTTTTTTTTTTTTTAGGTTTGGGTATCATTTTTACAATGGATTATTTCCAGAGGTCAGGAAAAAAAACACACAAAAAAAACAACCTTTATTTACAGTTTTACATATACCATCAGCAATAAGTGTTCCGGACTTCCTTTACATGTTTAAAGAACAGTGATTTTAATTAATTAAAATTGTCTTTTATAAATAATTTTTACAATAGCAGGAAAAATGTAGAAAATACCCGCTTAAAAAAAAAAAAAAGAAAAAAAAAAGAAAAATGATCCATAATAATAATTGTAATTTATAAATAAATAAAAATAATACTAATAAAGTAAGTAAATATAATAATAATTAAATACACAATTAAAAATAATCGAAGTCAGGAAAATATGTGGATCGGAGTACAACATTATACATATAGGTAAGGAATAGAATGGCTTTTTTAGGAAGGTGTTTTAAGATATGCATTGTGATGAGGTCGCGCCCAGGAGCTTTGCGGGAAGGTAATCTGTGAATAATGTTGGATATTTCTGTAGAATGGAATGCTTTGGGTGGAAGGGACATTTGGAGGGGAACATCTAACGCTTCTTTTATATATTCAATGTGAGTTGGATTAATGATATCAGGATGTGGATGAAAGATTTTGGAAAGGTGGAAAATTCACCAAATATCTGTGAATTTTCTCCGTCAGATCTCGTCCAGTTATTTGATTCAGTAAGGAGTGGATGATTAAATTCTTTGAACTTTAGGAGTTTTTAGTGGTCATCCATAATGTTTTCTCGGTAGTTACTGATTAAATTTTAAAAAATAATACATTGTTTTTATTATTTTTTGTTATTTTGCTAACAATTCACTTCAAATAATAATTACTGGCGACTTCTTATGATCTTCTCTTTTTTTAAAATCTCATTTAATATAAAAAATATGTTGGATATATCTGACTTCGATCAGAAAATATCGATATCTAGTTACTTTATGGGTGTTAAAAAATAAATATACCCGATTTTGAAACCAAATGCCTTTTATATGTAAATATATATACAGAGCATTAAATATATATATATATATATATATGTTTATGTATATATACATATATAAACGTAGAATAGTTGGTATAGAGGCGGTAACAGTTTGCTGTGGCTCTGAGCTGAGTCTGATTTAGACGGCTCGTGTTCCCGTCTTCCTTAAATGGGTGGACTCACAACCCCCACCATCTGGCTCGTCATAAGGGACTTGCAGCTTCTTTCTTCTGGTTTCATTTAAAAATCCTATACAACTTGTATGTATTATTATTAATTAATAATAGTTTAAAATCTAATCGACTGTTAAAAAAAAGTTCATTACAATCCAACAAGTCATTATAAATTAAAAGTAATTTTAGAATAGTTTAGCCCAATTATTATTTTAGAGCCCTCGAATATGAATAAAACATTTGCGGACGTTTCGTGGAGTAATCTTTTATTTTAGTTTTTATTGAAATTATTTAAAAATTAAGTATTTCGTGCAATGTTAGAAAATTATCACGTGTAGTGTAGTGGATAGCGTAACAATCTACAATCCCTAAAATTTCGGTTTCGGAGCTCGATAGGTAGCTGATTTTTTAAAATTATAAAATCCTTGGTTACGCAGTCCTTCGGAAGGAACATAAAATGGGGGTCCGAGCATGTGAGGTTTATTAATCCCACTGTAGTATCGTTTATTAGCCATAGCAGCATAAAGTTTCGTTAAATGAATAAACAACGCAAGAAATTGACACAGCGATACAAACGAAAATAGACACATTATGCAGTGAACCAAAAAATTTATAAGTGATTTATAGATTATGCGTATGGGATTTGAAAAAAAAATAAAGAAAAATGGTAGACAAAAAGGCGTAAAACACTTCCACTTTTAATTTTCTAATACATTTTATTTAGTAAACTTATTAGTGGAATATAGTTTGATAATGGCTTTTTAGTAACATTAAAAATAATAATATTATACACTTGTAGTGAGCTATTCCATTTTGAATCAAATATCTGCAAAAATGGCATGGTTGAATTTAAAATCAGGGCTCCAACAAATTTATCTGCTGTTATACAATATTTAGTTTACCGTGAGTGATATTTTAAGTAATTAACATATATACGTTAGTTTCGATTTAACTAATATGGATTCAAAAATTGTTGCCTGGTTATTAATATTCATTTGATATTTCAAATACAATTTTTAAAAAATTGGATTTATAAATATAGAGAATATGCTCCTTTTTATGGAGCCTTTGGTGTTCAGGGATAAAACATACAGAAATGACTACGCAGGCTAATATTTTTTTATTCTGAATAATATGATAGCAGGATATTTCAATTGTAACTACACGATCATAAGCAAAATTACATTTGAAGTTTAGAAGAGGACCATTTAATTGGTTAATTAAATAATAAATGATGATGATAAATAATAAATGAAACAAAAATTCTGGTAAGCCTCCAGTCTTAAAGAGAAAATACATGACACGTTAACAAACTATAAAGCACGCGTTATGCAACATATAACCAACATACCGAATAAATTAGAAAACTATGCCATTAAGAATTAATAGAAAACTCTAACAAAACCGTTTTTCCATGTTTTTTCTTCTGTAACGTAGCAATAAAATAATGGTCTAGTCGCTAATACTAATCTGACTCACTGCGTTGGCAAAGTCTTCTGCGTTGGCACAGCCTACATCCAGTTCTATCCACTCCCAACTATCTTCTATTACAAGTAATTAAAAGAAATGCTTTCGTTTTAATAGTTAAATACACGGGCGTAATAAATACTTTTTAAAGTATAGGTCCTTGACTAAATGAGCTTCAGATTCATAAAGTTGCAGGATCATAAAACAGTCGTGTTTCCGGCTATACATTTGCTAATTATTCCGCAGGTTGTCGCTTTGAGTTGAGTCACAACAAGTTATAACTTTTCATACGTTTCTCCTTTTAATATTTTCCAAAAATACAAGTTATCATGAGCTTTAGTATGGAAAAGAAAATGGAATGGGAAATTTCTATATTTCGGTAATCATTTTATCTAGAAATGAACGTTTCAATAAGCACAGATCATCTATTCTTCGAAATGTTAAAAAAAAAAAATAATTTATTGATATTTACAACTGTAATTATATTACATAAAGTAAATCTGCAGTATGAACAAAGGACATGAAAAAAAGAAAAACACTTGAAGAGAAACTACCCATCGGTAGCACTCCAATAAAGTTCTATAGTAGAAGGTCTCTAGGCCATCTTCTTTTCAGACGCCTCGGAGGGTTAAACTCCGTATGTCCAAATAGGTCTGGTAAGTGTTATGTAAATGAGTCTTTTGTAATTAATTGGGAGCTTTGAACGTTTGTCCAGTAAATGATGAAGTAGGCGAACACGTCGAGCAGTTTCTTGTCTTTTCAGTCTTGTATGAGGATCGAAATGTTAGTGGAAACTTGATGAAATGATTACCGAAATCTACCAATTACCCATAATTACACTTTCTTCTCCATACCTTTCTTCTTCCAAGCTCACGATAGCTTGTATTTTTAGAAAATATTAAAAATGAAACGAATAAACAGTTAAAACAAGTTGAAACTCAAATCAAAACGAGAACCTGCGGAACAGATACCCATTTTTTTCATTTAGTGATTGGTGTGTACATGGATATCAGATAACTGGTTACATATACCTGACCATGAAAGAGATATAAATTTCCGAAATCTGTTATGGGGAAACTGCAAATATTTCAATCCGAATGGTGATATTTGCCGGAACCGTGGCAAACATTATAACAGTGTATATTAAAAGCAATTTATATTGGTACTACACAAAAACGGTTTTACTGTTAGATTTGCATACAATAAAAAAATCTTTTTTAAATTTTAAATAATAATTTTTATTCTTTACTAATAATTCTGATTTTCATTTAATTTAAAAATGTTAGATTGCACTCTGAATAAATATCACTTTTAAACGCTATCTTACTTTTGTCAATAGGTTTAATACGTTACCTGAAAAAGTGATCTCGCCGACAGAAATAATTTACTTAGTTTATAGAAATTTAATATTTTATATTCATGTAATAATTATATAAAATATTAAGAATAATATTTAATTAATAATAAAGAGAAAACTACATGATTCCATAAGACAAGTTTAACGATGAAGGAATTAATAACATTATAGATAGTGAAGCGAGCGGGGTATCCAGGTGTGTAAAGAGCTGAGTTACTGTACTGAAGATCCTGGTTTCAAACCCGGTTGTGGAAGATAAATTATTTAGTCTGTTAACTACTGATGGACCCTGTGGGATCTACAGAGCGTTCTGACACTCACCCAGACTAACTATAAAGTGGATACCTTAATTGAGAGGGGTAATCTATTGGCTGAGCGTGATCTCGGCTAAATCATCTACCTTCACAACTGTTGTCCTAGAAACAGTACAGTCTCTACCATGCACTTAGCCTAAGCCTTTTCATGGATTGTAGCGGTATAAGTTTATTATTATTCATTTATAGTGAATAGCAAAAAGACAGTAAAGATCATAAGAGATATAATCATTAAATTTTATATTTTTCATTTTTTTTAATATGCACATAATTAACGAGTTCGTTAACGACTTCCCATTATGAAAATAGTTTTTATTTCTAAGCGGAAAGGAAGAAACATAAAAAATGTTGTCTTCTGATAAAGCCAAAGTTTCCTTTTATGTAAGAATTGATTGCTTGAAATAAAATATATAATGATTTATATCTATGTACTTTAGATATAATCCCAACCAATAGTTATTCCAAGAAAAGATTTCATAAAGAACTGCTACCTTTTAATACAAAGAGCTATTTTGGGATTGAGAACGTGATAGTCGAGCATATTGACGCGAAAAACTAGATCGGGAGCGTGTTAGTTTATTTTAGCATATAAATGTTTATTTAATACGTATTTTAACATATACGAAAGTTATTTGTATATTAACTAATACTTCAATTTATTTCCAGACTCTAAGTGTTTAGTTGACCTGGAAATTTATTTTTAACAATTGTTGGTAATTCAAAGTAGTATGTAAAAGCTGTAGTAGTAAAATATATCACAATGCTTATCAGTAATTTAATAGTGTTTAAATTTGAAAAATTATACTAGTTTCTTATTACAGTTAGTGTATTTCATTGATTTATCAAATCGCTTCCATTGCCTAATATCCCAGAAAATTATGTCATGGAAATAAGTAGCTATCTATAAGATACTATTTTTTTTTCAAACCAGAAGTGAAATATTGTCCTTAAATTTTACAAGACATAAGATAATTTATAGTAGCCAAGATAGAATAAAAATAAAACCAGGGTGTTGGCAGTTGGCCCTGGTAACAATACTAATCTTTCCAGGATCTTTTTAAACGAACAAATAAAATGAATAAATCAATCATATAATAAATAACTGGTTTATTATAAATAATTATATACTACTGATATTACTAAAAATATCTGTGCATCATAAATAATTTTTGGAATTTTTAATATGAAAAATTATACTATAATAACCAATCATCAATTGAATTAATACAGCAATAATTAAAACTGCAATTAGGTTCCGTAAGATAGTGTGATGGTTTATTGACATTGAATTACTTTCAAGTATTAAATATGACCTAACTCCGCCATTACCTGTCCCAAGCCAGGATGAAAAAGGAGGAGGGGGAGGAGTAACAACCTCGTTAATAAACCTGGGTTCAGCTGGCCCGGCTGATAGCACCCAGTAAGGGCTCCTTCCTATGGTTACAGGACTGATCCTCCAGGTTGGGGGTTGAGCGGAGGGGTCAGCTGCTCCTCTTTCGAAAAACTTCTTGTTGCTGCGAAACATCAAGAAAATCGCCTCGGATTTGGACGGTCTCAACGGTATCGACCCGGCGCTCTCAGGAATTTTAATTTGGCAACCTGGAATGTTCGTTCTCTGTACAGAGCGGGAGCATTAAAATTGCTCCTAGACGAACTTTCTATTATAAGACGGATATTACTGCACTACAGGAAATAAGATGGGTTGGCTCTGGAATCATGGAGAAGAGAGGACATACTATCTACAACAGTTGTCACCGGAATCAGCATGTCTTTGGAGTGGGTTTTGTCGTGAGCGGAAACATGAGGGAGCATGTCATAGATTTTAAGGCGGTTAACCATCGGTTGTGCATGATGAGAATTAGGGGCAGGTTCAGAACTTATTCGATATTCTCAGTTCACGCTCCGACTGAGGTGGCAAACGAGCAGGCTAAGGATGATTTCAACCACGACCTTGAAAGGATGCTTACAGAGTGCCCGCGCCATGATGTAAAGTTTGTTCTTGGTGATCTCAATGCCCAGGTTGGAAGAGAGATCGCTATTCTGTCTTTAGTAGGAAGGCATAGTCTGTACCCAGAATCTAACGATAATGGGACAAGACTAGTGAATTTCGCCGCATCCCAGGACATGGCTGTTGGTAACACTATGCTTGACTGTAAAAATATTTACAAGGCCACGTAAGTGACTCCAGACAACAGGACAAGTACTCAAATTGACCACATCCTGTTTAGTAGGAACCAAGGTCTAGTCTAGTGGCGGTGAGAACATTCAGGGGGGCAAACATTGATAGTGATCATTATCTGGTTGTATCACGCATTTGAGCTAGAATAAGTAATGCACATAAAACTAAAGGGGCTCGAATGGAAAGGATTAATACCCAAAAACTGCGTGAACCAGAGTACAAAGAAGAATTCAGCTGAAGACTGGATAAAGCTTTGGAATCGGGTCCACCTGAAGATACTGTGAACGGAAGATGGAATCACTGTAAAGCCGCCATCAAACAAACTGCAGAGGAAGTACTCGGTATGGAGGTAACCCACCAGAGGTCCGAATGGTTTGACTTGGAATGCCAAGCAGCTACAGACAGGAAAAACCAGGCCTATAGGTGTATGATAATGAGGCATAGAACTCGACAAGCAGTTAAGGAATACAAAGACAGAAGACGAGAAGTACAAAGACAGAAACGCATCCATAGAAGTAAAAAGAGGAAAAAGGAACAAGAGAAAATTAAAGAGATTGAAGAATTAAGATGCCAAGCGGATGCAAGAGCCTTCTACAGAAGCGTGAAAGGCCAACGAAAGAAATTCAAGCCAAGAAACAATACTTGCCGGGGAGAGGATGGTTCATTAATCACTAGTAAAGAAAACATCCTTGGCAGATGGGCTAATCACTTTAGAAGTATTCTGGAAACTTCCCAGGGTCCCACTGTGGAAAATGTAACTTCAGTTTTGTGCAATAGCTTCGAGTTGACCGAACCACCAGACGAAGAAGAAATCACAGACTCCATAGAAAAATTGAAGAACAATAGAGCCCCAGGATCTGACAACATAGCCGCGGAACTGCTAAAGGCTGGTGGGAATGAAGTGATTAAGGTCATTCGTGACCTTCTTCATAGCATTTGGATTACCGAGACTATGCCTGAAGAATGGTACACTGGCATCATTATACACATCGTACACTTCATAAAAAGGGAGATCAGACAATCTGCAGTAATCACCGTGGCATAACTCTTCTGAACTGCACATATAAGGTCCTGTCTAATATCATCTATCAGAGGCTACTTCCGCATGCAGAAAGAGAGGTAGGAGTCGACCAAAGTGGTTTTATAAGAGGCAGATCAACCACTGATCAAATCTTTGCTCTGAAGACTCTGCTTGAAAGAACGCGCGAATATAACATCACCACGCACCAACTCTTTATTGATTTCAGCAGTGCATATGATAGTGTCATAAGAGAGAAGCTGTACTCGGCTATGGTGACAATGAACAACCCCCTTGAACTGATCCATGTTACAGAGCTGCTGATGATAGGATCAAGATGTCAAGTCAGAATACAGGAAGATCTGTCAGAGACTTTCACGACCACAAGAGGCCTGAGACATCTCGGCCTATCATGCTTGTTGTTTAACCTAGCACTAGAGAAGGTGATAAGGGACTCCGAAGTGCAAAGAAACGGTACGATTCTCACTAAGTCAGTCCAAATTCTAGCCTACGCAGATGATATAGACGTCATAGCAAGATCACAAAGGACTTGGTACAGGCCTTCTTGGCTATAGAGGCAGCAGGGCGGAAAATGGGTCTTTAAGTCAACCAAGCAAAGATCAAATACATGGTTGCTAACCCTCTAAGGCCACCATCACCTACTCTTAGGTTGGAAGGATACAACTTTAAAAGTGTGAATAGTTTTGTGTATCTAGGTTCGCTAGTGTGTGCAGACAATATGCCCTATCAGGAGGTTCAGAGACGATTTACGACAGCAAACAGGTGTTATTTTGGCCTAGCCAAAATACTAAGAAGTCATTTGCTGGCTAGAAGAGCTAAAATCGCTCTGTACAAATCTTTAATTAGACCTGTACTGACATACGCTTCGGAGGCATAGTCCTTATCACGTACAGATGCCATCAGCTTGCAGGTTTTTGAGCGAAAAATTCTGAGAAGAATGTTTGGACCTGTAAGGTATGGCGCCCAGTACAGGCAGAGACACAATGTAGAGTTGAACCAGATTTACCGGGAGCCAGATGTGGTACAATTTATAAGGATCTCAAGGCTACGATGGGCGGGGCATGTTGCAAGAATGGACGGGGACACACCTGTCAAGAGGCTGCTCTTTGGATATGTGGATGGGAGAAGGAGAGGACGGCCACGACTGAGATGGGCGGATGAGGTCAAAGCCGACGCAAAGAAGCTCCTCAACACCAGAGCTTGGCAGACCCTGACACAAGACAGAGATGAGTGGAGGCGTCATCTTGATGCGGCTAAGACCTGTATCGGGTTGTAGTGCCAGTGATGATTATGATGATGAAATATGACCTACTATTGGGTGGATATTATCACTTTTGAATCGAGGTGCATGACATTACAGTTTTATAAACTAAAAAATGAATATTATAGTGACCTAAAAAAATCCTGTGCTTATTTTTCTTTAAATCTATATCATTAATTAGTAAAAATAATACTGGACTGATATCATTACAGTTTATTTATGTATATATAATCAACTATTTCTCATGCATTGGTAATTAGTCATCTACAATTAATGTATTTTGTGCTTCCTTCAGTAGAGTAAGTAAAATAATGATTTTAAGATAAGCTAAAAAGAGTCTAAAGCAATCTGGTGCCATAGTTTAATAATGTTTTAAAAGAACTCAATGGAGAGTGCACATTGCAAACTTTTCGCTTATTATTATGAATTATTATAACTATAAACTTATTTTATTTGTTCCAACCACTTCATTCATTACATGTAAACATTAACATTATGATTCTCTAGAGCATTAAGAAAGACTCGACATTTTTCTTCAACAGTAGCAGTGGCAGAACGGCACCGGGTATGAGTTATTGTTTCACAAGATACAATTATCCTTTTTCGTGAAGAATGTCATTGACCGACATAGCAAAGATTTTTAGTTTGGTGTCAACCTAAACAAAAAAATCCATTGGTGTCAGGTCTGTAGAGCGTGCTGGCCAAGCCCCTGGTCCTGAACGGCCAATCCATTGATTGGATTAAAGCCATTGTCGTGGACCTCTTCCGTAATGTGCAGGGCAACAATTTAATTGAAACCACACGTTTCTTTTCAGTTGTAGTGGAATATCTTCAACTAAATCATAGCAATCATTCGTAAAAAAAACAAACAGTTTTTTTGACGAGACCACAGTCTAGGCACCCATTATTAGTTTGCCCTGAAGATGGCCTACATCATTGGCTGAAACTTTGGCAGAATTAAAACTAAGGTTTGCTTATTTTGTGTTATCTTTGACTGCATCCCCTGACAATTCAATCCATCATAGTAATCATTATTATAAAATTCCACAATTCCAAAAGACCTGACACCACTGGATTTTTTGTTTGAAGTGATATTAATTTAATGAATGGGTGAAGCATGAAAATTTTGTAGTTGAGAGAAATAGAGCAACAGTGGGATACTGTAATTTAACTGTTTTATATGGGGATAGTGTGGATTGTTTACACATGAGAAAGATTACAGGTAACTGTCAATAAATGTTCAGAAGAGCTTTATATAAAAGTGTTAGAAATAGATCTTCAAAAAGGAAGTTGATTATTGGCCAAGACGAGACCCTATAGAACATACATGACAATATCAACTACTGATATCTAGCAGCGATTTTTATCCCAGAAGGAAAGAAGTTTTAAATAGAGTCAAACTAATGGCATATTCTATTCTATCTGTATGCCAATAGTAATAAAACAAGAGACAAACGGAAACTAAAATAGCTTTATTTATAACAGTGTTCCATTACTGTTTTTTTTTTTTTTCCTGCATGGTACAGAGAATTAGACTTTCCTTGACAAGCACTTTAGCAAGAAATAAGATACCTTAGTGGTGTTTATCAGCTTTGCAGCTATAGCAGCGCATAATGAGCACTCTCCTCCTATATTTACCATAGACTTACTGCTACCAGTCATCTTTCAGGACAATATGAAGTTTGTTGTGGCTAGTAATTATTTCTGCAAACAGGAGCATTTGTTGCGATTCTTAATATTAGCAGTATTTGCAAAAGCAGCTTCTTCTTAAACATTAATTCGTGCCACCAGCTAGTACACATTTGGGTGACTGCTGTCGACTTGGCCAAGCATCATCCTTTTACTTCCTAGATCATGATTTTATTTCTACTTCCATCAGTGTACATGCATGTGTTGGCAGCTGGCTCAATGATATATCCTTATAATCATTCCAATAATTCTGTTCTAAGGACTCAATAATTAATTAGAATGAATTTATTTAAAATAAAATGTTAGTGCACGTTGATTTCGCTAAAAAAAGTGTTGTAACATAAAAAGGATGTACTTTATTTTCTTTCAGTAATTTCCTTAACTTCCGCCTTTCTCCCTGTTTCCTTTTTGGAGTACTCCTTCACAATAATAATTATGTCTTAAAGAAGAATTCATTTAAAAGCAAATGTAAGCGTATGCTGAGTGTTGAAACATTAATAATATGCACTTACCTTAATAAGCATTTTTAATTTAGTAAAAACTTTTGTTTTTCGAGCAAGACTGTGCACAAATGAGCCTGCAAGAATTTAGCAGGATTCTTGATGGTTCATTTGTGAGTTATTATATTTTTAATTTCAATATGTATGCTTTTTCCTTTTTTTAGTTACTGCAGTTAGTAATGAAAAAATCCTAAAATGTTAGTAAGGTAAAATGTTAGTATGCCGACTGGGAAGCGTCTGAGGGATAGAACAAGGCATAGGTGGGAGGATAACATTAAGAGTGATCAGACAGATTTAGATTTGTTTAGTGGTCCATGGACAGAAGTTAGTAATTAGAGATTGGTGATATCAGCATCGAGCCATTGGGTTCACCAAGCCTTATTATTATGCTTTTTCCATTGTATTCAGTACTATTCCAAATAGATTTACTTGAATTAGAGGCTGTGCGTCCCAGGAGAGTATATAAATCTTATAGCTAATAAAATATTAAATAATTATCTGTCACAGCGGGTCTTGAATCTGAAACATATAGATTAGCAACACAATACATTACCCAATAATCCCTTACTCCTGTTTCTTCACTAAGATATTCTATAATTAATTTATCCTAGATGTTTTAAAGGTTAATGGTAATCTTGTTTTAAATTCAACATTAACAGATTAATGATGACACAACATATATGCATAGTGAATAGTGAGTTTCTGAAGATGGTCCAATTAGTGATAAGATGTTTTAACTAAATTTTTGTTTCTGTTAGCTGATTAACACTTTTGAAATATTAATTAGCGGGTGAGCTATGTAATAAAAATGAAAAACATTGTGTATAAAAAAAAAAATAAACATTTATAAATATAAACTTTATTTAGGAACAGAACAAAAGTAACTAAGAGATTACATATCACAAAAATAAAAATAGAAAACCAAATTAAACTAACTAGAATTCTATGTGCCATAGTTTTATTATATATATATTATATAGTACAAATAACATGGTTTGGTAAACATTTTTCTTATAAAAAATATTTATATACAGGTACTAGTTAGAAATTATCAACATTGACTTTTTTCCCTTAAAACAACTCTTCCTACAAATTTATACACCTACCTCGCAAGATTTGATAGCTAATGAAGGTCACTTATTTATTCCAAGAACTATATCTAGTCATTATTATATCATTACTAGTAATTTTACAGATCATGCAATAATTAAACAAAGAAAAGGTATTATTATCCTATTGACGTCTTAATAAAGAGATAATTCTAATGCACTATGCCATAAGATGAAAATTCTGGAAATGAGATGACATTATAAAATACCCTAGCTGCAATTGATAGACAATTTAGAAACAGATTTGGGATAGCAATGAAAGAAAATATAAATTTGTTTCACCAGCATATGACCAGTGACAAAGTACCAGCAAGAAATCATTTCATTAAATAATTCAGATTGAAAATGTTTAATGAATAGCAACACATATGTATATGCTGTAGGGAGTTAACACACTATCTCTCTCAAAAAAAGAATATTACAGTAAGCTTAATAAAAAATTAATATTGAAAAGTAAAAAGAGACCTTACATAAAAGTTAAGACTGTGGAAAAAATTCCAACGAAAAGCCATTAAGTCTCCAAAAAAAAAACACAACAGAAATAGAAATTATCTGTCCTAAGGACCTATAGTATAAGGTCAGATAATTTCTATTTCTGTTTTAGTTTGGAGACTTAAGGGCTTTTTGTTGGATTTTTTTTTCCACGGTTTTAATAAAAAATTATTAAAATATGTTAACAAAATTATATACTTAGGAAAACTTTATATCAACATTAATTAATTTTGTATATAAAAATGCTATAGCCCAATTCATGAAAAAATAAAAAGAACTTCGGTGGAGTGTTTTAAGATCAGTAAAATTTATTGGAATGTATGTTTTTAGTCCATATAAAACAGTAATGATTATTTTACACCATAGTTGGGATTAAAAAAGGTATGGCTTATGTTAGTTTAATGTTTAGTTCTTATTATCAAACAATGATTGCAAAGTAGGTGTAACATACATTATTTACAATGAACTACTTTAAGAAGAATCTGCTACACTCAATCTAAATGAGGAAAAAAATGGAGACAATACTTCTAGGAAACACATGAAGTATTAAAAAAAAAAACATTTTACAGCAAATTGGCAAATAACAATAGTTCTAAAAAAATATAATGTAATCTAACATATACATACATACATATATATATATATATACACACACACACACACACACACACACACACACACACACACACACACACACACACACACACACACACATATATATATAGAGAGAGAGAGAGATTAGAATAGAAAAGTAACTTTATTCTGGGACTAGGCTCCTTTAGAATAACAGATATGAACAGAAAAGAAACGTAATATTTATCTGGCCAGAGCCATATATATATATATATATATGTATGTATATCAACACATAACATACAGATAATTTAGATTGACTTTACCGATATAACAAATTAATTTTGGAAGAAATAATAGGAAAAAATTCTGAAAACTATAAGGAAATGTTTTCAAAATATAATGCAAATGTACTAAGAAAGAGTTGAATATAAATTAAAACTATAACAATTATCTTATCTTATAAATATTCAAACTACTATAACTAAACTTGTAATATGATTACTTACAAAACAAATTCTGCAAAACAAGAACTAAATAAAAATAATATGGCGAAACGGTGTAAATTACGTAGATGTAATCCAGAGCCACTTTGATGTATATATATATATATATATATATATATATATATATATATATAAAAATATAAAAACATAAATGTACAGATGATTTTAGAAGCATAAACACAACAATTGACAGGTAATTATTAATGAAGTTTAAGTAAATATTTTTCACAATCATTATTATGCTTTGTGATCAAAAATACAATCTACCACCTTATCAACCGTATACAATAATGAAATTATTAATAAGTATAAAAAATATTATTAATTAAACACAAGATTTAATCCCAAATGGAACATATATTTTCCAAGATGAATATAAAATAAATTTTTTTTAAATAACAAAAACCAATCACATCTATGCTTGGAAGACAAAGCCAGTCTTATACGTAGGTAATTATATAAGAGGCCACAAAAGAATTGCCCTCAAAAGGAAAAGGGAAAGTTTGCAGTTAGGCTACATAACTAATCCAATGTATTTGTTGGTACAGTAGTAAAGAAACATCTGAAATAACAGCAGTTCAGCTGCATATGGATCAATATATGATCAAAACTTGAAAAACGTTACTTAGAAAATGAATTTAAAAGTATTTAGTTATCAAAGATGATACAATCACAAATAATATAAGTATAATAATATAGTTCTTAATTTAAATAAAGATATAAATTAGGAAGCAGTTTACATACTTTTTCATTTCAGGCAGTCTACTGAAATTATCACTTTAAATAATGCATAATTTTTTTGTTTAAAAAAATAATGAGGATCTGCTAATATACAGAAATTATTTGGGCCACTACAGAATTGGATTCTGGAGAAGCAGAACGAATAAGGAGTTCAGTGAACCTTTAAATGAAGCTGATGTTATCTGAGGCGTTAACCTAGGAAGATTGAGCTGGACATGCCATTAGGTGAAAGTGGGAGATACAGATTCCAACATATGAGTTAATGGTTCACTGCAAACATGACTTGGATTCCTGAAGTTTCATTGGGTATTTGGGGTGACATCTGGGCATTTTAGATATTGAAAAGTGACAGTCCAAATAGAGAGAAATTATTCACAAGCTTTCTGAATAGAGGATGACAGGACCTACCAAAGATTGTAGCATAACATATAATAAAAACTGATTTAGAAATATTTAAATTACATTATTACAGTTTTTAACATTTTCTATTTCTAGTATTCATATATGCTACGTTTTTAATAAAATTTAGTACCAATTAATCTAATAATGTTTTTTGTGGTATATATTGCTTATAAAGAAACAAAGGAAAGTTAAAAAAAAAAATTAACTAAAAAAAAGAATTAAAAACCATCATGCATTATACTTATGTATTCATAACAATAATATGATTAAGTCAAATAGTTTATTGATATTTTTCAATGACAAAGTAGACCAGTGAAATTAGAAAATAAATTGGTGAAAAGAATCCCAGAGTTTCGGAAATTGTTACTGTTCCTTGAGGTATTTAACAATGAAGGGATAAAACGTCCTGGAGGTGTAGGGGGAGATATTAAAGCGGTATTTTTTTTAGAGTTTGACTTATTTCTTGAAAAATGTTGCTCTTAATGAAGAAATCATTAAATAAAAATTGTACTCTGAGGTAATTTAAATAAGACAGAGAAGATCTCATAAAAGAACTGAGACATTTTTAGATATCTGGACCAAAGAAGCGATTCCTTACTCTTGGAGGAATGCAATAATATGTTTAATATATAAAAAACGAAAGCAGCTTAACTGTTATTTATTAACTACGTCCGTGGCCTGGAACAGACTTGCCAGCGGACATGGGTAAAGTAATAAAACTTGGTAGGTTGAGCTGGGCTGGTTATGTGGCCAGAATGACAATATAGGAATTCCATTATAGAGGGATCAAATGCATTAAATGTATATCTTTTTGGCATACATAATAAAACTGTTAGTAATGAGGGGGATCTGTTAAGAGAAGTTTTACCGTATTTAAATTTCAAAAGGATAACTGAAAAAAAATCCCTTACCTACTACATAATATACATAATATATTCAAGTGAACTATTAGTTTTAAAGTGTTCTAATACATGAATAACTGTTTCAAATAAATAACAGCTATCAAGTTGCAGAGATACCTCTTTTTGGCCTTCAGATTAACTTAGCTTAGCTCTCGTCCAAAAACCAAAAAGTTAGAATATGTGAAACTATTATTCTTTAAACTGTTCACGATGGCTGTAAAACATGGTCTTTTTACATTGAACGAGTTAAGGCCTTTGAAAAAAATGTTGGAGGAGTAAACAGAATTGTAGATGGAAGATTCGGGTTAAAGATGATCTTACGGATTTGGTTTTGGATGGTAAAATCTGTGGACGGATGACTGTAAAATGCGATTGGTGGTATCGAGCCTTCAACTTCACAAAGTCCATAACTATTATCAATCAATATTCTTAGATGGAGAAAGTTTCTGTATTAGCTGAAACATCTTTAGATCATAAATATGATATAACTTGAAAAAATTTGTTCACACTAAAAGTGAGCTAAGTTGACTTTTTAAGTAAACTATTCCGGGAAATAACTTCAGGCATTCTGAACAAAGACACATGGCGGATACTTGAGATAAATTGAAATTGCCATACATCTACAATTAATTTATACTTTTCTTCCTACAGGATCCATTAAAGAGAATTGCTAGACCAAGCATTCAGAAGTTAACCAACTTAGTTAATAAAAATATAATTCAATAAAAATTACATTCAAGATTAAAATGAATGAATTGATTCAATTATTGAAATTTTAAAATTGGATCATACGCCTGAAAATAAAGATTAATGATCGATTATTTTTGATATTAACTTCACTTAAAAACTTTGTTTCCCCAATTTTGCATGACAAAAACCATGCATATTTTTTTAAATGAAAATATTTCGGCTAGATAAAAATAATAAATTCAAAATTCATCATCCTCATAAATATCTAAATAAACATCATAAGACTCACGGTTACAGTTGCCATCATCGTTAAATACATATTTATGAAAAGTTCCATCAACGCACACAGCTAAAACAAAAAAAGTTCAGTATGAGTAACATTGTTATACTAAATAGTTATTTAAAAAAACGTAATAATTATAAAAAATCACCTATTATAAAAACCTTATGTATCATACAGAGATATAAATCACATACTTTTATATATCAGGTTAGGCAAAAAAGTAATTTCAGTTTTTTCCAATAGATGGCTTCAAAGTCGTTTATCTCTAGTAATATTTATTCAAAGAAGCAATACTATAATGTGATTGATAGGTAACAGTCCATAGACCATTCTACCCATAAAGTTAGCATCAATAGTTCACCCAGTCAAAAGTTATTTTGATTTGAAAATAATTACAGAAGGTTATTTCTGTCACATTTTGCTTTTTTATTTCTGAAAAGGGAATAAAATAATGCAGTGCAGGCATATCGATTAATGTATGATGTTTATGGTGATGAGTGGTTTAGTGAACACCAGGGTCAAAATTGGTTTGCTCGTTTTCATTGTGGAAATATTGATGTTTTAGGTGAAACTCACCATGCCCAGCCAATCCGTGAAAAAATCAATGAGATTCTTAAAAATGGAAGTAGACAGACATTTTCATCACAGGACATCACTACAAAACTAAACATTGACCATAATACAGTTTTTAACCATCTACAAATACCAAAAGAAGTTTGTTACTAGGATTCCACAAGAATTAACAGCAGACAAATTTAATGGACTGAGTTTCCATGTGAATATAATACTGAATGAAACAAAATCGAGCCATTTTTAAAACACATGATTATGGACCGTGAAATATGGATCATGTATGACAATAATTTGTGAAAAAGATTGTGGTCAAAGCCCAGAGAAGCTTCACAATCGGTTACAAAGTCCATATTAACACCAAGTAAGGTAATGCTGAGTGTTTGGAGGGATCAGAAAGAAATAATTCATAGTGCGCTGCTTGATCCTGGCCAAACCATTATTCTTCCACCAACGACTAATGCAGTTGGGGTAGGTGATTCAAAACAGCAGGAATTAATAGATAGGAAAGGCGCTGTCTTTCATCACACAACACTTATTTTTAGTGAATCGGCTACAATTGAGAGAGCATGGCAGGGAAGTTTTGATGCACCCACTGTATTGCCCAGACCTTATCCTGTCCAACTACCATTTGTTTTGGTCTCGGCAGACCTCTCTTAATGGTGTAACTAAGAGAAGCTATGTAACATGGCTTCAAAAAAGGGCTGGTGAAAATTTCTTGTACAGTTTTTCTCATAGAAGCCTCAGAATTCAACAGTGATGGAAATATATTTTTATTAGAAACTGGAGAAAGGTTATCGATCAAAACTGCACATATATTATTGATGAGTGTTGTAAATTTGAATGAATAAATTTGCAATGAAAAAACATTTAAAACAAATTACTTTTTCCACAACCTATTATATAAGTAGAATATATCAAGTTTACTAAGTACCATTCATGTAAGTTTATTTGTTTTTAAGTTTCAAGAATTCTTTTTTTTTTATATAAAGAAAGAAAAACAGTACTTATAAATATATTTTTTGGAAAACCAAATATACTGCCGAAGTTATATTTACATTAATATTTATTTTCAAGGTTGTCCAGATAGATATATTTTCTTTTAAATTAAAATTTTGAGAAATAACATAAAGTTGACCATTATATGTTTTTTAAAATCATTTGAAGGTCCCAATTCTGCAGGTCTAATTTTTCCACTAAGCTGTAAAGTCTCGAATTGAATTTATTTTAACTTTTTCAATTAACCTATCTTCTATTTTGGTTCCCATGCACAGAGGAATCATCAACAAAATGATCAAAGACCACAGTGAAAACATTGATTAAAAGTGATGTGATTTCTAAGCTAATTTAAAAATAATACAAAATAAATCAATTAATAAAATATGTGATTGTAAAGTTAAATAATTAAATTATATGAGAGCAAAGAGCAAACTATTACCTATAACAGCTTTTCTGGAACCAAAAGCACAAATACAGGCACATTCAGGAGGCACTGTGAATGTTGCCAAAGCCCACTGCGATTCAACGTAAGTACCCAAGAAGCTCATACTAGAAAACCTACAATAATAACAATAAATAATTCGAAGGTGATTGAACGCTAATGTAACAATTTACTATGAGAAAATTCATAGATAAAGAATAAACAGATAACATGATTTGATTCTTCTAAATGACAAGGTTTCAACTTACAAAGAAAATTAGTTGTTAGTGGGATAAGGTTCTTCATGATATTTGCCAAAAGTGCATGAATCTTTGACTTGTGACAAGACACAGCCCAAGGGTAATCTCTGTCTTGTTTGTTTATATTTGAAGTGATGGTTATATAGACAAATGCACTATTGAAATGATGAAATTCTGTATGAATTACCTAAGACACCCTTTTTAATTAGCTTGCTTAATGACACGTATTCGGATGGAAAACCAATTATGTGTATAGGAGATAAAGATTGAGCAATTGGATTCACTTTCAATATGTAACATAAGGCTTATTAATAACATATCATCAAAAATTTGGCCAGTGAAATGACTTGAGTATCTCAACAGATTCAGAGGGGGTTGAAATAATTGCAAAAGAAACAAGAAAAGATCCATCAACGGTTATACTTAAAGAATAATCTTTTGTGAACTTTTATTTTCCATACGGCCATCCCAACTGCCCTGTTTTCATAAATGGGAACAATGGCATGATTGCTAAACCTGTGAGACGTTTTATTCTTGGATAAAACCAAAGGAACTTGCACCCACAAGAGTATTAAGAAATGACAGTATATTCAACTATATACAAGGAACAAAAGCCACCCGAATAGGCTCAGATGTACAAAGAGGGAATAAAAACCAATAACTTGCCAAACCAGCAACTAATAACAAAAATGGTACCATAAAATATCTCATTAATATAATCTACCACAGCCAACAGTTTTGCTTCAAACCCTAACATAAGTTTAAATAAAATTAAAGAATTTAAACTTAACAAATACTTTTTAAATCAAGTATCTTAAAAGTATTAAATCAAATCGCAATACATATATATACGTACAATATATTATACTGTATATACTTACGTGGACCTCCTGTTCAATTGAGTGTCTTTAAGAGCAAAAATATGGATAGTTCCTTTATCACTTGAACAACACAGAAATTCTGAATCTTGACTAAAATTAATGCTGAAAAAAGAATATAGAAATTACAATAACAAAAGATAATTTGTTACTAAAAAAATTATACATTACTGAGTAAAAGTAAAATAGAATTATTTGATTAACAAATACAAAATTTAAGAATTTCTCTGAAAAAATTCACACATTTAGCATATTTGGGGTGATGGACATAAACATCTAACTAAATGAGCCATGCCCACCATAACTGTACTGTCTAAGAGAACCATAGTGGGAACATGTAAAAGCGAAACCTAATTCATTGATAATCTATAAACTATTCTCTAATACACACACACACATTCAGTGGAAGGTGGACGCACAGGTTGGTGCCCCACATTGAGGCTTGGGTGAATAGGAACCACGGGGAGGTCTACTATTACATCACTCAGTTCCTCACAGGGCATGGTTGCTTTCGAGCCTACCAGCATAGGTTTAAGCTCGATGATACAGGTGAATGTACATTCTGCCCAGGAGTGGAGGAGAACACAGAGCACATATTCTTCTTCTGTCCCCGCTTTCAAGAAGAGAGGATGGAGTTCCGACACATCTGCGGCTCAGATCCCACAGCAGATAATGTTGTCAACCTTATGCTGATCAATCAGGATTATTGGATGGCAGGCCAAAGGTTAGCAGCACAGGTACTACAAAAGCTAAGAAAGGAAGAGAAAGAAAGGCGAACCAGGAGGTAGCAGAAATCAATGAGGCGGCACTCAGCCATTCCCCTCCACGAAGTGATGCTAAAGGGCGGTCCCGTGGAGTGTGGAAAACAGTTGTAGGAAGGTGGTTTTAGTGGGTAAAAATCCCACACACGGATAGGTACGAGCCTATCCGTGTCTTTTGAAGATTTCCACCTGCCCACGTAAAAAAAAAAAAGTATGATACATACACATGTGTGTGTGTGTAGTGAATATTGTAATAATTATATACTATCAATGCACTTCATATTAGTGCGAAAACAAATTAACGCTTAATGATATGCTATAAAATATCGACTTAAGTATAGAAAATATAAAGAAAAAATTACCAATAAACAGTTGCAGGATCAGTTCCTCTTCTTAACTCTACAAGAAGAATTCTTTTGGCAGTATCCCAGACCCTAATTAAAGTGCCTTTGGTTGAAGCTGTAGCAACCAGAACACCTTGTTGATTTATTGATAAGCAACCAATTTCATTTTGATGAGCATTAATTGTTATAGGAGCACTAGACATACCAGCTTCTGTGTTGGCCAAATCCTGAATACAGACATTTACATAAGGATGTTTTAGATTAATTGTTTATATCTTTTTAAATTCAGGAAGTGTAGGATACATAGTAAAAAATAGTAATCCAAACTAACCAATTACAACTTATTTTCAGCTATTTAACTTTTTTAAAGTAAAAAGATGTGTAAAAATATTGGTGTTGGGTTAAAAAATCTAAGCAATATCAAAAATTAAATATTTTTATTATAACTGTGAAATTCAGTAATAGTAACCCCATCTTCTAGTGAATAATTAGATTTTTGATCAATATCCATTAGAGAGAAAAATTCTATTTTGCCGTTAATTATTAGGCTATGAGAAAATGATGCATTGATCAGATCATAAGGATGCACAAATAAATAATTAAATGGCTATAAATAGACCGAAGAAAAGAAAGTACTTAATGGAATACTTACAGTGAAGGAGGAAAGGAGAAAAAAAAAGGCATACTTGAGTGGTAATTAGCTGATCAGGGCAGAGCAATGATTTGACAGCTAAATTTAAAGGATTTGTAGAAATTTAAAGTTTTTGAATAATAAGCTTTGTATAATAGTTTCCATAAGCAGGCTAAATGAAAGAAAATATCCTATCCAATAGATTTCCCCTCATTTATTAGAGAAAAAGTTCTGATCTATACTTCCGCAATCAGTCAGTTTCCAAACTCTATATATACTCATATGCACTGACAACATAATGAACAAACACACATACATAAATAAATACAGGTTGAAAATCAATTAAATAATAATATAATTCAATGGTAGATATAATGAAGGCATTAATTGATATGCAAATCAAATAAATCCTTATTTAAACAATGAGAAGTACTTAGGCTTAGCTTAGCTCTGTTACCTCCAGGAAACCACCATTAACTCTGGGGAATTCATTTAAAGCTGGGACTGAGCCAAATCTTGGGGAAATACCATTTGTGTAAGGGTGCCACAATATTTCTAAACAACGGGAAAGAGAGGATGAATTGACTCCATCTTGACTGTTCATTCACAATTGTAAGCTTTTTAGAAGTAGTAAAATGGAAAGAGTTATTTTCAGTGAAAATATGGGAATAATATTGTTTCTATCTCAACATAAGAAGAAATGGACCAATGGAAGACAAGTAATGTAAACATTACAATAAATAAACAATTTAATAGACATGAAATCATTTTGAAATCTGAGTTTCAGTACAATAGGAGACCATCTACCGTTATTTGAAAATAAATATGACTCCAGCAGGTGAATATTTACTACATGAATTGCCATAAATTATTTTTAAATCCAAAATAACTTCTTATTTTTCCATCATTGCTGATATTAAATATATTATTTTTTTAGAAATATTGAAATTTCAATGCAAGATAATAACAAAACAAGCAATCTCAGCCCAAAAGGCACCTTGCCCTAAGTGCCGAAAGCTATAAAAATAAATTAAAAAATCAACTCAGAAATGCTTACAATTAATTTTTTACACAGAAAACATAAATTTACATTCATGTTACAATAATAGAAATGTTTACATGACCAAAATTTTCAAGAAAAACCGTATAATATTCAGCAAGGATATGAAAGCCCTGTTTTGTGAATAATTTCAATCAATGATGGAATCTTTACAATGAATTAAGGTAATGGTACCTCATTCTATTAATAGAGATGTATACCTACAATTATTAAACACTAATCTACTAAAATAAAAATTATAGAAATAGGGGAAAAAAATTAATCAAGTAATAAACAATCAAGGAAAATAATCATTTCATAAAACTATAATAATTTTCTAATAAATTATGAATACCTACCAATAGTTGTACACTTCCAGCTTTATGCCCAGGATAAACAAGTAAATGGCGCTGAGCTGTTAAAATAGGAGTAATTTCACAAAGACCATTAGGATTGTTCCGTGTTTCTAGAGTAAACAGCCTTTCAACTTTTTCTGGGAAAGAAAATACGTTTATTTGTGTAGTTGTCGCTACAACTATTCTGAAAATAAAATTACTTTAGATCCATGAAAGGGGTATAATAAAACATTTAACATCTGGCTATTTATCATGCAACATATTACACCATTCGCTCAAAACCCATCTGAATCTTAGAGGGGATAAAGAAAAATGTTTGTCATAAAATAAATTTATTTATTAATTTATTTTAAAATATTAAACTTTGAAATTTTAATATAAAAACTTGAATTCTGAACAAAATTTAAATAAATGAGAGCTTCATTATCTGTTATTTAATACATTGAAATATAGCTATAAATTAATTCAAAAGAATTTAACATACTATAATTGTTTTAGGGCACAAATAATTGAAAAAATTATTCAGGCTCTAATGTTATAAGAACATTTTATTTTATGTTTACTATTTGAGAAGATGAGCACAAGCATGCATGCGTACTTATGTGTGTATATTTATGAAACCCACAAGCCAACTAAAATAAAGAAATACTCTCAACAAGTAAAACTCAGATATAAATACATGGACATTATAATACAACAATACTTAATGTTAAAAATGTTAAATTTCCTTAATATGTTTGCTGCAGTCTCAAATTAAAAGCTTTTTAATTTATTTTTATTAATTGTCATTTTTATAATTATTTTTAAATATTTTTGTTTTGAAGAGAAAAGATTTGCCCTGGCCTGGATTCGAACCCGTGTCGTCTGCTTCTCCGTAGCAGTACTACATGCCACTGAGAAGACGACCCTTCAAATCCAGGCCAGGGCAAATCTTTTCTCTTCAAAGCAAAAATATTTAAAAGCTTTTTATTAACATGTTTTAATCATATAAAAAACAAAAACAAAATTAACACCAAAAATAGTTTGAAACATAATATACCTCAGAGGTTACTTTAAGACGTCCAGACTGTAGTAAATATACCAAGATAAAATGCAATAAGAAATATAAGTTAATTATATGCTTACTTGTCCCTTCTTAATCTGACTGCCTTAACAGAAGAAGAGAAAACTATTTCTAAAAGGAAAATACCATTAGCATCATCATAAAGGAGAAGAACATTATCAGGAAATTTGTTTTTTTTTCCTCCGCCAACAATAGCTAATATATTAGTCCGATGAAGCATTTCGCATGTTCCTAAACTCCCAAAAGCATCCGCATCTGATAAAATTCATTCATAATTAATTAAATTACATTGGAAAACATATACCTCCTATACTTACTTATACATTTATATATGTATAAATATAAGATATCATAACTTATAAATTTAAGACATCAACAATTCTGAGCTGCTACATAATAAAGTGGGTTTTAATCAATTCTAGGATGCTATTTCAATTAATTTAAGTCATAGGTTCCACACTTGTGACAACCACATCATAAATAAGTTTTAAGAAACTGTAGTTTTGTTGGTAAAAACTATTGGTGGTATCAGCATCAAACTTATGGTTTAGTTAATGTTATTGACAGTGATGTTTTTTTAAGTAGCCTTTTGGCTAGATTTGTTCTCGGTTGTTAGATCTGTACACTTTTTTTTATTATAAAGGGACCTAGACCCAGAATAAAATTATTTTTCTAAAAAATATATATATATATATATATATATATATATATATATATATATATATATATAAAAGAGAGTGGCGTTAGTTACTAACCTAATAACTCAAGGACGCCTGGACCGATTTCGATGATTCGAACCATTTAGGACTGGTCTTCGGCCAAAAAAGAAGAATATCCAAGAAATCGGTCCAGGCATTCTTGAGTTATAAGCGTAGTAATTAACGTCTCATTCTATCAAATGCTGGTTCCGGCATTGCCAATAGATAGCGCTGTGGGCATCGAATGCTGGTTCCAATATTGCCTGGCGTTGTGTGCATCAACTTTTGACAGCTGGTAGAAGATAAAGAATGTATCTGCCACATCTGTTCCCAGATTCAGGACGCACACTGGACCAACCCGAATAAAATCAACATTAAATAAATTATATGTAATAACATAAAGCAACAATGCACTATTTTATTTTATTTTTTATTCCAACTATGTAGAGTTATTTATCGCTGGAAAGAAATTATTAAAAACTTGAGCAGTCCATTAATAACTATTGAACAATTTTATTATTCTAATATTTCACTTAAACAATTAAACCATTTTTGAGATGCCCTTAGAATTACCTATGTATATTATATTTCAGATGTTAGGGTACTGGAATAATTAAACAAGAGAGATGTAAAGAAAATTCAATTAATTTTGTAAAGGTAATAATAATATCTTCTGTCGACTCTTTCCTAATTTATTAATAAATTATTAAAAAAAAATTCTTCAATTTTTATTATTTCTTTCGAACTTTTATCAACTCGTCTTATCGAACTTTTATTTCTACAACTTAATTTAGCCATAAATGCAACTTCTGGTCATGAAACGACTGTTATTTGAAACCATTCCTACAATTATAAAAAAAGGAAACAAAGAAAAAAAAGGCATATCGATATAATTATATCGAAAATAGAAAAGCCAATTGAATAATAAATAAAACTTTAAAATTTGTTGAAGGAATAAATGATTTAAAATTGTACCAGAATAACAAACCTATCAGGTAGTCTTGGGAAGGGGTCTGAAAGTTTTGAACAGAAAAGGTCAGTTCAAACTCGGCAATGGGAAGGTTTAGGAAGGTACAGTACTGAATTGTCCAGGTTTAGGCAGTAAACCCTAAGTACGGAACTACCTGAACATAGCAAGGTAACTACCTGTTTCAAAACTAATAAAAAGAAATCTATGACAAAATAATACTGTAATAAATATTTCTTTTGTTATGAAGGGATAGGTTTCCTTACTTAAATTTACTTTTATTGGAGTTCACTTATCTCCAATGTTTCAATCCTTTCAATGTTTTTTAATCTTTAAACTTGGTAGAATCTTTAGAATAAAGATAACAGAATATATCGACGCCTTAGTTCACATATGTGTTGTGCCGAAAACAAGATTTTACAAGAGTCAAATTTGATAATAATTTAACACAATAAATACAGTTAATTACAACGCAATAGGAAACCAAAATGCAAAGCCTTATGTTTCGAAATTCTCCAGCAAAACACACACACTTACCAGTCGACGTTTCGCCTATTCAGGCATTATCAAGACACAAAAAAAAGGTTATATAAATCACATCTTGAAGAAGGTGCACTACATTACCTTAGGTAATTGATTACCTTCCTTTCAGTTGTATGTTGAACGTCATGGTGGTGGGGTGCTGTCTCAGGTTTGGAGCCTGTTTGGGCTGTTGATTTTGGTATGGAGTGCACCTTCTTCGAGATGTGATTTATATAACCTTTTTTTTTTTTTTGTGTCTTGATAATGCCTGAATAGGTGAAGGTTTTACTGGAGAATATTGAAAGATCAGGCTTTGCATTTTGGTTTTTCCAATCGCATTGCAATAAATATTAGTGTTTCTTTTTGAGTTTTCGGCTCTATTTTATTGATTTAAATACAATTAAGTTTAAGCACACAATATATTTTTGTAACCTTCACAGCTTCTCTATTAATTTTATATAAACATATGATCTATGACTTCCTGATCACAACTTTACAATATTATCTATATAACAACACCCACTTTTGAAACATTTGTACTAAACACATTTGTGAACTAAGGCATCGATATGTCCATTGTTAGAAATTATTAACAAAAGAAAAATAGTTTGTTGAGTTCCCTTTCTTAAGTAGGATCTTTTGAATTCTCTTATGCCTATCCTAGAAAGGTGATATCTTATGTCCAGGTCTCATTCAATACCAAGATCAACTATGTTTCATGTTAATTAGATATTTTTATGAACTAGAAATAAAGAAATACTTATTTTTTTTTAAAACTGACCCTGAAAAGTGTAAAATACGGGAAATCGTATCATGTTAAGTTAGAGATGTGAAACTATGAAAGCAGGCTTTACATTTTAACATTATAATAATTGTATTCATGATTTTGCAAAACCAACCGTTGAATATTATAGTTTTGTATATTACAGGGTGGATTTCAATAGAAAACTTACCAATTTAATATTTAATAGGACAGTTTATTAAAACCTATCAACAAAGGTAGGCTGGCTCAATTCACAAATGCTCTAAGTCATTGTTTATAATATGGATAGATTTATATTTAAAATCAACGCGGATGAAGTCGCAGTCAAAAGCTAGAGATAAATAATTAATTATCTTAAAAAATCAGTCACTCAAAAAATATAATAAAAATTCACCTTATACCAAATATGTAATTATCTGTCTAAACTCTTGGATGACCCAGAATTTTCTGTTTCTTAACCTTGATGCTAGTAGGTAATGCCATAAAGTCATCGGCATGGAAAAGACATTTCTGGGAACGCATTGAAGATGTTATACAACATTGTCTATGATAAATGTAAAAAGGAGTGGGCTTAGTACAGAACTCTGGGCGTAATTCCAGTCAGCATTTGGAGCAGAAATTTCTATTTCTGACTCTAATGAAATGCTGGTACAGCAAAGTACTGAGATGGAAACCATAATTTCTGCTATGGATTGCTGATATTGAATAAACTAAAGATTACTCCAATTCCAGAAAATATTAATTATTAAAAATTCTATAAAAAAAACATTTTTTAAGAAGTGCTCAGCAGAAGCAGATTAAGCAGTAAAACAAAACCAAAAGCAGCTAAGAATAATTAACATGATTGTTCACTTGCCAATAATAGTAATTACATTTCTAAATGTTGTATGATGTACCACAGATGAAATTATTATTAAATTATTTAATACACTTACCATAATGCGATTTTTCAGTCAAAGGTTCCACATTGTAGATTCGTAACGCATTTTCCATACAGCAAGTAAAACATCCTAATAAGAATATTAAATTCGGATTAATTAATTAATATACTAAGCATAAGTGAAAATAAAGCAATTAAAATAATTAATACTGTACCCTGGTCTTGATTAAATCTTAAACTAATTACGCCTTTGTCATTGTTAACCATTGTGTCAAAAAATTTAGAACGCGAACAAGAGAGAAATATCTAACGAAAATTTTTAATACATTTTAAAAAGTTGTCTTGACTTAACTTGTATCTTAAACATTGAAAGTCTATAGATTTACAAAATCATTTATGAAATTCTTGAACTTTCCCGATTGAAAGTAACCAAGTCCCACCAAAATACTAAACAAAGAAAATCTATAAACAAACAACTTCGAAGAACATTGAGTTATGATCCAAAGAACAACAAGCTTCTGAACGAAAGATAGAATGAGTTCATGAGTATAACTGAATTCCATTATACGATAATCTACTGTGTAAAATTTATCTTATTTAAGTTTTTTGAAATTAATGATTTATTAATTTAAGGATAAGCTTATAACTTTATGTGCAAAAATATAAAATTTTTGTTATTCAAAATTATTTTAATTTATCTATAAATATTATTATTCCATCGATTTCTTTCCATTTTTTCAAGGCTGGCAAATACATAACCAATATTTATATATGGAATATATAAATAACGTCCTATTTATTTGCTGATAATTTGCACTCAACAAACGTTCCTGTCTCCATGGCTGAAAATGACATCTTAGTTTCATTTTTGAGTTTTTTTCCTAATATTTTTTAAATAAACAGTAGTACTGAATTTTCGCAACTTCCTTCTGACGATTAATCGATATTAATAAAGTATAAATACAATAATGAGAGTATTGTAATAAATAAATGAAATAAAACGAACACCTTGCGTTTCTAAGATGTGACACTCCTACGTGACAATATATATTATTTTCTTTCTCCATTACATATTTTGAATCAAATCAGTGGAGGACAATATGTGCCTGCTTAATATAAAAACCAGGACAATTAACTCAGATATAATTTATCACTCAGCCATGAGTTATAAGTTTGAGCTCGATTGATTAAGATTCAATTTCTCATCAATCCATCCGTTACGGTAGCAAAGAGCTGATTCTAAACCAACGATGTTAGTAGGAATTTGATTTGGCCAAGATTATGCTCAACCACCAGGTTTTTCCGAAATTTACGGAACCGAGTTTATAGATCCTGAGTAAGCACCAGAAAGGTCTCCAAATCCCATAGTTCCGTCCGCGGCTGATTTATAACACAGAAAGCGGAGAGCTCAGAGTTCGAGCGCTATGGACCCCGGTTTCAAATCTAGCTGTGACAGGTAAATTATTTATTTTGTTAACGGCCACGTATGGACTCTGTAGGATCCACAGAACCTTCTGGGACTCCCTCAGTCTTTATAAAGCAGGTACTCTAAATTGGGGTAAAACTGAGCGGTGGAGTGTTATCTTGGACATGAACCCAAGACCATTCATTTTCATCATTTGACTTCAGATTTTTCTTAATTTTCCTTTTCACTTTGATCTTACACACTCATTCAACACTTTCTACGAGCACAATTTACTTTTTCTGTATTTCAGGAATTAATATAGCGCAACTCTTTTTTCTCTACGCCATCAAGCTGTTCAACGAGTTATCGTAAAGAAATTTATTATAGGATATAGATTGTAGGAGGGTTTTCCTAATTTAATTTTTTTATATTAGGGAGCGGAGTGACTCAGTGGTATAGCACTGAGTTGCCATGCCGAAAATCCTTGTTCAAATCCCGCTACAGGCAAGACTTATTTAGTCTTTTTGCAGCCGGAGATGGATCATAAAGGATCTGGGACCCTCTTGGGGCTCACCGAGCCTCTATAAAATGTTATAAAAATAGGGTACCCAAAATAAGAGGGGAAAATCTTGTGGTTGAGCGTGATCTAGTACAAATCACCTCCGTGCAGAACCGTTGTCTATGATACGGGTCAGTCTCTACCATGTACTGGACCCCAGACCCGTTCACGGGTTTTAGTAGTTCAGGTTTTTTTTTAATATAGGAGTGAATGGAAGTTTGCTAATTCTAGATCCTTGTTACACTCAATCTGATTGTATTTCCTGAGAGCTAGACAAAAATAGCTGCTCATATCCAATCCCCATTCACCTTTTCTTCTTCCAAAACGGTAGGAAAAGGTTGTGAGCTTTTTTTAATTATTCCATGAGTCACCATCCCGCATGAGCCATTCCCCACTGCAACATCGCAACGTCTTCATCAGAATTCTCCCTTATGATCCTTTAGTACCTTGCACAGGTGGCCAAAGAAGATAGGAAAAATAAATCGGCTTGAGGGGATAGGGCATCCCTGCCATTCCTCGAACTGATGATATTCTCAACTTGTATTTTTGTTCATAAAATATCAGCGTGAAACTATGAGAAACTGTCCTTTGTGAATTAAAACAGGGATGAGCCTTTTTCGGAATTCACAAATTAATGTTTTCCTGTATCATTAGTAATTGTTATTAAATCTTGTATAGTAAAGCAAAGTTAAATTAATATACAAGGCATTTCAGGAGGAAACGACAGCAACAAAAGGGTTATAGTATATCAGAAAAGTAGTTCAGTGCCAGTAAGCAACAAACTGCTCCACTATACCTGCTTCTTTAAAGTTGGTGTGCAAAATAGGTGGAAAACCTGATGGTTGAGCGTGATCTCGGACAAATCACCTCCCTGCACAACCGATGTCTTAGAAACGGTACAGTCTCTAACACGTACTGAATCCAAGACTCTTCATGGGTCGAAGTAGTACAGTTTATATATATATATATATATATATATATATATATATATATATATATATATATGTATATACGATATGATGTATATGAAACAAAATTTTCCGAACAACCCGTTTTTTTAAAGCAATTGCAGGTTTTTAGATTTTTCTTTTTCAAACTAACCCTTTTAAAGAAAATTGTATATATTAGCACATTCTATACAAGTATTTACTATGCATCTTGTAATTAATTATTTACAACATAATAGCTTGGTAATAATCGTTGATGGGAATAAAATAGTTTAGATTTTTATAAGATAAAATACTGAAAAATATGTTTCAATTACAAATGTGTTTCGTACAAAATCAATGACAGTCTTTTCCCCCGCCTATTATATCTTAACATTTGTATAAAACTTCCTCAATCTATGTATTTAACTTTTAAAATTTTAAACTAATTATAAATTTGATGAAATCAGGCCGAAATTTAATATATAGTTCGTTTCTGGGCATTGGTAAATTTTTCCGTGCAAAGTTGCTGAAGTAATTAATTTTGACGTATATATTTTTCACAGATTTGTCAATCATAACGTCTCTTTTTCTCTTTCTAGTAAAGAAGTATCTCAATAAACACCAATCTATGAAGGATATTGGGTTCAGTATACGATATATAGAGTATGTTTTTTCTGTGCAGGTTTGGGCTAGATCAACCGCCAGGTTTTTACACCAATATAAGGTATCTGCTTTATAGAGGCCGGACTACCCCCAGTAGGATCTCCAGATCGGACAGGGCCGATTTATGACTGTTAACAGATCAAATAGTTTATCTACCACATCCGGATTCGAACCCGGGACATATAGCACCTCAAATACTGAGCTAGTGAACAACTTTTGTCATTGATTGTATGGAATGTGTAAGTTTATAACGTTCACTAGAAACTTGGGGTCTTGTTTAGTTTACGCCCGCCAGTTATTTTTTAATGATATTTAGTAACAGTTGTATAACCTGATACCATTGATATAGAAATAAAATCACATGTTCAAATATTATTTAATTTAGTATTGTTTGTGTAATTGCGGTTATAAAGTGATAACACGATGAATATTTTTGAAGTTTACGATTTATGCAAAGAAGAGGAACGAGCCAGGATTTTCTTTGAAGAAAGAGGAATTCTACCTAAGGAAAGATATTGTAAAAAAGGCCACATTATGAAATTTAACGAAAAAAATATTTTAATGAAATTTAAAGAAAAAAATATAGGTGCAACAAAAGACAATGCCAATATGAATGTGGCATGTATACGGGTACGTGGCTATGTGACAGCAGGTTACCGTTAAGTAAAGCCCTTTTATTCATTTACTCATGGACACAGGAGTATACGACGTTTAAATTCTGTTCCAAAGAATTCAATATGAGCTCCGCTACAATTGTAGATTGGAAAAATTATCTGCGGGAGGTTTGCGCAGCTAGTTTGCTGAAAAACCCAATTGTTATTGGAGGGAAAGGACTGACAGTTGAGATTGACGAGTCCTGTTTTTCTCGTCGAAAGTATAATGTAGGACGCACCTATCCACAGCAATGGGCGTTTGGCGGGATCTGTCGTGAAACTAAAGAGTGTTTTTTGTACACAGTGCCCGATAGGAGAAGAGAAACCCTGGAGGAGTGCATAAAAACATCAATTAGACCGGGTTCCATTATAATGTCTGACCTGTGGAAGTCCTATAGTGGGATAGAAGGAATGATTGGAAAGGATTACAGGCATTGTACTGTAAATCACTCCAAAAATTTCGTCGACCCAGAGACTGGTGCTCACACTCGAAGAGTTGAGTCTATGTGGGCTAAGGCCAAAAGGAGAAACAAAAAGGAATGTGGGACACATCGCTCTATGGTAGACTCGTATTTATGCGAGTTCATGTGGAGGCAGAGAAACTCAAATGAAGACGTTTTTGATAAAATCCTTAAGAACATTTTAGAATTTTGGCGAGTAACTCATTAAAAGTTTGTTAGTGTTTTTGGTTATGTATAAAAAGTTCCTATTAAATAAATCATATGTTTCTTTAACCCATATTTTTTAATATATGAATAAGTAACTGTTACTAGATAAAATCACTGGCGGGCCTAATCTAAACAAGACCCGAAACTTGTGGTAATTTGTATTTTGTGGATTTTACTAATTTATTATTTTTAGTTGTTAGCCTTAGAATAAATTGATGTATGCTAGTCGATTTATCTAAGCGTCTGCGTTAGTTCCAGCTCACAATAGACTTTTCCCTAATAACGTATTTTATAAACGATGGAGAGGTTTTATGAAACGATGGGGATAAATCACTTTGTGCTGCCTCTTTAGCAATTTTATCAGCTACCTCATTTCCCTCAATGCCAAAGCGACCTTGGGCCCATTTATTTATTTTTTTTATCGTGAAATTTAGAAGCCTAAGCTCACAAAAGTTCTTTCTAATATTTCCAATAACCTCGTCGTGCATGCCTGTGTTCAGAAATTTAATACATAGTAGTTGAATTAATTTAAGGAAGGTTTTGATTTCCAAATCCTTTTTAAAAATGTCTATCAAAATATGGAAAATATATTTTATATACTCGTAATACAACCTTCTGCATTGGTAAGAAGAGACAAATAATTCATACGAAAATAATTTCCGTTTACTTTGAAAACATAAGCGACACTATACACAATCTTTAATCCTTTTCAACCATCCATGAATACTGAATGAGGAAAAAGTATTTGTAACGATACATTAGTCCTTTCATTAATAATTATAGTTTTGTGTTTTCGGAAAGTGTCGAAAGTCATTTGAAATTTAACAAATAATTATCCACAATAATTAATAAAAAATCATTTATCCACAATAAATAATGAAAAAACGATTAAGCTCCCGAAAAAACTGTGAAATGAAAGACCGAAATCAAATTAACGTAGTCTACACAATGGGAAGGTTTAGATCAGCAAATCTTACAGATTTAAACTGTTTTACTGTTAGTCCATAATACCGCTTTTGATTACTATTTAAAATCCTATTTTTGATTTTTAGTCCTGACTTTCATTTTTTTATTCTTTAAAGCACAAATTATTTTAATTTATCTAATAATTATTAGTTGATATTATATTTAATATGCAAGCATTACATCTAGCACTCACTTGATAAATTGCAGCTAAACATTGTTCTGATGATATTTGGTGCACTGCATCTATGATTCGGTCTCTTAATTGCTCTCTTGAGTTGATTGACACCGAATAAACTTTCTGCTTCAAGGTTCCCCATACGAAGAAATCCATGGGTGTCATATCAGGTGATCTGGAGGGCTTAGGTACTACTCCTCCACGTCCAATCCATCGTTGTGGATAATTTATATCCAGCCAAGCTCGAGCAACTCTGCTATAATGAGCTGGACATCCATCGAGTTGGAACTACATTTCAATCTGCTGTTGTAAGGGAATGTCATCTAAATAATTAGAAAAGTCGTTCTCCAAAAAATGTGTAAATGTAATACCATTCAATCTTCCAGATAAAAAATATGGTCCCACCAGTAATCCGTTCCAAATTCCAAGCCAACTGTTAATAGCAAATTCATGCTGAAACCTATTTTCTCTAATACCTCTGGGATTTTCAAGAGCCCATACATGATAATTTCTTTGATTAACAATTCCTCCTCTTGTAAAGGTAGCTTCATCGGTCCATATAATTTTTAATGGAAATAAATTATCATCGCGATTTTTTTCAAGAAACCAGTTACTAAAATTCAGTCTCTTGACATAATCTTGAGGTAATAAATTCTGAACTTTTTGAAGATGGTATGGGTAGCGATTATCACCTTTCAAATTTCGCCATATTGCTTGCCGCGATATTGCTAATGCAGTAGATGCTCTTCGGATGCTAGTCTCAGGATTGTTATCGAAGTGGCGTTGGACACAATTTCTTCTCTGATAATCTGCTCTTACTGCTGCCTGGAATTGGTTGCCTTCATTACGTATTAAGAATGACCCAGTCTCTTATAGTCTATTAAAAATTAACGAAAAGACTCGTCGATTAGGCACTCTTCTATTTGGAAATCGGCGCGCAACTCCCGCACCGCTTCTAAAGCATTACCGTTACAGAAACCATACACAAAAATCATATCAGCGCGTATTCAACATTAGATTATGTATGCGGCATTGTGGCTGATGCTATTCACACAAAAATATCTGAGTAACTGACTGAAGACTGATTTAGGAATTATAATCCTAGAAGGAAGCCAAAATGTAAACAAATAAAAGAATGTAAAGGATAACATTAAGTGTTTACATATCTCACTGTCTAGCCTGACGAACTTTGAAAGGTGATAATCGCTACCTGTAACATTTTTGTTTTGTTTCTTTTTTTGCGATTTTCTCTAAAACTAAGCAAAAACGAGCAAATCTCTAAAGGACTTTTTGTCTTAGTTTTTCGGTTCCCTATAAGTTCCTGAAGTTTTGCCATTTAAATTCGGTACATCCTGTATATGGACTTCAGAGCATCTATCTCACTTTGATGAAGGTCGGCAATTATATCATCAATTATTATTATTATTATTATTAATCATTATTATTATTAATCAGAGCTATTCCTTCACTTTCTGTTGTTACTCAGATTTGTTGCCTCAGATCAACAGTTTTAGCGAGATTCAGAGGGCGTTCGGTACTTCACTACGACTTTTGAAAGCGGAATTACAATGTATTGCATTTTGGAAAAATACTAGTTGAGGTCCAGAAAATCTTGGTCTCTCATTTGAAGTATTCTGCAATGCCTTTCAATAATATTCTGAAAAGTGAGGTAGAGAAATATTCCGATTGTCTCAAGCTCCGTTCAATTGCACCCCCTTAACTCATGAATGCCCGGGTACGGAAATTTACATTGTGATTATATTCAAATTTAGACCTAGTTGTAGAATATGAGCAATGGAAAAGCTCATAAAAATGTTGCAGTCTTGTGGAACATAGCTATCATTTTCCGATAAACATGTGATTTGACAGGACTGAAACTGGAACCTGTTCCATGAAGATTAGATATATCATGCATTTTTTGAATAGATAAACCACCTCCGATGAACTGATGACTCTTAACTATGGAAATCAAATTGATATATATGCTGTCTTGCCTGATCTGCTGCTTTATCTGTAATATGCTTTTTTATGAAAAAAAGTATACTACAAATAAGATTCCTTTCCTTGCGTACTATTTCGAAAAGTATTCATTTCTGTTGCAAGCTTTTGAACAGTATATATATGGGTTTCAGGCGTATTCCTAGTGATCTAGTGTGGAATAATTCGCATAACTGAACTCGATTATTAATCAAAAGGAAAAAGCATTAAAACTATTTAACTCTCTGTTTTCCCTTTCCCTCTCTTTAGTGGATTACTCATTTCGGTTGTACTGAGGATAAACATTTGGAGAAATAACGAATAACATAGGTGCATGCAATAACATAAACCTATGTGCTTCCGAAGTCTTACATTTTTGAGAATAACAAGGTTCTATGTGGAACATAGGACTATGTGACTCCGATTTAAAATATTCATGACATACACCTTTGTATTTTTATTCTTTGGATGATACTCGGTCGCGATTTTTGGACGTTTTGAAGATCTATGTATAGTTTTCGATCCATAGAACCATTTGATATCAAAATCTCAGATCTTTCAATTTTGTAACATACAACCTTGTAATACTAAGATAGCTTAATGATAAGCTCTTTATTAGAGACCAATAATTAAGTAATCAAGGAATTAATTCTTTCAACTCCATCCCAACCTTATTCTTCCTAATTTTAATTTATGTTGAAAAATTTTACTGTTTGGAAATTGTTGGTCAGACTGTATGTGAAAGACAGTATTTTGTATTTATAATTGCACAAAATAAGATAGGAAGAGGAAACATGAACTATTGAACTCATATCTGATAGAAATAGTAGTTGTAATTTAATTGTCAGCACATTTGTATTTCTGATATATCTTTATTTTAATTGTAACATGGGTATTGTTAAATTAAGTTTCACCATATTTGGTGTGTTGAGTCCTTTTACTAAGACTTTTTTCATTCATGAAGGATATTAATTACATGATAGATAAGTCAAAAGCAGTTTTATTTCTTTCAAAACAAAATCTCATACAGAATGAGTGAATCATATTTACTCTTAATTAATTACGGCAATAACAGTTACATCCACTTACATATAATAACAGTTATGAACATTTATTGGAATGGAATGCTATAGTAGTCTTATAAATGCCTATTTTTCTATTCATAGGTGGTAAAATTAACAATTCTTCGAATTTAAAATAAAATTGTGATTAAAAATAAATGGAATAAAAATAAACAACAGTCTTTAAAATATATTGGATTTGATCTACTTAATTACAAATTAATTTAAAACCAATCTATGAAGACAAATTTAGGGGAAAGTCTTTTACTATAATTTTACTGGTCTATGTCATTCTAGTATATAATTTAAAATATATTTTCCTAACAAGAAACACCAAATTTTAAATTTAACTTAAAGTTTAAAACATTAATATTTAACATGTTTCTAAGTAATTTATTATGAATTTCAGAAGTAGCCAGAAGTGTTGCTATAGTGAAAAGTCCACATGTTTATCATTAAATATTATTTAACATTTAAAAAAGTGTTTTGAATTTTTTACAATAAAAATAAACTAATATCTCACTGTTGAATCATATTTTCACTTATAGATTCACATTAGATACTCATTACTAAAATATATCCATTTTAGAAAAATCAATTTTGTTTATATATTTATATACAGTACAACTACAAACTTTTTGACAAGATATGTAAAATGTTTTAGCAAAAAATATATTAATAAAGTGTATATATACATTTATGCTCAAATTTTAATTTTCTAATAACTAAAAATTATTGATTTTTTGTTGTGGATATTATTAAACCTCTATTCCTTGATGGATTCTAAGAACTCTATTCCTAAGTTGAAGTGACAGTAGAAACTATCATGAAATAAAAAAAAATTAAAGATAACTCTTAAGTAAATCCTTACTAGGAAAGAGGGATGCTAACTATGTCAAATAGACATTAATATTCTTACTATTCCCTAATTCTATTGTACTTTAAGAGTACAATTACTAGCATATTTCCCAACTAACTAAGAAGAGACTATAATGGTTTACAGATTATTATTATGTAGATTGAATTTATTTGTTTTTATTTTCAAGTTCTGGTATTGTTACACTTAAACACAATATAAGGAGTTCCAGAAAGGGTTATTGGAAGATAAAACAATAAAAAATCATTCCTTACACACGTATGCACGCACACACACACACACACACACACACACACACACACACACACACACACACACATGAAGTAATGCCTAACGGTGGTCCCGTGGAGGGTGGGAAACAGGTGTAGGGAGGTGGTTTTAGTGGGTAAAAATCCCACACTACGGATAGGTACGGGCCTATCCGTGTCTTTTGAAGATTTCCACCTACCCCCGTAAAAAAAAAAAAAAAAAAAAAAAAAAAAAAAAAAAAAAAAAAAAAAAAAAAAAAAAAAAAAAAAAAAAACACACACACACACACACACACACACACAATGACAATCGAGAAGTGGTAACAACGCTGGGATATGGCCACGAACGGGAGGTGGACCCATAGGCTGGTTCCTCGCATCGAACCCTGGGTGGATAGGAGCCACGGGGAAGTAAATTACTACCTAACCCAGATGCTTACAGGACCTGGCTGCTTCAGAGCATACCAATTACGGTTTAAGCTGGACAATACAGCAGAATGTCCAAGCTGCCCAACAATAGAGGAGACGGTGGAACATGTATTCTTCAGCTGTCCCCGTTTTCAAGAAGAACGGAATGATTTTCAAGGAGTCTGTGCTGCTGCTTTCACAGGAGTACTGGACAGCTGGCCAACGCCTGGCCGCAGAGGTCATCAAGAAGCTGAGGAAGGAAGAGAAGGAGAGGCGTGCCTAGAACAGAGGTAGCCTAGCACAATGAGGCGGCACACAGCCACTCCCCCTCCATGAAGTAATGCCTAACGGTGGTCCCGTGGAGGGTGGGAAACAGGTGTAGAGAGGTGGTTTTAGTGGGTAAAAATCCCACACTACGGATAGGTGCAGGCCTATCCGTGTCTTTTGAAGATTTCCACCTACCCCCGTAAAAAAAAAAAAAAAAAAAAAAAAAAAAACACACACACAAATATTTAAATGTATAACTCATATAACTCAGTAACTTTATTTTTTATGGGCCAGCAAACGTTATATTATATTATGATTATGTTACGGCTGTTTTAGTATATATATTAAAAAAGGTAATTAAGATTATACATAAAAGATCTATTTTTCAGATAAATAGATTTTCGATCCCAATAAAATGAGCACAATTATAGTGAGGATAATTATAGTTAGATACACAACCAAATCTAGGTAACATGGTAAACCATAATTAAGATGGTCATAGAACACTGTTAGACAAATTTAAAATTGGATGCACGTTTTTGGGTAGCCACTTTGTGGGTAATAACAAAAAAAATAGGTCAATGTGGAACTGTGAGGATAAAGAAGGGAATAAAGAAAACTTACTTGAATAAAACATATAATGAATATTTTCAAATCAATTGATTGGTCGTCATTTCACATTATTCTAATGAAAGCAAGAAGACCCATTTTTTTTTAAATTTGACATTTATAAAATCTCTGTTATTTGATCTTCTAACTCAAAGTGGCTCTTTTGAGAGAAATTATTGAGATACTTATTTCAAAATATATTAGTTTTAGATCTATTGCAATATAGTAAGGAAAACCAAAAATAGTCTTTCTTGTTACTCCTTTAATTTTTTTTGTTTATATTATGACTAAGAGGGTGTAGGACTCCTCCACTCTAATAACCAAATTGAGGTTAAGGAATAGAGGGTTAATTTTGTGTAGAGAATAATACTCAATTTGAAGCAATAATTATTTTGCTACTAAATATAGATATGTAAACTAAAAATACAACAGAACAATGGAATATTAATTAAAGAATAATTTAAAATTAAATAAATTTACGAAGAGTCAAAATTTGTGTTTATGTATTTATGTTTTTAAAAATAAGTACAATAAAATGTGTAAAGGGAAGAAAACTTCTTCTTTTTTTTCCCCATCTTAGACATCCATCACATACAGAGTAACTATAGTGAAAGTAGCTGTCAGAAATTTCCCAATATTCTATCATTATCTTTAATAGCCTAGATGTAATTCTTTTTTAACAATTTAACTTAGCTAATATAAACCTATTAAGCGTTAAGAAGAGAAACCAGGTACAAGAGTTATTTTAATAATATAGAATCAAATGATCAAAATGCGTATATATTTTTTTATAAATGTGAGAGTGAGTGTAAATTTTTTAAAACTGCCATGCAGTATTAAAAATAAAAATATATATCTTTTATAGTTGGAAAAAATAAGTTGGAGTTATAAGTTTAATGAAGTTCTAGAATTTCTTAGTGCAACCACAAGCCTATTTCAAATATTCAGAAAAGCAAAAATCCGTGTATCTATTTTAAAATAAAGTTAAATGGAAATAATATAGAACATATTCAAGAATTACAGCAATATTTTTATCCTGTTTAACAAGTCAACTGTCTCTAAAATTTATTTATTATGGTGATGGAATGTTATATCCCCACAGGGGCCTTGATTTCAATAATAATAGCAAAAGCTTTACTTCATTTAAATTAACTATAATTACTTCTCTAGCTATACTACCCTCAACTTAATAAGTTAATGAATAAATCAAAATGAAAATTGTTGATTACCACTCAATAGTATTAGATCTTTAATAAAAATATACATAAAACGTTTTGAGGAAAAACAAAAATTACACTTTGAATTAATTACACTTGAAATCAAATAGATTTTAAATGCTTTAGTTCCAAATTATCATTAATTTTACATTTTTTTATTTTATTATTTCATTAATGTTACATTATTTCTAATTCTTGATTTCTGGCTCTAAATTAATGAATTTATTAAATTGGCTATAGAATAAAATGTATAAAAAATGCAATAAACCAGGCATCTATTAACGAAAGTGTACATCTCTCTTATGCTAAGAAGAATAGGTAATATAAAGGTATATAAAGATAATACAAAAGTTACCTTTCATTTCAAATATAACAAGTATGTGGGAAACAGTATGAAAATAAAATTAAGGCCAGGACTATTAAAATTGTGATTTTTAAGAATGTATGCTGGATAGGTGTTACAAAAATACTTAGTAATCACACACTCGCATTCATTCCAAAAGGTTTTTTTATTGATTAAGCCTTTGAGGTTAAGCCTCTGATATTTTAATTTGGAATAATTAATTAAGAGTGTGATTAGCTCATCAATATTTTCTGTTTAGAATGAATAGGATAGAGGGAGACAGGGTAAGAGATGTTCTTCTAGGCTATGTAAACCCTGCAATTACCTTATTTTATTTATATAGAAAATTTATCCGCCAATGAAAGATTGGAGTGTAATATGCTCCATTATGCTTATTATAAAGTAAGCTAATGTATTATAAAATAAACAGCAATAACTAAACTAACACCAAATAGCATTAAAAGGGGATATAACATACTTGTACCTTTATTTTTTTAAAGATGTACATCAGTTTTATATATTGACACTATTGCACATATATCTATTCACATCCATATTTTTTATTTTTTAATTCTAGCTGAATTATAATTAAATATCATTTATCCTTTAGGAATACAGGAATTCCTTAGGGTTCATTATTAATAACTATTTTATTCACAAAACTGAATTATTAACAATATCGATTATAGCTTACTTTTTCTTTATGTACACAAAAAGATAAATATAAACATATCTGCTTACATATGTACATACTTACATGAGCACATTTGCATAAAAAACATACCATCCAATATTTTTACATTCACCACAATAAAGTCATTCCAATTTCAAGCTCAAATGGCTTTAGTTATATCAATCAATGCATTCAAAATAATTTCATATGAACAAATTTAACACAGATAACATTTAATTTAAAATTTACATATTATGAACATTTTGTGAGCAGTTACCAGGTGTCTTAAACAAATTTTCAGATACAGCTAAACATCAAAACAAACATTTATTACCAAAACATTTACATATTGTTCCAAATTATTATTTTTTAACAGTAAACATCTAGACAGATATGCACATTTATTTTACAACATACATTAACGATTCATAAAAATAGAAGAAGATGGTAAGATTTTACACCAAGAAATTACTCAGGTAGTGGGATCACAAATGCTTCTTGGCTATGACATTTAACAACCATTTTTTAATCAAAAGATTAAATTTATCTGGGGTTTTTTCTGAGCATTAATACTCACATAATTGGGAATACAGGCAATAATATTAGTCACATTAAATTTATCCATCTATGGAGGAGTTGATAACAAACATGCATGACACTTACTGGTAGGTACATCCATTATACTTTTCATCAGCATATATTTCATTATTTCTAGAAAAAAACAAGAAAACATCCTTATTACATACATATATAACAAAATATCACAATTCATATTAGATTATAATAAAACTGAAGGAATTATCTTAGAAGTTCAGTCTGTGTTTGGATAGTGAACAGTCAACACCACTTAGCTCAGGGTCCAGTTCAATAGGATTGGACCCTGCCCTAACTGGCAGCGTCTGATATTGACTTAGATATACATTTTTAAAAATTTTCTCTTCTTTTCTTTCTTTATTTTTGATTATACTTATATTTAAAATAAGACCGTGCAATGGAATTATGTGCTTCAGTAACAGAAAGTGAATGGGAGGTACAAAAATCAAAGGGAACAAAAAGAAGAAGGCTAACCACAAATCAACAAACCCAAGGTACGCCAATACTGACAAAAAATATTTATGACCATTTGACTGACAAGGAAGAGGATGTCTTAAAAGAAAATATAGAAGAAGCTTTAAAAAATCTAAAATTCCACCTACAGTCCTGTACAATAAATTCAAAAATTATAAAAGCTCTGTGGAACATTTAAAAAAAAGTCTAAAAAATGATTTCTCATTAAAATACAAAGGAAATCGTATATTAATTTATACAAGCACCAAAGATGACTTTGACACTCTGAAGAAAATAATAACTGAGAGCATAGGTGAATATCACACCTACACATTATATGAAGATAAAACTCTCTCATTAATATTAAAAGGACTGCCTGCTTCAATTGAGGTAGGTGATATAATTGAAGATCTAAAAACACAGAAAGTTACAGCAATTAAAGCAACACTATTTATAAAGACAACTGAAGAAGGGGATAAAATTAAACTTCCTATTCATGTAGTTACTCTACAAAATATGGAAGAAATTAACAAAATAAAAAAACTAAAAAATGTTTGCAAATGTCAAATACGGTGGGAACGCTATAGAAATTCGAAAGAAGCAACCCAATGCTACAGATGGCAGTCTTAACTTCCATGTAGCAAAAAAATGTCACAGAAAACCAAAATGTCTATGTATGAAGCAAGACTTAACTTGCATCAATTGCAAACAAAACAAGCAGCAAATCATCCGGGGGTCCCCGTTCGGCTTAAGCAAATCAAAGCCAAAAGAAAATGAAGTGTTTAGAGAATGGATGATTCTAAAAAATGTCAATCAAAATTTGAATATAAGGATCAAGAACACTCTCCTCTACCATCCACTAAGGAAATCAAAGCTTTCTCTGTTAATTCATAAAATAATGACAATTCAGGTACAGGACAATTCAGTTTTATAAAAGATCTTAAAGACTTGTTTCAAACATTTAACATACCCTGCATTATAAAAACAATTAAAACAACAATAGGAAAATTAAAAGCAAGTAAAAACCCCATAGAAAAAAAATAGTATCCTAATTGACGGCTTCATGGAAGTTTTATCTTTAATATGACAAATAATTGTAAAATTAATGTTATGTTTTGGAATTGTAGGTCCATTGTAACCAAAAAGCATCAGTTCAAAGAATTTTTAAAAAGTAATAATGTGCAAATTGCAGGCATTGTGGAAACACATTTATGTGATTCGTGTTCGTTAAATATAGAGGGATATATAGTGCATAGAGCTAATAGCAATAGGCATGATGGAGGAGTGGCCCTAATTATCCACAAATCCATTAAACACCACAGCATTTAAATTCCTAATTTACAAAACTTTGAGGCTATAGCAGTAGAAATTGAGCATGAATAATATCCAATGACAGTAGATTCCTGCTACAAATCACTAAATAAGAAATTGAAATTAAGAGGCCTTAACAAAATTTTCAAATTAAATAGCAGATTAGTTGCCATGGGGGATTGCAATTCAAAGGATCTTGCATGGAATTGTTTTAATAACAACCGGAATGGTACAAAATTACTGGACTATTGCTTTCAACATAATAAAAAAATAAATGCACTGGATAAACCAACTTATTATCCCACTGACAGTTCTAGTAAACCAAGTACTATCGACTTAGTACTATCCAAAATAATAATCGCAACAAACAATATTCTCACAGTATCCGAAGTAACCTCCAATCACAATCCTCTAGCGTACCAAATCAAATTCCAAATACAACATAATAGTTTTTACAATAAACAAGCCGAAACGCAAATAAACCGCAAACAATATAAAGAAATAATTAACAATAGACTTGAAATCGATCTTCCCCTAGTAAGAAAAACAGATTTAGAAAAAGGGATAGAACATTTTCAAATTAGTATATTGTCACAAATAGTCGAATCTACACAACAATCATTTAATCAATCCAATATTAGAAGAAATAGTAACGATAAAAATCCCTACATACATTTTTAAATTAAACTAAAGAATATGTACAGACGTAAGCACCAACAATACCTAATCAAAACATTCAAAACAACTGAAATATATTTATATAAAATAATAAACAAATTATTATTTAATCAGGCAAACAAACAATGAAACAGAAAGCTTAGTAAAGTCAAAACAACCGATACACTATGGAGAATACACAGAATTTAAAAAAAGGCAAAGCACGTCACTATCCACCTCTCACTTATTCGAATAGTACTGAATTTTCTCCTGCTGGAAAAGCTAATCTGATTGTGGACCATTTAATAAAAATAAGTAATCAAAATAATAATTTAGGAACCAATAGCAGTACCACAAGAATAAATATAGAAGTGAAAAGAAAATTAAACTAAAATATTGATACGCCCCAAAATGCACTGTGAAACTATTCAGAAATATATAACATTCTCAAAAAAATTAATACCAAAAAAAGCATCCGGTAATGATGCAATATTTCCAATATATTTAAAAAAGTTACCATCGGCAGGAATCACACAACTGATACATTTGATCAATTTAATGTTAAAATTAAAATACTACCCACAGGTATGGAAAATGGCTATAATTAAAGCAATTCCCAAACCTAACAAAGATAAATAGATGTAGAAAACTACAGGCCCATTAGTTTATTATTCGTTATAGGAAGATTAGTAGAAAAAGTAATATATCAAAGATTAAATAAATTTATTAAAAATAATAAAATCTTTATAAATAGCATTAATTAAATCATACTTAGCAAACCGCACGATTAAAGTATCTATAGAAGGCCACTACTCCACAGTACTTACACTTACTGCCGGACTTCCACAGGGCGGGGTTTTATCTCCTCTAAAGTATAACTGAGGACTATCAAGCATTCAGGGCTCTCCGCAATTTGACACAGTCTACTATCAGGCAGGCAAAAACCAAATACTTCCATGAAGCCCTTTCATCTGCTCCTGATTCTAAATCTAAATGACAACTCCTTCTAAAGCTTTCTCTTCTTAATTCATCTTCTTCAAGATCCTTTCCAGCCTTTCCTGATGAAATAAACTAGTATTTTTTGTCCACAGTTAATACTTCAAATTCACCCTCTTCCGTATTTTCCCAAACGCCATCTTTCAACCACGACAACTTTTACTTTGCTGACATTTCATCCAATGACATTATTTCCTCTGTTCTGAAATCCCTCTCCAACTCCGCAGGCTTTGATGAGATTCTTGTCAAACTGCTAAAATCATGCCTTATCGATATTCTACCTGTCCTACTTTTCATATACAATTTTTCACTCCACCCACCAAAATCACCAATGACGTACATGCCGCTATGAAAGACAAAAAACTAACAGTGCTTATCCTTCATGACTTTTCTAAAGTTTTTGATTCCTTGAATCATTTTATCCTTTTCAGTAAACTAAAATCATTGTCCTTTTTTAACAGTGCTGTCCGATGGTTCCAATCTTTCCCTTCTGACAGATCCCAAACAGTTTCCACACCTAGTCAACCCCTTTCCACTTTCCTCACTCTGTCCTCAGGTGTGGCACAGGGCTCTAGCATCTCCCCTCTTCTACTGCTATATCAATGGTCTTCCTAAATCTGTTCACCACTGTTCCTGCCATCTATATGCTGACGACTTCCAAATCTATTTGTCCTTTCCTCCTTCTGAGCTATTAATTGCATTCACCAGTATTCAGGAAGATCTAGATAGGATCAGTGCCTGGGCATAGCTGAACAAATTGGAATTAAACACAATGAAAACTCAGGCCATTGTTTTAGGTTCCAATTCCCTCCTTACATCTATCCACACCCTCCCAACATTAATCCTAAACGATCACCCCATCACGTTCAGTTCCTCTGTGATAAACCTAGGCATTACTATCGACCAAAACAAATCCCACATCGCCCAGATATCCTGACGGCCTATTAGTTCCCTGAAGTTATTCCATTGTTCTCGATATCTCCTTACACAATCTTTCCGTAAGCTTCTCGTACCTTCTCTCATTTTCCCCCACTTTGACTATTGTAGCATGGTATAACCGAGGCAATCACACGTTTCCCACCTTTATGATGAGTTACAGCGGTTCTTCCCTCCTTCCGAAGACAATATTTCCTCTGTTCATTCTTATACCAATCCATTTACTCTCAGCACCCTTCATATATCTATACAGTCTATATATATATATATATACAGTATATATATCATATACAGTCTCCTCCAATTCAGATCCTCAGTTCAACACCATAAAACAAGATCTCGCCTTTCCGATCTCTATTTATGTTCCCACAGAACCAAAGCATTCGAACATTCCTTTCTCGCCCGCTCCACCACAGTGTGGAACTCAATCCCTCTTAACATCCGTCATAGTCCCTCACTATTGTCATTTAAATCCTTGCTTTTCCAACATCTCCTAGCTTTCCAAAAATATGCTCTTTAAGTAGGTCAGTCATTTGCTTAGAATGTAATGTATAGAATGATTGATTGTGTTATTTAATAGTTTTAATTTTGTTTTTTAAGAAGATGTACATAATGTAAAGAAATTATTGCATGCTAGCTCATGCATTTAACAAAAGTTATGGATTTATCTATTCTCTGTAATTGCTTAATATCTTGTCAAGATTCGTACTATTTATTTTACTTATTATTATAATTTTTTGTTTAATTATTTCTTTTTAAATTGTTTTTTGTCACTTTTTACGTGCTTTTTGATTTTTAACATATATCTTTCTGGCCAGATAAATATTATGTTTCTTTTTCTGCTCATATTTGTTATTATAAAGAGACTTAGTCATATTTGTTATTAGAAAGTTACTTTTCTATTCTATTCTGTTTATATTAATGATTTACCGAATACATTCTAAGTACAAAAATCCCTATTTGCAGATGATACAGCTTTTTATACTTTAAGTTATAGACCGGAAACAATTACAAATAGACTGACTACAGCACTAAAAAAAATAGAGAGATTCTACAATTAATGAAAAATTAAAATAAATCAAGATAAAATCCAAGCTATATTATTTACAAAGAGACGGCTGAATAATATTCCCCAACTGAATGTAAACAGAACTCCTGTACCCTGGACAACGCAGATTACATATGTGGGAGTTAATATGGACAAAAGGTTAACTTTTACTTACCCCACTGATTATGTATGCAATAAAGTCAACAGGGCTCTGTGTACTATATATCCATACTTTCACAGGAATTCTAAATTAAGCACAGATAAGAATTTATAAATAAGTTGTTATAATATAAAGCCTGCTTAGGACCTATACTAACATATGGATGCCCAATATTTAGTTATATGTCTAAAACTAATTACAAAACCTCCAAATATTTCAAAACAAATGCCTTAGAATTGCTGGAAATTATGCATATTACACTAAAGTTAAAATTATGTATACCTTATATGAATGTAACTATCAACAAACTATGTAAACAACTCTTTTTTAAGTGTAAAATCAATAAAAAACCGCTTATAAAAAATGTTGGGAACTATACAAAAAATGAGGTTCGAGTTAGTAAGTGACACGGTGATGATCGTCTCTGTGAATATCAAATTATTACATGTAGTTATCTGGACTTTCGAAGGTTGAGTTTGTACAGGCTTATAGTTTTTGCATTAAAGAAGACACTCACACAGTTTCAATTGGATATTCCAGGAATTAGGCCTTTAATTAAGGTAAGATTAATTAAACTATTGGGTGGATAGAGCAAGGGACAGCCAAGGGAAGGGAAGCTCTGCCCATTATTTATCACAGCAAATCCTTAGCCCTAGCCTAATAACTAACAACACAACAAATAAATATTACCATTATTTAAATCATAGCTCCCCCTGATTTAAAAGTAAGAAAGGGTAGCTACTTAAATTTAAATAAAATATAAATGGAAAAAAAATCAATCAAATCCTTAATATGGTGACAGCTTTTCTGACAATTGAAACTAAAGTTGATAATCTTCGAACAGAAATTAGTACAGAAATAGAAAATATCAAAAAGGAGATTTCTTATCTTAAGCAGTGCCAGCAACGTCAAAAAAGGTATAATATAATAATCACTGGATTACAAGCAAGTAACAACCACAAACCACCTATCAATGCTAATGAATATTTTAGAATTAGCCTTTAGTCAATTCAATCCATAGCCTTTTTTTTTTTTTTTTTTTTTTTTATGGCATTGGATTCTTTCACTCATCCATACAGCCAGCTATGTATTATTATTTAGTGCACTGTTTAGTTAGATGCCAACAGCACGCGGTTTTTCCCCAGATGGTTACCATCTGTTTTCCCAGGCGGTCACCCATCCAAGTGCTAACCACGCCCGACGTTGCTTAACTTCGGTGATCTGACGGGAACCTGTTTGTTCAACGTGGTATGGCCATTGGCCAAATAGCCTTCTTAGAATTAGAGGTGAGGAAATATGATATCGTAGAAATAAGACCAGTGAGAAATAAAGACATGGTGATTATTAAATTCTTGTCAATTTTAATTAGAAATGATGTATTAAGGGCAAAACGTAAGTTGAACGGACATGAAACATTTAAGAATATTAAAATCAAAGAATACTTTCCATTCGAAGTAAGAAAAATACGGAGAGAAATATATAGATTTATGTTATACGAAATTGAAAAAGGGCATAAATTTATGATGAAATATAACAAATTATTGATCGACGGCACTTTATATACATTAGAAAAATTAAATAATAGGGAAACAATAGATAGAGCTAAAAGAATAGATGAATCCACTCCAGAAAATGAGGCCGAATCACCTAGAAAAAATGGAATCGAAGGTTCACATACAAAAAAACATACCAAGAAGACAAAAAATTATGGTCTCAAAATAAGAAGCAGTAGTCTGGAACGATATTTTCAAAAGGATATCAACAAGATTAGAAAATTAACAAATATACAGGAGAAACAAATTAAATAAGAAATTAAAAAAGATGAAAAAATATTAGGATCCACTGAGATCAACAGCTTCTTTGAAAAAATCCCTAAAACAAATGGACATGGCAGAGTCCAGATAAAAAGACAAAAAAATGAAATAGATCTTATAATTGTTAAAAATAGACAAATAGTGAACAATGGGGAAGTTTTAAGTCACCCTGACATGGCCAGTGATCACAGACCAGTAGGGGCAATATTGAATACCAAGTTCACCAAATTAAAAACTAAAAATGAAAATAGGAAATCCAACAAAATTAAATCAGAAAATTTAATAAAATGGAAATATTAATATATTAAATATTAAATATTAATATTAAATCATGAAATGACACCTTCAATCCAAATTAAAGAAATAACAGGTTCGTTAAAAAAAAAAGTACAGGAACAGTTTAAAGAAGAGAATTCAATGATAAATGGAAATTGCCAAAACCTCCCAAGAAAGATAAAAAATCTTCTAGGAAAAAGGGGGGGAGAAGAAATTTGAAAAAAACAAGGAACAAGATACAAGGCAAATCAACAAATTAATTAGGAAAGAAATTAATTGGTTAAGAGAATAGAAGTTAGAAAAAATCGAAAGAGCTTTAAAGGGCGAAAACCAAATAAGCGGATTAGACTTAGGACTGACCTCCCAGATATTAAGGAAAAAGTCCATTTAAGGAAGTAGACCTGGACCGGACATGTCATCGGAAGGAATGCTGTAACATGGACCAGGCAGCTTATGGATTGGTATCCAAGAGAGCACGCAAGGAAGAAAGGACGTCCACAAATAGACCGGGACAAGGAGATGAAGAAGAGCTGTGGAGGAGCAACCTGGAAGAGAGCAGCATTGTTGGTTAGGAAAGAGTGGAAACGGAGGGGCCAAGTACATTATTTAGTGTGGTTGCAAGAGTGATAGGGAGATACAATCGAACTTAAAACCTCAACTAAAGGTTGATTTTGTTCATACATGAATAGTTATAGAAAAAAATAGAAAGTTTTTGTATATGTTTATTATATTTTATGAACAAATAAAGGATATTATTATAATAATATTATTATTGTAAAAAAATAGTGCAAAGCGGTATGTACATAAAAGAACAAAACATTTATATTGTAGGATACCAATTTCTTTTATTTCATTGTTATTGTTTATATATATGTATATAAGTTACTAAGAATGTATAGTTACAATTTTTGTTCATTTTATTAGAATTAATTTTATTTTTTTCACTGTTGAAAGTTTTTTTTTTATAAATTTTTTTCTTTCATTGTATATTATGATTCTGCACAGATACATTTAAATTTGTACAATTGTTTTTTAAATATGAGACTGGTCTATTTGGTACAGCATGTAACTTTGTGAATTGTAGCAAAATATATAAAAAATAAATTAAAAATAAATCTTAGAAGTGAACTTGCTATTACTTTTCTTGCAGTGTGGGCATGGAATATAAGATATCAGGGGAAAAAATATGTTGTTCAGGATGTTCATTGAACAACAAAACTTAGATGAAGTAATTGTTTCTTTGTTTTCTTTTACAATTGGTTTCGTGTACACCACTCAGTAAAGTAATTATTGAGGGCTACTCAATAGATGCATAATTAATTATCTTTAATTGAATATACACTAATTTTTTTTTATAGAATGGAATTATAGAAGAAAAACCAAAAGTTGTTCTAAAATTTTGAAGTAGTTCAACTGACATTTTGTATTCCAGCGATTGTAAGTTAGTAGAAGTGTATTTTTCATATTAGGTCTGTTGACATGGGCATTGAATCCCTACTATAATTTATTCTTAAAAATAAGTCTTATTTTTAAAATGAAAGGTTTTTTCTATCGCCCCAAAATTTTTCGTTCATCTATCGCATGTCGCATTACAGTGTGGTATCTATGGTAACAGTGTATTCTATTGATTTATCCTCGAAGTGTTGAAATGCGATAATTTTTTGTAAGGGAGCCTTATTAAAGATACCTATCCAAACAAACACTATTATTACTCTTATTTAGATTCCACCTTAAGCTGTTGGGATCCATTCATATCACTTGGATACAACCTCAACAGACGACAGGGCAGCGTTGCTCTGACCTTGAGGGAATTGACTAGCTATCTAGCAAGGCCGTGCAGTGACTATTTAATTGTGTTTCAGTTTGTAGTGCTACTAGGACAGGGAATTTGTGTATTGAAAGTGGGCAGGCAGTGATCATGAAGTTATTGATAGAATAATTGAAGTTGACAACGATTCAATGATTTAAATGAATATTGCTCTTACTTTTTAATATGCGTTTATCATCTAAATGATTGTATTAATTATGTATTCCCTACTCTAAAACGACAAGATAGACAAAGCTAACTATTTTTGCCTATCTGATGACTTATAGGACACAAAACATAAAAATCAAAGTTAAAATTAAGTTTTATGGTGTTTGATCACTCAGCTTCACTTATATGACTTTGTTCTCTTTTGAAATATTTTTGAAATAAATGGCATCAATAAGCAGTTATTTAAGTGCTTATTATATAATTTTATTGAGCATCCAATGAAGAATCTATGTCAGAAAGGGATTACCTTGAAAATGGTTGGGTTGCTAATAGAGAAGGGTAGGATATAACATATAACTCTTAGTTTGTAATGAAGCTATTTAAAATTAAAACTATTTTTATGTAATTTTTCATTTATCAGACATTTTACAATCAGCTGAAGTAAAATAAATTACATAGTACCATATAAATCAATTTAAAATGTTGTAAAAAACATTCATACTAACCATTAAAAAAAAAAAAAAAAAAAATCAAGCTGGTGAAGACAGCTTAAACACTATTAGATGACTGCTATAACTCAGGAGGATTTGATTTCGAATCTGTTGATTCACATTTAGCTTCCAATGAAGACCACACACTTTGATTTGGGGTCCTGAATAGTCGAACCGTTGTTCTGTCAGAGCTAAAAAAATAAGTATATTGATTTGATAGGCAATTTTATATATTTTTATTTTAAAGACAAAAGATATGCCCCCGGCTGGGATATCTTTTCTCTTTAAAATAAAAATATTTAAAATTCAGTACAGCTGACCAATAATTATAAAAAATTGTAATTTTATATACTTTACTTTTTTTCTTTTTTTTTTACTTGGTTACAAATTGCTTTATAAAAGTTCATAGCTTGTCAGATTTGATTTATTATTAGTTTATTGGCTGTACCCATTATTCAAAATATTTATTATCCTTTACTAATGTATTAAATTTTATTTTTGAAATAATTTTTGTTTATTTTGAATAGGAAACAATTTTATCTATCACGGAGTTCTTATTCAGTAAGTTTTGCTTGTCAATGTACTGGTTTGGCTTGAGTAATTAATTTGATCAGCACTACATCTAATACATAATAGAAAATATATAAAATTTAAAAATTTTCTTTTTCTTTTATGAATGGCAAATAAATAATTTAACTGCAAAAGTTTTTCATTTAAAAAAAATATAAATAAACTTTTATTTTTAAATTATATTGATGAATAAAAGTAAGCAAATGCTCAAAAAGGTATCTGAAGTGAAACAATATAGTGAGTATAAGTATACAGTATAAATAGGTACTTAAACAAATCCTTAAGTCTAAAAAAAAAATATTCCATCATCCTCAGGACAACAATTAACAAGGAAATCACATCAAAGAAGACAAAGTGTAGCACATCTCATACTAACCACAAAAACATATCCATCATATAGAGAGAGCAATCTTGCTTCAAGACGCTCCACAAACCAGTATTTTGGAGGCCTAAGGCTTTATTTTGGGGATTTTTCCTATTGCTACCTTGATATTGATGAATAAATTGTTTATTCACCATTCCCCAATAACCAGTGAACAGAATAAAACAATTTATACTTATAAAGAAAAGAATAAGGAATACATTTATTACATGTGATTCAAGAGTAATAAAGATGGTTTATTTGTTGGTTATAGTTTGATTTGAAATAAAATCCACACAAATTTTCTTAGTGATATTTATAATAAACAGTAACAACAAACAATTAAACATATTAAATGTATTTATTTTAAGTGTAGCATACTTACTCAGATATATTTTTTGGAAGATTAACTACCCATTTAGCACAGTGTGTATGCTCACCAGGTACTCTACAAATTCGGTTTCTTTTTGGTCTTCCCGAAGAGCCTGCACTACTTGCAGGTTTCGCACATACCACGGTCTCAGTTCCATGTTTTTTTGTACAACTTATTCGGGCCAACAGAGCTTTGTAGAGATCTCGGTTAGAAATTAAATAGATCCATGGATTTACACAACTGTTCAAGCTACTTAGTAAAGTCAAAATAGTAAAAGTTTCACCTTAAATAAGGATTAATTTTTAATAATTAAAAAAAATACATAAAGAAGCTAAGATTATACTATAATTATTTTTAAAACTCATTTATAAGCTAATATTATCATTATAATAATGATACTATAATAGAAAAGGTGTTGGGTACGATTATTTTATCAAAGAATCAATATATGCGAAAAACTGTGGCATTAGAGAAGCATCTACTACAACTGATAAATGACTTTTAGTTGCATGTGGATGCTAGTTGGTACATTCAAGAAAAAAATCATCATCAATGACCTCATATTCCTATTGTTGACAAACTTTAATTAACACTTTAAATTTTTTAACAAGAATAGCAAGTGGAAATGTTTTTATTTTTGGATTTAATTAAATTAAAATAACAATTGCTATTAATTTTTCTGTTTCTATTTTAACAAAATTATTTAATGATTTTAAACATAAAGGGAAAACTCAATCTACTCCGTCTGAAACTAATTAATATTAATTAATACCTGAAAGAAATGGAGAAGATGTGGCATGTGGATCCCAAGTGGCCCATAGTTGTGCACTGATAAATGGTAATGAGCAAGCAATATACAGAGCAATCACAGCAACAGTTTGTTTAATTGTGCTTATTTTCGCACGAGATACTACCTTATGGGGAGCAGAAGCTGATAATGGCCCTGTATTGTGCCATATTGTTAGACATATGCAAGTATATGTATAAACAAGTGACACAAGAGGCACCACAAAGACGGAAATCGAATACCTGAAATTATTTGAAAATGAGTATATCAAATTTAAAATTATCAACAATATGCAATTAATAGCAATTTAATTATATGTGTAATGATATATGGGCCCCATCCTCCTGTGGTAGTTCAAAAAATAGGCGCTGGTCCTGCAGGTTGAATGTAAATTTACACAACCACCCACAGTAAACCAAAATACTGACCCCAAAACACCCAAGGTTCTTTTTACAAAACACATCGAGTGTCTTTTGTTAATCATGGATATGATCATCCTGCTTTTCTTTAATTAAAAGATAGTCACTTATTAAATGTCATCTTGGGAAAAAAGTAGTAATCAAATTCACATCACACAGAGTTATCCTTAAATAATTTCTTAAATACTAGATTATCTCAATTAATTTTTAACGTAGGGGTCTGTATATGAGATAATTATTTACCTAATTTAAATGTCTACATTTCATGGAGTTATTTTTAGTAAAGACATTGTTTTGGAGAAAAAAAATTGTTTTGAATAATTTGACTTGCCGATGAGTCGAGTCGATATTTTCAATGATATTACATCGCTTTAGAGTTATTCCATATAAGAATCTTCCATGAAATATAGACCATTCCAATAGGAAAATCCAGAGTTATGTGGGCTGGAGAGGTATTGAAGAAAGTAAGTGCTGAATAAGAACTTTGAGGAAACTTCAGGCGACACAGTTGCACCCTAGCGAATTTCATCTCTAAATTCTGAAAATTGCAGATAGTAAGGGATGTGTCAATCGATTATTAGCACACTGATTAATTCGATTATCTAATGATAAATTCGATTTTCTAGCTTTCCATTTCCTTATATTTATAAGGAACCATCAAATTATAGTTTTCAATTCGAAGAGTAGATAGTGAGCAGTGTATTTTTCGTTTAAAAAAGTTAGAATAATCTATACTAAGCGTTCAGAATCAAAATATCAAAAATTGACTTTTTCACATTTTTCGTAAGTTAAGTCAAGTAATGCTTCATGCTCCCGAAACTTAAGGTTCAGAACGGGACTACAACCATGAGAAGTAAGGTGGCAATGTGGCATGTTAGTTACTTGACTAAATTAGCGAAAAATCCGAACAAGTCAAAATTTGGAGTTGCCCCGCTTTTGATCCTGAACACCTCATATATAGTAAAAAAAAAAAAAAGGAATGAAATATATATGAACAGGTAAATGTAAGGTAAAGATAATTTAAATAGTCTGTGGCGGAAATGCATTGTAAATATGAAGCAGTTAATGTCACATAGACACATAGGCATGGAGAAATGAAGTGGATGTGCCAATGTTTTAATTATTGGCACTGGCACCTCAGGGTAAGGATGGACGCTGCAAGGTTGTCAACCAAACTGTCAATTCTGCTTGCGGATCCCATCTCAGTAGTAAGGGACGATATCGAAGTCATCTACGATTATTCATCATTATGCCTTACTGAAGATTTTAGCGAGGCTACAGGATGCCACATCGACGCCGAAGACTTTGATGAACACCTTGAGGCATGACGTTAGACGTAGCAGTATCAACTAATGCATTTCGGATGTGCAGTGAAGCCGAAGGTGAGGGTGAGTCACGACCACACAACAGGAAAATATAAAAAAGATCGTGTACGGTGAATTTACTCCTCTTTAATGATTTTCAACAATTTATTTTAACTGTATATTTATTTACTAATTTTCAATGATATTTATATTCTAGATCAATATTACTGTTTACATATCTTTCATGTAACTCTTTGTTTATTGTTATTGTTAAAAACAATTGTTGGTGTTGTTTAGCCTCGTGTTTTAAAAAAAATCCAGCTCTGTTCTCCTGTTAATTAATGGGTAATAATTCGACCTGGAACTCTTATTTGGCTACTACGATTGCCCCGAGGATCGGTGATAAGGAACTATGAAGTTTACATATTTTCCTTAAAATACCTTAACTAAAAGTCCAAATTAATGATTGGAAACCCAGAAGTTGCATGATCATTACAACTTTATATGCTAGGCAGATTATATTATAGAATAAGTTTTTTATAAGAGCATAAAAATATGTTATTAACTAACCATGTGACATATACTCTTTCACCGTATGGCTCACTAAATACTGCCCAACAATCAAACACACCAGGAGCTACTTCTTGATATGAAAAGATGGTCAGCTGAAAAATATATTAAAATTATTTAACATATATCTTTATCATTTCGTATTCGTGCTATCTTACGAAGAATAAATATTAATAAAATAATGAAGAATAATTGAAATTTCTGAGTATCGGCCGGTCCTAATGGAAAGTAAGACCATAACTCCTTTAAAAAGGGGAAACCTAAATCCAATAATATTCAATTTTAAAAATAAGTTGCAACTTACTTGTGGAGTACAGAATGTTATGGAGAGCGCCCAGGCACCCATTATCATACTCCTGGCTCTTTTAGAACTCCAAGAACAATAAGTGAGAGGGTTGCATATGGCTTGATACCTGTCCAGCGCAGTTGCCGTCAGCACGTAAGAGCTTAAGTAGGGGCCTAGTGTTTGGCCAAATTTAACAGATTTGCAAAGAAACTCTCCTCCTTGGAAGCGGAATGTGATCTGGGGAGCATTAAAATAACAGATATTATTTAATTCACCTGGATGTCTGTATAAGCAGCATAACTTGTAAGAATGTATAAAAATTAATTTAAAAAAAAAATTTTTTTATTGATATTTACAACTGTATTACAATAATACGATAAGTAAATAGGATAAGTGATACATAATGACAAGTAGAGAATATCCCCACTGGTAGTACTCAAATCAAAGTTCAACTAAGAAGGTCACGTGGTCATCTTCTTTTCAGACGCCTCGGAGGATTATCGGGAATTGAAGAGGAAGCGAGGTTTGAAACTAGAGGGTTTGAGTAGTAGTGAAGTTTGTTATGAAAGGATAGATACCGGGCTCGGGCCAAATCTGCAACAAAAGGGGCATTAAGGTCGTTATGGATGCCTTTATTCTTAACGAAATAAGGAGCATTGAGGATTTTACGAAGGATTTTGGATTGTAAGGATTGGATACGAGAGGGATTCGATGGCTTAGTGGAGCCCCAAAGCTCTACTCATATGATGGCCATGTAGATGAGTTTTTTATAGTTAATTGGGAGCTTAGAGCGTTTGTCTAGTAAGTGTTGAAGTAGCCTGAAACGTCGAGCGGTTTCTTGTCTTTTCAGTCTTGTATGAGGATTCTAGGTTAATCGTTTGTGGAGGTGCAATCCTAACTATGGGATCTGTTCTACAGGCACCAGTGGGATATTATTATAGGATACTGAAGGGCAGGAAGTCATTGGTTTACGACGTAAGGTAAAAGCGATTTGATGCGATTTTTGAGAATTTATTTTTAATTCTCCAGCTTTGACACCATCCTTCAAGATCAGTGATATGGGATTAGAGGCTTTGGGATGCAATAACTGGATTGGCGTTGACTGATAATACACATGTATCATCAGCATTCGTTGTAAGGATAGTATTAGGATGAGTTGGGATGTCAGCTGTGTAACTGTATAAAGGATTGGGCCAAGGATACTACCTTGAGGAACACCAGCAGAAGGGGAAAAGAGGGATGAATATACATTATTATGGTTTACTTGGAAAGTTCTATTTGTGAGATAGGATTGAAGGATGTAATTCATGTAAACATGAAAGTATGGAGGAAGAACGGACAGGGCTCACTCTATCAGCTTCAATGTAAACCAACAAAGAATCAGGGCAAGTGAGGTGGTCACCTACCTTGGAGTCAAGATAGGAAGGGACTTGGACATGACCCCTCACTTGGAACACCTGGCGACGACGGTGAGCTGGACGATGAACGACCTTAGTCGGATTGGCGGCGCCTTTTGGGGCCTCAGGCACCGGGCTACACCATAGTTCCAGTTGTTTATATAAATAAAGGAAAAAAAACTGTATAAAGGCAGGGAAGGGGGATTAAAAAAAAAAAGGATGAGAAAGTATGTAGGGGGTAGGAATTTACGGAGTTTGTAGAGCAAGCCCGGATGCCAGACTCGGTCAAAAGCATCTTCCACGTCAAGAAAGACTCCCGAACAATATGATCCACGTTCTAACGCAGAGGAGACTACATCCACCACACGATGGCGTTGCTGAATGGTGGAGTGGGATGCTCGGAATCCAAACTGGTGGTCTGGTATTATGTGATTTGCATCAAGGATGGGGTAAACAAATAAAATAAATAAACTCAACAATTATTATTTCTTTACTTATATATTGGGAGGTTCGAATGAAATGTCCGTTAAAAAAAGGTAAAACAACTTTATGAAATGAAAACATTTTGAAACCAAATATTTACTTACCCTCACATTGCATTCAATTTCTCCCAATGCACAGTGTGAAATTTCGCCAATCTAGGAGGACAAAAATCGAAAAAAATGAACTATTTTTTTAAGGATTTTTAATACTACATATGACAGGTACAATGTCTGAGGGTATTGGAATCGAAATAGTTAAAATTCTAATGCCACTTAAAGCGTCATACTTTACACTCAAACTTGCCTGTTCAATGTTTACATACAAGTAATTAGTGCAAACCTTCACTCATTCGTTCTTTGTTCATCAGTGTGCACGGTTCTGTTTTCCAGTTATTTCAACTTGTGAATTTTTCTCTGTTTATACATCATTTGAGGTAAGTATTGACATGGTTTCATTAGAATACGTGTAATTTAAAGGGCTTAAACATTTTGTTCAAGTTAAACGAATAAAAATCAAAGAAATCATACACTTATTGAATTTTGGAGGAAGATAGCTTCTTTATTACTTCGATTCACGTCTTGCTCTATGTATTAACGTAAACTTAGGAAGCTAGAGAAGAGAACATGACAAGAAAAGTTTGCCCATATTTGCCCGTTTTGTCGAAATCTTAATAAATGTTACTGTATTTTAGAATGGACGAATTAGTCACTTACGAAATGTTGTATGAGATATGAAGAGAGAGTGAAAAGGATGCAAGATTTGACAACGTTCTTAGTTTTTTGATTGAGAAGAAAGGCTGGGGAGGATTGCCTGAGGAAAAAATTAGAGCTCGTCTAAAATCAGTACTGTACAGATTGGAGTGGCGCTGGGAAAAATCTGATCGCACAGCTGAACGTTTTCTAGCAATGAATGTCTCCTGGTTGCGGAACAATTTTGTTGTTGGGTTTGAATGCAATGCAGACACTCATATTGCAGAACTACCATTGACATCGAGGTAAGAAATAAGTTACAAAAAAAATTAAATAAATAAAAATTACTAAAATTATTAAAATTATATATATTTGTAATTATTAAAATTATACCTGTTGTTATATATTTCTTGATAAATCTCATTAATTGTCTTAGTTTGACCACTTAAATATAAAATAATTATTAAACACTCATTCTGAGGATGTTTAGTATTTTTGTCCTCCTAGATTGGCAACATTACACACTGTGCAACGTCAATACACCTGCAGTACGACAGTTATGATGAAACATATAGGATTAGGAGTTTATAATTTTACTCTGTTCTTTTTCTTATTAATTTGTTTATCTTTAGGCTAGAGCTATTATGTATAGCCTTATCATATTGCAATCTGTCATTATTATTAAGCTATTTATCTTTTAGCGAGAATATAAAGGCTTCCAAAAATACACTAGTAGCAGTCGATTCTGAGTCAAGTTCCAGTCTGTCATTATCCCCGTTTAAGTATTGTTCTATGTAATGTTGTGTTCTTTTGAAATACATTTTTTTTTAAAAACCTAACTCTCTGTCGAAATACATAACTGACGTGGAAGTGATGGTTTTACCTCTGACTAGAAAGGGAAAATGAATTAATCTGTGTAACCAACTGAAAATTTCTGACCGTTCGTTGCAATACTTGTGGGTACAAGTTTGGGTAATGTTTCTTGCAGCTCGGGCTGCCGAGTGTCCTAGTGTACAATCATAAAAAATCATGTGTTTTCATGGTGGTCATGTTTGATGGCAAACTAAACAGTATTCGTTCAATTGTCGTGTTAGTAAATATTATCAATAAAGAGATAATTATTAACAGCTCATTACAATCTATAAACATAAACATGTTAAAAAACAGAAGTCCACTAATTCCACATTAAATTTTAGAAGTAATAAAAAAAGATAATTCATGAAACGACCTAATATATGCAACATAACTGTAAGAATATATACAAATTATAAACTCACACTATTATTATTTCATTTATTATGTATAGAATAGAATAGAAAAATAATTTTATTCTGCGACCAGGTCTCTTAAGAATAAAAAAAATGAACAACATTTAATAAAAATATATCTGGCCAAATGGAAATCACATTAATAGAATGAAACAGTATCTACATAATAACTTGAAAATAAATAATAAGTAAAAGGTACGCTTTGACAGAGAATTAGAAAAGGTAATATAAACAGAAATAGGCTAATAGAAAAATAAATAAATAATATCATCTGATAATATAAAAAATAATATCATTATGAGTAAGGAATATTTACAGTAATTTATTAAACGATTATGTTGAATATAGCTTTTAATTTTTATTGGTTAGAAAGCATCTGCTTAGGAATTTATAAGATGTAGGAAAAGTTTGGATTTAAGTGTGGATTAAGAAAACGCATGAGGGATATCGGGTGGGAGTGAGTCCTTTCGTTCAGCGGAAGGAAAGAGGATAGAAGTTGATTTGGGATGGAGATCGCTTGAGTCCTATCTGAGAGGAAAGCTTGGACCCAGAGTATGGAACTTTTAGAAAAAGAATGAGATTTTAATTTAGAGAAAAGGATGGAATGGTTTAGCGAATCGAAAGCTCTAGAAAAGTCAAGTAGAATTAGTACTGTTAGTTTTTTTTCGTCCATGGCGGTATGTATGTCAGTGGTGATTTTAACGAGGGAAGATTGTGTGGAAAGACCAGGACGGAAGCCTGATAGAAGTAGATCAAGGAGTTTGGACTGTTCAAGAAAATTTGACATTTGGGATTGAAAAGGTTCGAGTATAGAGATAGGTCGATAGAGATTTATCGAGTTTAGAGATATTTTGAGGGGTTTGGAAAGATTAGAGGGTATAGAAACAGGCCGAAAATCATTTGGGTTTAAAGGGTTGGATGATTTGTTAATAGGACGGACTATTACTTGTTTCCACGAGAAAGTGAAAACTGCATTTTGAAGGGAAAATTTGTAAATGTAGAGAAGAGCAAGTAGAATTTCTGGAAGGCATATTTTAACAATTTGACGGGAATGCCAACAGAATCTAGGAAATTAAAGTGGTATTTCATTAGGCAGGAGATAAGGTCAGTGAGTGGTGTGTAGTAGAAATAAAAGTTGTTGTGGTTGAATGATGGTGCTATTGAGAAATTCGGAGAAGTAGATCGTGAGTAGAGAGAGACAAAAAATGTGCGTTCAATTCGTCAGTATACAACTTATAGCATGGACGTTGATCATCTTATACGAGGTGTGGCTATTAAATAACGAGACTGACGTTGCAATAAAATTTATTTTTATCTTATACATAATTACTTACTATCACCTTCAATATAAACCCCATCTCTATACCTACAACGCTCCATGCGAATTTTCCATTGTTGGAAACAGTGCTGTAAGTCATCTTCTGTCAGCTCCTTCAGGACACGTGCCGCTTTCTCTTTTACAGCTTCCACGGACTCTAATTTCGTCCCTTTTAATGAAAATTTCACATTATGGAACAGATAGAAGTCACAAGGTGCAAGATCTGGTGAATAAGATGGATGTTCTAACACTGGGATGCTGTACTGGGCTAGGAACCTCTTCACGGATAACGCGGAATGAGCTGGCGCATTGTCTTGGATGGAGAACCCATGGTTTGTCCTTCACATTTCGGGTCTTTTTTTACATACTCTTTCACGTAGTTTTGCAAGTACCCCAAGGTAGTAGTATTGATTAATAGTTTGACCTTCAGGAACCCAGTGAAGGTACACAATCCTATGAATATCGAAAGCAACGTCAGACTCGTTATTTAATAGCCACACCTCGTATATCCTTGTAAATTACAGAACCTAATCCTCTTCACGTTGTTTAGTGTTACAATTGATTATTTATTTAACTTTTAATTGTGTGTGTGTGTGTGTGTGTGTGTGTGTGTATATATATATATATATATATATAAAAAAAACATATATATATATATATATATATATATGTTTTTTTTCCGGTTGGCTATATATATACTTTTTTCGATTGGCTCTACAAACCTTGTAGATCTTTGGCCGCCGGGTACCAGCCTTTATTCAGTTTTTATTTTTTTTAGATTTCGGGGGTAGTTTGGACAATTATGATGCCATTAAGGGAACTGAGTGTAAAAAATAGAAAAAATATATATATATAAAACATTGATACCACAGGCCAACGATGAAAAAACGTTTGTAATAAAAATACCTTATTTATCTAGCTTTTAGGGTACTGAATCCAAATATGATATTAAAAAAGCTCTATCACCCACATTTTCTTCACATTTTATAGTTAAATTTATTAAATTAAGCGATTTTTAAATCTCTCTCTCTCTATCTCCCATTCGTTGGGTTAGCCTCAGGAGAGCCTCAGATCCCACAGAATCCCTCTTTGGCCGCTAATAGATTAAATAAGTCTGCCAGAAGCGGTATTTGAACCCAAAACCTTCGGCACACCAACTCTGAATAACCACTGTGCATAATCCACTCCGCTACCCCTCCCTCTCTCTCTCTCTCTCTCTCTCTCCTCTCTCTCTCTCTCCCACCCCCTCCCCACTCTCAACAAGACAACAAGACTACAAGTTGATCTGAAGATAATATTAAGTGAATCTGAAGATAACCATAGGTGTACCTCCCATGCAAGTTGAGGAAGTATGTTAAGCCAAGCAGTGCACATATCAGCAACGCAAAGATGAAGCATGAAGAAATTCATTCTTGGCACTTTAATCCTAGTGGCAGACTGACGCTTGACGATTAGCGCAGCGAGTACGATTCCATTACCAACCACGCTTATGATGAACATTATTAACAGTGTTCCCATTTCTTTCTTAGCCAGTTCTTCGTCTCTTTCGTATAGTGTGGAACAGTTGATGGAGTCTGTAAAGATAAATTTAATTAATCGATTATATAGAATAGAATAGAAAAGTAACTTCATTCTGGGACTAAGTCTCATCAGAATAAAAAACATGAACAGTGAAAGAAACATAATGTATATCTGGCCAGAAAGCTAGATAGTGCAAATCATAAAGTATTTATAAAATGCTAAAAAGTATATAATAAAAAAATAGATAAAGAGTGCGACTCATGACAAGTTATTAAGCACTTAAAGAGAATAAATCAATACTGATTCATTTAAGCAAATGACTGAACTGCTTAGAGAGCATCTTTATTTGTTGCTATTAGTTTGGGAAAACATCCTGCTCATAGATGAAAAATATTAAGATTAATATTTTTTATCATCATTCAGAATTCAGAGATGTAGAAATTACAATACCTTGTGAAGGGTGGGTATGGCGAGTAATTACTTTTCATTGGGCTAGAGAATTAGAAGTATTAAGAATAAGTCATGACTACTTCTCTATGTCATTCTAAAACAATCCTCTCAATCTGTTCTGAATTGAATTCTTGGAACTACATATCGCTCCTTCGAAAAAACAATATCGTAACTCAAAGAACGTATTTTTTCAATAGAAGTATTTGAAAATTCCATGTTATTTAAAAAAATAAAAATTTGGGTATTGGTAAGGCTAAGCATTCCAATTGTAATGATGGTATTGGAATTATTTTACTAACCATTAGTAATTTTTTTAAACCTTAAAACTTTATGATTTTAACTTATGTAATTATTCCCAAATAACTTCAAGTTGATATAACTCAAAATATGATTCTATTAAAAAAAAAAATGTTGGAAATGGAATATCAGATATGTCGTGAATTAAAAAGCTTCAACCAATACAGTTGCTGCTGAAGGCTTTACTAAAAAGTGCCAATTTTCGAGTTACGTCGTTTTTCTATTGAAGGAGCCATGTGAGTTAGTCTATCCTAAATAGAATTGATTCTTAACTGATATCGTTAAAACAAGTGATTAGCGATTGTGCACTGGTTGCAATCCGGTTTAAATGGGGTAAAATTTATATCGAGGCGAGTTCATAAAATGAATTTCGATATTTCGATTCTTATTAGAATAGGATCAGTAATCTGTTAGAAAGGCCAACTTGTTGTATTTTACAAGGGTAGGAGAGGTCTTTAAAATACCAATAAAAAAAATGTTCCTTGTTTCTAGCTCATTTCTTCAAGGGTTTATTTTTCACAAAGTAACTTTTAAAATAATCCTTCCATCTGTCTATAGTTTATCCTTTTAACCCGAGAATAGACCTTTCCTATTTTTACAGATACACACCAGGGCTTCGTAGATTTTTTTTCCTGTTTCCATTCAGCCTTTGGAAGCACGGCTATTTTTTTCTTCCTCAAAATCCTTTAACACTCCTTTCAGTTCTTCTTACTTTTTATATCAGTAAAGCTTTTCCATTGTTTAAGCTTTTTTTTGTATTCTTCACTGTCTTTTATATAGTTTTGGCATCTGCAAAAATGTTTTGCTTTTTTTTTCTCATTTTTACGTACTTTGTTCAAGTAGCTGTTGTTTTTTTTTCCTCTGAATTCTTCGTTTATTCTCTTTTTTGCAGATCTACATCCGCTTTATTTACTTTGATCCTTTTTTATTATTTTTTTAAAAGGATCTGGAATTTAGTATTTGGAAACTGTGGAATAAACCTATCTTCCGCCTGAAATGTCCGCCAGTGTAAAGCTCTGGCAAATTCCATTCTGTTGAGTAATCTAAATACTGTTTATAATACTTATTTGTATTTTATAAATAATATTTATAAGATTGACTTCGTTTTATGCCTAGTGTGAAACAATCGTGTTGAATACAATTGTTTGTTTTGATAATTGCGGGGAAAACTACTGAACAATTCGTCTTGAATTGAATAGGATATTGTATTGCATTTCGCAACAGGGCTCACCTATAGTGTAGTGATTAGCATAAAATGTTTCTATGGCCAAGGCTGTTTTTTTCCAGACCGGTAGGCGGCTTTAGAATTTTTCAAAGGGATTACGCCCTTCGGACAAGACGTAAAATGGCTTAAACCTGTGCAGAGTCAGGTATTCATTAAAAATCCTCATAATAATTATACCCGCGTAGGCAAAATTTAGGATTATCACTGTAGTGTCGTCCGATTAGCCATAGTAGAATGATATGACGTTAAATAAATAAACAAACCTAAGAGTAGAGTTTGAAGAGATGCAATCTTTGTTATTAACAAATAGAAATATAATAATAATATAAACTTAGATAATAATACAACCAGGCAGAAGCCAATGATTAGAATCACACAATATTGCAATACAATACTAAACGTGTTTTCAACTTACAAGGCAAACAAAAATGTGATATAATTGGTAATTGATATTTTTGCAAATAGTTTTGTTTCGGTAAGTTGAGCAGATAACTGATCTCATAAATACATTAATAACAATTGCCGTCGATTATTTAAACCACATTAGTATAAAAAAAAAAAAAATGGTTTGTTTGATGTTTTCTGTATCAAGAAGAATTACTAAATATCAAAATACCTACCGTTTGGACATAGTACTCTCGGTAGTACAGTTGATGTGATGTTATCCTTATCAATATAATCGGGGTAAGAAGAATCACCCATTGACGAGAACGCAATCAGGCGGTTTTCTGAAACAACAAAAATTCGGTTTACTATAAATATATATATATATATATATATATATATATATATATATATATATATATATATATATATATATATATATTAATTTATTTATTGATATTTACAACTGTATTACAATAATACAACAAGTAAATAGGATAAGAGATACATAATGACAAGTAGAGAAACTACCCACTGGTAGTACTCAAATCAAAGCTCAACTAAGAAGGTCACGTGGCCATCTTCTTTTCAGACGCCTCGGAGGATTATCGGGAATGAAAGAGGAAGCTAGGTTTGAAACTAGAGGGTTTGAGTGGTAATGAAGTTTGTTATGAAAGGATAGGTACCGGGTTCGGGCCAAATCAGCAACAAAAGGGACATTAAGGTCGTTATGGATGACACTATAAATATTAAAGTATAAAATTAATGAAGTATAAACGCTAAAAAAATAATTAATAAAGATTGATAGAAAAATGTATGAAAGGCAAACAGCGTAAGGTCATGCTACTATGGGAACAGTAAATTTTTAACTCTTCCAGGAATCCTCTGTTATAATTTCTCTCTAGTATAAGGATTTTTATTTCAGTTTTTATTTTTTTTAGATTTCGGGGATAGTTTGGACAATTATGATGCCATTAAGGGAACTGACTGTAAAAAATTATAGAATTGTAATATTAATTGGAAGAGCGGGGTAGCTTAGTTTGTGTAGAGTTGAGTTCCTGTGTGAAAGGGCTCGGGTTCAAATCCAGCTGTAGTAGATGAATCATTTAATGTGTTTAAATAGCCACGGATGGACCCTGTGTGACCTCGGAATCTCCTGAGGATCACCCAACCTCTACAAAGTGGTTACCCTTAATTGGGTGTAGGTAAACCCTGACGGTTGGGCGAGATCTTGGACACCTTATCAGTCATCTCCCTGTACAACCGTTTTCATAGAAACAGTACAGTTTCTACCATGTACTGAGCCAAAGGACCATCATGGGTTGTAGTAATATGTTTTTTTATTCTGAGATTAATTCTTTCAGAAATGAATCCACTCCAAAAGATGTAGTAAAAATAATTTAAACGATATATTACTAACAAGCATCTCTATATTCCAACAATATGCCACTATATCTATTCTTGAGAGTAATAAATATTAATAAAAAAATTCAAATATAGATTACATTTTTTATCGATCGTCGAGATGGTACACTTTTAAATGCATTAAAAAACGTATTGAGAACAAACAGAATAACCAAAAATGAAAATGATAAAAAGTATTTTCTACAATAAGTTATTGATGGTAGTTATTAAATAGGGGATCAAAAATCTAATGATCGTGTGATTTTGCGTTATAATTCTTTAATGATCTAATCTATTTTTAATATAGCCATTGCAATATTTGGAGCGGAGTTGCTCAGTGGTTGAGCGCTGAGTTGCGCCGGCAGATGGTTCTGGGTTCAAATCCCGCTTGTTGGCAGGTTTTTATTTAATCTGTTACCGGCCGGAGATGGATACTATTACCCTCCTGAGGCTCAACCAGCCTCTATAAAGAGCGTACTCAAAATAAGAGGGGGATCTGGTGGTTAAGCGTGGTCTAGGACCAATCACAATCGTTGTCCACGTAACAGTACAGTCGCTACTAAACAGAACCCCAGATGCTGCATAGGTTGTAGGGGTAAATATATTTTTTTTTTGCATTTAGCAGTCTTTAGATTTGAGATTCTTTTGAATATTGAGCCAATCAGAACCAAGATAAGTCTTGTTTTAGCACTCCGCTCTAAGATTAGAAATCTTATAGAGGATGGTACGAATCGACTATATATCCAAAAAATAATACATAAGCAAAATTACACCCTTAATGTCCTCGGTTAACTCAGCCATTCGTTCGAGTTCGACTTAAAAATCGAGCTAGGCAGCATAGAATAAAGATTTCGATGAGCCGATTGAAATTGAATTATGCCCTGCCAACCCACACGAAAAGGAAGCATGTTACTGCGAATATTTTTTTTAGCATTCATTGTGAAGCTTTACGTAAAAATATATTTTTCTCCTTACACAGAGAAAAGAAATGGAATAAATGAATACAATAGCTGCAAGAGGCTATATTTTAAGCCTTATCTAGGGATTCAGACCTAAGGCTTTACTCCTTAACTATTCAAGGTCTGGAAATAAATAGAGCCTCGTAAAAATATGAAATAGAATTCTAAAAATCTCCGTCGGGATGGTTACTTCATTACTGTCCTCCGTTTAATCTTTTTTATCTTTGGGAAGAATCACGCTTTTGAGTTCTTAACTAAAAGTTTTCTAATATCGTTTCTTGTATTTGTACGAGCTGGTGAGATTACCGGATCGGTTGAGAATGTGTTATAGGTGCAATGCTCTGAATATTAAGTATTGCCAAGGTAATACTAAATAAAAAGTTAATATTAATATGACAAGTTAATATTGTATTATAACAAAGGCAGGAAGGCAATATTAAAGCTACAAGTTAAATTGAAGTTCCTTAATTAAAGACTGTATAAAGAACAACAAAACATAATCCATTGACTTAGCTAAGGTTTGAAAACGAATCCGCTATTGGTTTGTCCACTAAAAAGAATGAATCACAAAAAACTAAGAAGCGTCTTGGTTTCAGTACATTTTAGAGACTGTACTGTTTCTGAGATATCGTTTGTGCAGGTAGGTTGTCTGAGATACCGTCAGATATTTCCTCCAAGTAAGGGGCTCTATTAAAAATGCTGGGTGAGCCCCATGAGGGTCTGCAAATCCCACAGGGTCCATGTATTGAATAATTTACCAGTCACAGCAGGATTTAAATCCGGTATCTTCAGCTTAGCAACAAAGAGTTATACCCTGAGATACTATACTATACTGAGCTACCCATCTCCAATGGTTTTATGGTCAAGAAGTGTTTTTTTATAGAGTAAAATAAAAAAAAAAATGTCCACAAGAAATCGACAAATTTTTAATGAATGTATGAGTTTCGGTGGTTTTATACCAAACCACAACAATATCTAACAATTGTTAAGTTATTGTTAGAAAAAGAAACGATCATAGAGTGACTAAAATTATTATTGAAGAACGCTATTAATTTTCAACCCAGACAACATAGAATCTATAAAATTTAGTTGATGGCTTATGCTTGCAAATTATAGTTATTAAGTGTATCTGCTGTTCAAGCTATCAGAAAGACCCAAAATTGCTGATAACATGAAGTTAAAAAGGAAATATAACAAAAATGCATGTATGTTTTTTTTTATTACCGAGAATGATTTATCCTAATTTGATTTTGTATATAGAAACTAATTATAAAATATTAACATTATAATTTTATAATTGATGAAAACTTATAAACTTACATTTATAAATTGGTTTAAAATTTATAAAAATTATAAAGTAGTTTATAATAACGATATTAAGTGCAGAAGTCAATGTTTATTGCGGTGTAGATACTTGAATTTCGAAATCTATTCCGATGCCCATTAAGATCTTGGATCAATACCTTCAATTAGGGGAAACTGGCACTTCATGATCTATCAATTGTTTTGCCTTTGTTCATTTCTCCCTTCTCAGTTCATGAGATTTTCAAAACTCTTCATTATTAAACAAACATCTATCAAAGGGATAAGGACACATTATTCAAAAATGATTAATTCATCTTCTGTCAAAGTTGTTTTAAGAATGAGTTTGTTCCAGAAAGCTGAAGTATATTCAATTTAAAACAGAGCAAAATCAAAGTATATCAACCCGTAGCATAATTAATTTTGTATTTTATTTGTTTGTCGATTTTGTATTGGTTTTTAATCAAAGTTGTTTTTAATTAATTATTTTCCTCGTTGTTTTTATACAACATAATACAGGAGCGGGGTAACTCAATTCCCTGTTTCATCAGCTCTGGAAGTTGAATTAATCTAGTCTGTTAAGAGGCATATATGGAACCTGTGGGGTCTGCAGATTCTTCTGGGGTCCACCCAGCCTCCATATGGTGGATAGTGTTAATCAGGGGAAAATCTGGCAGTCTCTACCATTTACTGAACCCTAGACTCTTCATGAGTTGTAGTGGTACAGTTTTTATTTTGTTTTAATATACACAATGATACTCATAAAAAGATCTATCCTTTCAAAGAACTAATGAAGCTTACAATGATGCATGCTAATAAATAAACAACCGTTATTTATCTATTTATCGGTACATTCCATACGTCTTTACCTTACCTCACGTACCTTTGAATAACATATTTACAATATAAAAACATTATACATATATATATATATATATATATATATATATATATATATATATATATATGTATATAAAATATTATAAGTCTCTTCCTAATACAAAACTATTACACAAAATACATAAGATGTTGTTACTTGTTGTACAAATCAAGTTATATTTGCTTGTTACATAAATAAGTTAGGTGGGCGACCTGTTGTCTAGTGGTTAGCGTAACAAACTACTAAGCCCAAGATTGCGGGTTCGTAGCCCGGCAGGTGGCCCTAGGATTTTTTAACAGGAGTAAATTAATGAGATGGGAGCAAAAGCTCCCACGGCATGTGCAGAAGAGAGGAAGTCGTTATCACAAGACTGAGAATCGGCCACTCGCGACTTACTCATGGTTTTCTGATGGAAAAACAACGCCTCCGAACTGTAGGATATGTCACTCACAACTGACAATACGCCATATCCTTGAAGAGTGCCCACAACATGAAAGTATTTTATTTTAGGAACTTAGGAATGGAGAGAAAAATTCAAACGATGCTGAAACTCGAACGATTCAAATTTTAAAACAATAATTTCTCAAAAAAGAAGGTACATTTCGTAAAATATAATTTACCAACAATTATAGAACAGGATACTGAAGACCTTAGACGTTAAGTGTCCATAAATAATCAACCTAACCTAACCTGAATGAGATGAAAGCGCAGGCTGGTCATCGAGGGACTTGGCTGTCCTGGATTGGGGCAGTTCCACGCTGAGAGGCAAGATAAAGAAGAGAAGAAGAAGTAAAAAATCCTTAGTTACGCCGTCCTTCGGAAGGGACGTTAAACGTGGGTACCGATGTCAGGCATTCGTTAAAAATCCCTATCCTAATTAAACCTGGATAGACAAAATTTAGAGCCCCCAATATACCATCATCCGATTAGCCATAGCAGCAAAAAGCGGTGTTAAAAGGACAAAAAATAAATAAGTTAGAGTTAAAATTCCTTGTAAACAAATATAAATTAATTAGCACTGAGTTCCCATACAGGAAATCCTGGTTCAAATCCCGCTGCAAGGCAGTACTTTTATATAGTCTGTTTGCAGCCGGAGAAGGATCATATAGGATCAAGGACCCTCCCGGGGCTCACTCAGCCTCTATAAAATATTATAAAAATAGGTTACCCAAAATAAGGGGGAAATATCTGCGTGGTTGAGCGTGACGTAGGACGTCACCTCCTTGTAGAACCGTTGTCCATGAAACAGTACAGTATCCACCTTGTACTGAACCCCAGACCCTTCTCGGGTTGTAGTGGTACAGGTTTTTTTTTATAGATAATAAATGTATGGGAATAAAAATAAAAGAGAAATGATATATTACTTTGCGATTTTTTCATACACCTTATAATGATGAAAGATGGAACTAAACTATCCAGAATATTAAAATTTGAGTGACGTAGTATTAATCTCATTAATGAAGCAGCAAGTTGCCATGAATATAAATTATTAAACTTCATTAAAACTAGTCCTGCAGTTTTGTTTGGCTGCATTAGTGTGCTCAAAGAGATCAGGGTATATTAAAAAAAAAGTTAATGTTCTGAATGATATTTATTCAAGTAAAATAACGAATATTGTAAAAATAATCGGTAAGAATTGGAGTAAGATTAATTAAAATGAATTAAATGGTAATAGACATTAATCAGTAGGTAAATATTATGTTTTTTTTTAATAATAGTCAAGCATATTCGTGTTTGGGAACGTGTACAGGAGCAACCTTCTAAACCCTCAAGACCGTCCGGTATTGCTGGAACTGTATAACCTACCCCGTGATTTTTTCTAATCAGCTTTCTGTCGAAATCCGACTCCATTTTTATTTTGGCTTGCAAAATTATTGTTAAAAATATTTTTTTTCAGTGTTATAAATTTAATTTTTCCTCGAAGAAAATATTTTCCATTCACTTTTATATAAAATAAGAGAAAAAAAATTATACTTTGATGCATTATACATTGATAGAAAGATATAAAGGAATAGAGCCTCATATTATTTTAACATAAATTACATAAACATATAATAAAAATCTATGTATTGTAAGCAAATGTATTATAAAATAAAATAAATAAAACAAAAAATTATCTTTAAAAAATTTAAGAAATGGGGTATTATACGGAAAGTTGATATATAGATTTCTCATAAGCAATATTTCCTTAGTACTGCTTCATATAAAACTTATACTTATTTTGAATATTTAACATAATAATTAAAATACATTCAAATATCTAATTCAGTAAATCATATTTTAAAAAAAATAATTTATTCAATGAATTTAGCAACTGAATTATACTATTAAAACAAGTAAATAGAGTGAATGGTACATATCGGCACGAATAAGGACAAGTAGAGAAACTAACCAGTGGTAGTATTCAAATAACAAGTTCAACTTAGGTCACAAGACCATCTTCTTTTCAGACGCCTCGAAGGATTATCAGGAATTGAAGAGGTTGCTAGGTTTGAAACTAGTGGGTTTGAGTGGGAATGAAGTTTGTCATGAAAAGATTTATATCGGATTCGGGCCAAATCAGCAACAAACGGGACATTAAGGTCATTATGGATTACTTTGTTCGTAACAAAGTAAGGAGCATTGAGGATTTTTCCAAGGATTTTGGATTGTAAGGATTGAATATGAGAGCAATTCGATGGTTTAGTGGAGCACCAAAGCTCTAATACGTAAGTCCAGATGGGTCTAATGATTGTCATGTATATGAGTCTTTTGTAATTATTTGAGAGCTTACAGCGTTTGTCTAGTAAACGTTGAAGTAGCCTGAAACGGCGAGCTGTTTATTGTCGTTTCAGTCTAGTATGAGGATTCCAAGTAAAAAATCATATTTTAAAAATAATTGTTTTCAATAAATATTTAAATAAATAATATGCCCTAAAATAATTTTTTAAAAATAGTTGTGTGACAAAACCTTTTATAGAATACTCCTTTCTCTACATCCCGGACCTTACCGTACGATCCTCTACCATTTCTCTCCTTCTGTTCCACTGCAGGTTTCTCTTTGCCAAGTTTTGCCAACCATCTTTCTAGGTATGTCGGGGTCTTCCTCTGGACCTTCTTCCTTGAACCTTAGTCTCGTATGTCATCTTGGCCAGCCTGTTGTTTTGCATTCTTAAAACATGTCCAAACAATCTTAGACTGTTTTTTTCAATGACTTTTTCTGCAGGCTCCACTCCGAGGCTTGTTGTAATGATCTGTACAGAAAGAAACTCCACACTGCGTGAGCGGTAGATAGGATGGATGATGATGATGGTGAGAACACTTCTGAATATTATTTTAAATCGCCGACTATTAATCATTAATAGTAATGATACAATGTATACAATATTAAATAATAGTACAAGTGGCTATTTCAATAATTTCAATCGCAAAGCCACTGTTCCGAACTTCTTCAAGCCGTTACACGAAATATAGCACTGTTTTGAATTTAACTATTCTAAGGTACTCCTTATTGTATAGCGAATTTAGTACTGCCATTTCAATACAGAGAACGCTGTGGAATAAGATCAAGACATGTTTCTTATTAACTATAAATTATTTTTTCTATCAATAAAATCTAAAAAATCGCTACTTTTTTTTAACGCTAAATACTCTATACCTTAAAACAATATTAGGAGTCCACCCTGTATTTAGTCTCAACACCCTTCATATATTTACAGCCTCCTCCAATTCAAATCCTCAGTTCAACACCATACAACAAGATCTCGCCTTTCCGATCTCTATATTCGTTCCCACCGAACCAAAGCATTCGAACGTTCCTTTCTCGCCCCCTCCACAACAGTGTGGAACTCAATCCCTCCTAGTATCCATCATAGCCCCTCACTATCGTCATTTAAATCCTTGCTTTTCTAACATCTCCTAGCTTCCCAAAAAGATGCTCTCTAAGCAGGTTAGTCATTTGCTTAGATTGTAATGTATAGAAATTCATTGTGCTATTTATTGCTTTTAATTTTGTCTTTTAAGAAGCTGTAAATCATGTAAAGAATTTAAATATTTCTTTTTAAATTGTTTTTTGTCATTTTTTACACGCTTTATTATTTGTTACACTTAGCCTTCTGGCCAGATAAACATTATGTTTCTTTTTCTGTTCATATTTGTTTTTCCAAAGGGATATAGTCCCAGAATAATGGTACTTTTCTATCCTATTCTATTCTATTTTAATTAGCTAGCTAGGGGGGTACAAACAAGTACTAACCTTAAGATCAATTTCTGGAATAATATCGGGGTAGCCATACTAAAACGTTAAGTTCCTGCTGTTGTTCAGTTAAATGAACAGTTACATAAGTTTTAAAATCGGGATTGGCCCGCCATTAGGCTGAGTACTTTCCAAGTGAATCATATACATCTTGTTATTACCCGCTCAGTTTGATTAAATGAGAGATAAAGGGAAAAAATAGCGACCATTTACAGTACATTCTTGTTGCTCATAGTAGCGCAATATGTAACAGGATAATCAATTTAATTTAATGTATTTAACCAAAGCTTACTCGTATACCTGAGGCAAAACTGGCTATTAAGGCTCAGGTGTTGTCAGTATGAAATTCAATTAAATGATATTAGAATTAAACAAACATGCTTCTACGCTTTCAATGAAAATTCTACAATAAAATCATACTAACGAAATAATCATTTACTGTGTTTTCAGTTAGATTCTCGAAATATAATCAAATAGTTCACTGATGTTATAAGTTTATGAATAATTGAGGCGTTTGCTTTCGAAATCGGGTACATCCATTTTTTTCCAAAAAGGTTTTCTAAAATTATTATATATGGTTTGATGCCAGAAATGATGTATTAGATGTCTTTGTTTCAAAACCATCTTGAATCTTCAAAAAATCAACACCAAAAGATTCCATTTCCTATTAAAACTGGTTATATCCATTACATTAAATGAAAATTTTTGATGTATGAAAAATCCAAAGTATATACAGAGGCTCACAGTCGGAATGATACACCAGGAAATTTATAAGAATCGTCGAATAAATAAATATTTGAACTTATATTACATTCAAAACAATAATGTATTGTTATCACTAAACATCCGAGTAATATGCTCTTTGTGTACAAATATATAAAAATAAACAAGGATTTAAAAATAAAACAAATTTGTTAATGATTACTAAGCTAACATTGAAAATGATTTTTCCAAATATTTGTTTACCTTAAAATTATTTTTCTTTAATTAAACTCTTGTGTCGAAAGTGCTAGATTTTTTTCAAAATCATCCCAAAATATCTACCGCATATTTCAACTTTTTTTAATAATGGGAGTACAGACATTTAATGGATGTGAGCTGTCATTTTAATGATGGGGAATATCCGAATCAAGGATCTGAAATTATTTTTAATAAACAGTTCAACTATCCAGCATCTAGGGAGGATTAAAAAAGGAAGTCCATATTGCCAGAAAAAAGTTTAAAGTGCCAAAAAAAAAATTTTAGTCATTGGGATGAGACCTGTATTGTCAGAGAAATAAAACAAAATCCACATTTGAGTGTACCCGAAATAGCCACAGAACTATCTAAATACCTAGCTAAGTCAGCAAAAAAAAAAAACCGTAAGAAAAAATAAATTTCATAGAGGAGTAGCTCGACTGTGAGGTGAAAATTTTAATTAATTTTTCGTTTTTTCAATTTTTTAAATAAACAAAGTTGAAAAACTTTAATTTTATTGTTTCTACATGCTTATGTAAATGTGTTAAATGTGTTGAATAGTTTTATTGAATGTTAATGAATAGTTGTAACCATTAAAATTATTTTCTAAAGGGTGTATTAATTTCAATGTGAGCCACTGTACATATATTTATTTTTGATCAACCATAAACTAATCAGATATCGATATTTTCTGATCAAAGTCAGGTATATCCAACAATTTTTTTATATTGAACGAGATTTAAAAAAAGAGAGGGTCATAAAAAATTATTAATTAAATCATGAATTATTTTTTTAGTTGAATTGTTAGCTAAATAACGAAAAATAATAAAAAAAATTTGTTAAATTGATTACCTGAAATTTTTTTGTAAATGGATGTGACCGGTTTTGAAACCAAACGCCTCAATTATATAAATTATATTATAATAATTATAATTATATAAATATTATTATATAAATTATATTATATAAATTATATTATATAAATTATTAACAATTATATAAATTAAATAAAAACAGACAAGATGTTCTGGCTATCTTAACATGGCGCTAACAGTGCCAATAGTACTGCCGATACATATTGGATTTAGATAAAAAGTATAAAAAACTGAAGGAAATGCAAAAAAAATAATATATGGTTTTACTTTCTTCAGTCACGATCTGGTATTAAAGTATTGATAACGCGCCATTAATGTAAAAAATACTGGTCATGGAAACTATTAATTATCGTAATAAAAAATAGTAGTTATATCCTTTTCTTGCTATGCCTGATCATATGTTTCTATGTTACTAATATATTGCAGTTACAATCTGAATATAAAATACCGATTGTCAAATATAAAATCTCAAATAAATGCAATTTAATTATATGGTGAAATTTTACATTTAATTAATTATGACTTAATCACGATTTATTTGTTTGAACGTGTGTTAAATATTCCATATTAATATGATGGGTTTTTTAAAATATTATTTTTTTTTTAAAACAAAATAAAAAACGATTCAGGCAATGTTCATAAAAATAATTAGTAGACCGAATAAAACAAAAAAATGTTTACTTTTAAAGAGAGGCCCTCGGCCGGGATTCGAACCCGGAACCTCTGTCTCTCCGTGACAGTGCCCTACCATTTGAGCCACCAAGGCCACCTGCTGGCAGAGGACAAATCTTTTCTCTTATCCGATCCCATGTCCTCGTGTTCTCGCAATTTTTGCGATGAATACACTAGAACGAAAGCTCTTTGAACATAAATTTAATTTTAGGATCTAATTGACTTACGTCATATTACTATTTATAATTTTTTATAATTATTGGTAAATTTTTTTTTATTTTTAAATATTTTTATTTTCAAAGAGAAAAGATAGGCCCTCGGCCAGGATTCGAACCCGGAACCTCTGTCTCTCCGTGACAGTGCCCTACCATTTGAGCCACCAGCCTGCCATAAAAATACGAGCATTTAAAAAAAAAATTGACCAATAATTATAAAAAATAAAAAACAAACGATAGATTGGTAAATAAAAAAATAAGGTCTTATGAATATATATATATATTTAAAGAACTGACTGGAATTCAAGAATCAGAATATGTATTTTCCATAACAGTCAATAAGTTGAACATTAGTTTAGCAGCTAATGGAGTAATTTATTACTATACGATAGCCATACTAAATGCCATTATTTTCTATTATTGTAATATATTCTCAGGCAGTCTAACAAAACAAATAATAAATTTATTTTAATACTCAAATTTAACAAAAGTCTTCATTCATATTCATTAAAAAGATAAGTAGAACGAATAAAAATAAAAGTAATAGAGATGAAATATGGTAAAAGCATAATAGAATGATGAATAGACAACAGTTTTTATGAATTGATCCTCAACTAGTGTGTGCTATGGGCACCGTAATTGAAATAAATCACTTCGCCGTCTACTGAATGACTCTTCAATGAAGAGGGTTAACAGAAAAAAACAACCATAAATCATAATGCTTTTGAACTACAGCAGTCGATTATCCGAATCTCGTTTATCCGATCTGCCTTCACGGATAATATCCAAGATTCAATATACCTAAAAAATTGTTTTGAAGAGAATTATGTCAAAAAATTTGATTTCCTGAAACTATTATTTAACAGTTGAAGGGTTTGCTCCAAAAAATAAGTTGCTACAATTTTTCCAGTTTTGGGGAAATAAAAAAAAAATGTTTAAAAAATTCAAATTTTAAGTTATGTAGAAATATTGTTGTTGCTTACTTTCAATTTTGATGTTTACATATTAGAACAGTATTTTCATTAAAAAAAAAAATCATCCAAATGACGGTGGTACGTGGATGATTCTTGGAGCTATCTCTTTTTTGCCCAAAATAATGGAATATGAGGAATGGAGGAACATGTTATGTCTCGGAAAAAGGTGTAAAAATAAACAGAATGTACTATTATTATATATTTTGTCGTCACATGCTCCTGCCGTAACATCTGGTTCTTCAGAGCTGCATCATTTTTGTGCCGAATAAAAGAGGTTTCTTTTTTGGCACAAGATAGTGTTTATAACTCCCAACGGCTATTGGATGGAGCTACCTCCTTTTTGCAGCAAACCCTTCAATTATTACATAATTATACAACGATTACTAATATACTTTTTTTATATACAAACAGCGATTGTTCGGCATTTTCCCTATAATTATCCGAACTTTTGATTATCCGAACCGCGTCTGTATTGAATTCCCAAAAATAAGGAGAGGTTAAAACTTGGTCTATTAATTACTGTTATCAATTAAAGAGAGATTTTCCTCATGAGTATAAAATTAATAATCCTATATCCATAACTTAATGTCCACATAACTGTTTTAATTAAGTTGTATACTGTCTGTGAATCAGTTATAAATGTAATTATTTAAACATTTGATTTATATAAATATATATATATATATATATATATATATATATATTAATATAAGATAAATATATATATTAATATAAGATAAATATATATATATATATATATATATATATATATATATATATATATATTTATCTTTATTAATCTTGTTTCCTAAAGTAACTGTAAGTCTGTAATAACAATAGGTTTATGTGTATTTGTTTCATTTTCCATATCATATTTTTCAATTATTTCCATCTATACGTTAGTTTCAGAATATACTACATAATACTATACGTATTGTTTTTAATATTATATCACCTTGTTAAGCCATGTAAATTAAACAGTCCTTTAGGAGATAATGGAGTAATTTATTGCTGTTACGAAGCTCATAATACATTCTATTATTTTATATTATTATAATATATTTTATAATCTATTATAATATTATACTATTATGTTTATATAATTATATAAGAAATATTCATTATAAAAAACGAAAAATCATATGAAAATTTTAGGCCCAAACGAACAACAGTACCGTCTCATAGGCAAACAAGAAAACAGTAATTTGATATTATGTAACGCAGATTAAGATTTTATCCAAACATAAAAAGGATGAACTCAGGCAGACTTACTACATAAAATAGTAGAACTCTAAGAAAAAAGGAGTCAATCCAAAACAGTCGCTAACAAATGGAATGGCAAAATAGAAAAAAAAGAACAGAAACTAGGTGGAATTACATCAGAAGATATCTTAAATCAGGTAATTAGAAGATTAAAAATTCAAAACTGGCAAGTTGACCAAGAGGAGGGATCAAAGGAGGAACAAAATGGTCTCAAGAGAGAAAGGAAGACCACAGAAAAAAAAAATGAAAGAACTGCGGGCACAAAGAAAGGCAAACATACACCTTTTGTGTACTTTAAGTAGTCTTACGGAGTAGAGCTTTGGGGCTCCACTAAACCATCGAAATCCTCTCGTATTCAATCCAAAATCCTTGGTAAAATCCTCAATGCTCCTTACTTTGTTACGAACAAAGTAATCCATAATGACCTTAATGTCCCGTTTCTTGCTGATTTGGCCCGAACCCGATATAAATCTTTTCATGACAAACTTCATTCCCACTCAAACTCACTAGTTTCAAACCTAGCAACCTCTTCAATTCCTGATAATCCTTCGAGGCGTCTGAATAGAAGATGGCCTTGTGACCTAAGTTGAACTTGTTATTTGGGTACTGCAACTGGGTAGTTTCTCTACTTGTCCTTATTCGTACCGATATGTACCATTCACTCTATTTGCTGGTTGTATAAGTATGATTCAGTTGCTAAATTCATTGAATAAATTATTTTAAAAAAAATATGATTTACTGAATTAGATATTTGAATGTATTTTAATTATTATGTTAAATATTTAAAATAAGTATAAGTTTTATATGAAGCAGTACTAAGGAAATATTGCTTATGAGAAATCTTTATATTAACTTTCCGTATAATACCCCATTTCTTAAAATTTTTAAAGATAATTTTTTGTTTTATTTATTTTATTTTATAATACATTTGCTTACAATACATAGATTTTTATTAGTTGTGTATGTCATTTATGTTAAAATAATATGAGGCTCTATTCCTTTATATCTTTCTATCAATGCATAATGCATCAAAGTATAATTTTTTTCTCTTATTTTATATAAAAGTGAATGGAAAATATTTTCTTAGAGGAAAAATTAAATTTATAACACTGAAAAAAAATATTTTTAACAATACTTTTGCAAGCCAAAATAAAAATGGAGTCGGATTTCGACAGAAAGCTGATTAGAAAAAAATCACGGGGTAGGTTATACAGTTCCCGCAATACCGGACGGTCTTGAGGGTTTAGAAGGTTGCTCCTGTACACGTTCCCAAACACGAATATGCTTGATTATTATTAAATAAAAACATAATATTTACCTACTGATTAATGCCTATTATCATTTGATTCATTTTAATTAATCTTACTCCAATTCTTACCGATTATTTTTACTTTATTCGTTATTTTACTTGAATAAATATCATTCAGAATATTAACTTTTTTTTTAATATTCCCTGATCCCTTTGAGCACACTAATGCAGCCAAACAAAACTGCAGAACTAGTTTTAATGAAGTTTAATAATTTATATTCATGGCAACTTGCTGCTTCATTAATGAGATTAATACTACGTCACTCAAATTTTAATATTCTGGATAGTTTAGTTCCATCTTTCTCATATTTTTTTTTCATAATGTAGTAAGAATATGTAACTTGAACAACCTGAAATAATATTATGCACAAACATTGTTTTGTTTTTTGGAAAATTATTATAATTTATCATCCTTCATATTGCAACCAGCATCTAGATCAAATACACACCCAAAATATGAAGTAACTCATAAGATTATAAGGTCTATGAAAAAATCGCAAATTAATATATCATTTCCCTTTTATTTTTATTCACACAATACTTAATTGGAAATATATATATTTATCTATACAAATAAACCTGTACCTCCTGTACCACTACTGTACCACTGAAACTTGTATCAGTGAAGGGTCTGCGGTTCAGTACAAGATAGAGACTGTACTGTTTCATGGACAATGATTCTGCAAGGAGGTGACTTGTCCTACGTCACGCTCAACCGCGCAGATATTTCCCCCTTATTTTGGGTACCTTATTTTTATAATATTTTATAGAGGCTGGGTGAGCCTGGGAGTCCTAGATCCTATATGATCCTTCTCCGGCTGCAAACAGACTACATAAAGTATTGCCTTGCAGCGGGATTTGAACCAGGATTTCCGGCATGGCAACTCAGTGCTCCCCTATAAATATTTATCTACAAATGTATAACATTAAAACATATAGTTGGAAAAAATACAAATAGGTTCTTAAAATTGAGAATATATAAGTAATGTTGGTGAGCGGGAGACAAGTTGTACTGCATTTTATGGTACCAAAGACGAATGAATACGTCAAGGAATTGCGGAAACAGCTTACTATATTGAAGGACATGACTTTTATCTTGAAATATCGCTATCCCGATAGTAGCCTGAAAGCTATGCAATAATTGGACTTGATTCTAAATGGTCTGTAAGCCTAAAGCTTTCGCGTCATTGGCTAGCACACATGATTCTCTAAGCCACTGAACTTCTCTGACTTGGGAATGATAATTATAAAATTTAAATAATCGATATGAAATGAGAATGAGAGAGTTAATTATTGGTATTTATCAGATTTGAATTTTTATTTTTTGTATGAAATATTTATTTTTTTATCTCTAGCACTTCGGTTCGGTTTGTTGTATATTCACATTTCTGATATATGGATAATATATCATATATCATATTTAGGATGTACAGTAAATAATAATCATCGATTGTTACTTCGATGCGTGAGAAATGAGTTGATGGTTATGGGAAACTAGAAGTGAATAGGTCTGTCAGAAGATGATGGATGTAACCCAATAAGTACGAAGGCGGTATCTTAGCTCAATAGAAGCCAGCTCAAGGCTCCCTTGAGGAAAAAACTTTAAAACTTCTTTAGTGACAAGTAGTGTGAGATTGGGTAGTCCAGGATGTGGGGAACTGGGCTTCAATCGTCAAAGTATCAATTCCTATACCGATCGTCGCATCTATTTTTTTTACGCCATGGGTTATTTTATTTATTATAAAAGTGATAATATTTAAAGCAATATTCTACGAAATAAAGAGATATCAAACAGGATAGATAGAGAGAGAGTAAAGGGAGGGGCAGAGGGAGTGAGATATAAGACGGGATAAGGAAGAGGAAGAGGGAGGAGAGGGAGATAAAGATTATATATATATATATATATATATATATATATAGAGAGAGAGAGAGAGAGAGAGAGTTAGTGGGAGAGGGAGAGAAAGGGAGGTGGAAAGAGAGAGAATAAGAGTTTAATTTAAAATGCTTTATTCTATACCCGTTCAATTATTTTTCTTAACCATAAACACTTATGAGAGCGTAGTTACTCCTCTTAGGGAGCGGAGTGGCTCAGTAGTAGAGCATTGAGTTGTCATGCCGAAAATTCTGGTTCAAATCCTTTTGCTGCCATGACTTTTATTTAGTCTGTTAGCGGCCCGAGATGGATCGTATGGTGGGATATAGTACCCTCCTGGGGCTCACCCAACCTCTATTAAGTGGGCACCCAAAATAAGGGGGGCGGTTGAGCGTGATATAGGACAAATCACCTCTCTGCAGAACAGCTTTCTATGAAACAGTACGGTCTCTACCATGTACTGAACCCCAGGTTGTAGCGGTACAGGTATTTTTTTTTATTCCTCTTACCACATAGTTACCACGTAGTGCAGCTCTATGGTGGAGGGCTGAGATGCCGCGCCGAACTTCCCGGGTTTCAACCCAGCTGCGGCAGATTTATTTAATTACCAGCCTTACAGCAGATTTTAGCAGATTTACCAGCCGGGGGCGGGTGTTGTGAGATCTGGAGATCCTCCTGGGGCTCATCCAGCCTCTCTAAAGTGGGTGACCTTAAGAGGTGAAAACTTTATGGTCGGTCGTGATCAATGACTAATCACTTCCGTAAATAACCGTAGTGATAAAAACAGTATAGTCTCTAACACGTACTGAACCTAATACCTTCATGGGTTGTTGTAGTACTCGTTTTTTTATTTTTTTTATTACCACTTATGAGAAGGAACAATCATTAAAACAATTCAATCAGTTTATCCACACACGTATATGAAGAATGTTTTCGCCAAGTCCCTTCTTGAAGTCTGATTTCTTACGACAACTAAATATTACTTATTACCGAATAATGAATGGTCTCTAAATTCTTGAAGAAGCCGGAGTGGTGAAGTGGAGGGGAGAAGGGTCCCTCGTCACTTATCACCCCGGGTGTGTTCAGCATCCTAAGGGACTTATTATACTTTAAAATGGACTTACCACGTCTCTTCGGACCGGCTGGCTTGTGATGGCATCTATATCATCATCTTAGCTGAAGAGGGTCACTAATTTCCTTCGATTATATTCCTAACTTTTTTTTTATTCTATCCATTATTCGAAATCAAGAGGAAATCATTTATTACCATGTAAAGAATCCCAGATTTTTTTTATAAACCTAATTAAATATTTCCCGATTTCTGTTCCATCGCCAGAAAGTGATGCTATATATCCACCTACGTATATACATGTCCAGAAAGTGAAGTTTTGGAGTTGTATTTAGATTATGCTGATTCTAGAATATTCTAAACTTTGTCCTCGGTCCGTCCTCATTACCGCTCATCTATTTTGGCTTCAGATATGGCTCTATTAGTTTAATTTATGTAGGCCCTCTCAAAGTTCAGACACTCATGATACTCCTTAAAACTTTTCTCATTACACCTAAAAGTTCATTCTGAGGGAGTAAGATAATAATTTGATAATGGATTCCTGATCGAAAATCAATTGCTTTATCGACTTCATCAAAGATGTAATCAATTAAAACCGCAACTTGAGTTGTCTTGTTTCTGATCCATAATTTTAGTAACGAGTCAAAATCGATCGAGTTTCCCAACATGCTGAAGCAGCAGCATAGCTCTGTTTGTGGTAAATGTTCCTGTTTTAAAATAAATGGTAGATAATTTATTTAACCTGATAACACCGACGGAAGATCCCAGTGGTAACTCAGTCTATATAGCGGGGGTAACTTTAATAAGGGGAAAACCTGGTGGTTGAGTATGGTCAAGGACAAATCACCTCCTTGCACAACCATTGTCCTAGAAACAGTAGTCCTTAAAACTTCTCTCATTACACCTAAAAGTTCATTCTGAGGGGGTGAGATAATAATGCGATAAGGGATTCCTGATCGAAAATCAATTGCTTAACAAAATCATTTCAATTTATCAAAATCAACTGCGTGTACTAAACCCAAGGTCATTTGTGGGTTTTAATGGTACAGGTTAAATGGTACGCATTTTCACGTAATATTTTTATTTCCTAAAATACTTAGCAGGTCTTAGAAATTACAAGGATTTGTCCCATTTATAAAAAGCATTTAGTTATTTATTATGGATTCTATTCGCTATATTACTATACGAATTGAGATTTTGATGTAACCTTAGAAACTGATTGGCTTGATCCTTCATTCTTGCATCCCCAAAATTGATTTATTGCTGCAAACCCGTTGTACTAGAAAACATAGAAAGGTACAGTCTCCACCATGTTATGGATCCATGACGCTTCATGAGCAGTAGTGATACTGGGGTTTAGATATTGTATAACTCACCTATTCATCAATTTTCGATTTAATTTCCCTCTACGACTCATTGTAATCATTGTAAATTACACTTATTTAAAAAAATAATTGAAGCATTTTCAGTTCATAAAATAAGGTAATATATTTATTTGCTAAAATATTTAGCAGATCATTTATATAGCTAGGAATTGTTCAATTTATAAAAGCCTTTTCAGAATTTGATATAAACTTAGAAACTGATTAGTTTAATCCTTCATCATTGCATCCACAAAGAAGATTTAATACTCCAAAACCGTTGTATCAGTACAGTCTCTACCATGTTCTAGATCCTTCATGGGTTGTCGTAATATTGGTGTTACCAAAAATCTGGGTTTTTCAGGCTTCGAATAATTTTTTATTTCGATAAAAAAAATCCGCCCTTTTATGGGGTACATGCCTAGTACGCCTGTAAATCCCCTACATTCACTTATGAATAACTTTGTAATTGCGTCATGAACTACTCCATAGCGATTATTGAGGAAATAGGGACGTAAAACTTTTCCCATCTGGGGCCTTCATACTCAGACCATTAAATTATTCAACACGTGTTACAACCAAATTTTCTCTCACTTATATTTGACGGATGCTTAGTCACACAAAGCAAACTGTTTGTAATCTGGTTTTCGTATAGTCTATTCGTTATCAGGCAATAGCAAAAAATATTTCATTTATTATTTAATTCATATCTAAGTATGTATATATATATATATATATATATATACGACTTATGATTAGGTAGTTATGATTATAAACACATTCATACATATTAGTAAACAAGGCTTCAGGAAAATGATGAAATCGAGCTTTATGAGATAACAGAGACAGATCTAGTAGAATGGATGTTTTCCGATTTCGTGATGAAATATCAAACAACTATAAGCAATTAAGAAGAATAAAGGTAAATTTTGGAAGATAATTATGGATAGAAGTGGGGGAAGTGTGAAAAGTGTTTCTGTTAGTAGCACGAAGATTGTGGTAAAATTACAAGTTCAACAAATTCTTCGTTTATATTTTACTGAATAATTTTACAATAATACCTTTTCGTTAATGACATTTTTCGTAGCAATAATATAATTTTAATGTTTGATTTTCTATATAATTACATTAGTAACAATTACTACTACTAGTATTATAGCGTTACAACCCGGGATGGGCCTTGGCTTCCTTAACAATTTGGTTCCACTCTTCACCATTTTCGGCCTTCTTTTTCTATCCACTAAGGCCTAATACTTCAAAGTCCTCTTCAACGACTTGCATCCACCGCCAAAGGGGTCGGCCAATCTTCTATTACGAATTATAGAACTCCGCTTTTAACAATCACTTTATTTTAATAATGCATTTATTTAAAAGACGAAAATAGATGTACTTAGGCGTTAATACAAAATATAATTAAAAAACTAATGAGGATTTTTTGTCTTTTTGGTAGTAAACGCTGCTTTATTTTAATTTTAATGTGGATGCCACTGGACTACATATTTGTAATTATTTTATTAATGCGGTAAAACCATTTTCCAGCCAAATTTTCTTTATTTCAAAAACGTTTCGATTATAGTCATTTTCAATTTCCTTTTTTTCTTAAGTTTACTTCTACTACTTACAAGTCAATATTAGAACTGTCATTCTATTAATTCTGTAAATTAACAACATAAATAATATGAAAAAACATATTAATACATTATTACAGTCTAAAGCCTAATTCATAAGATTAGAGATTGACCACGGAGAATAATGAAACTCCAAGTAAGAAATTTTTTAAAATTATGGACATCTATATAAATGTATCTATACTTAATTTCAGTCTTTCAGGACATAATTTTATAACTGTTGTATTTATTGTATTGTTGTTGTTTTTTCATATTATTTATGTTGTTAGTTTACAGAATTAATAGAATGACAATTCTAATATTGACTTGTAAGTAGTAAAAGTAAACTTAAGAAAAAAAGGAAATTGAAAATGACTTTATAGTCGAAACGTTTTTGAAATAAAGAAAATTTGACTGGAAAATGGTTTTACCACATTAATAAAATAATTACGATGCTTCATTTAAATTCAAGTGGGCAACCCTTTACTAACTGAAACGTTAGAAAATTATAAATTATGCACATTTTTATTTTCGTCAAACGTTTCCTAACGTTTTAAAAGAATTTTAGGAATTAGATAAAGAAGAAAAGAAATTAGTAACTTTTATATCATAGAACTTATACCCTACCGCAATTTTACTCAAAACATCTCATAAAACAGCACTTTTCCTTATCATTATCGCCAGTTTTAAACATTAGAAATTCAGGGTTCTTCCTCAAACTCTCCTAAAACACGTTGATAAGTATCTTTAGATTACCCGCGATTTATTGGATTTTATTGGACCGACTTACTTTTTTTGGGGGGGGAGAGACTATGCTCAGGAACGCATCACGTGACGGCTGTCATTAGAGGAACTTTATTACTGATCTAAGACAAACTTTGGAAACTACTTGAAAACAAGCGGGCCTGCTATTGATGTGGAACCTATCACTGTATGGAACCTGTCCCATTGTCTACTTCTATTATTATTTTTAAAGCACTCTAATATATCTTCAGTCATCACATGTCGAAGCGACCTACTTATTCTATTCAACTGGTTATTGCTGTCATAATTCTTTTTTAATTTTTCTCAACTCATGAGACGCATATAGGATTTTTTTTATAAGCAGCAACAAATGCATTGTTATAGATTTTTTTACATCACTTATATTGCTGGGGCAATTAGCAACGACTCCTCTTCTTAAATTTCTTGAATTAACTTCGTGACTATTAAATAATCAGCGTTTTCCGTATTTTATTATTTTCTTTTAGCAGTATAAATGTTTCAATATTCCAATCCATTCCTTCTATTTGACACTTTTTACATTCAAATAGATGCTTCATTGTAAGTTCTATATTATCACAACTTTGGCAGGTTTGTTGATAGAGCCTTAAAAGTAGTTGGAGTTAGCCTGATTATTATCCTGCATTTTTTTGACGTTATGCCGTTTGGTTGGACCAAAGTAATGGTTTTATCTTTTTATCGTTTTTGGACGGAGGTGGCTTTGCGGAAGCCTCTCGTCAAATCTTCTTCTCTATTTTTAAAAATTGTATAGGTTATTAACCGAGAACGTTACCGCTTTTTTCTGCTGCTTTAGTCCTCATATTGGCTCGTTCGTATTCTAAATGATAGATGAATGGTTCAGTGGCTTCTTATATTTGATAGTTGCAGCTAAATGTTTAGAATTGACTATAAATGAGGGCACCAAGTGTCTGGCAGTTAAACAAGAATCTGATGTCTGATGAGACACCCAGTCTTTTAGGGCCAAAATTTTCATCCGATAAACAGAAGTTTGAAAAAGTGTCCAAATTTAATTATGCAGGTAACAAATTGCAATATTTTTCAATGAAAAGTTATTCGATTTCAAAGCATACAGTTTAAGAACTTCATTTGCCCTGCGCTTACCCACCGTTTCGAAACTTGGACTATCGCAGACTCAGAAGCTAAAAAATAAAAGATTGTTAAAAGGATGCTGATGACAAAACTCTTACAGGAAATTACAGTGATTGGTACGCCAATACTAAGATGTACCAAGAAAACAGGTATGAACAGCTGAATTACAATATCCAGCTGCATAAGAGTATGACGATTAGTGTTGGATGAGGCCAGGTATTGAATACGAAATTCAATTCGACTTCACTTCAAATTAAGAACCTTTGAGAGAATATAACCTGCATATTCAATAGCCTGTCGAAAATATTTCTGAGGCTAGAGGTACTCGGCTACTAGAATCAACAACAAGGGAGTCGAGTTGGGTATCATGTTATGCTATCCGTACCTGTAGTCGTCATTTCACATTGAAGAAGCAGAAGAAGATGCTGATGACCATACAAGATGGTTCAACCGAGTCACCAAGGCATTGAAAATGGGGAGATGGAGGTATTGTATTGACTTGGAGACACGCCCTTGGGCCCCGATCTTGTGAGAAAATATCATCAAATATAATTTCAAGAGGCAAGAACTAAAAGTACTTCCGGGATAACTCGTGAAAAAAGGATAGTTACTGAATATATCGAGTGAGTACCTACTGGATTAATGGAACAGACTGTGCGTTGCTAGCAAAAAATGGGCGTACTCTTAAAAAGCACTCTTAGAAGTACTTTCCTATCGTTTACTCCAAACTTGGGGAACATGGATCCATTCCAAATAATGCTCCTCCCGGGTGCTTACTGTAAGCTTGAATATTGATCCTCGTTGTTCTACCTGTGTTGAGCTCACAATAAAATTATGTGTCACCATAAAAGAGTGGCGAGTGAATCTGCCAAAGAAAGTTTGAACATACTTGTTCAATGTAAAACAACTTGCTCCTTTTTCTGCTCTATCTCCTTGCAAAAGAGGCAGATCCCTCTACAATTTCACAGGCATACAACTAGAGAAAAATGGCCTACTATGTATAAAGCTACAACCTATAACTTGTGCTCCATATATCTCAGCATGCATCACATTGGGGTGGAATCCTCACCAGGCAGCCAGCGAGGCAGGGTGAGGCAACCACAAGAAGAATGCAATACCAACATGCCATTCACTAGTGTCTCATCACCCACAGTCAATAATTACATTATAAGCTGCAATTTATAATGCCTTTTATTTTCATTTAAATCTGTACAACTAACATACAGTCCAGAATGCCAGTATAGAACACTACTCGAACATCATAGATGAAGCCGAGTTGGTCCGATGTTGGTTGTGGAGGTTATCTACCCTTTCTTTGTTGGGTTTAGTGCAAAATAAAAAGAGGTCCTTCAGATTTAATCCCTAATAAAGTTATAAAAATCTCTTAGTGAGTAATTAAGTTAAGGTAAATTATGTAGAATGAGAATAAAATAAAACTGAGTTTTATTTGCAACAGTTGCATACAAAAATGCGTAATTCCATGCAAAACAACTGCTGAAATCCTCACGGCAGAAATGGCTGAGTAAGAGGCAAGTTTATTCTGAGTTTGGATGGCTCAATGCCCTGGAGCTGATATTAGCCATGAACCCCAACGATAAGCTCGTTGTACTTTTGAAAGGAGAGAGTTGACCGTGAGAAGCATCTGGTTTGCATCTCACAAAACAATCCCTAACAGAACAGTGAGCTTTATGGACGACTTAGGGATTAACGGTTTGGGCGTTGTGATGTTGACAAGAATATTATACTGGACTCCGTGAGAGTTATTAACCATATTACCCATATGGTTGTTAACTGAATATATACTTATTGATAATGATTATTATTATTATTTATTAAACTAGTTATCTTTTTATTCATGAATTGTTTCCTGAACATATTTTGTCTTCGCTTGTGTGAATTCACATTCAAATCATTTTCTGTTGTTGGAAATGATTCAAGTTATCGAATAGTGGAGGATCATTGGAGAACTTTAGTTGAATGAAAGAGTAATAGAAAGTGTGCTGAGTATAAATGGGACAAAAGTTACTGTTCAGATAACCTAATAAATAACACATACACACAGCAACAATTTAATGAAAAATATTATTAAAGAAAATATGTCTAATAACAGTTTAATATATATGCTGTATACTGCATTGCGGTTCGTCTTCGATGCCCCGAGGAGGTCTCATATATTTCCCCTCAATGACGAGTTAAACTGTTCCCCTCCATCCGTAGACAATATTTCCTAGATTCATTCCTATACCAAACCACCAACTTACATCATCCCTCATATATCTATAGTCTCTTACAATTCAAATCCTCTATCCGATCCCAGTGTACAAGATCTCGCCTTTCCGAGGTTCCACAGAACCACATTCGTTTCCACAGAACCAAAACATTCCTTTCTTTCCTGTTCTACCATATTTTGGAAATTCCCACCTAAAATCCACCATGCTTCGTCCTTGCCAACATTAAAACCCATATTCACATCAGTTATAATTAGCTCATATCCATGAAAAGTAACTAATTACACTGTCAATTTACTTCTCTTATAACGATATTAGTTCTTATATGTTTTATGTATGTTTATTTTTGTATTTATTTGTTTCACCTTAATTCTTGTTATTAATTTTTTTTTATATAGCTTTTAGTTAATATTTATGTAAATTACGTAATTTACATATGTAAATACTGTATGGCTAATGTCAAAAATCATTTATGATTTTTATTATAATGTAGCCTATTGGCCCAGATATATATTCTATTATTTTTGTACTCATCTGTTATTATTAATGCACCTACTACCAGAATACAATTATTTGTCTATCCTATTATTTTCTATATAGCAACGCAGTGTATTTTTGTAGGACTGCCTGTGAATGTAGCATTTCATTCTCTCTTCGGTTGATGGGACCAAATCCAAAAGACGTTAAAGTTGCATTAAAAATGCGTTAGTAGAATAAATTTCATTAAAATAAGACGAGTATTTCTAAAGGGTTGATGAACTCAACCTTTCTCCCTATTAGGAAAAGGGCTAATCTACCCTTAAATATAAAAAAAAACTGGGGGTACTGGGTTTTGAAAAGTCGTTCATAAGGGTTAATGAACCCTTCTTACCCCCTCGGAGAGAATTGTATGACTTATGATTAATGAGAAATATATGTACAAAAACTGGAGATAAAGCACGAACCCAAATCAAATAGGTTTAATATAAAATATTTTTCGTACTTATTATAAACAATAAGAGCTCTGGTATCACTAAATAAATAGAAAATTATTTTTTTTGGTATCACTAAATAAATAGAAAATTATTAAAACAATACATGGAGGAGGGGGCAAAGGGGACAAATTGACCTGTATCCTTTTTCTTTCTCCTTCTTTTAAACGCCCTCTGTGATAAAATTATATTACTTTCTTATATTTATTATTATTATACTCTCTTATCATTATAATTTATCGATTTATTGTATATTAAAATAATGCCATTAGCAATTTACTTTCCTTCTTATGTCATTGAAAGAGGAGAGTTTTGATTATGTATTCTTAACAAGAAATCCGTACTACTTCACCAATTGAATAGAATCTTTTTGGAAAAGAAAATTCAATAATATATACAACAGTATAATGAATTAAAAAAAAGAGCCACATGAAAATTATTATTAGCTACGTCACAGTCGTGGAGAGGGGCTGCTCAGTGAGTGATAAGACATTATCCTGAATGTTTCGGGTTCAAAATCGCCTGTGATAAAGTAACTATTTCATCCATTAGCAGTTAACTGTTAAGTGGTTGACACGATAGAGGTCTGACAGCCATTCGGTGGCACACGTGGCCTCTGTAAAGTTGGTTTCCTTAATTGGGGGAAATACCAGGTGGTTGAGCGGGGTCTAGGACAAATCACCTCTATGCACTACCATTGTCCTAGAAACAGTATAGTTTTTAATACTTGGTGATCCCATCAAGCTTCATGGGTTGTAGTGGTAATCTCATTTTATTTTATTACTATGTAACAGACTAAGTTTTTAGAGTTATAAAGATATTTAAAATATTTTAGTAAGCATTGTATCAGTACTAGATTTTTGGTGAGTAATAAGCATCATTTAAATCTCGATGTACTACATCTACACGAATATTATGAGTATATAATATATAATATATAATTATGTATTGCATAATCCTACTAATATTATAAATGCGAAAGTTTGTATGTTTGTCTCTCTTTCACGCAAAAACTACTGAACGGATTTGGATGACCCTTTACAGTAATATAGGTTATACATCAGAGTAACATATAGGCTACAGCAAGAGCGAATTTTTGCGGGGGCACGGGTGTATGTGTCCCCCCCCCCCCGACAGTTCTTTAGGTACTGTGGAGAATCCATTATATTACATAATTAAAGGCAAATCACATGATAATAGTGGTTAAAATAATAGAAAGAACATGGGTGAAACTATTGTTTTGATATCCTACTAATATTATAAATCCGAATGTTTGTTCCTCATTCCCGTCAGGTCGGTGAGAACCAAATTTTACAGGCTTAATCACCTTTTAACCTCACCGAACTTATCACTCCGCCTCAAAGTAATGATCTATAAGGCAGTTATTAGACCAGCTCTCCTTTATGGGGCGCCTATGTTGAATAACATTTCGCCAACAACTTCAAAAAGGCTCCAACAATTTCAAAACCGTATGCTGAGGCGTATAGTAAGCCACACTTCTCTGCAAAGGACAAAATCAGACACAATACACGAGACACAATACTGTTGTGGCATTGAGTGCCATTTTTGAAATGACATCCAAATAATACATTTTATCAATAAAAAGATTAGATAAATGAATTTGACATATGGACAAAAATTGACCTCTAATAAGATCCGAATAACAGCAACAGGAAATCTTCATTTGTCAATTAGAGAAAAAATAAGTATACGATTCCAACTTTGATACAGTGTTTTTATAGAAGCATATACATGCCTCTACAAAATTGTTTATACTTGTACAAATATAGGGCAGATGATCTCGGTCTACACGAGTTGAGGGAGATGGTTTGTTCCCTTAATGAAGTACATTCATCCTCGTAGTATAAACAACTAATTGAGCAACAATGCAACAGGAACGTCATGGGTCTATGTATAGGCGAATATGTAACTTCATGTCTAAATAAACAATGTATTTCACAGAACTGGTTTCAATGTATTTCTCAAAACTGGTTAAATTATATAAATTTGTATTTATATAAACCAGGGAGATAAAACCCTGTCAGCATAACGTCGTAACAACCCCATTCCACAATTGTTCGCTTAACTGTACTACTCGTTGCTCAAATTGTGTAACTGTAATTTTCTGGTATCCCGTTGTTCAGATCTTATTTTTTTCGCTCAAAGTAAAGAGGAAATAATACTTCTTGGAATATATTTTAATTTACAAATTACACTTTATTATATTATCTTTTAATTTTATAATATAGCGTAATGTAGTTATAAAAAACTTTTAAAATAATTATGCATGATCTAATGTCTATCGAATATTTATTTATCCAACAGGACATGTTAATAATTTAAGGCATCAATTATTACCTAATTTCTAATTCCAAGATAAAACTGTTTTAGTATTTTCGATTGTTAAATACCATAGTATAATATTAGAATGAATAAAAAAAAAAACCTGTACTACTAGAACCCCTGAAGGGCCTGGGGTTCAGTACATGGTAGAGATAGTACTGTTTCTTGGACAATGATCATGCAGAGAGGTGATTTGTCCTAGATCACGCTCAACCTCCAGATTTTTTCTCCTTATATTTGGGTTTCCATTATACAGAAGCTGGGTGAGCCCCAGGAGGGTTCTAGATCCTATAGGATCCTTCTCCGGCTGCTAACATATTAAATATAAGTCTTGCCAGGAGCGGGATTTGAACCAAGAACCTTTGGTTTGGCAACTCAGCGCTCTACCACTGAGCTACCCCGTTCCCTTAGAATGAATAAACTCGATGTATGTATGATGTATAATGATTAACTATACAATAAAATAACTATAAATAATGAATCCTTCGGTTCATAGCTTAGTCTATATTCGAAAATACACGGATCTGTGGAGTCCTATGTTTAAAGTAGAGAACATAAAATGGCCTCTTAAAATATATTTTAATTGATGAACTATATTTTATTTAATAATTTAATTTTCTAATCCTTAGTAATGAAAACTTTAAAAATTATTATACATGCATTAGTGTACTAATCAAGCAGGAAGTATTAATTATTTAAGAAGTGAATTGTTATCTCATTTGTATTTATATGAGGAAAACTACAGTGATTTCCTAGATACATAACCAACGGCTGTACAACTTACTGCGATATGAATCGGTCCATACTTGGGCAACAGAGAGAACCAAGTACTGTTTATGAATCTGCACGGACCTGTAACGTTAAATGTTCAAAGAAAAGAAATAAAATGGCTTCTTAGAATATATCATAAATAAACTCTACTCCATTTTACCATTTAATTTTATAATACATAGTAGTAAAAACGTATACATAAATATGTATAAAAACATATACATATTAGCTGTGAATTATTATCTTAGTTCTTTTTCAATGATTAAATTGATGAAACTTTTTCAGTGATTTATTCGATTGTTATTATACTTAACTACGGAAAAGCAAAGAAGATTTTACAAATAAAAACAAATCACAAATTAATCCAAGGCAGAAATTTCTATAAGGAACAAGGTGCCTTCATTACGGTCCGTCAAGAAAGATGATCAATTCGTTTATTTATTACAATAATAAGAATAGATAATAAACTTTTACAGTAAATAATTTGTTCTAAATTACATTCATCCAGTTTAGCCAATCATTTCGATCCGAAATTCAATGCTCTATACCCTTAGTTCCCTAAGTCGTCCACGGGAGACTCGACGGGGGTCTACGTTGGCGTGACAAAGAAATGGGGGTTCACAATTCGTAAGCTGGGGCCCACGAAAATTTATCTGCTTTCGATAGTGAAGAACTAAAATGTTGGCTTGACTTCACCTATCAATGTAGGCAGATAATATTTTAAGAAGCACAGCAACTGTTACTTGTAAAAACTTTCATATTCCATTTTCAGTACAACGTGCCGAGACTTGCAAAGCGCCGCCGCCGAATAAATATAACACAAAAAATATACTATTTTTCTTTTTCTTTTTACCACTCCAAATGGGGAGTTTTCTAAATAAAATAAGCGAGAATTGATTGGTTCCCTGTGCTGAGAGTAGATGTCAAAAAAGTAAAGTTGGATGGAATCACTTTTTTGATTGGCCAACTTTACTTTTTTTGACATCCACTCACAGCACAATCAATTAATTAATTAACCAATCAATTCTCACTTTTTTTTTCTCGAAAACTTTTAATTCGTGGTTGGAACTCAGCCGCAACGCAAATTTCCATAGTTAGATCTAATCTTTACATTTTTTGTCGAGTTTTGGGAATATTGACCTGGAATCCTCATACAAGACTGAAAAGACAAGAAACCGCTCGACGTTTCAGACTACTTCAACACTTACTAGACAAACGCTCTAAGCTCCCAATTAACTACAAAATACTCATCTACATGACCATCATACGACCTATTTGGACTTACGAAGTAGAGCTTTGGGGCTCCACTAAGCCATCGAATTCCTCTCGTATCCAATCTTTACAATCCAAAATACTTCGTAAAATTCTCAATGCTCCTTATTTTGTTAAGAATAAAGTCATCCATAACGACCTTAATGTCCCTTTTGTTGCTGATTTGGCCCGAACTCTAGTTTCAAACCTAGCTTCCTCTTCCATTCCCGATAATCCTCCGAGGCGTCTGAAAAGAAGATGGCCACGTGACCTTCTTAGTTGAACTTTGATTTGAGTACTACCAGTGGGGAGTTTCTCAACTTGTCATTATGATGCCATTATGTAGCACTTATCCTATTTACTTGTTGTATTATTGTAATACAGTTGTAAATATCAATAAATAAATTTATATATATATATATATATAAAAAAGTTTTGGGAATATGGAAGGAATATAGCTGCAGGGGGTCCACCGGAATAAGATTAATTTTGAAAGTGGTCTATGAGAAAAAAAGTCTGGGAACCTCTGCTCTATATTATTGATAATAATAATATCTGACATATTGGACCTCAATATTATCATATTCCAGAATATTCAGTTTGAACAGAGTTTGAGCCAAATCTGAAAATTTTGCCCTTGGCCGTCCTTCTGCCTAAATTATTGGTAGGGACAGGGGCTATGATATATTTTCCTTATATTAATGTGGAATAGATTTAAATATTTTTACTATATTATTATGATAAGAGATAGGCGACCCACTATGTTCAATAGGCAGTTTTTTTTAATAAGTAATTATCCCAAATTAAAATATATTTGTTACGAAATTTTGTTCAATTATTAAGCTATGTCTACAGGTCCGTCGGATAAGTGTTTAAGTCGAATTTAGCTCAGAGAGAATTAATTATATTGAGGGAAGCGAAATCGTATCAATCTCGTAGTTTTTGACTTGAAAAATGAAGTTATTGCATATATTATAACACTATTTCAAGCCAGTGCCTGACTTAGCGACTCATATACGCTACTACAAGAATAGCACGGTTTCGCTTCCCTTAATACGATTATAAGAAACTCTTTTTCGAAAAAAAATCGACTTAACTTATTCACTGGGGCTTCAGATATATTCGTGAAATAATTATTAAATTATATCTGATCTGAATGAGATCTCTCCCATGGTCCCATCAATATTTTATAAGTAAATAATTTTAGATATGCAACTGAAAGAAAAAATCATATTAAGTCAAAGATATTTAAAAGAGGTGTTGCTGATGTCAAGAGCAACAACAATTATGGTACGATTATACAAAAATGTTTATATAGTCATAAAAAATAGAAAATTACCAAAGTAATCTTCTCATTCAGGTTGGCGTACGTGTACGGATAAATAACTCGTTCTTTAAGAGGATATATTAGAAAAACATTGTGATGTTTCATGTGACTAGTAATGATATACAGTTTATTGCCCACAACAGGCAGATTGTAATGCTTCAATAAAGTGTTTTTCTTCTCTCTAAAAAAAAAGATATACAGAAAAATGACTTGTTCTCTTGATAAGGACATAAATATTCTCTGTCAGCATTGAACAGCATTATGTGAAATAGTGTAACAAGAAAAACTCATTTTTACAAAATTATCCTTAGTTTAATTGCGTATACCTAGATGACGAAGAGGCATGGGGTTAACAGGATTTTTTAAGGGTCGTAAAAAAAAAGCAGGTCTATTACTAATAGGGGAAGTGAATCCCATAGAGGGGGGGCAGGGAAAGTAGGGGGTTGAATGGTACTTTTTTTTATTTATATGAGACATAGATGATGGAAATTGGCGAATATAAAGATTTACAGGATAATGGATAAAGAAACTAACTTATTCAGAGCATGGAATCAACTTTTATATTTCTCTTGAAATGAATAAAGTCAGGATATGATTTTTATGTTCGGCATAAAAAAATAAGACTCCTTTTATGACTTTATTTTTTAATTAAATAAAAAAGTCGTTTCTTCTTTTCGGTGAGGCCTTGAAGGAACTACGTGCCAACTTTAGTTCTTCTCATTCTGTTGTTTGCTGCCATTAAAATTGTGTGTTTTATGAAATTCCAAAGTAAGATGAGATTTTTAGCCTGCAATGATTTATTTTCATTGTTGATTCCATCAGGTTCTTCCGCCCTCTCAGCCAATGAGAAATGAGATTCTTCTTCCGCCTTTGAGACCGTTGACCGGTTTTTTTTTTTACCCTAGTTTATTTGGCATCGCCTTATTCACACCTGCCCTGAATATCTACAGGAACTTCCCGTTAGCCATATGGGACGTGCTGTGTCGGAGTAGAGGTCCCCTACATTATAGGTCATTCTTTGATTTTTATTTTTAAAATAAGAAATAAATATGAGTGTTTTTTAAAAAAAAAACTTATTTATTAAAATCTACTACTATATTATAAGAATTCAGGAAGTAAATATAATGGCATCGGATAACAGATTATTCATTTTACAGAAACTCTTATTTGTTTTATTATAATATGGCGATTTTTAGTTGAAAACATTTTCGACCGACCAATATCCTACTCTGTTAACCCCTTTCAATTCCACAAACAATACTCCTTACAAAACTTTCATAGCGTGATATTAGGCACTAAAATGACCGATCGATCTAATTAATGACATTATGACAAGGAATTTCTGAGAAAGCTTTGGAATATAAGACTACACTTTATGGATCGATTTGGTTTCAGACATTGGAGTAACCACAAGCCATGTAACATGCGATTCTTTGCATGTTTGTTTGAAGCAAATGGATTTAGTTAAAGGCGACTTTATAGTTCCATCTTGAATGTTTTCTTAAGAATTTGATATAGTTCTATTTTGTCGTATGATTTATTTTGTTTCTTAATTCTTTGGGTGGATTTGAAATACGACGAATACGAAATTTAAAACATTGGGTCGTTTCATTTATATGTTTCATATGAAAGGTTATTAGTAAAACAACTTTATAAAATCAAAATATTTTTATTAAAAATATTTACCCTCATTTTCTTAACATTTTCCTAACGTGATATAAAATTTTCAATCCCAGAACAGGAATATCCTGGGATTTGAGATGAAATGAAGTATGGAAAATAATATAAAATATACAATTCATTATGTCTAAAATTTAGAGTTCTGTTGTTTACTACCTTTATGTATATGGATCGTAATAACCTGTCATTAATCCTATCTTTGTTCTATAGGAATATCTACTATGACTAAAATGGTTTTTATTAGTTTAAATTTGGACACTTGGCAGCCCGTTGGAAACATTACCATCGCGTTCGGGGAAGGGTGTTTTAAGGAACGAGGCATTTTCTGTTGGTTTCAGAAATTTTCAGCTGGTGAAACCACCACATCCACGTCATACTGCAGGGATATTGACATAATGCTACAAACAAATATTTAAAAAAATATTTGCATTGATTGAAAAACGCATTATCAGACTCCATTTCATCAAAACCACTGAATTTTTCAGTTCTGAAGTAGAAAATTGGATAAAACCTTGGGAAAAAGGTATAAAAAATGAGAGTAAATATTTTGAATAAAAATGTTTTGATATGATAAAACTGTTTTACTGAATAATCTTTACTTTGATAATGGACATTACATATGAATCAACTCAAAGAATTTAGAAATTAAATGAATCCCACAATAATATAGATATATATTGAATGAGGCGTTCAGGATCAAAAGTGGATTACTCCAAATTTCAAAAATTTTAATTTTCACATATATCTCTAGTTAAGTCTAGCAATGCTCTGTGCTACCGAAACTACAGGTTCAGAACAGGACTAAAACCATGAGAAATAAGATGAATAAGTGTTGTTTCAGCCAAAGTTCGATTAAACTTGCTAGTAGGAGTAGCTCAGTGGGTAGAGCGCTGAGTTGCTACGCCGTTAGTGCCGGGTTTAAATCCGGGTGTGGTAAATAAATTATTTAATCTGTTAATAGCCGTGATCGGACCCTCTGGATCTGAGGACACCCCGTGCATTGTTCTTGATACAGTTTCTGTCTCTCTCTACCATGCACTGAACCCAAAACCCTCCATGGGTTGTAGTGGTACACTGGTGGTACCAAAAAATAAATGCGAAAAAGTCAATTATTGAAATTTCGAAGTAATCCGGTGTAGATCTTGAACGTCTCAGATTAAATATTCTTCAGGGAGTTTGAAATCCGCATTGAGAGAAGCCTCAGAAACCTAAACAGGATCCCCCGCAAAAGAGATTGGGAAGTAGATCTGATTAAATCTGAGAAAATTAATTAATTCTGTAATGAAATAGCTATCAAAAGTTATTGGCCCTTTGGTAATTAGGAATGTCACTGAATAATTATCCTTGATTAGCTCGTTGGAAGGAATAAAGATATTATACAATCAGATGAGATTCGTTCGTTGCATTCATGATAACCCAAACAACTTAATAATTCTATTTGCATTACCCTATAATAATACAACAAGTAAATATAATGACAGGAATGATACACAATGGCATGGATAAATCTAAGAAAAGAAAATACACAGTGGTAGTAAGCAAATAACAAATCCAACTTAGAAGGTCACGATCCCATCTTCAAATATATTGATTTAAAGAAGGAAAACCGTCTATTATTTCGTCATTTTGTACCATTCTATACACATTTTTGTCTGTAACAGGCTAAAATCCAAAAAAATGGCGGAATAGTACAATTCCAACACATCTCAACATGCAAATATGGTACTCTGCGTTGGGCCACCGCAGTATAATAAAGACCTAAAAAATTTGATTTAAAAACCAAAAAAAGATTAAATAATACAAAAAATAAATAAATTATAGAAGCTGTATTATAACATGTATAAGTATGACGGTAAAATTTCAAATTAGACGCAATTAATATAAAGAACCATTTCAAATAAACACTACAAATCAACTGATATTAATTATTTTTATCTTAAAAAAATGACTTTAAAAATATATATAAAATACAACGTAAAACGTTGAATAGTTGGAAAATAATGATATGTTTTTAACGCTTGGTAAGTGTTAAGTGTTGTTAGGGAAAAGATACATGAGGAAAAATGATTCGTAAAAAGTACAGATCTAAATATATCTCAATGTAACGGAAATATTAAAAACTAGCAGACATTTTATATATAACTGCTAATAATGTTTTGAATGTGAGAAATTTGACAGTATAATTGTTTTTATTGATATTAAGAATCGAGAAATTGTTGTAAAATATAAATTATTAATAAATTTAATCATTCATATTTATATATTGCGCGGACTGGCTCAGTGGTAGATCTTTGAGCTGCCATGCCGAAGGTCCTGGATGAAATCCCGCTGCTGGTAGACTTTTATTTAATCTGTTAGCCGCCGGAGGTGGACTCTATGTGATCTAGGACCCTCCTGTGGCTCACCTAGTCTCTATAAAATGGGTATCCAAAATAGGAGGGGAAATATGGCGGTTTATTGTGTTCTAGGACAAAGCTCCTCCTTGCTTTTGTCCAAGAAACAGTACAGTAGTACTGAACCCAAGACCCATCATGGATTGTAGTGGTACAGGATTTTTGTATATATACGTATATACATTTATAATTTGATGTTTATTAATTGACGATGATTTATTGTGCAATTATTGTGATGCTAATTTTAGATATTTGTACCCTGAAGGCGTGGGATTCGAAGTCATCCCACGCCTTTGGTGGCAAAATTAATTAAAAAATGTAAATGTTCTCTTAATAAAAGATAGTCATAATTGGAAGCTTTAGTTCACTGACTATACTTAACGATTAACATATTAGTAGTATGGGTACACGTATGTCCAATCATCGCCAAGATAATTATTTAAAAAAAATACACGTTTAAATACACTTATACGGTTTTGACAATATTCAACGCTGTCATATCTTAAGAAAAGAAGAACCTATGTCTTTTAAACAGACGTACATGTCTTTTAAAGATAATATAAGGGATAGTCATTATGAAGTAGTTTATAATAATTATTTCTGTAAGAGGAAAATTTCTCCTGATCTTTGCAGAAATAAATTTACAGAAGTTTTGATTTTTCGTTTTTTTTTATATCGGGAACTGACAAGACTCTCTATAGGTGCTAAACTTTTAGCAAACTTAATTTTTTGCATTTTTTTCTGATAGTTGATAGTGTTCACGGAGAGTGGGGAAACTCAGTTTGTAGAGCGCTGATTTGCTGTGGTGAAGGCCTCGTCCTGAGGCTCACCCAGCCTCTATAAATTGAGTACTCTTAATCGGGGAACAAAACTGGCGGTTGAGCGTGATCTCTGACGAATCACCAATCTGCACAACTTACACACTAGAAAAAATGTATTCTCTACCATGACCCCAGACCCTTTAAGGATTGTAGCATTTAGTCTTCAAGATATTGAGAATGAAAAATCCCATGATATGGGAAATAAGCTAACAAATTTTTTTTGTGGAAAAACTTGGTTTTGGAGGGACATATATTTGTTATTTATTATAAAACCTCCTAAAATGAGAATTATATTTTGATCTCCTATTGATATCCTCGTTCAATCTTATGATCAGTTTCATACAAAATAACAATAATAAAAAAACAATATTTTTTGGGGTTTAATAATAATATCTGACTATGTTAGATATAAAAAAAACTAATTAATTTTAAAAGAATGATATTTCTTTTTTTTTAAATAACATTTAATAACTTGAGAGGCTGATACGTGATTTATCATGTCTTTTTAGCCAACATTTAACATTTCATAATAAAGGTCTATGCAAATTTTCAGCTCCCTATCTTCTCCATTCCTTTGAGGTTGAACCTTTGTTTGACTAGGCTAAGTGGATGTGGTCGGGACAAGGGCTTGGCTCTAATGTTTAAATTAGTCGTTTAAGCAACTAAAATAAGGAGCGAGAGAGAGATAGAGCGAGAGAGAGAGAGAGAGAGAGAGAGAGAGAGAGAGAGAGAGAGAGAGAGAGAGAGAGAGAGAGAGAGAGGAGAGAGAGAGAGAGAGAGAGAGAGAGAGAGAGAGAGAGAGAGAGAGAGAGAGAGAGAGAGAGAGAGAGGAGAGAGAGAGAGAGAGAGAGAGAGAGAGAGAGAGAGAGAAAGAGAGAGGGGGGGCAAAACTCTGCATTCAAAAGTAAAGATTTTACAGTCATTTAAAATTTCAACTTTGCAAAATTTAGTGAACACTTTCTCCACATTATACCTTTTTTCTCTTTATTTGGGTAATTTTCGCTTTCTTTAAGACAGCTTTGTGATTTTTATTTGTTGTAAATTTAAATTTAACTAATTTAGTGGTTGAAATTTTCTTTTTTCGTAATACACACAAATAGAAAATAGTACTAATCCCATTAGTATTATTCTATTGGTGTTCCAATGAATACTGTGACAAAAAAACAAAATTAAAATTTGTTTGCAATAAGAATAAACAAACCTTCCCCCTAATTATTATTAATTAAGCAGCAAACAACTATCCTTTTGCCCACTATGATACTACCTATACTAATAATATATTATGATTTTCAAGTTCAACTAAGAAGATCACGTGGCCATCTTCTTTTCAGACGCCTCGGAGGATTATCGGGAACTGAAGAGGAAGATATGTTTGAAACTAGAGGGTTTGAGTGGGAATGAAGTTTGAAATAGAAGGATAGGTAGTGGGTTCGGGCCATATCAGCAAAAAGGAGACATTAAGGTCATTATGGATGGAAGGATTTTGGATTGTAGGGATTGGATACGAGAGGAATTTGATGGCTTAGTGGAGCCACAAAGCTCTACTCCGTAAGTCCAAATAGGCTGTATGATGGTCATGTAGAAGAGTCTTTTGTAGTTAATTGGGGGCTTAGAGCGTTTGTCTAATAAGTGTTGAAGTAGCCTGAATGTAGAAGTAATTGGAAATTTCTATTTGTAAGATAGGATTGGATAATGAGGAAGTATGTAGGAGTAGTTTACGGAGTTTGTAAAGCAGCTCGGGGGGTCAGACTCGGTCGAATGCCTGTTCAATATCAAGAAAGATGCCCGAACAATATAATCCACGTTCTAATGCAGAGGAGACTACATCCACCACATGATGACATTGCTGAATAGTGGAGTGGGATGCTCGATATCCAAACTGGTGATCTGGTATTATTTGATGTGCATCAAGGAAGGGGTACAATCGTTTGAGAATAAGTTTTTCTAGGATTTTACCCATGCAAGGTAAAAGAGAGATAGGACCGTAAGAGGATAGGTATTCTGTTTTTTTGAGGATTGGGATTCTTTTTTATAATGGATAATGTCCAGAGGCCAGGGAAAAAATAGAGCGGAGTACAGCATTATATATATGGGCAAGGAATAGAATGGCTTTTTTAGGAAGGTGTTTTAAGATATGAATTATGATGAGGTCGTGCCCAGGAGCTATGCGGGAAGGTAATTTGTGAATACTGTATATTATGATTTAAAGAAGGAAAACTTACTCATATTTATTTTTTAATATCTTTTAACAAGTTCGTCTAACTACCTAAAACATGATGAAACTAGCAAAAATAGATAAAATCCAAAATAAAATTATATAATTATTAATCATATAATTCTGGTTTAATTATAAAACGGCAAAAATACCAAACACTATACCTCTGCCCATAACAGTATAATAAAAACAGAAATATATGATTTTAATAACCCTAAAATATTAAAGAATAAAAAATTACAAAAAATAAAAAAAAACTATAGAAGCTATATTATAAAATGTATAATTAAGGCTGTCAGTTTTAAGTTAGATGAATGGAAAGAACCATTATAAATCACTTCAATATTAACTAACATTAATTATTTATATCATCATAAAAAAAGAGAGGTTAAGAGGAATAGAACCTGAAGTGTACAATAGTTGACAAATATTGAATTTTTTGTAAGGTTAATTTTTAGAAATTTATTATATTAGACGATGGATGGACTTTGTTGAAATTTTCTTTTTCATAATAAAAAAAAGAAAAGAAAAAAGTACAATAGTTGGAGATTGATGTTTTTTATTTAAATGTAAGTAAAGAAATATGCTTTGATATGGGAAATATAAATTGGGGAAAATACAGATACTTATAAGATACAGATATAAATAGAGTTCAGTGTGAAGGAATCATTAGAAGAGCAATCATTTTATATTTAACTGTTTAAAATGCTAACTTTTGACGATCATAAAATTGACAAAATAATTATTTTTATCGATATAAAAACACATCTACGAAACCTAATATAATTTCACATTAATATAAATTATTATTAAATTTAACTTGTTCAAGGCGAAATTATACACAATTATCTAACATATTAATAGTATATGTATAACTTGAATTTTATTTATACTTATATTGCGATTGCTGTACGATTAATTTCATTTGTTAATACAATATTTATTATACTAGACGATGGATGACGTCTAACCTTTGGTGGTAATGTTAATTAAAAAATGTAAATTTTATCTTAATAAAAGATGATCATAATTAGAAGTTTTTATTGGCTGAATAAAAAGAATAGAATTCCGATCGGTTAATCACTGAACGCTCTGTCATATTCATGTAGGCGGAAAGATTTTTTATCTCCAATAAAATCCTACTAACAACTTGTTGTAATGTCGATAAATATAAACTCCGAAAATATGAAATAAGTGATAAAAATATAGAGGCAATATAACTGTCGAGAAGTAGCAGCTTTTAAAAGCAATATCTATATAAATTCGTTTAAGGTAATGGAGAGTGAAAGAAATCCAGTAAAAGCAGATTGTAAGTTTAGCTAGTTATTTTTTTATGTTACCTGATACTAAATGTTTTTATGGAGACTATATAAGCTTTAAGTGTACTGGGACAGAAATTGATTTCTTATAGATAAATTAAAATAGGGCACGTGAAAATTGGGTGATCATTAATCTAGATTTTTGGATTATCTGTGATTTATGTTGAAGGCATTATCTGTTACTTTTTAGTTTTATTGATGAATTTTTTTTCCTGTGATATGGGCAATAAAAGATTTCTTAAAATTTATTTATCTTTAAAAAAAAAAAACATTGATGTGTATATGACTAATAAAATAAAAGATAAATAAAAATGAAATAAAATCCAGTAAAAAAAAAAAAGCTGTAATACAAATGTAATACAACCCATGAACGGTGTTGGCTTCAGTTCATATTGGAGGCTGTGCTGCTTATAGGACAACGGTTGTGCAGGGAGATGACTTTTCCGAAATTACGCTCTGACTCTAGGTTTTCTCTTAATTAAGAGTACCCACTTTATAGAGGCTGGGAGAGACCGAGGAAGGTATGTAGATACCACAAAGTCCATCCGTGGAGTTATCTGCAACAGCTAGATTTGAACCCAGAACCTGCACCATGGCGACTTAATACTCTGAGGTAGCCCATTTTCGATTAATACTAAATAAAATTTCATAAAATTAACCAAAACTAATTATTAATTATTCATAGTAAGTACGTTTTGAAAATTAGTTTTAACTTGATAATTATGGAATTTGTTGATTTTGAGTCTTAACGGTAACACGTCAAACGACCAAAGCTTATACATTATTTTATATCACCTTACATATTACGCAAATACATATATTTTATATTTATTATATAACTACTTAATAAATAAACGGTCACCTGTGGTCTAGTGGTTAGCGTAACAAACTACTAAGCCCAAGATCGCCGGTTCGTAGCCCGACAGGTGGCCCTAGGATTTTTTAAGGGAGTAAAAAATCCTTAGTTACGCCGTCCTTCGGAAGGGACGTTAAACGGGGTCCCGAGCCTGTACGATGTCAGGTACTCGTTAAAGATCCCTATCCTAATTACACCTGGGTAGGCAAAATTTAGAGCTCCCACTGCAGCATCGTCCGATTAGCCATAGCAGCATAAAGTGACGTCAAATGAACGAACATCAACTTAATAAATAATATATTCATAGTAACTAACTGATGTTAACTATCTTTTCTACCAGAGAAGGTTATTATATTTGTCCAAAATCATATTCTACCTCCAGGTTTTTTCCCAATTAAGATTACCCACTTTATAGAGGCTGGGTGAGCCACAGGAGGTTCTGTAGATTCTACAGTGTCCATCCACGGATGTTTACAGATTAAATGATTTATTTTAATAATTAAATCTTCAGCATAGCAACTCAGCATTCTACACACTGAACTATCCCTACTCTCATTATTATTTGGGTAAAATTCTAATTTAAAAAAAAATAACCAGGATTGCATGATTGAAATTCATTTATTAAATATTTCGTAATATGCCGTAAAATAATTCAAGGGTGTTTTTACAACGGACCTAAATTCGATTTATCAATCCAAATCTAATAATTATTGGACTGTGTAAAATGAATCCATAATCACTATGTAAACTCGATCAGTGGCCGATCCGATTTTAATCAGACCGAGTGAAAAAGATTTTAAGATAATATAATAATGACCGTAAATAAATGTTTGTTCCGAATATAAAGTAAATTATGACGTGATTAATTCAGATTAATAATTTCTATATAAACATCCCGAGAATTAGCAAGGTATTTTATCGATAAAATGTTGCCTATGAGGGACATGCTGGGCTTTTACCTTCACCAAATACCCTCGTAAATAATTAAACAATCCCATATTAAAACCTGTAAAATTACAGAATTATTTTAAAATCCATAAATCCATCATAAAATATAAATTATCCAAATTTGTCGCACTTTTTAAATTATTATAGTGATTTCTAAATAACAAATAATGTAGAAATTTAACATGGAAGTGAACTTAATTTAGAAAAAAAAAATCAGCAACTGATGTGAAATAAGTTAAGCAGACAAAAAGTCCTTTATCTCTAACAAACTTTAGTGAGGATCTAGGGATTTTCCGTAGCTTTTAACATTTGCCACTCGGTACAATATATTACTTTTTTTGTTCCATTAGTATACTTTGTATGTGAATTTACTTTTTTTTTTCAATAATAGACAATGCGTGATAAAATGGCAACTTTTTCTGTACTCAGCAGTTTTTTATTTTAAACTCTCTTGGATATATTCTAAGGAAATTTTTAATCTGATTACGTCATTAGAAGCAAAACATATATTAAATAAAAAATAAACCCTTACATATAGGGTGAATATGTATTTAAAATGAACTTGTTATTTAAGATATTGACAGCATAGAATCGACTAACGTATTTTTTTCCTTTGATTCAAAAATGAAACAAAAGTCTTTATTATTATTATTAAAAACATCTGTAAAAATATTTACTCAGTTAATATTATTTCTTCTGAATGTTTTTTTTTTTTTTTTTTTAAATAAAGTAGAATCTATGGATATACCATTGCGCCAACAAAATTCATTTTCAGCAGTAATATCCCTAGGACATTGATAATAGACTAGGTAATTTCATGACAATCGAAAGGTGTTCCTTGGTTGTTAGGGCTGTTACCAAGCAACGAGCTTAAGAAATTTGTCATAATATTATGAGGGATTTGTCAATGTCCGACGGATATTTAGCAGACAATTTTTTTACAAAAAAAATTATAACTCAACACACCGAAACATTTGTTTATTTATTAAAAGTACAGTTAGTGAAAGTACAATTATTAAAATCATAATTAAGATCTATTACCACGCATAATATTTATGATCTTGTTTTGGTGGTTTTGATCGAGATTTGAGTATGTTTTTTATAGAATTTTGATTGCTATGACCAGTAATTTTCATCATTTGTTGTTCTTCTATACCACTTTTTGCCAATTCGCTAACACCAGTTGATCTATTCGAGTGATTTGTTATCTTTTTGTCCTTTACATTCAATCCATTTGACAAAAGAAAAACGGAAAGACCGACCAATCTTTTAGTATCAACGCCAATTCTTCTCAGCTTATATGTTCATATAATTCATATTCTCGTTCGCAGCAAAATTCCATAAATATTCCCAAAATATATTTGTGAGTACAGATTGTATTTCTTGGAACTTTTTCATTGATTAGCGCATTTATAATTTGAACATTCGCATTGCCAAAACGTGACATTTTGAAATTTATTTGGAATGAATTTGTAAAACTCAACACGCGTTGTCATAGTGATTGATAAAAGTACTGAATGCAATTATCAGTGTAATGGTTGACATGATTGGAGGAAATTGTTTCGTATGACACAAAATGAATAAATTTGTTTGGTTGTTAGAATTGTCAAAAAAATTTCAGAAAAGCTAAACTCATAATTATGTTGTACTCACTTCATCTTTCATTTAATGACTACAAATACAATTAAAAAATTATGTGCAATTAAAACAGCGAGAGATACAGCTCAGTGGTTGAGCGCTGAGATGCTATGTTAAGGATACCGGGTCCAAGTCTGGCATTGACAGATAAAGTATTTAATCCCTTGTTTGGGGGGAAAACTTGCGGTTGAGCGTGCTCTTGGACCTTGCACAACCGTTGTCTAAGCAACAGTATAGTCTTTACCGTATATTGAACTTTACCGTATATTGAGCTATTAAAATAGAGATCCTCATAGAAGACTGAAAAGACAAGAAACTGCTCGACGTTTTCGCCTACTTCAACATTTACTGGACAAACGTTCAAAGCTCCCAATTAATTACAAAAGACTCATTTACATGACCGTTATCATACCTATTTGGACATACGGAGTTGAGCTTTGGGGCTCTACTAACCCATCCAATTCATCTCGTATCAAATCCTTACAATCCAAAATCCTTCGTAAAATCCTGAATGCTCCTTATTATGTCACAAACAAACTCATCCATCATGATCTTAATATCCCATTTGTTGCTGATTTGGCCCAAACTAGATACCTATCCTTCAATGAAAAGCTCCATACACACTTGAATCCGCTAGTCTCTCAACGTGGTTCCCATAATATTCCTGATAAACCTCCGAGGCGTCTAAAAAGAAGATGGCCTCGAGACCTTCTACTATAGAACTTTATTGGAGTGCTATAAATGGGTAGTTTCTCCACAAGTTTTTTTTTCCATGTACTTTGTTCGTACAGCAGATTTACTTGATGTAATATAATTACAGTTATAAATATAAATAAATTATTCTATTCTAAAAAAAATAAATAGAGATAATGATATTAAAATGTTGATGACCTCGATTATGACAATATTATGATTGATCTTAAATGAAAAACCATAGAATAAAATATTAATCTTTTTATAACTATATAATATATTATGTATTTTCATTTAATACGTTAATTATTCTGAATCAATTAACATATTATTACCATCCTAAAGATTATTACCAAAACAATGCTACAACAAGTAGAATTATAAATGAATTAGGTACATATGTTTTTAATCACTCATTAGTTAAGGTTAAGTAACTTTTAAAAATTAGATAATTAAATATATTTTTCAATTATTTTAGTTGCTACTACCCTTTTAGTATTATTACAACTATATGTCTATGTTTTTCGTATTCCATTACAGAAATTGTACCTGTTTTATTCTCGGTGTTTCCAGGAAAACGATATCATTCCTATAAGTAATACCACTGTCATCAATATAGTGAAAACTCAGTGGAGGATTTTTATACTTTTTAGACTGCACTTGTTAAAAAGTATGATACTACGTCAAATCCTTAGTTTTCGACTCCAACTTTTCATGTAAACATCGTCAGAATAAACCTTCCAAATTGGAATTCAGTTATGAAAAAGTATCCTGAATAAAAATTAAAAAAGAACTTAAAGCCTTCAATGATGCATCATTAGGAAGTTTTAGAGGAAATGTAGTTTTGTTATCATTTTCAAGAAATACACTGTTGGGTCTAATTGTTATCCTTTCTCAATATTGTGAAATAGGTCTGTTTTTTAAATTATAAATAATACCCTAACGTTGTACTGGAGAAATGTATGTTTGAAGTTAATTTACTATTACTGTCTCTCTATGATATAAAAATGTTTCTAGTATTTTTTTTTCTTAGCCCCTTTTGGGTTGGATTGTAGCTAATTTAAATTAGGAAAGGATCTCATTTTCTGTACATTGTACATCTTAAGAGTGTGATGAGAAACTGAAGAGGTTTTAATTTATTTTATTTATATCTCTAGCAATATATTTTAGATTAACTTTTTAAAGCGGAACAGACCGTAACGGATACACCATATTCCATATTTCCAGAATTATTTCTCCCTTGGATTGTTTTGTGTTCAATTTAAAAACTCGGACGATATCTCAAACACTTCATATCCTACTAATATTATAAATGCGAAAGCTTGTAATTATATACCTTTGTAACTCTTTCACGCAAAAACTACTGAACGGATTTGGATGAAACTTTACAGTAATATAGGTTATAAATCAGAATAACACATAGGCTACAATTTATAATGATTTTGTGAAATTTGGTCATAATATAACGATAAATATCATTTAAAAGTACTCCAACATATGGTCAGTAGCTAATCGCGGTTATTTAATTTAATTGTTAAATATTGTTAGCATCGTTACAGGGGTCCCCCCTGAATAGCTCGCTCACGTGTTTCTTACTCGCAAAATCTACATATTTTCGCTGAACGGAACAAATGAAGCGAGTAGGGAGCATATTGCAGTAGGTAAGTAGGACCGCCAAAACTAAAAACACATCGATAAATTACCTACATATGTACATTATTCTAATCCTTTCAGTTTTAATTTCTCGCTGCTGCCTTTACTTAGTTAACTGTTGCTCGTGTCAGTAAACTTCAGTCCGTCCCGTTTGTTAATCAGTGTCAATGCATGTTTCACAGCTGTGCTGATCTGTGATGAAATTTGATATGGATAATCTCAAGCCAGGGGAAGAACATAGGCTACTTTTTGTAAACATACTACACAGTCGAAGTTTATATAAAATTGTAACCTCATTGACTAACACGCCCCGCGGTCAACGCACAGCAGAAACCACTGAACTTAGCATTTTGAAATTTGCAGATAGGTTCTTTGTATAGCTAAAATGAGCACTAAGAAAGGAATTTGGATTATTCTACCCCGAAGGGATTCCCCCTTAATATAATAGGGGTTGAAAGATTGTATGGAATCCCTCAGTTTTGAAGTTAGACATCTGAAATTTTGGATGTACGTTAATTTACGTTAACTTATAGTTTAAAAAAATTAAATTATTTATATAAAATGATCTGTCACGAAATTTGTGGCAGACCAAATTCCACGCGAGCGAAGCCGTGGGCAAAAGCTGGTTGTATTATATATCACGTGATTGCGAAAAAGAGGCACTAAATCGAAGTACAGATTAAAATGCTGGGATAAAAACTAGAAATTAATTTTTTTTCCCGCTTACACTATATTAAAAAAAATAATACTTTCTGAAATATTATATATCTAATATTTATGTAACGATTACTAAAATATAATTAATAGTTGCAAAATTGTAAAATGGGGTTCGGCTCTCCGTAAGATGGACTCTCCTAATAAAATAAACAAAAAAAATCCTGTACCACTACAACCCGTGAATGAATCTAGGGTTATTACATGGTAGAGCCTGTACTGTTTCATGGCAAACAGTTATGCAGGAAGGTAATTTCCCCTAGATCACGCTCAACCAGCAGATTCCCCCCCATTATTTTGGGAACCCACTTTATAGAGGCTGGGTGATCCCCAGGACGGTCCTAGTTCCTATTTCCGGCTGCCAACAGACTAAATTAAAGTCTTGCCACCAGCGGTATTTTTGGCATGGTAATTCAGTGCTCTACCACTTCGGTCACTTTCTCTGTTATTTATAAATTAAAAATAAAATATCACTTTTTCAGAAGAAAATTAGTGTTAATATAAATATTTTATTAATGAAAATGAGTAGTTTCACACAACAGAATTAAAAGAGCTAAACCTATTAATATGAAAAACTATTATTCGAAAATGGCAACTTGGGCACAAATGTAATTGCATATATATTATATGGCGTGGTGGTATTTTGCAAAACGATTTTAAAGAAATTTTGAATAATGAGGAGAAAAAAATATACAATCTTATGTTATGGTCTAAAACAAAATCCGCTTTAAAGTCTAATCATATCTTGGCATTTCTATTAAAATCATGGAGCAAACAACAAAAAATAAGATTTAATTTCAATTTTTACGGACATAGTAAAAATCAAGGACACAGTGGTTTCTGACTCTAACTCTAAACTCTCTGAATTTATTTCTAGCCTTACAAGTACTTATTTGCCAACCTACGTTACTTAACCTACGTATCAACGACATTGTACTAAGTTTTATTGTATCCTCATCACAGTTCCAAATCATATGTAATACTAGCAGGGTTGTTTTGCTACCCAGATTCAAGCATTTTTCTTGAACAAATTTAGTTCAAAATTAGTAATAAAACAGTTAAAAATCAATCACCTTGTTTTTAAACCCAAACTAGCCTCAAAGCTCTCTGAAAATAATAACTGATTCATATTTAATTGGACGCTTTGATCGTACACATTCCGACTAGACTTGCAAGCTTGAAGATTCTTACTGCTGTTTCCATAGTTCCGTACTTCCTTAGCCATCCGACGTTCAGATGGAGGTGTTTTGTCTATTTTTTCGCGTACAGTAATTTTCGCGAACAGTATACTCGTATAACTCAACAATTATTCTGACATAAGGTCACATTCAGTACGAACCTTAATGACACATTCCCATGGAAGACCCAAGGTAAGAGGGTGCAACCTAACAACCAGTTTTATCGAGATACGGAACCATTCTTGCTCGGCTAATCACTCGTAAGAGAGTATATTTGAATCTCAGAAAAAGCGAACAGCCTCGGATTCGATGAGAGAATCAAGAATCAGGGAAGAATAGCAATCATGATTAAACGCTCTCAGAGGCTGAAAGGCATAAAAGGGTGCCACGAAAGAAAAAGAAGACCTTGGTACATCATAATTACTGTATGAGTTGTAATCAGAAATTCTATTGGTGCCGAACTAGGCAAGCTTATTGAAAAGTCACGCTGAATTGGCCAAGATACTGTTATCATGATCTCAAACTCCATTCATTACGTACACGTTCAAACGGTTAAGCACAATCAGTTCATACAATGTATAACCAATGTATTAGTGCACTTTCTATTACGCTGTTTTCGATCCTTTTAGCTTCTCTTTCTAGTATTTTATGTGAGTGGAATAACTCCCAATTGGGGGTAGAGCGCTGAGTTGCAGTGCCGATGATTCCGGGTTCAAATCGGGCTGTAATAGATAATTTATTTTATCGCTTTACGGCCGGGAATAGACCCTATGTCATGTGAAGAACCTCCTGGAGCTCACCTATAAATTAATGAAAGTTATTCTTAATTGAGGGAAAATCTGATGGTTGAGCGTGATATAAACCCCGTATGCCAGAAATGGCAGGAAGGGGAAAAAAAAAAAAAAAAAAAAAAAAAAAAAAGGTTGAGCGTGATATAAGACAAATCATCTCCCTGTATAACAGTTGTCCTAGAAACAGCATAGTCTCTACCAGATACTGAAACAAAGTCCCTTCATGAATGTAATGGTGCAGGTTTTTTTATTTTGGAGGTATTTAGACTTTTCATGCTTTACGGCTTGGATGTTGGCAACGTTGTTGTTGATGGGAATATTATTGTATTTTTGATTTCACGATATTTTTTTCACACGTGTTATTTTTTCTCAGTATTTTTTTCACAGAGACTAGACTGCATATTCTTGATCCTCACGGGCTCTGATTCTATTTTATTAATAACATCTGTTTAAAAATTTAAGGATAAGCAGAATTGTATTCACCGTAACTCATTATGTATTTTAGTACCAGTTGAGTTATTAATTGCTATATAAACAACTCGAAATTCCATTAGTGCCGGCCCAACAGTCAACAAACAGAGACTTTATGTGCTAGAAGAAAATCTATTTATGGAATAATGATTTCCATTGATGCCGGTCTAGAAGTTCGCAAACAGAAACTTGACGTAGAAGATAAATTCTATTTGTTAAATAATGAATGACATTATAAATTAGGAAATAACACTGAATTATGTTTACTGTTCTCTCTTATGTTTAGTCCTATGTTAATAAAGTCCTAACTTTATCTCATATCTATCTTCTCGTCTTCTATTTTTTGACTATATTTTAGAGCTAGTATATATAAACTGATAGACAAAAAATTCCGCAAACTGAAGATGTTAAGGGTGGTGTTGCACTTATTGATGATGGACGTTCCATTAGATATGCAGCTAATGCCATCGGAGTTCCATATGAAACTTTATCGATTATATTCTGGTCAAAAAAGAAAGCCTAAAATATGTCCTAGACGTAAAATTTCGAGGCTTCGAAATCGGAAGGGACAACTACTTTTTGGAAATGGATAAAATATGGAGAGGAGAAGAATTAATAAACACAAAGAAAAAGAACACAGCTAAGAAATCTATAAAATCCTACAGGTTAAAAGAGACAGAGAGGGCCACTTATTTCCAGCAAGAGATGTGCGTAGAACCTATGGGAAAGCGATGACATTGAACCAGCTGGAAAATTTTTAAGAAAATGGTGTTGGAAGCTGCTGCCTTAATTTGTGGAAAGAGTAAAACTGTATCTTGTAGCAAAAGAACCTAGTGGACTGAAGGAATCAAGAGTGTTATTCAAGAAAATAAAATACTGTGGAGAAAATAGCTTGAAAACAGATTCCAAGAAAACTAAGAGCAATTTAAAAAGAGTTGAAGGAAAACGAATGGTCATGAATGCTAAAAAAGAAAGCTTATGGTTTTAATGAAAACCTGAAAGTGTTTTGTAAGGTCATGTAAGGACTAAGGAAAGAAAGAGCTCCATTGGTGAAGCACGTAAAACACAAAGAAGGAAGTATTCTACGAAAGAATGATGAAATTATAATATTTGGCGAGAACTGTTGGAAGAAGGTAGCCTAGGACGTGACTCTGGCGAGGAGAGTGTGGAAGAGATGTGGGAAGAGGACGGCTACATAAACAAAGAAGAACTTGAAGTTTCTCTATCAGATATGAAACTGGGGAAATCAGCTGGAATAGATGAAATATCTCCTGAGATGTTGAGATAAATGGGTCATAAAGGACAACTAGTTATACAACTCCTATTTAACTTACTAACCCGAAGAATGGGATATAGCAGTCATAGTTCAAATCTTTAAAAAGGGAGACAACAGGGATTGTGGCAATCATCGAGGCATTTCCCTTTTAAGTGTACCATGTAAAATTTACTCCAAGATCCTTGAAAAGAGAATCAGAAGGATGGTTAAAAATAAGCTAGAGAAGGGTACAATACGGATTCCGTGCTAATCGAAGCACTCAGGATCTCATTACCACCATGACAAAAATCCACGAAAAGGTATTAGAGAAAGGCAAAGAACTGTTTGCTTCGTATATCTAATAAAAACATTTGACAAAATCCAGAAAGGAGATATCTCCAAAGCCATAAGAGAAAAGAATGTGGACACAGGAGAGTCTATATAGGAAAACAGGTAGTCAGATTCTCTAACTACAACTCAAAAGAATTTGAGGCATCTGCAGGAATTAGACAAGGTTTCTTTGCCCACTACTGTTTATTTTGGTCCTGAATTCAACCACAAAAAAATTTAAGGAGAAATTCAAAGAGTTACACCTATGGCATTTCAATCATACACCTCTAAATCTATCTCTACTGGCGTTTGCCGATGATCTAATTGTGTTATCAAACATGATAAAGACCTTTAGCACAATATTAGGATACTCCAAGAAGAGTTGAAGTTTATCAACATGAGTATCAACCCGGGAAGAACAAAAGTAATGAGGATCGGAAAGATGCCAACCAGAGCTATGAGAGTAATCAGAATTAACGGTGAAATAATTGAACATGTATCTTATTTCAAATATCTAGGAGCGCACCTGCAGGAGAGTGGCTACATCGGTAGTGAAATAACAGAGCTTATTGGGGCAGCAAGCAGGGTGTTCAATGCTGTGAAAAGATGCTTCTTGAACCGCCGCAAGGTGACAAAAAAGACAAAGATGGCTGTCTTCAAGTCTACCTTTATTCCGATCTTGACATACTCCTCAGAGTCATGGACTCTAAAAATCAATTATAAATCAAGGCTTCAGGCTACCGAAATGAGCTTTCCTAGGAAGGTGGAAGGGAAGACCAGAAGAGACCGAGTGCGTAATAAAACAATAAGAACACATCTCGAGGCAGTTCCAGTCAATGAACTAATAGAGCGGAGCTAGCTCAGAGGGTTTGGACATCTGATACGTATGGAGCCAAGCAGCACAGCAAAATGTGCATAGAATGCATAGAGGGCCAGAGAGGGAGAGGAAGACCAAGACTAAAGTGGGAAGACGGGGTGAAGGAGACTTTCAGGAAAAGAGGAATGGATTGGAATAAAAGAAATTAGCTGGTACAGTACAGGGACGACTGGGTCAAGCTCTATTATGGGTGTCCTCACACAGCTTAGGCGGTAGACAAGGATAAAAGATTATGACGATGATGATGATATTTGAAAGGAAAATTCTATGAAGAATATTCGGACTAGTATGTATAAATTAAGTTTGGAGTAGAACAAACAACGAACTTAATGCTATTTATACAGATACTAATATAGTGCAAGTCATTAAACTAATCAACATAAAGTTTGGTACTGAAGAAGAATTGGGAAGTAATTTATCTATTTATTTATAAATTTATCTATTTATTTATACGGAAGAAATTTATTTATTAATTACTCAAGGAACGTATTTATTGAACGGATTTACGAAATTATTAGGGTTGACTGTACAAAACTTTGATGGGAGTATCTGCTGATGTCAGGAATGTACGTGCCCGAAATCGTAAGGTAGCAACACAAATCGAAGAGAAAACTTGCCATACCTCAATTCGGATCGTAGTTCCTGATAATAATTACTATTCCAATAATAATGGGCTAACAATTTTTATTCGAATTTCTTGACGTGGGTATAATAGTATAATTTGTAAGGACATGTTACGATCTTCTATTTCGTAAATCTCATCTTACTTATTGTTCACAAAATCTTTCAGTACACTTAAGAACAATTACGAGCTGCCAATTCCATTTAGTTTAACTTTTCATGAAAACGGAAATTACCGAGAAGCTTCCTTATTTGAGGTCATAAATAAATAAATTTGGCTTATTTTAGACTTGCATAATTTATTTGTGGAAATATTTCATTCAGAAGCTTAAAACGTTTCTCATATTTTCCCGTGGCTTTGATTAAGTTCTTAGCTTAATCTCAAGTCGGAGCTTAATATGGAAAGGTGGAAGATTTATCATTCCTGGGTTAACAGGGAGGGGTATGCTTTAAATTTGAAGTAGCAGGTTTAAAAGAAGTTTTACGAGGCCAATAGTTCTTACAGTAAAGTTCTTTTGTTACCATAATGATCCATAAAGAAAAATATTAAAGCAAACACATCAATTTTTGTAAAGTACACATTGGGTTTCTATTAATTTACTTATAACTTTTATCTTTTAACTTTTATTAACTTAAATCCCAAGCGGTGTAGCTCTTTGTGTACAGTGCATGTACAGTTCCTGCATTGAAGGTTCTGAGTTCGCAGATAAATTATTTAATCGGTTAAAAGGATCGGCAATCTGGGACCTATAGACCCTCCTCACACAGTCTGTATAATTATAACAAATATATAAGGGCACTTTATTTTAAGTTGTTTTTGATCGCTTTAGTCCTTTTTTCTATTATAAAGGGGAAGTGGAGTTGCTTAATGGTAGAGAGCTGATTTGCTGTGCCAAAGATCCTACGTTCATATCTGACGCAGATAAATTGTTTCCTACGTTACCAGCCATATATGGACACCGTGCGACTTACAGATCCTCCTCGGGCTCACCCAGCCTCTATAAAGTGGATACCCTTAAAAAAAACTCTAACACTACAACCCTTGAACGTGTCTGGGTTACATAGTAGAGATTGTACTGTTTCATGGACAATGATTGTGCAGGGAGGTGATTTGTCTCAGATCACGCTCAACCCCCCTTTTTTCGGGTAACTACTTTATAGAGGTTGAGTGATTCCCAGGAGGGTCCTAGATCTCCTATGATCTATCTCCGGCCGCTTGCAGATTAAATAAAAGTCTTGCCAGCAGTGGGATTTGAACTTGGATTTTCGGTATGGCAACTCAGTGCTCTACCACTTAGCTACTTCGTTTCCTTAAATGAGTGAAAAACCTGACGGTTGAGCCTGACATCGGACAAATTGCAAATTGGAAAAATGACACCCTGCACAACCGTTGTCCTTAAAACAGTACAGTCCCTATGATATAGAGGTCGTAGTGGTAATGGTTATTTAAATTGTATATAATATTAATATCTCACTGATACATTGCTTATTTCATACATTTCAGAATGATTGCTACATTGCCGTATGTTGTTTTCAATGTCACAGTACAGGTTAATGGAATTAACATTTTTTTCGGTATCTAGTAAGGAATGAATTCTTTTATAAGTACTTACTGATTTTTATAGCTGTATTTCGACAAAACCATGAAAATACTTCCCACTACACCCCATGATATAAATGAAAAGGAGAGAATTGAAAATGGGACGTGCCTGGGAATTGGAAAGAGCTATTACTGAGAAAAGATGTTTTAATACCAAAGCTGATATCGGCCAAGCGCGAGCTGGATTTTACTTTGAATTTAAATGCAAAATCGATATATCTATAAATATATATATATCTATTTAATATATATATATATATATATATATATATATATATATATATATATATATATTAAAATTATTAATTAAATAATTATGTTTAAATATTAAGATTTAGCGCATGATTACTGTTGTAATAATCGAAAAACATTAGTAATCAATTAAAATATGCCTCATATTCAAGTTTTTTACCTTTCCGTGACTATTAAAAGCAGAGGAGGAAGTATATGTAAGTACAATTGATTGTTTATTGTACAATCTTTTGTAATGATAATAACAATAATATTACGAAAAAATTTTTGTATTTGCGCAAATGCTCCTACATGATGGGATATGTCTACCATTTACTCTTTCCCTGGGAGAATTTGCACTTAATTTAAAAAGGTGCTTTAAAACTAGCATTGTTTAAAGGAAAATATAAATCACAATTATTTTGATGAACCACTTCTGAAGAATCCACATACTGGAAAATATGAGAAAAAATGACACTGCCTCAGTGGTAGATAAACACGGGTAGAGAAGACAGGGTGTAAATGTGTAAGGCGTATAACTCTTAACAAAATCCCTTAATAAAATATAGGAAGTCGAGCACGCACCTGCAATGATACAAATTTAGTAATAGGACCCTAGAAATGATAGCTTAACTTAAAGGTACTTTTTGGAAAAAACTTCAGGTGGGAGCCACCAAGAACGATTTCTTGTCAATGACAAACATTCCCCAAGCTCGAAGAAAGTAGAAGGGTGAAGAAAAAAAATTAAAAAATAAAATATTTTTGAGGAAATAAAGGTATCTTAAGGTATTTATATTCATTAATTTACATTACGATATTCTTATCTTTGAATAAAGTGAAAAGAAAAAATATTAATAAATTTTATTTATTTTAATGGCGTTTTGTTCACTAAATATATATATTAAGGTATATATTTAGTGATCTAAATTAAGGTATTGATTAAGACATCAGAATTAGAATATTTTATCCTGGTCTTCCGCCTAAGCAGTGTGAGGAATTGATTAAGACATTAGCGGAAAAATTACAACCAAAAAACCTTAAGTCTCTAAACTAAAACCAAGAAACAAAAATACTTGTCAATATTGAAAAATGAACAGAGATCTTACATAAATGTTAAGACCTTGGAAAAAATCCCAACGAAAAGCCAGTTTGTCTCCAAACTAAAACAGAAAATTGAAAATATCTGTCGAATATTTCGCCTATTCAGGCATCCTCAGTGTAGATAGAGAAAAAAAAAGAACAAAAACAAAATTTTTTCATTTTTGTTTTGTATTCTGCATTTCGGTTTTTGTATTATATTTTGGTGTTGTTTACAATTATTTATTTTTTCCTGTAGTGCTTTTTGTAGTTTGATGAGCGTATGTTGAATTATCAAATTCTCCAGTATTTATCAGTTGTTTTTATCTAACCTTACCCAGCCGGGGTCGAGTAACCTTCCTTATGATTCATTAGTTGCATTTGAGCCTTGAAGGTGGTGGGATGCTTCTTGGGTGCATTATTCATGTTTTGTTTTGTTTTTGTTCTTTTTTTTTTCTCTATCTATCCTGAGGATGCCTGGAATAGGCGAAATATTGGACAGATATTTTCAATTTTCTGTTTTCGTTTAGAGACTAAATGCCTTTTCGTTGGGATTTTGTCCACGGTCTTAACAAAAATACTTGTCATTAATTTCGCCTGTTGAGACATCTTCTGGACTAGAAGAGAATAATGCAAACGAATATTGTATCTTATATCCTAACCTCAAAATGATGCAAGATACCAACAAGAACCAACCAGAAGAAACATTCCACCGCGTCTAAGGCCCAAATGCTACAACTGAATGATACTGAAAGTCACGTACCAACAAATTGAAAGCTGAATAGAAAATGTTTAATCATTTTGGTAGGAATTTTTCCACTAATGTCTTAACAAGTATTTTATGTCTATATCTCTTCAGTATTCAGGTATTGTTCTTCACCTATTAGTAAATTGGTAACTACACATCGGCCTTTAGAAAGGAAGCTAATTAGAACTTTTGTGGACAAAAATATTTTCTTAATTTAATAATGTAAATTATATTGATAACTACTCAAGGATATCCCAGTATGAATGAGATGTTCATACTATATAAGTTGTTCATCTGAATCAATAAAATTAGCTGTAAATGAGTAAAAAAGCTGTTTCCAATGTTAAATCAAACGAAGTTTAACAGTATTACCCTGTTCAATCTAACAATTTCCAACAGTCAAATCTTACTCAGAGTCTTAATCTCCACTCAACCTAAGAGTCTCTGTTCGTCTTCTTCATTACGAGATAATGGAACTGTTTATAAACCAATTTCTCTCCTTTACTCCAGTTTCGTTTGACACTAATGCTTATTATTGGCCCGTTCTAGATTCAAATGGTTCAAACTTCACTTCTTGAACAGTCCTCGATTAAATGTGTTGTAGAACATTTCATTTATCTATTCAGAATTTTCTTTTTTAGTTAACCTTTTTTATTTTTTTATTAATTTATTTAACTGTATTATAACAATAAGAGTAAGTAAATGATACAAAGAGGGGCGGATAAAGAATGGTAGGTAAACTAACTAATGGTAGTACTCAAATATCAATATCAACTTAAAAGGTCTCGAGGCCATCTTCTTTTCAGATGCTTCGGAGGATTATCCGGAATTGAAGAGGTAGTTGGATTTGAATGGGTATGAAGTTTTTCTCGAAATGACTGGAATCGGATCTCCCACAATCAGGCAACAAATTGCTCATCGATAGCATTATGGATGACTTTATTCGCGACTAAGTACGAGCATCAAGGATTTTGGATTGTGAGGATTGGATATGAGAGGAATTTGATGGATTATTGGAGCTCAAAAGCTCTACTCCGTAAGTCCAAATAGGTCTTCTAATAGTCATGTACATGAGTATTTTGTAATTAATTGAGAGCTTAGAGCGTTTGTTTAGTGAGTGTAGCAGTGGCCTGAACCGGCCAGCAGTTTCTTGCTTTTATAGTAAACCTTTTTTTTAGAGAATAGAATAATTTATTGATATTTACAACTGTAATTATATTACATCAAGTAAATCTGCTGCATGAACAAAGGACATGAAAAAAAAACACTTGTTCATCGTTGTTGAAAGGACACAAAAAAACTATCCATTGATAGCACTCCAATAAAGTTCTATAGTAGAAGGTCTCGAGGCCATCTTCTTTTCAGACGCCTCGGAGGGTTATCAAGAATATTATGGGAAGCAAGTTGAGACACTAGCGGATTCAAGTGTGTATGGAGCTTTTCATGGAAGGATAGGTATCTAGTTTGGGCCAAATCAGCAACATATGAGATATTAAGATCATGATGGATGAGTTTGTTTGTGAAATAATAAGGAACATTGAGGATTTTGGATTGTAAAGATAGGATACGAGATGAATTAGATGGTTTAGTAGAGCCCCAAAGCTGAACTCCGTATGTCCAAAAAGATCTGATAACTGTCATGTAAATGAATCTTTTGTAATTAATTGGGAGCTGTGAACGTTTGTCCAGTAAATGTTGAAATAGGCGAAAACGTCGAGCAGTTTCTTGTCTTTTCAGTCATGTATGAGGATCCCAAGTGAGACATTTGTCCAGATGGAGTCCTAGGAGTAGTAAACCTAAAACGAATATTGGGTTATTTATATACAATGCGTTTTATGTTTTAATTTATGTCGATATTTTTTAAATAATGTTCATAACTTTTTTGCGATAAACTAAACTATTATTTTTATAATATTTTTCTGGAAACAATTGTTAAGGAATTAACTTTTCGAACTTATTAGCATCGACGGCTTTGTACGCCTACATCATCCGCCACGTGGCGATTAATTGACGATAATGGACGGGACGGTCAATGCTAATGCGAAATTTTATAACTGTCTAGAGTTTTCAGTTGAATTATTTTAATAGACGTTGAAAGTAAATTTTAAAAATGTATAAAGTCCGGAAGGTCTCCATATTTTAATTAATACTATAAAAATAATTTAAGGTAATTTTCAATAGCAAATTTTTTATCAATTAAAAAAAATAATGACGAGCTTTTATAATGACTTTTTCCTAGAAAATAATCAGGGTAGGATCACGGTGGATATTTGACGGGAAGTAATTCCAGATTCTCCTATTTTTCTAGTAAATCCTATCTCCTAAAGGAAAAAAAATAGTATTAAAATGTTTTAGCTAGTAAAATTTTAGATCTATGTGTATATCAGCGTTGGAAATTATTGAATGAACTATTACTCAAATAGTAACGACGGATGCGTGGGACAAATCTATTCTCTTCAAAATAAAAATATTTAAAAATTATAATGAGCTCTAAAATTATAAAAAAATGAAATAGAATAAATTATAAATGATATAATGACATAAGTCAACAAGATCCTAATTAAAGTAATGTTCAATCAACATTCTTCGCCTTGTATACATCGCAAATTGCGAGAACACGGGGATATGGGATCGGTTAAGAGAAGGGATTTGTCTGACCGGGGTCACCACGAGCCAGGATAGCTCAAGTGGCAGAGCACCACGACGGATGCGTGGAGACCCGGGTTCGAATCCCGGTCCTGGACAAATCTTATCTCTTCAAAACAAAAATATTTAAATATTACAGAAGAAGATGGCCTCGAGACCATCTACTATAGAACTTTTTGGAGTGCTACCGATGGGTAGTTTCTCCACAAGTGTTTTTCAAGTCACATTGTACATATAGCAGATTTACTTATTGTAATATTATTATAGTTGTAAATATCAATAAATTAAATTTAAAAAAAAATATTACTCAAATAATGCATTCAATATTTTTTTTATTCATAAATAATTTATTCATTGTTCAGTCATTAATAATTTTTAGTCATAATAAACTGATTTATTAACTATTTATTATTTGTTGCCTTAGTCAAATAATATAATTAATAATAAATCGTTTGTTTATATTTTTTAATATTTATTATAGCTAAGGAAGCGAGGTAACTCAGTTTATTGAGTGCTGAGTTAGTATGCTAAAGGTTCTCGGTTCAAATCCAGTATGGACCCTGTGGAATATATAGACCCTTCTAAAGCTCCATAGAGTGGGTATGCCTCAGTCATTTCTGATATTTCATTTCTTTTCCATATTTATTCCTATGGCATTCAGAAATTATTATATCCTTTTAAGTTTATTATTTTACAGTTTATTTTTTTTCAATGGAAATTCCAAGGGTGACCAGCTGTTGTATTTATGGCTGAGTCGAGCTTTGTGAAGTGTTTTTTTCCTCCTCTTTATATAACATAATTAATTCTTAACTGAAGTAAACATTGTTATCAGCTATTATACTTCTCTTATCGATTCTGTATTAAATCTTTGGACAGCTAAAGTTTTACTATTTACAAGAAACTGGCGTTATTAAACACTAATTTGGGGGAAAATTAGCGGTCGAACGTGATATCGGACAAATCACCTCTCAGCACAACCATTGTCCGTGAAACAGTACAGCCTGTACCATATACTGAATCCTTCATGGGATGTAGTAATACAGGTATTTTTTAATTGATTATTATCCGGATACTTTATTAAAATAATAATTCATTTGAATTATTTTTTTGTAATAACTTACGTAAACAATTTATTAGAAACGCCTAGTATTCAAATATAAAAGAAAAAAACCCTGTACCACTACAACCCTTGAATGGTCTGGGGTTCAGTACACGGTGGAGACTGTATTGTTTCTTGGACAACTGTTGTCCAGTAAGGTAATATGTCCTAGATCACGCTCAATTTGCAGATTTCCCCCGTATATTGGGTACCCACTTTTAGAGGCTGGGTTAGTCCAAGGAGGATTATAGATCCCATAGGATCCATCTCCGGCAGTTAATAGATTAATTAAAAGTCTTGCCAGCAGCAGGATTCAAACCAAGAGTTTTCGGCATGGCAACTCATCGCTTTACCATTGAGCCACTCCACTCCCTTTATATTCCAATAACAATCAATAAATCAAAACTACAAGAAGAAGTTCCAAAAACATGGATTATTGTATTCAATACTTGAGCTATGTCAAGTTTCCTACATCTCGTCTGAAATATATATAAACATATTTTATCCTGTATATTTTCTTTTCTAGACTAGACTCACTCGGGCTAAAAGTATCAATATTTATTGAAGATAGATAAACCAAACAGCCCCGGTCCAACATCTCTAAATAAATGTTTCTTCGATCTGGGCGGGAAATCTCAGGACGAAAGTGCAATGGGAAATATTGATGCCTCTTCAGTTCCAAGTTTTTACATACCGGCGCGCCGTTTAGTCATTTCACTGTAACATTTTACCAATTCGTCGGAAAAGCGTAAAACAAAATATTGCTCTTATCTGTTTACAACATATACAGCGTATTTTATGCTATAGTGGTTAAAGCATTAGAATCTAAATTCGAACCTAAGCGTATTCAAAAGCAAACTGATTTTCTTTTTTTTTCTCAAACGCAATGGAATCATATCAATATAAAAGAAAACATGAAGATTTCATTTGTATATTATTAAATTAAGAAAATAATTTCATAAAAGCATTCATAAGTTATATATATATATATATATATATATATATATATATATATATATATATATATCATGCCATCGCTTATGATTCACTACATTTACTTCTCGTATTATTATGATACAGTTGTGAATTCCAATAAATAAATTTGAGAAAATTTTAAATAAAGGACTATTACCATGGGCAATATTCGCAAATATATGATATAAATATGACTTATTGAAGATTATATGTGTATAAATACTCCTTTAGATTAATTTCCTATCAGAAAGTGATTCAAGATACTTAACGTTAAACCAGGTATAAACCCCTTTAACATTGCTTGTCCAGAAATAAACCTCTTCAACATTTCTTGTTTTGTTTTTGAGGGTGAAAAACACCAGGGTCAAATAATAGGTCTGGTTAACCACCTCTCCGAGGGGGGAGGACATCAGGTGGTGAGAAAGGTGCCCGAACCCGAAGGGGATGAAGGGACAAGCCCGACATGTCAAGTGGTAAATGTATTGTCCGCTCTTCAACCATCTAGGTTATTTTAAAAACTGAATTAAGATATGCTGTGATATTCACCGAAAAATTCTGTAAAAAAGTGAAAATCGAGAACAAAAACAAGAGAAAATATATTTTAAAGTTATAATATTTTGATAAAATCTAAACAGTGTAAGCTTGTATTCTTCAATTATGGCTTTCCTCTATATATCTAGAATATTGAGGATAATATAATTGTATTGGGCAGAGTATTTAGCTTAAATACCTAGAATTAATAAATTAATAATAAAGGTAGTAATTAATTAAATACCTAGTAATTAGTTTAAATACTTGTTATTTCTCGTCACTCCCCTGGGTAAAAGGGGAGTGACGAGAAATAACAAAATGATGATCTATAAATCGACGTCCCTCCCTATACTTCCGAATCGTGGACCCTCACCTCGAAACACAAGAATCGAATCCAATCCATGGAGATGCGTTATCTGCGTAAAGTTGAAGGAAGGAGACGACGAAATAGGATAGGCAAAAGTACCATACGGACTGGTCTCAAGGTTAAGCCGGCTGAGACCATCCTAGAGGAGCACAAGCTAAGGTGGTTCGGTCACCTCCTTAGAATGGACCAGGAAAGAACTGCCAGGAAGACGTACGAAACTCGCGTGGAGGGAAGAAGGCCAAGAGGAAGACCGCGCATTTCTTGGGAGGAGAGTGTTAAAGAGGCGTCCAGGAAGTGGGATATGGACTGGAGTAGGAGAAAAGAGTTGGCCCAGGAACGAGACATCTGGTCCAGACTCTACAAATTGTGACCCCCCACTGCGTTAGCGGTAAACGGGTATAAAATGATTATGATGATGATAATTGTATTGTATATTGAATAATATATATGTGATTGTTATATATTTTTTATATACGAATAATAACTAAAACTATAAAAATTAGCAGAGAAATTTGCAAAGAAGACGCTTAGTGCTCCATGGTTTTGTTTAGCTCCATCGTCTAGCGTGAGTCATATCCTCTCAAAAACATTAGTTACTTGTTGGAAATAGGCGATAATGGCCTATCATCAACCAAATCTATGTATGGATGATCTCAAGTTAACGCAAAAAAAAAAAAAAAAAGAATCGATTAAAATACATGATGAAACTTGTTTCATCATTTATTAATTCCAATGAATTGTCTTTTGGTATAAAAGTACCAAAAAATATTGTTATAAAAGGAAATATTATGTATGGAAGCTTTATAGAACTTTGTTCAGGAGCTCTGAATGAACCACCAATTGCTGGGAGAATTTAACAAATAACAAGGCATTAAAATAGACAAGAAGGATGCATTGAGCGAAATATCTGTCTTAACTTACATTAAGTTAGAAAAACAAAACAAATTCTGCAGCTGATACTTAAAAGCATCTGTGGCTAGACTATATTTACCCAGAGAAGAAGTTAGACGTGGGCTAATTACGATTGAAGATTCTTGCTGAAAACCATTGATGGAGTACTTTATTACAATTATATCGCATGATCATGATAACTATTGAATTAAGAGAATTCACGGCTCTCAATACTAAAAAGCCTACCCTGCATGACATTAATAATGAGTATCATTACGAGACGATAAGGAAGAAGAAACAACTGCAACAATGATAGTACTGCATAAGCCTGAGATTGATAGTGAACTATTAATTGAATGATTAAAGAAAGGGTAATTATTTGGATAAACTGAAGAGTTTTTCACACCCATACTGGATCATGCAATGCAAGTAATTGTAACAAAAGTCTATAGAAGATACATACTTAAGGAGAAACCTGATAAATGTTGTCTCTGCTTCGATATTCGTGAATCTGGATGGAAGCTTTTGCAGGAATGGACTAATTAGTCATAATGTAACAAACATATATCACAAGTATGCGCAGATTATTGGGCAATGGTAAGGTGCCGTACTGTAAGGCAGAAAAAACTTTTAGGAATAATAAAATAAAAATTTAGTAATCAGGATCAAGCAAGAAAACCAGTTTCCAGTCTAAACAATTATTTAAAAACTAAAACTAAAAAAAAAAAATAAGTAATTTTCAGTTGTTAAAATTAAGCATTGTGCATCATCAAAACATCATATATAAAGTTATAAGTCAAATTATCTGCTAAGACAATAATTACAATTTAAATTTTTTTTTTATAAATCTAAAAACTTGTCAAATATTAGTCAAAGAATGATTTAAAACCTTTGAGCTATGAGGTAAAACGTGAGTTCTATATATTTTTTACTATTGTTTAATTCCTTATGCATTAAATTATTATAAATATATAAATCAACAAAAAAATGCACAATGCTTAATTTTAACAATTGAAAATGAGTTAATAGTCGAAAAGTTTTTAAATAATAAATATTTGTTTAGACTAGAAACTGGTTTTCTTGCTTGATCATGAATACTAAAAGATTCCAGTCCAGTGTGGTGTATATGAATTATAATAAAAATTTATTAGAATGAACAAATTGTCTCGTACCACATAGTAATACAAAACTACAAAACACCAGAGCCGACAAAATTAGGTACTAAGAACTTTTCTTATAGTTGAAATCGTTTATAAAATTTAGCGACTCCTGTAGTAATTTCGTAGAATGGTGTAATACTAAAAAGCACAAGGAAGGGTACAGAAGACCTTGGCCTCGATTTAGAAAAATTGAAATCGGTAAAAAAAGCAAGTTGGACACCTGCTGAATCCTCCGACAATTTTTAAATCGGAAAATATTTTACGGTCCCTTTAATTTTTTATTCTGGTAGGTGGATTTGGTTCCAGAGGAATCTGAGAAAAATTGAAAATGGTAAGAAGTTCTTTATTTATTTTGGGATTATTTTTATAATAATTTTTCTATAAAAGATGAAAATGAGCATTACTGCATTAAAGTAAAAATCAAAGAATAATAGATATATCATTGTGTGTAAAATTTAATAGTTTAAACTAAAATTTTTATATGTTTAAATTTAATAAATATTTTAATTAAAATAAATTGAGGCGAAAAGTAAAAACCGCTGATAAATTCAACATTTCAAAAATTGTTTTTTTCCCCCCACAATTCTCGCTAGTTTAATCAAGCAATTTTGTTTAACAAATTTTTTCCCGCCTTATTTCTCATATTTTTAGTCCGGTTATCCACCTGGAATTTCGGGTGCATAAAATTGCTTGACTGAACTATCAAAAAATCAGCTTTCGATTCTAAACGCCTTTATTATGAGATAACTCCATTGGGCTAATCAAAAAAAAGGAATTAACTATAAACTCTAAAGAAGGAAACGTAATTGTTTATATATGTAAATAAAGTATATAATACAAAAGACTTTGTTTATTTCTTCTGGTTTAGACCGTGTAGATAAATTTCTCGCCAACGTTTCGTCAACCATGCTGATGACTTCCTCAGGGCTGAGATGAGAATGAGCATGAGCATGAGCCCTATGATGCTCATTCTCATCTCAGCCCTGAGGAAGTCATCAGCATGGTTGACGAAACGTTGGCGAGAAATTTATCTACACGGTCTAAACCAAAAGAAATAATCAAAGTCTTTTGTAATAATAGTGGTCGTGGAAGCATAGAAGAATATTAAAGTATATATTGTTAGGAAAGTAGTCTATCAGTCTTCCCAGTTTCAAGTACCAGATTTTAATTTTTCCCATTAAAATGCAGAATATTTAAATTAAAAAAATAAATAATTTTTACCACTTTTAAGCGATTATTATAAGTTTTCAAAAAATCTAAAAGAAGTTAAAAACGAATCTAGTGAAAAACTCGACAGCTACTTCTTATCCCATTTCTCGAGCACTCCTGTCCAACTACAAGCCCTTTTTATTAAAAACTTTACCAAGGTGAGAAAACTACATAGGGCTTCTTTTGCCCTTATCCACTAAATATGAAAATACTCTATAGCGCTCAGGTATAATATATATGCAAAACAGTTTCAAAAATTCTAATAATCATTAATGCAAATTTTACGAAATTTATGATACCATATTATATCCAGAAGTATCTCGATCAAGCCACTTTTCATTATTATGCATGTAATCTTACATTGAATCATGCCTCTCTTCTGAGCACGTAACCTTGCTAGGATTAGTATGCTAAGGCTGTCATGCGTCTTCTTTAACCTCATTTAAATCCAAACTTTTCCTACATCTTCTAAATTCCCAAACAGATGCTCTATAATCAATGAATAATTTATAGATATTCAACTTAATCGATTTATGAATTACTGTAAATATTCCTCACTCATGATATCATTTTTTATATTATTAGATGCTATTATTTATTCACTCATTTTTCTATAAGCCTAGTTTATTTTATTTTTGTATTACATTTTCTAATTCTCTATCAAAACATACCTGTTAGTTATTTACTTTCAAGATATTAAGTAAATATTGTTTTATTCTAATAATGTAGTCCTTTGGGCAGATATATATATATATATATATATATTTAATTTTGTTCATTTCTGTTATTCTTAAGGGACCTGGTCACAGAATACAATTATTTTTCAATTCTAATCTATTATGTTTCTAGTACATTATAATTAAAGCCTGTTCATAGCCCAATGATCCTTGAAATTTTAAGTAAGTTAGCTTTGTAGGAGTTGGATTAACTTCGATGGGCAGATCACGTCGCTTGCATGAGTGAACCGTAGATAGTAGGAATGACGGAGGAGCTTCATCGAAACTAGGAGAGTGGGCCGGTCCAGAATTAGGTGGCTGGATTGGTTGGTGGCAGATGCATAGAGCCCCTGTTGGACTGGATGTTGGTTGCGCATTTTGGATAAATTGGGTGGTACAAGACAGAGCCGTTTGGCGGGGGCTAAAGGAGGCTTAAGCTCGCTAAGAGGGTTGTTGCGCCAAGTATGGTGATAATGATGATAATATATATAGAAGAGATGTTGGGCCTTGATGATTGCACAGCTTGGATCGATCTTTTGCCAAGGGCGGCATCAGTGCCAATGAACTGTGATAAAATAAAATAAACATAATAAAGAACAAGGAAACTAGAAATGGTTAGTCCATTTTCTATAGTTTTCCACTGAAATAAAAACTATTTTTTTTATCTTTTAATAATTTATCTATTTTTTGGTTGGAGTAACAGACCTTGAAGATCTTCAGCCTATCTATTTAGTTAACATAGCTAGCAATGCATATGGTACCTGCAGGACCAATGTTAGCTTAAGATTAAGGTGAAAATTGAGATTTTGGCTACAACTTAAAAATTTCGAGAAAACCCGTTGATGGCTTAAAAAAATGGAATACATAACATACAACACTCCTATCCAGAAATTTTAGCTAAAAAAATGATTACTTAGTCTTAGAATATTTTAACACCATCATCATATTCATTCCCTCTTCTACGGCTGTGTAGTGTGAGGATCCTGCTTGTAGAGCCTGGACCAAGGATCTCTTTCCTCAGCTCTCTTCTTCGGTTCCAACCCATTCCTTTCTTTCTGAAAGCATCCTTTACGCGATCATCCTAGGAGATGCGAGGTCTTCCTCAGGGCTTTTTAACTATTTTTAATGAATTTTTTAACTATTTCGTTTATTTGCAATAATGACACCTCAATGCCCCTTTGTTGGTTTGGCCCGAATCCTTTCATGACTAACTTATTCACACTAAAATTCACTAGTTTCAAACTTAGATTTCTCTTCAATCCCCAATAATCCTCGAGGTGTCGGAAAATAAGATGGCCTCGTGACCTTCTAAGTAGAATTTGTTATTTGAGTACTACCAGTGAGTAGTTACTTTACTTGAAGTTACCAATGCCATTATGCATAATTCATGCCATTATATTCACTTGCTGTATTCTTATGATACAGTTGTTAAGTTCAATCAATATATATATATATATATATATATATATATATATATATATATATATATATATATATATATATATTTTAAATGAAATAAAAACAGAAAATTTCTGTAATTTAATTTTCATGGAGGAAATTTTGCTAAAATACGAAATATGTCTTGTTGAAGTTATGTATTGGATATAATTAAATACACATTGATTCTAGGAACATCATCAGCTCAACTGGAAATTAGGATTAATTGAAATGTCCAGTTTTCGTTCAGTGAGTTTATTATTTGTATTGTTAATGTTGTATAAGCATTGATATTTTCATAATTATTAATAATTACTTTTAGAATTCACTGTCCAATTGGTATTCTGAAATACGTTTATCAGAATGCTTTGTGAATTCCTCCAATGTATCGACATTTAATATTGTGCAAGTTAATATTAACATTACTTTTTGGTTCGTTAGCAACCTTACAAAAGGCCAATTATTTATATCTCAACTTAAAATTAAGCAATAAATATAAAATAAAGAATTAATGCGTAACATACTTACATTATTATATTACGCAAGATGAATTCATGCTTATAACCAACTTTTAACCTTATAACTCTGGGCCATTTTCCTAATTACCCCTACTAAAGCCTTTGCGGTACGGGTCATTGTCTAGGGCCAATAGCTGAGGAAAATCATTCTAGGAGAGGTCGTAAAGTCCGGTTCCCCCCATCACTTTAAATGTTTGCGCCTCAAAGGTTTATGATGATATGCTCAGCGGAATTCGCGACCGCTGCGAAGACATAAAGGGTCAATCTCTTTCATAGTCATAAAGTTGGGACTGAAAGCCCCATACCCTGCGAGGAATTTCGAAAGCCAGTAGTTCACGAGAATCCATTTTGCTGCAAGCCGAAACCGGACTGTGAGAACGTGTTTCCTCAAAGCAGAATAAGTTGTCACTCACCGCTGCACAGCGTTTCGATTAGTAAGAGCTAGTTGGACAAAAGTCATGTTTAAAATTCTAAAATTGTTTATTGGAATTAATATTGAAAAGTAAACAGAGCACTTTCATAAATGTTAAGACCGTGGAAAAATTCCAATGAAAAGTCTCCAAACTAAAACAGAAATTTAAATTATCTGTCCAATATTTCGCACATTCAGGCATCCTCAGGGACAGGTAATTTCAATTTCTGTTTTAGTTTGGAGAGTTAAGGGCTTTTCGTTGGAATTTTTCCACAGTCTTAACTAGAAATCTAATATATGTTTATACCTGGCACATTTCATCTCGTCAGTAATTGAGTCCGAAGTAATGAATTCATAGAAATAGACTAAATCAATTGTATTCAAAGTTTCATTTCAACCGCACAAAATGAAAATGTTACTAATTTTATATGAATAAATTGTTGAATATCGATAATAGATAAACTCATAGGTACTATTTTTACCAATTAAAAAAAATCGTCTGTTAATTAAACTGTATCAATTTGTTTTTAAAAATGGATTTTTCCTCGTTTTGAAACGTTGATGTGATGAAAATGACTTGTATCCGTTTGTATCCGGGCTAAATTTTATATATTTCATGGCTGCTTCTCCCCTATTAATAATAAGATGCATTATAGCCTGCGCACTGGAGTACATTTTTTTTTTAATTTTAGAGTACTTATTTTCAAGAAAGTTTTTTTTTTTTTAAGAATGATAGAAACACCCTTATTTTGTATTTGATAGCTCTTATCAACCAAAATAAATGTTAGAATCCTTGCAGAGGACTCTGAAAGAAAAATTAAAATAAGAATGGCTAACGATTCCTCCAAAATTTGTAATAAATGGCGGAAAAAATCAAAGCAGCGTACAGTGTTTCGATTAGTATAGTACAACTAGGACTAAAGTCATGTTTAGAAATCTGAAATATGGTATTGTGATATTGTAAATAATACTTGAAAACATGGTAATCTAATATTTGCTTAAGTCTTGTGAAGGTCGCAATAAATTGAAGAGAGTACATTTTTGATATGTTGTAAGGCCATGTCTGACTAGTGGAAATCCAAGTTTTTACCGAAAAACGGATGGGAAAACTTTAGGTGGCCGAAAAACCTCAACATTTTCGGAGTTATAACAGTTTATGGCCTATACATTCTAATCGGTGCCTTATTGATAAAAAAACATTATTAACCGTTTTTAATGAAGATTAACTTTTCTATAATTTGAGCCCAACCGCAGCTCTGTAGGTTTAATAGATTCTGAGTTACGTCTCTTTGAAAATTGGTAATTTTTTCAAAAAAATCCTAATTTTAAGTTTTTGCCGAAGTTCGGGAGGAACACCGGCCGAAGGAGTGATCCTACGGTGAAACTATGGGGAATGAAGCTATAGTAAATTTAATTATCTTTAATTTAAGCCCAGACCAAGGCCTATAGGTATAATACTTACCTTGTTAATTAAAAAAAAAATGAAAATCGGGGAAAATGGGTGTTTTTAGAAAATGTCCTTGTACGCCAAAAAATCGAAGAAAGTTGCATTTTGGATATGTTGTAAGGGCATGTATGAGTAGAGTAAATCCAAGTTTTCAACCGAAAAAACGGATGGAAAAACTTTTGGTGGCCGAAAAACGTCGGGGAGACTGGGTGGCCCCCCCCCTGCAAAGTAGTTATTTCAGTTCTTTGCAAGTATCTCCTAAGTGGTGCGTTTTGCAAAACTCATGAGTAACCATTTTTAAAATAGATTACATTTGCTACAATTTGAATCCAACTGCAGCTCCATAGGTCTAGTAGATTCTAAGTTACGTCCCTTTGAAAATTGGTCTTTTTTTTTAAAAAAGTCCAAAGTTTTGGTCGACTTTCGAGAGGAACACCGGCCGATGGAGTGATCCTACGAAGAAAGGCAGAGTAGTAAATTTAATTAGCTTTAATTTAAGCACATACCGAGGCCTGTAGGTGTAATAGATTCTGAGTTACGTCTCTTTGAAAATTGGTTATTTTTTCAAAAAGTCCAAATGCTATGTTTTAGCCGACTTTCGTGAAGAAAATTGGCCGAAGGAATGAACCTACGATGAAGCTATGGGGAATGAAGCTATATTAAATTTAATTATCTTTAATTTAAGCCCAGACGAAGGCCTGTAGGTATTATACTTATCTTGTTAATTAAAAACAAATCGGGGAAAATGGGTGTTTTTAGAAAATGTCCTTGTACGCCACGAATCGATCTAAAATAATTAGTTTATTGTTAAATATAAATATTTACTTGTAAATTACCTATACAAAAATATTGGTAGTACTAGTAGGCACTACTTTGCAGGGGTTTTTCGGTATTCCACCCATTCTCCCCTAGGTATTTCGGCCACCGAAACGTTTCCCATCCGTTTTTTGGGTTGAAAAATTGGATTTACACTACTCAGACATGCCCTTACAACATATCCCACAGCGACCTACAAACACCTGGTCGCTGGCCTATATTTGGACTAATTGGAAAAAATGACCAAGAGGCGTAAATCAGAATCTATCGGACGTACAGACCTCGGTCTGTGCTTAAATTAAAGCTTATTAAATTTACTACAGCTTCATTCTGTGACTTTCATCGTAGGGTAACTCCTTCGGCCGGTGTTCCTCACGAAAGTCGACAAAACTTAAATTTTGGATTTGTTGGAAAAAGTTACCAATTTCCAAAGGAACGTAACTCAGAATCTATTAGAGCTACAGAGCTGCGGTTGGGCTCAAATTATAGCAAAGTTAATCTTCATTAAAACGGTTGATAATGTTTTTTTATCAAAAACAGACCGATTAGGAGATATAGGCCAAAAAATGAAATAACTCCGAATATTTTCAGTTTTTTGGCCACCAAAAGTTTTCCCATTGGTTTTTTCGGTAGCAAACTTGGATTACCACTAGCAAGACATGTCCTTGAAACATATAAAAAATGCACCTCTCTTCAATTTATTGCAACCTAAGGCCCTTTTATGATACCTGGCCCTGGCCTATCTTTCAGATATTCAATATTAACAACTATATTACAAAAACATAGATTAATTTATAGTGAAACTGGCATGAAGAATTTGGCTCAAAGCACTTAACGTGTGCATCATTTAACCATTAGAACCATTAAAGTCCAGTAAACCCTTTTTATCAAGAATAATGTGGCCTACAGGCTCTTCATTTTATAAAGTAAAATGTATAGCAAACAAAATATTTTTATTAATGACATCAACTTAAGTTATATAAAAAAAATATCCGATAGTTATAATTACTTCTCCCTTTCTTTTAACGGACAGTCTGAATTATTTAAATTTCACAATTTATTATTTTAAATTATTAGCATTACTCTGGTTTTCACATCTATTCATCTAATATATAAAATTGTCGTGTCACAGTGTTTGTAACAAAACTCCTCCGAAACGACTTTACCGATTCTTTTAAAATTTGGTGTCTATATTCAGTAGGTCTGAGAATAGGATGTAAACTATTTTTCATATCCCCAAGTGATATGTGTCGGCCATTACTATTGATTATGTGTAATTTGAATTCACCAATTATGGCATCTTACACGTTTGGTCATCAAAAATATCGTCGGGAATGTTATTGAAGCAGCAATGTTGGTTGGAATCGTTAAAGGAAAAGTCTTCCTATAGCCACGTATTCTAATGATACATTCAGAACCCATAATACCGTTCAAAAGACTTCAATTTGATATAAGCTTGGCTTTTTCTATGACCATCAACAAGTCTCAAGGCCAGACAATTTCCATTTGCGGTTTGGACCTTGAACATCCATGTTCCTCCCATGGACAATTATATGTTACATGCTCACGTGTTAGTAAACCATCTAATCTATTTTATTAGCAAAGGTCAGGTTAAAAAAAATATTGTGCATCGATCAGCGCTCAATTAAATTGAAATAAATAGTTATAATTAAAAAAAAATATTAGTAGCCATAATTATAAATCAACCATGATATACCGCAGTCATTAATCTAATGTTTATATTTTATAAGTTAAGAATTTTGTATGTTATTTATTTATTATATATTGTACTTAGATATAAGATGAATAAAATGTAAAATCAAAAATCTATTTAATTCATTTTTTCCATTCATTCATTGTTTCTTTAAAATTCAAATTTTAACGCAATATATTTTTAAAACTATTACAACAACGCAGAGCAAGATCGAAGTGGCATAGAACTCGATATCCAGCAGATAAAACTATCTATACAAAATTAACTAACAAACTAAAAGCAGAAATCGAGTTCAAAATTCAAAATTTAATTACCTGGACTGAAAATGATACAAAAAAAAATCGTACAACCACCGACAAAAAATTATGGAAGACCACCAAAAAACTCTTAAAGTTCAATGAATTTAATCATCCACTCCTTACTAAATTAAATAACTGGACAAGATCTGATGGAGAAAAATCACAGTTATTTGGTCAATACCATTCCAAAATTTTTATTTTTTTTTCAATAAAACAAGACATTTAAAAATAGCAAAAAAAATCGTTTGATAAAAACTTGACTTGTTATTGATGTTTTAAGTTATTATTAGTATAAATTACACAAATTTTATACGACTTTCTAGTTTAATATTATCATTATTTTATCAATCGAATTCTAACATTTTATACAAAGTTGATTAAAATGTATCGTATAACTTCTTTACACAGGGCGCTACACGTCCTTAGTCTCGCAAAATATGTCAAAAGCATGTCGCGCAATTTGGTGACGCGAACACATACGTTTCTCCCCCCCCCCCAATAAAAATTGCTCAACGTGGCTAATGAAATTTTCACTTTAAAAAAAAATATACAGTGGTTATGTATAAGTTATAAAATTAGCAATTTCGAAATCTACTCATTTATGAGCATATGAGTCTACAAGAAATGAACTATAAACTGAAACGGTACACACGTATAATGTTCTTTTAGGATGCAAATCAAAGAGATTTGGAGGGTAAATCCTTCGTAGGATTACGGGCCGTGGAATTCCGCTGGATAAGAGAATTATAATATAAGAAAGAAAGAAAAATGTGGAATCACATTTATAAGGGAGGACCTGAGGCTATGGAGGAGATGATTCTACGATGGACGAGGCGTGTAGTTGCGGGCAATCCATCAGCTCCTACATTATCTTGTACGGACGTCAGGGAACTTGCTAAGATCCTCCTTAGGAGCTTTGTAGTAACTGGATCGCTCTTAGTGGCTTTTACTCGTCCTAAGTTACATGATTCTATGTGTACGTAATTAAGTTCATGTAGTCGGCTCGGAGGCAGGGCTAAGGCTGTTATAAGGATTGAATCAAGTTGTGTAAAGATAGGTTGATTGTAATTTAAATACTAAATTAAAACACCCATGCCATTATGTATCATTCATTTCATTATATTAACTTGATGTATTGACATAATGCAGTTGCAAATGTCAATATATATATATTTTTAAAAACTACACTAATGTATTTTACTAATTTCTACTAAATATTTTTATTTTTCTCATCATTTGTTTTAATATTATTTAATGGTGAAAAAATAAACAATTTTCTTGAACTTTGAGGAATTTTCAAATAATTTAAATAATTTTAGAGACGATTATTTTTTAATTAATTGGGGAAGAAAATTGTCGGAAAGGAGGTAATAAAAAATGAATATTTTAATCAACCCCTTGACGTACAATGACGTCAGGGACATGTCATTCGTTTCATGTGCCATTCTAGACATTGATGGCTACAATTTATCCGCAACGTCAGATATGTCTCCGATGGACGCCATTCAGTACATTATACAATTTTCCAATTATTTCATTCGCGTTTGGATTCTGTTTTGTTTGATATTTCCATACCTTTGGTTATTATTCACGGTTGGTTTTTCGAGCGCATCAAATTCCGTTTTATCTGAGACTAAACTAAAGAGTCAAGTGGATCAAAAGTGTCACTCGTTTTTTAAATTATTCTTAATTTACGTTCAGAAGATTTGAACTTAAAAAAAAAAGTAGAGAATGACCCATTTTCTAAAAATCTCTGTGTTTTTACTTTACACATTACACGCTATCGACAGATTCCCTCTCAGATTCCGATTGATCACCTCTGGGTTTTTAATTGTCATGCATTCGAAACCTGCCAAAACTCGAACCCATTGGGGTGTTAGGTTATCCGATCGTGCGTGAACTTGAGCGGGCTATAGGGTGTCCTCAATCTGTGTCACATACACAAAAATACGGATTCCAGTCAAGTGATTCCGTGACGGGTAGTTCATCTGTGTGGGAGGCATTTTCTGTAACGGGTGTATTGATGGTAATTCTGAATTTGAATTTCCTCTATCGCTGATTCTAACAGATTTGTTGATTAAATATAGAAATTCACAAAAAAAAGTACAAACTTCTGTTATATACAAAAGTTTTTAATGATGTAAAATTTAATACTGTTCATTTACAAATTATACGTTTTTCAAACATTTAATATCATTATTAAAATACATTCTTATTTTTAAGTTTAAAAAAATCATTTATTGATATTTACAACTGTAATAATATTACATCAAGTAAATCTGCTGTATGAACAAAGGAAATGAAAAAAAAAAAAACACTTGTGGAGAAACTACCCATTGATAGCACTTCAATAAAGTTCTATAGTAGAAGGTCTCGCGGCCATCTTCTTTTCAGATGCCTCGGAGGGTTATCAGGAATATTATGGGAGCAAGTTGAGAGACTAGCGGATTCAAGTGTGTATGGAGCTTTTCATGGAAGGATAGGTATCTAGTTTGGGCCAAATCAGCAACATATGGGATATTAAGATCATGATGGATTAGTTTGTTTGTGACATAATAAGGAGCATTGAGGATTTTACGAAGGATTTTGGATTGTAAGGATTGGATACGAGATGAATTGGATGGTCTAGTAGAGCCCCAAAGCTCAACTGCGTATGTCCAAATAGGTCTGATAACTGTCATGCAAATTAGTCTTTTGTAATTAATTGGTAGATTTGAACGTTTGTCCAGTAAATGTTGAAGTAGGCGAAATCAAAATACATTCAAATATCAAATTTAGATAATCATCATAGCTTGACCCAGGTGTCCCTTTCTTGAACCAATTCTCTTCTGCTTCAGTGCAGGCCTCGCTTCCTGAACGCCTCCTTCCCAGGTGATTCGTGGTCTTCTTCCGCCTACTCTCGTTTCATATGTTATCCTGGGCGTTCTCTTCGTGCTCATCCGCAGGGGGTGCCCAAACCATCTTAGTTTATTTTCTTCAAGAGTGGTTTCTATCGGCTGTACCTCGAGGTTCGATCTTATTGTAGTGTTGCGGATCCTATCACTCCTGGTCCTTCCTTCAACCTTTCTTAGGTATCTCATTTCCATTGTCTCGATCTGCCCTTTGTGTTTTGAGGTAAGGGTCCATGAATCGGAGGAGTAAGATAGGATGGGCAGGAACGTCGACTTGTAGGCGGATATCTTCGTCTTCTTCGTCACCTCTCTTTTGTTGAGGAAACCCTTCCGGACTGCGTTGAATAATCTACCAGCTGGGAGCAGCCTTTGCGTCACCTCTCAATCGATATAACAGCTTTCGTTGATCCAGGCACCTAGATATTTGAAATCCTACACCTGTTCTAGGAAATATTCTCACAACACGGTGAGGACGACTTCCTATTCTCCTGCATTTGGTCTTAACTGGATTGATATCCATGTTAATGTTCGACAACTCTTCTTGATTGATATTTACGTTGTATTTTAGGTCCCAGTCATCAGCAGGGAACACAATGAGGTCATCAGCAAAAGCGAGAACTGTACCAAAAGTAGGCTGTAGGTTCCTATGCCCTAGTTGAACACGCCGCAATCTGCGTTGGCTCTCTTCAGCACCCCATCCAGCACCAATATGAAAAGTAGGGGACTTAGGCTGCACCCCTGGCGTATTCCCTACATCGTCTCAAACTCCTTGGAGGTGTGGTTCCCAGTCCTTATAAAGTTTCTTGTTTTTCGGTAGAGACTCCTTACTGCCAGGATCGTGCCAATAAACACTTGCTTTTTAGACAGAGCTCGCTCTATATCCTCAGTTTTGACTCTGTCAAATGCCTTTTCTAAACCTACGAAGCAAACAGATAGCTCTACCTGGCGTAGGGAAGTAGCGACACCATCGCCTAGTCGTCAGGCTGCAATCAGCTGCTGGTCCTCCAGGTTGGGGAAACAAGAACTGTGGCACTCATACAGTCCACAATATACAGCACACTACACACACCCCGCATCACAGACATAGGTCAACTTCAGTACACACCCTAGGGTCACCTCCCCCTAGGTAGCCGCTCCAGACGGGGAAGCTTGTCAGGGAGCTATGAGGAGGCTTAATTTACAATTAAATTATAAATCCCTCCACCTGACTCGGGGGTAGTGGGCTGATACCCCGCTCTCCTTAAATTAATATAAATTACGGACAATGGAAGAAATAGAGCTGGACTGTTAATCATATGAAAAAATTATTTTCAATAAATGAGATATCCTAAATTACTTTTCATACAATCGATGTTTTTTTTTAATAGCTCTAAATGTTACACAACTTTCTATAAATCGATCCTAAATGTTTATTTAAAATTACTCAATAGTAATCATTAATAATAATCGTTAAATGACCGAACTAGAAAAAGTGGCTCCATCCTTAAGAAATGGGTCGATTTCATTCCATTTGGCCAAGGCTTGGCAGATGAAAATTCGATTCATCATGATTTTTGGTGTGGCACCCGAACAACGAGCTTCTTTTTGCATCCATTTTTGCGCAAGTGGCTTATAACTGTTTTATGGTCAATCTTTAGCTCCTGGGCGATGCTAAAGATCGACCATACTAACATGCCAACATGCCGGTCAACTTCGATAATTTCTGTGATTTTATCACAGACTTTCAACGACCGGCCTGTGCGAGGTCCATCTTTAACATAAAAAATGCCTGAACGGAAACGACGTTACCAAAACTGTTACAGTATCGGAACCATAAACACCATTCACAATTTCAGCGGCCTGGCTTGCATTTTCGCCTTTATCAAAGAAAAACTGTAAAATGTACCGAATTTTCTCTTTGTTGACTTCTATTGTTGTTAATTCCCTGTTACTCACAATTTAATGGAACAAACAAATACAGCCAAAGAATTTTTTTAGTGTGAAATGTCACCTTGACAACGAGCATAAACTTGCAATTGATTGATCGGTACTTTACGAGATATCGATCACTACAGCCATCTACCGGCAAAATAATGGATTTCTTTTTCCCCAACCTATATTATATACTCACACACACAAATGGTGTTTTGGTGAAGTGATATTTTTGATCAAAGATTAGTTTGAGTTCCTAAATATAGTATAAAAAAATGGGGTGTGGCTGTGTAATCCGTTTACGTAACGGGTAAAATTGTTTGTATAAAATATCATTATTTACGTATTCAGGAAAAAAGTAAACAATTAATTACTTTGGTACAATATAATTTTTATTAATTATAGTTGTTTCCAACTGTCGTATGGTGTTATATTGTTACCATTGGATCGCTCTTGATAGGTCTTTTCCAACCAAATACGATCTCTGTAGATCGATTTGGCTTTTCGACGCGTATATGCCGACATTATGTACTTTTGATAATATATATTTTAATTATAACACCTTATTATGTTCGCTGCCACTAGTTTACACCAATGTTTTATGCACAATCATATATTTTGACTACAGCAGACGATTGAAACCTAAACGAACGTCTTACCTTCTCCGAGTCAAAAGTTATATGCATTGCGAACGTTGAATAGTTAAAGAATAAAGTCTTACTAACATTTTCCGTAAAATATATGTCTACAGCCCTACAGAAGTCTTTGAAAATGAATTATTGTAGCCCCCGAAAATCTTTCAATTAAAGTTTCAGCTCTTTCCTTCTCAATCAGTTATTATTCAGCTCTTCTTCATAAACCTTCTTCATCTCCGTCACTTCATTTTCGGTGTTTTCCTTAGGGGTCTTCCATCTCAGTAACCTTATTTTCCATCTCTATAAACTACCTTCCAAAATCTATCCGCTGAACCCAATTTCCCAATAGATTCTTTATAATCTCGAAGCATATATATTTCTTCATTCTCCATATACACGCAAGCTCCAAGATAATATTTATTTGCATGTTGTACCAAAAACTAAGGCGATCGTATCCTCTAAACTCCTACCACAATACCCTTCCGTAATATCCATTATTTACGATATACTTTTGAGAAGCTCGTTCAACTCCGTATAAGAAGTGAGGTTGGGAGAAGTGTTTTAAATTTATTACAACATTTTTCCTACCTTTTTTCCCCACTTATATTTTTTACATTTTCTGAAGTGTATTGATTATTTTTATTTATTTATTGAGAGTTTCCCCAAAGCTGAGGTTTTCTCTAACCGAATTTTAGAGTAACATTTTTTTCCAGGCTTTCCTGCCAAAAGCGTTAATTAAGGCCATATTCTGCCATGTCTTCCTGGACTTGGTTCATCCAAGAAGTTCGCGGTCGTCCTGTTCTTCTTCTTCCTTCAGGGCACAAGTTCATTGTCATTTTGGGTATTCTATTATTATCCATCCTGATGAGGTGTCCAAACCACTCTAATCGCTTTATTGTGATTTTTTCGAGTATAGTATTCTGAGCACCCATTATCTCTCGCACTACTGACTTGGGAATCCTTTCACGCATGAAATTCCGGCTGCCCTTCTCCAGAAATCCATTTCCGCAACTAGAAGTTTCTCTGGGCTTCCCTTTCCAAATTTCCACGTTTCACACCCATATAACATTGTAGTCGTTACAATAGCATGGAAAATATATTTTTTTTGTAGTTTTTAGGATGGTTTTACTCCACAGAACAGAATTGAGCATGGCAATAGCTTTCCTTCCTTCTCAGGTTCTTCGGGCTATATATATCGTTCCATCTTTTTGAAGGACAGATCATAAATATTTAAAGTTGGGTGCATTTTTGATCTGTAGGCCGTTTACCTCCATTGGTCCGCCCTTCTCCGTTTCAAAATTTTCTGTCTTGTCAAAGTCCATTTTCATCCCTCCCCCATTATATTATTCTATTAGTTTCGTACACATATATTCTGCGTCTGCTTTATCATGGGCTATGATGACTTGGTCATCTGGAAATAATCGGCGGTGAAGGTAACAGTCATTCTGCATATGCAGCCCCATTCTTCTACATTTCCTTGGCCATTCATTTGTAAAACCTTGAATGAATATTTTGAATAGAGTAGGTTATTAACACAACACTTATATTTCGTTGTAGATGTTTATTATAGTTTAATCAATTTTACCAATTCATAATATATTTATTTCTTATTTCAATGAGTAATTGAGATTATCCTAATGAGTGTTGGCGATTGCGGCTGGAGGACCAACCTTGCTTAATTTGGTAAGGGAAGAAATTAATAAATTAAATGCGGTATACTTACCACTCTCGTGCGGCGCCCACAGGTACTCAAAGAAATTATTGCAGTTCAGAAAGGAAAAAAAAAGGAAAGGAATATGGAAAAGTCCTAATTTTCTTTGAGCGGCGGAGATATGCGACCTCAGTTCGTACTTGCTTCAACATTGATACTGGTCGCTAGGAGTGGGGGACAAACGTTCACAGCTTACATCGAAGGGTACAAAAGGCGGTTTTATTTATTTATTTTTAATCAATTAACTTGAAGGGCCCAAACATCCTCCCCGAGCGAAAAAGTATATATATAAATTTTTTTATTTACAACTATGTACATTAGTCCGTATTGTAGACATTATTAGAGAGGAAGCGGACACAGTTTCAAAAATGGTCGCTTATAGGTGCCATGGTAAGTTTTCACCGAAACCACCCTCACTGAACCGTCCTGTCCTGGAAAAAAATTCTCGATCACTCCAAGGGGCCAACTTAACGTGGAAGCGTTTTCTTTCATTAATATGACAATAGTTAGTTCCCTTATTGACTTCTGCGGATCGAACATTCCATTTTTCACGAGTTTGAAGAGTATGCAAATATTCAAGTTTCCAGCGCTTCCAAAAATCCTGAACTATTTTATCCAAAAGTTGATATCTACAAAGTCTAATATCTTGAACTTCGGAAAATTCTTTTGCGGGTAGATATGCGAGGGGTTTTTGAAGAAGAAAATGCGCGGGAGTTAAGGCTGTAAGCTGTAACAAAACTAGTGGTATCCCTATTCATTTTGCGCTGTTTGGAAAGATAAATGTTCTACTGTGACACTACCCAAATGATTCCTCTGAAGAGAATAATCTCAACAAATGAGAGTAAGAGGAATATTATATAAAGAATGAATAAAACATTATTTATTATGCGACATTAAATGGGATTGAAATAAAAATCACAATTGGGTAGTTCATTAGAGATTATGTATCAGATAATGTATGAGGTCGTTAAAACTAACTTTGCTTCCCGAGATAGTTGCTCAGTTTGATTGAAGAAAGGATGGATCAAGGTGATTCCCTTAATGTGTCTACTTTTCTCTTTCAGCTTTTCTCGCTGTAGAGGGCTAATGCGCCCAGTATCTCCCCACCTTGAGGAGGGAATGCCCGTAAATAAAGTAGTGATTGTGCATAAATAATGTAGTTCACTTGAGTCAACCCTACTTTCGTAAGGGATTTTCTAAGAATTTAAATATTTTTAGTCAATAAAAAACTAAATTCATCTACACTAGTAAAAAAAATAAAAATAAAACCTGTACCACCACAACAATATTGGAGTCAGGGGTTCAGTACACGGTAGATGCTTGTACTGTTTCATGGGCTACGATTGTGCAGAGATGTAATTTGTCCTAGATCACGCCCAAACGCCAGATATTTCCCTCTTAGACTTAGTTCCGATGGCGCCTCCTTCAATCTCTAACACAGTTGTAGTTATCTTATATATATATATATATATATATATATATATATATATATATATATATATATATATATATATATATATATATATATATATAGTTTATCTATATAGTTTAGTTATCTTGTATTTATATATATATATACACGCATATATACATTATAATAAGAAAATATATAGTAGTTTTCCTCAGTGTTTGAGTGTCCACTGGAAGTCATACGTATTTAGTGGGTACGTCATTAATAATAGATTTTATTGTCACTATCAATTTTTATTTCTACAATATGTGGTGAAAGTAGGTTTTTCATTATAGCTATTATTATATTTCATTATCATTGAGTAATGTTCATTTATAGTGGAAGAATTTGAAACTGTACTTCACATCAACTCAAAACTTTAAAGTTTTCTTTGAAAAATATATCTATTTGATAATAAAATATTTATCCTATGTCTATTAGCACTGGCCAAGGTTGTAGTGGCTACTGGGGGTTATCGGTATTTGGTGCTTCAATCAAGTCATCAACAGTTGATTTTATCGTCAATCAATTTAGCCCCTGCTTTGCACGGGTACGATCGCATATTATGCCTACATGTTTGTCTGCCTATTATGTTTTATGTTATAATTATATTATAGAAAAAAGATTTCCGCTAACAGACAGACAGGAATGGCCAAGGACTTTGTTTTATGATATGTATAGATAGATCGATAAGAGATATTAGGCAGCGTCTTTGATGAAACCTCCCAGGTGGCTAAACTTTTTCCAACATTTCCGACAATTATCGTTATATTCCAAAGCATTTACACATAACTCGACAAATTATATACCTAAACCTTTCAGGTGAATCACTCTATCTTTTGGTGAAAACCGCATGAAAATCCGTGCAGTAGTTATTGAGTTTACCGCGAACAAACGCGGCCGAGGACTTTGTTTGATATGTATAGACAAACACACAAGCGCAGATACATATTTAACCCAGCATATTCCCTCCCTCTCCAAAATTAGATGTTAGGTTTTTTTATTATAAAAAAAAGAGAAATAACATATTGATTTCGACTATCTATCTATTTTGAGAGCAACTTTATAGAGGCTGGGTGAGCCCCGGGAGAGTCCTCGATCCCATACGACCCACCACCGGCTTAGAACAGGTTAAATAAAAGTCTTGCCAGCAGCGAGATTTGAACCCAGGAATGCCTTCGGCATGGCAATAATATATTTAATTTGGTCTAATTGTATATATATATATATATATATATATATATATATATATATATATATATATATATATATATATATATATTGGTTTCTACTTATCTTGACTGTTATGGAAATATTATGTTTTAGTTCTTGAGTTTCAGTCCTTCCTTAAACTTCTTAGGCGACGTTTCGAGACTAGGTTAGTCTCATATTCATGCCCTAACAATGAAAAAATGAGTGTATCTTCTTAGCATAACCCTATCTATTACAACTTACAAAGGCCATTTTATATTTATTTTAGTGTGCTATTTAATGTTTTTACTAAAAGCTCATTTTTTCACTGCCAGGGCAGGAGTCTCGAAACGTCGCCTAAGAAGTTTAAAGAAGGACTGAAATATAATCTATATATATATATATATATATCTTACTAATATTATAAATGTGAAAGTTTGTATGTTTGTCTCTCTTTCACGCAAAAACTACTGACCGGATTTGGATGAAACTTTACAGTAATATAGTTTATACATTAGAATAATACATAACACATAGCAAGCGCGGATTTAGGGAGGGACGCACAGGGGCACGTGCTTCCCCCCTCCGACTGTTTTTATGTACTATGGAGAATCCATTATAGGACATAAATAAAGGCAAACCACATGATAATAGTAGTTGAAATAACAGAAATCACATGAGTGAAACTATTTTATTGATATCCTACTAATCATAGTAATATTATACATGTGAAAGTTTGTATGTTTGTCTCTCTTACACGCAAAAACTACTGGATGGATTTGGATGAAAATTATTGAGTAAAATAGGTTATACATCATAGGCTACAGCAAGGGCAGATTTATGTGGGGGCACGGGGGCATATGCCCCCCGTTATAGTACATAATTAAAGGCAAATCAGGAACTTAGCATCTTGAAATTTGTAGATAGGTTGTTTGTTTAGTTTAAGAAAGAAATTTGAATAATTCCACCCCAAGGGTTTCCCCTTTAATATAATAGGGGTTCAAAGGTTGTATAGAATCCGTCAGTTTTGAAGTTAGACATCTGAAATTTTGGATGTACGAGTAACTTATTGTTTAAAAAAATAATTAAATTATTTATTTTAAATGATCTTTCACGAAACTTTATGTGGCAGACCAAATTCCACGCGAGCGAAGCCGCGGGCATAAGCTAGTATATATATATATATATATATATATATATATATATATATATATATATATATATATATTATGTTTCAGTCCTTCTTTAAACTAATATATAAATTTATTATGCCACGGCATGACGCTCTCACTGAGCCACTCCACAACGCCATTAAAGGTTTTAACTTTCAACAGCCACGGATGAAGCCTGTGTGGTCTTAATACTCTCCTTGAGCTCTATAAAGTAGGTAGGCCTAATTAGGGGAAAACATAGCGGTTGAGGGTGATCGCAAACAAATCACCTCCCACACAACCTACCAACAATACTCTACCATGTACTGAATCCTAAAAATCTTCATGGTTTTGTGGTACAAAAAAAAAAAAAATTAAACATATCTCAACCGTCATTTAGGATACCATCAATAGTATAATTGGCTTACTAGGCGGGTAAGAAATAAATGACAAACTGAACTTCAATTTATTTAATAATATCGAGGTATCTCTACTAAAAGTTTAAGTAACTACTGCACTACAATCAAATGAAAAATTGTATAATTTGTGAAATGGGGGTTGTTCCGATCTTAAAAAAGGAAAATATATTTTTTTGCACCTATTGTAACTACAATTATTATTAATTAATATTAAAGTTAAAAAATAAATCAAAACCTGTTTGAATCATATTTATCATTTTGCTCTGAGGGGAAATAAAAATGCGATGATCCCTGGGAGCCATATACTACAAATGAATTTTTTTTAGGAAATCGAATTATAAATATATTTGAAAATAAAATAAATAGGTAAATATAAATAAATAAAATATCATTTTATTATTTTATATAATATATAAAATAATAAAATTGTATATAATGTATAACAAATATAATATATATATATTAAATATAGTATAAAATAATAACATATAATATATAGAAATTCGAATACAGATATTAATCACCGATATCATAAATAATGTGCATTATTAAAATATTTAAAACTGGAGCTATAATTGCAAATAGGAGAATAGTAAATTTGATTTGGGAAGTAGTTGATTAATTAAATAAAATAAACAGCTATATGTTTGCTTGTTTGAAATAAATATTGATATGATTAATAAAATCATAAAAAAAATTGAATTGGTAAACATTTATTTAGGCTTTTCCTTTTTATTATGTGGAGAAAAATTTACTATTTTATAATTTCGGGGTGAATGATCTGATCAAGAATCACGTTGTTGTCGTATCATTGATAGCTATTAATTGTTATTTATGACCCTAATTAAGAAACTGGAAGCCATATTTAGTAACTAACCGTATACTGTAACGCTCCAATATTCATCTTTCACTGAAAACTTTCCCTAACGATTATATTCGATTTAAGCTTGTGATTTAAGCTGTCTGAGGAGAGTATTCCCTTTCAAGTCGTCAAGTTACAATTCCAAGCCCTGTCTGATTAAGTCCCAAGCCCCAAAGTCTGCTAAGTTATAGGCAAAATACGCCTTTAATACTAATGGGAATAGAACATAAGAACAGGGATTGTCCAGAAAACAAATTATATTTATAACTAGCAAGATGGATGCATGCATCTTTACGTGCATAGAATAAAGACATATACAAAAAAATAAAAAATTGAAGACAGTAATTTTTTATTTAATTAAAAAACCTGGAATTGTGGAATTACATAAACACACATTGAAAAATTGCTTCAATATGAATATTAAAATAATATTGCGGTGAACGTAAATAACGCGATTCTAAACATTGTAAACTATTTAGTGGTAGTAATCAAAGAGATTCAACTTACAAGTTCACGAGGTCATTTACTGTTTTTACTAAGGCTATTAATGTAAATGGTAAATAATATAAAAGTTTGATATACTATTATAGTAATGGAATAAAAAAGTAAACTAATCCGCGTCTTCAGATGTCCCGCATAAAATGACTGTAATATAACGGGCAATAATGTTGATAGATCTGTTATATTATTGAAGACATGTTTTATTACGGTGGCCGTTTCAAAATACGGCATAAAGATTCCAATATGCTTTAAAAAATGTAAAAAAATATAGTTGGCTTTTACCGGATAATTGGTAAATATAACGGTATGGTACCATTAGGAAAATAAGTGGAGTGGTTTGGTGCTAGAGCTCTGAGTTGCCGTGCTGAAGGTCCTGGGTTCAAAACCCGCTGCTGGGTAGAATTTTATTTAATCTGTTAGCAGCCAAAGATGGATCCTATCGGACTAGAACCCTCCTGGGGCTCACCCAAACTCTATGTGTGTATCAAAAATAGGGGAAAATCTGGTGGTTGAGCCTGACCTAGGACAAATCAACTACCTGTGCAGCCGTTGTCCTAGTAACAGAACAAGTCTCAACCATGTACTGAACCCCAGACCCTTCATGGGTTCTAGAGGTTTTTTTTAATAGTAAGAAAATGGTGTAACTTAATGGTCCTATCTTTTTTAACCCGAAAGTCCTATTTGGATGATTAACTTCACTAAAAGGCCTATTATTGCTTTAGTTTCATCGTAATTTCTCTCTATTTTCGGTATGGGCCTAGGATGCGGTGTATTTTTTTTTTAATGGTTTATTTTTAATTTGTCTATTGTCTCGTATTTTAAGAGTTAGTTACTTTAATATATAATTTACTCTCAAAGTCCAACTGTCCTTGTCATATATATTTTTTCCCGTGACAACCTAGTGAAGAAGGTTAAAAGGGGTGTTGAGCTGGCACATGCTGTTCATTGTGATAATGGCCATTTAGTGTTTTCTTCACTCCTTTGTTATTTAAGCCCTCAAGCAGCTTAAGCGCTGAGTTTAAGCCTTGTTTAATGGCGGCATATACCTCCTTGTTTTATATATATATAAAAATCACTTTATATATACATATATATGACAGAGTGGAGTAAAGCAATTGGCTCTCAAAGCTTATTTCGCTAATGGCTTTTAGCACCAATTGCTTCTCAATATCTATTATGCTAATAAGTCATTACTATTATACATATTATTGGGATATATGCATAAATAAAGTGAGGAGTTTGTTAACAATAATATACAAAATGGAAGAAAGAAAAGTGTAAATTAAGCCGGTCAAAAAAACAAATCAATCAGTATTTCGTTTACATTAATGAAGCGAATTTATAATGCTGGATTGTTCTATTTCAGATAATGTGAATTAGGATTAGCAGTTTTTATTTGACTGCTTAGACATGATTATCGATTTATTAATTTTTATTATTTTTTTTAATAATACTATAAACCATTGGCATATTAATTAATAGTTACTGATAATGTCAATTTAAATTATATAATACGATGAGTATTTTGTATTTAAAAAAAGAATGATCTGGTTGCGTTGAATTTTTTTTTAGTTTTCGAAAACCTCAAAGAAATATTCAATTAAGAAAATTGTAAATATTTTTATACACGATCAAATAACCTTCGCAGGGTTTAGGTTGCACAGGTATTTGTTTGGATGTTTTCCGTGTAGGATGGTTGACAAAGGAAATTGGTTGAGTGAGAGGGAGGGAGCTGTGTGGAATGTCAAGCGCTACTAATTGATGTGGTAGTAACATCAGTTGTCTAGTAAAAATAGCTCAGTTATTTATTCTCTATCAGATAATCTAACACAATATTTAAATTTATTAAAGTTTAATAAATAACTATTCCAACTTAAAATGAGCTAAAAACCTGTACCACTACAATCATGGAGGGTATTGGGTTCAGAATGTGGTAGAGACTGTTTCTAGGTTGAGAAGGGATATGATTAGCCCGAAAACACGTTCAGCCGTCAGGTTTCTCCCACTATTTTAGGTACCAACTTTACAGAGGCAGGGTGAGCCCAAGGATTTGATCCCATAGGGTCCAGCCTAGGCTGTTAACAAAATAATTCATCTGGCACAGTCAAATTGAAATATAAGTAAAAGGTAAAATTGTAAGACAAACATTAGACGTGATTAGAAAATTTTTGGAAGATTAAAAACTAACGTTAGATATAACAAAACCAGGGCAAAAGATTTTTTTAGACACTTGTATTTGAATAAGTACTTCATTAATTTTGGGTACCGACTTTATATAGGCTGGGTGAGCCCCAGGTCCTAGATCCAATTGTATCCATCTACGGCAGCTAACTGACTAAATAAAAGTCTGCTAGCGGGATTTGAACCCAGGACCATCGCCATGGCAAATCAGCGCTCTACCACTGAGCCACTCCACTCCTGCTAAAACTAAAAATGAGAACCAAATTATGAATCCGATACTATCGGATAAATTCCAAAGCTCTATAATACTTGAAATACAACTAGTCAACGTTTCGCCAATCCAGTTATCATCAGGACACACGTCAAAAGAAAATCGTTTATAAACATTGATATAAGAACAATTTATAAACATAATATTTAATCTTGAAAATTAAAAAAGAAACTCATACAAATAATTATAATGCAATAGGAAAAATCCCAACGGGAAAGCTTAGGGCTCACTCACACACACACACACACACACAAAAGTAAATTACTTAATATCTTATAAATACTGCATTCATAAACATTACTTATTAATTTCTCTCATTGTTTTGTCTTGTTTTACTCTCATACATTAATAAATTATTGTCAATAAATGTATTACTTTGGGTGCAGTTTATTACAGCAGTATTTTTTGGGAGGTGAGACATTGAAGAAACACTTGTACATTTCGTGTTTTCCTTGCTTTCCATCCTGAAAACTTAACACCAATTCTTTTCCCTAGCAACTTTAACTATACATCGGCTGCAAAATTATGGTGTAGGGAGTAGCTATTCTCAGAGTTTCTTTGATCGGTTCTTACGCAAAACATTAGTATTGCAGTTTTGTAATTTCATTCATTTATCTTGAATAATAATAGTTATATACATACAAGGATGAAAATGGTAAGGGTGGAAGTAAAAAAAATTCTCTTAAGTAGGGAGAACTGTTTCTAATCACAAAATGTATTATTTTTTTTTTTTACGAATAGTTGAATAAATCATAAAAATCTTTTATAATTCAGAAGTTGAATATTTATGAATTGAAAACATTTTTATGAATAATTTATAAACATAATGTTCTTGAAATTAAAAAAGAAATAGAATTAAAATACAATCGGAAATATCCCCAAAAGTCTCTAAAATACTAAAAGAAAAATCACACCGCAGAAAACGATGTGCAGCACAACTCACTCCTACTGTCCAGACTCATCAAATAGACACAACAATTTTAGTCAAGAACTCTTGAATAAAGAGATACACTTCGGGTTCACTTCGGGCCAAAGTGCATCTGTCACTGTCAAGCTTGGCACCAGGCGGCAGCGAACGGAGCACGGAGGCAGGAGGGATCGCGGGGTGGAGCGTCAGGCCGTGGGCGCGGCCGGGCCCGCATACCGCAAACCGTCCCCGGGCAGTGGGAAGGAGGAAACTCCACCACATCCCGGGGGGTGACTCCCCCTCACTCCCAATGACCTGCCTTGAAAGTATAGTTGACTATCTCAAAAGGCAGGAAACGATGGGAATTATCGGTGCGGATGCCAGTGCCCATCGCAACATCTGGGGCAGTAGCAATACTAACAGTAGAGGTGAGACCCTTCTGGAATATTTGCTAGTATATAATCTAGACTGGAATAATCTAGACATAGTTAACTAAGGTACTACACCAACTTTTGAAATCTCTAATAGACAGGAGGTTATAGACCTCACTCTGAGTTTTAAATAAACTAGAATGATAAATATCACAAACTGGCACGTCTATAAAGATTTTTCCAGTTCTGATAATAAATACATTAGGTGGGAACTTGAGGCCACAACCTTAAAGCCTGCGACCTATAGAAATCCCAGAAACCCAAACTGGGAAGGCTTTAGGACAAACCTTAAAGACTCAATTAAAGAATGCCCCCGTTAAGCTTCTATCACCTATCAGCTGTAGTTCTTAAATGAACTACTGACTAAAGCACATGTCACTGCACTCAAGGATAACTGTAGAACGACCACTATAGGGTCAAACTGCAATGCACCCTGGTGAAACACGCAGTTAGAGAAGTCAAGATCAAGAACTAAAATACTTTTCAATAAAGCAAAAAGGGCTGGTGAATGGGTCGAATATAGATACGCTCTAACTGAATATCATAACCTTATTAGGAAAGCCAAACGGAACTCATGGAGACAGTTCTGTCAGGAAATCAATAATACGAACACATGAGCTCGCATGAATAAAACACTCTCTAAGAGCAACTATTGTAATACCGTGGGCTCCCTAATGGAACCAAATGGGGATCCCATGAGCATTAAAGAAACTATTACTGCTATGCCGGAATCGCATTTCCTGGGGAGCAAGCTTGTAACCTCGGACAAGAAAGTCTACCTCCCTGAGGACATGTGCAAAACGGACTGGACATCATTCCGGGAAATCTTCAATACCAGCGTCATAAAATGGGCAGTTAAAAACCTCAAGCCGTTCAAAACACCAGGTTTTGACGGAATTTATCCTGCCATGCTAAAAGAGGGACTCGGAATCATCATAGCCAGGCTCTCCACTCTATCCCAGGGCTGTTTGGTCTATAGTTACATCCCAAACCAGGCAAGGAAACATATGATGAACCCAAATCGTACCCATTTATCTTTCCTCATATCTGCTAAAGACAATGGAGTAAATTCTTGATAGATATATCAGGGACAAAGATCTCAATAATAGATCAGTAATGTTGCATACAGAAAGGGAGAGAGAGGGAGTGAGAGAGAGGGCAAATCTTGCGGCACTACGCTGCATGCAGTTGTGGACGAAATAGAAGATGTTCTTCAGTGGAAACAAATTGTGCTCGGAGCATTTTTAGATATAGAAGAGGCATTTGATAATAACCCTACTCATATATGAACTAATGCCCTATAGAAGCATGGCACTAAACCAAATGGGTTATTGTCCTGCTAAAGAACAGGGTTATTCAAGCCAATATGGGCAATTATCACCTAAAGGTTAAGGCAGCCGCAGACTGCCTCCAAGGAGGTGTTCTTTCCCCACTCCTATGTAACCTGATAGTGGAGGAAATACTACAGCTCCTAAATGAGGCGGTTCCAAGCGATAGGCTATGCAGATGACATAGCATTATCATCAAGGGCTTTGATCAGCAAACTATCTCAGAATTGATGACAATGGCACTGAGAATGGTTGTGAGATAGTGCACGAAGGTAGGATTGAACATCAATCCTAATAAAACGGTCATACATTACCGTAAAGTACCATTTACCAACAAAAGGGCACTGAGGGAGCTCAACCCCCTAGGATGAAAGGGGTGAGCATTCAATTTAGCAAGAAGGTTAAATACCTCGACGTTATCATGGACAATAAATTAAACTGGAATGAACATATCGATTGTGTAACCAAGAAAACCATTAGAATTCTGTGGACTTGTAAGAGCATTTGTGGCAACAAGTGGGGATTAGCCCCAACATGGCTCGTTGGATGTACACATCAATAGTCAGACCAGTGCTAATTTATGGCTCAATAGCCTGGTGGCACAGAGCTGGTATCCAACAAAATAGACCAAGGCTAGAGAAGGCGCAGCGGCTCGGGTGCATCATGATCACTGGGGCCATGAGAACCGCTCCTACCGCTTCACTGGAGACTACACTTGATTTAAACCCTCTTGGCATTATAATTGAAGCAGAGGCATTGAAGACAGCCTACAGGCTAGTGAAAATAAGGGGGATTAAGAAACCCACCAACGACTTTGGCCGCAGAAGTGTCTTTGATATAATTGAGTGAAATGCAGAGTTAAAAAAGTATTCAGACTTAATGCTGAACAAATATAACTTTGACAAAAGATTCCACGTTAATACACAGGTGATTTGCAAAATCAAGAATGATTGCTTTATTCCACCCAATGGTCTAAATGTGAACACGGTTGGATCCAAAGGGGAGCATGGTGCCCTAATTCTGGTTTAGGGGTTGCCGGGGCACAGGCTATTACCTAGCTCTGGGCACGACACCCACTTTATTCCAAGCGGAAATATGGGCAATACTTGCAGATGCCTTCGCTATGAAGGACCACAAGAATAAGGTTATTAATTTTCTTACTGACAGTCAGACAGCATGCAAAGCATTAAAAAATGTAGTAAACAAATCCAGACAAGTGGATGAATGCTGTATAAGACTTGATGAACTAGCTGTACATAACAGAGTTAACATATTTTGGATCCCTGGGCACAGTAATATACCAGGAAATGAAAGGGCCGACAAATTGGCAAAGAAAGGAGCAGTAATTGCTCCAATAAGACCAGAACCATGGTGTGGGGTTCCCCTTCCCCTGGCTAAGGATAGGCATAGTTATTAGGATTCCCCTAATAATACCTGAATTGGCGAAACTATGACCGGTTGGTTATTTCCAGTATTTTAGAGGCTTAAGGATTTATTTTGGGTATTTTTCTATTGCATCCTATTTATAATTTATTTCTCTTTTTTAGTTTTAGTAAATTTTTATTAAATTAATAATTGAGCTGGAATAGTTAACATTAATAGAGTTACCGCTCCAAGACACTCCACAACAAGGCCGAGGAAGGTAATAACCGAACAGATGGAAAGGTAATAAACAAAATTAATTATTAATGTTTAAAATTTTATGAAAAATATAAATAAAGTATTTTCGAATGCAGTTTTTCTTGCGCATGATCTATTCTAATCGTTAGTCGTAGTTAAGCTGGAATTTTGGGTTTTCATTTGGCGTTTTTTGGTGTTTAATAGTACGGAAATAATGAGATATTAATTTCGAAGGGGGTGGGGGTTAATAACCCAACTTAGATTAGATGTTAGAAAAAAAACCAACGCGACATTCTATAGCTGAGAATTCCATTGTTAGTTCAAAGAACTCAATATTGACGGTTGCAAACAGCAAGTAATACTTTTTAAAGGAGTGCATACGGTAGAATTCACATTCGGTTGATATGAACGAATGCGAATATAGAAATTCAAATCTACACGCGACATATATGAACTTAAATATACAACTTTTTGTTAATAATTCATATCGTTTTGTGTTTATATGCTAACCTAATCGGTGAATGTATTTAATAGTTGTATTTACGTACACAAAGCTACATAGCACGATTACTTATTGCTCACAAGTGGCAGATTGTAATGTTTCACTAAAGTGTTTAAAAAATTTATGTATACAAAATTGTCAACACTCTACTGTTTGTCTATTTCATTCAGCTTATGATCTAAAGTCTACTAGAATTCTGTTTGTGGTGTGCTCGTTGTTGCATAGGCCCTACAGATGTAGACATCTCTCTCATATACCAACACAAATCTCTTATTCAGAGATTGTTGGAATGCCTAATTGTGGTCCTTTTTGATCCAAATAGAAGCAAGCAATATTTTCTTTCGTTCAGTAACAGGTCCTCCAACATTTCTATAAAGCTTATATGGTATATAAATTTAAATGTCATTATCATTGGTGTTTGCAGCTTTGTAATGGTTAGTCGTTCTGGGCTTCGGTGACGAACGCTGCTAATAGCATGCGGTTTCTTCCTTCATTGGGTATTACACAGTTCCTCAGCACACTGTTTTGCTGAGTTTTGCTGAGTCCCGAATTACTGAGTTCATTTATCAGCTATAACAATGAAGGAAAAGTCTAACGCTGGCCTTTTCTATGATTTTGTTACTTTGCCAACACACTGGGCTATAGTAAACACGAAAATGTAGAAATTATTAACTTGATAATTTCAACTTTTATTTAATTCCGCAACAATTAAGTGGAAACTTTTGAAATAGAACTGAATAGAAAACATTTAGTTACAGTGATATTTTCGTGTATAAGGGCTACTTTAACATTTAGTAGACAAATGCTCCAATTTAATTACAAAAGAATTGTGTGTGTGTGTGTGTTATATATATATATAAGTTATAATTAGACTGAATTTTCTCTTATTTCAGGTACTTTTGAGTCAGAACTATCTTTAAATAATTATTACAACAACACACTTTTATTTTAGAATTACCACTTACATAACAGATGGGAAAAACATATGATCTTTTAATTTACAAAGTAATGGAGGTTATATAATTTAAACATTGGGAGTCTATACACTGATAACTCCCCCCCTCCAGTTCCTTCTCTTGGAGGAACTCTTAAAAAATAAAAAGTAAATCGAAACAAAAAATAAATAACAACCTAATAGTTACATAAAAAAAAATACAATGACTAATGTTACCCTAAAATAAAGAACTATAATAATAAACTGAACGACAAAACACAAAATATTGTCCTCATTTCTGAAGCACAGCCTCCGGTCCGAGCTGGGACACTTTACGAGGAACTCGGAGCTCTTCGAGATGAACTGTCCGGACTCGTGAGGGATGATTTACGTCACGGATGGTATAGAGATTGTGCTCCCGTATGGTGATGATTTTATAGGGACCATCGTACCGTGCGGCTGTTTTATTACGCGCAGTTCTTAATCGTCGGTATACGATCGTTCCCAACGGAAGCGGTCCTCTCGTAGAAACTCCCAATCTCTCGTTGGCTTTGGCCACTCTAACCGATTTCTCACGAATTAACTTCTCCCGTACAGTACGCCACGAAGCTCTATGGGCCGCGCGTGCCTGCAAAAGATGTTGCCGCAATATATCATTATTGACCGTTATAAGATCCCCGCGATCTCGGCGATTCTGGCCAAACACAATTTCGACTGGAGATAGTCCAGTCACCGAATGGATAGTATGGTTATAAGCGATTACCGCCCGCGGCATCGCTTCATACGGGTCAAAATTTCGCCCCAACTTAAGAAGTCGGATATGCTCCCCGAGGGTGTTATGGAGGCGTTCAATCGCGCCCCTGCCTGTTAAATGATGAGGAGTATTTAATCGCCAGGCGATCCCCAAAATCCTACTTTCTTCCCTAATCAATGCATTATCAAATTCACGGCCACAATCCGAAACAACTTCCTCTGGCACGCCGTAAGTTGCGCTCCAATTGAGAACGCCCTCCCACACTGCCACAGGAGTCTTCTCCTCGATGGGGTACGCCATTGCGAGTTTACTAAAAGAATCGATGGCAGTGAGCCAGGATTGGCCCTCGTTGGAGTAAATATCTATCTGAATTAATCGCAGGGGTTCCGATGCCGTGGGAGAGACTATTTGTTCTGCCATTGGGGGTTGTCTATCATACTTGGCCCGTTGACACACCGCACATCGTTCAATACACTCCCGTACCGTACTCCCCATGGACTTCCAGAAATACAACCGTTTTAGAGCCCGTAATGTTTCCTCGACCCCGCGATGATTTGACTTTCCTTCGTGGTGGTCTAAAACGATTTGGCGTTGTCTCGACTGATCAGATACCGTTTCAACCTCCCGTAAGCAGCTAACTATCGGGTATCCCTTTCCTATCCGCTCTTGTCGCCGTAATCTCCGTAATTTGTCGATGAGGAGCTTATTTCCGACAAAAATGTGGCATCTACGGCCAGGACAGGCGAATTTTGAAAACACACGTTCCATGGCATCATCATCCACCGTAGCCGGAGTGCGCACGACCACCACTGACAACCCTTCTGAAGTATATGCCTTAGTCTCGACTCCCGATCCTTGCTTCTACCGGATAATGATCTGTACAAGTTTATCGTTAATAATTTCGTCAACCTCAGGTAAGTCACGAGGTCGATCCGAAACATCTGAACTGTACTCAGAAAACTGGTGAACCAACGATAATTCGGCGGGAGAGCTTTCCTCATCAATCGCGTTTATCACGAGGTCACCTGAGAGCCAGTCAGCCACCACATTATCCGCTCCCTTCTTGTGGACGACCTGAAATGTGTAGACCGCTAGGCGCTCCTTCCACCGCGATACGCGTGCCGATGACTCCTTAAGTGTGTTTAAATAAAGTAACGGCTTGTGGTCCGTGAATAGCTCGAATGACCTCCCATAAACGTAGGGTTGAAAGTATTCAACTGCCCATACTACCGCCAGGAGCTCACGTTCTATAGCGCTGTATCGACTTTCTGCGGCATTTAATTTCCGGCTGGCGTACGCAATAGGTTTTTCCCCTTCCGAAAAATTTTGAGAGAGGACAGCCCCGATCGCGAACTCACTCGCATCTGTGGTAACTCGGAATGTTAAACGAAAATCGGGAAAGGCTAATATAGGCTGTGAGGTTAGGGCCTCTCGACATTTCTTAATACTTTCCAGCTGAGCTGGGCCTAGAGCGAACCGCCTCCCCTTCTTCAGTACTTCGGTCAGTGGCTGCGTCAATTCTGCAACACCCGGAATGAACCTGCGGTAATAATTGACCATTCCTAAAAATCGCCGAACTCCACGAACATTACTTGGCAATGGGGCCTCCTGAATCGCTCTTACGCGTTCCTGATCAGGTCGCACTCCCATTCGTGAGACCACATGCCCAAGGAATTTAATCTCTTATAGACCGAACTTGGATTTTTCGCGCGAAAGCTTCAGACCGAACTTTTTGACTCTATTGAACACTGTTTTTAAATGTTTCACATGCTCGAGTTCGGATCGGCTAAATACTATCAGGTCATCCATATAGACCTGAGCGAAATCTTCCCCCAACCCTCTCTGGAATTCATCCATAAGGCGCTGAAAAGTCAACGGGGCCCCCTTCAGCCCATACGGCATCCTCAGAAACTCGTAATGCGCTCGTTCCCAGGAAAAAGCGGTTTTCCCTATATCCTCCTCGGCCATTTGGACCTGGTGGTACCCGCTCTTGAGGTCTAGCGTGCTAAAAATGCTGGCCCCAGCTAACCGATCGAGAATGTCTTCAACGCGAGGCAATGGGTACCGCTCGTCTTGTGTTGCCTCGTTTAGCTTCCTATAGTCTACTACGACACGATATTGTTTCCCCGCCCCAGGCAAATCCTGTCTTTTCTCTACAACCCATAGGGGGCTGTTAAAAGGCGAATTACTATGGCGTATAATTCCTTGTTTTAAAAGTTCTCTTAATTGTTTTGTAATAATATCCCTCATCGCTTGGGGGTACCTCCGGTCTTTGACGTACACGGGCATATCCGACTTGATCCGGTGCACCGTTTTTCCCGTGGTCGGCAATATTTCTTCCTCTCGATAAAATAAATCCGTGTGCTGGCTTATAACACCTTCAATGGCCTCCCTAATGCACTCTACAGCTCCGATCTCTACAACGCGACCCGTTCCCGAAATAGTGGCTTCGTATTTCCGTTCCCCTAGCCAAAATGTACAGTATCCTCGCTGAAACCACATTCTTAACCCTTCTTGTTGCAAAAGGTCACCCCCAACTATCAGGTCATACCCCGGCATTAAATTTTCTTTAATATGCAGCATAATACGCACATACCTCTCAACCAACCTCTTAAGATTAAAATAAATCTCGCCTAACGTCTTGCATCGCCCACTAACTGTGGATATTTCACAATCGCATTGTTTATGCGCCCCCCCACATTCCTAACCTTTCTGCCCCCTTCTTACTTATTAGGGAGTTTGTGCTCCCTGTGTCAATCAAAAATTTCACACCCGCCCCCCTCAACTTCACCACGGGCAACCTCTTCTCTCCTCTCTTCTCTCGGTTACTATTTATCAGTAATTCGCGTGAAAAGTTGCCCCTCCTATCACCGCATCCTCGAACTGACCTCGGTTGCCGCGCCACTTCCTCGGATCCGGAAGGACCCCCCCTACAGGTATTCCCAACCCTTACCTCATATCCTCTCGGAGACGGATTGCTGTGCTCAGATGGTATACTCTCCTCTCCCGAAGATTCTCCGCTAGAAGGTTCTCCTCTGTTGCTCCCGAGAGTCCGCTTCCTGTTCCATTTTTGGTTATTTACTTCCATTCGTTCTGGTGGCTGGCCTCTTCTTTTTGAACGAGAAATGCGCCTAGGACAATCTCTTGCCATGTGTCCCTGCCTGCCGCACTCATAGCACCTGGTGAGGTTACACTGCGCTGCCAGGTGGCCAGGTTGGTTGCACTCGTAGCATCTTCTTTCCTGCTTCTTTCGCCGGTAGTCGGGTTCCCTACTAGATCGTTTCTCGAAAAATCTTTCTCCACCACTGCGCCTGGGCGGGATTCGGTAGTTCTTCCTCGGTTTCTTGACCTCTATCCACTGTTCCTCAGAGTTCTCGAAACGGGATTGCTTTCGTTCTCGTGCATCGATTAGTTCATGTGCACAGTTAAGGAAATCCTTATCCCGCGAAAGTGAACCAGGACTGTCGACGTAGTGGTTCAATTGAACCTTTAGAATCCCCCTTATAAATTCCATACGTTGGGCTCCTCCAGCCTGACCATATGTCTCCACTGACTTTTCGACGAGTTTATTGTGTAATACTAATAATTTTTCAGCGAATTCGCCTTCGGACTGACCTGGTTTTCTGCGTTCTTTGAATAAATAGAAGGTGTCCTCTTCAGGAGTCCACCGACCTCCGCCGTAAAACTTCTTCAACCTTGCCTTCAGCGTCTCCCAGGCAAGCGAAGTGTCTCCTTGTATCGCATTCAGGACCCTCCTTGAGATGCGACCCACCAAAGATGCCTCCAATAGCACTACGTCTGACTCTAACAGTGTCCCATTCTCTTGCCGGGATTGTATGAGCCCCACTATCTGATCTCCTCCTTTCAAAAAGTGGTCTAAGTCTCCAACAACACCAGTGAAGGGCTCGAGTTGGCCGATAACTTCATGAATGAAGGCAGAGTTTTGAGTTCTAACCTTCAAGAGCTCCATCTGTGTCGTTTCAGTCGCCTTTTTCAACTGAGACTCAAGTTTTGCCATTTCTATCCCCGCTTGAGTCAACTGATGTTTAAGTTCGGCGAGTTCATCTGAATCAGTCATTTTTACGAGTAGAAACTTGCCAACTCTTTTAAAAAAAAAATAATAGTAATTAATTTAGGAATTACTTACGTAACTGCAAAACAATTGTTTGGTTTCGGCACCAGTTATAATTAGACTGAACTTTCTCTTATTTCAGGTACTTTTGAGTCAGAACTATCTTTAAATAATTATTATAACAACACACTTTTATTTTAGAATTACCACTTACATAACAGATGGGAAAAACATATGATCTTTTAATTTACAAAGTAATGGAGGTTATATAACTTAAAAATTGGGAGTCTATACACTGATAACTTATATATATATATATATATATATATATATATATATATATATATATATATATATATATATACACACTGACAGGCAACAAATTCCACCCACTTGATTTTTTCATGTTTTCATCTTACTAATATTATAAATGTGAAAGTTTGTATGTTTGTCTCTCTTTCACGCAAAAACTACGGAACGGTTTTGGATGAAACTTTACAGTAATATAGGTTATACATCAAAATAACACATAGGCTATAGCAAGCGCGGATTTAGGGGGGCATGTGGGCACGTACCCTCCTACACAGTTTTTTAGGTACTTTGTAGAATCCATTATAGTACATAATTAAAGGCAAATCAGGGACTTAGCATCTTGAAATTCGCAGATAGGTTCTTTGTATAATTTAAGAAAGAAATTTGGATAATTCCATACCCTTAATATAATAGATGTTCAAAGCTTGTATGGAATCCGTCAGTTTTGAAGTTAGACATCTGAAATTTTGGATGTACGAGTAACTTATAGTTAAAAAAAAATTATTTATTTAAAATGATCGTCATGAAACTTTATGTGGTAGACCAAATTCCACGCGAGCTAAGCCGCTGGCAAAAGCTAGTCTAAAAATATTTCTACTTTGGATTGGTCTATGTTTTTAATGAATAATTGTTTATTTTTTTTCAATTAGCCATGTCAATATAGAGGATACTAACCCTTAATTCAATGAAAGGACTGTAGATTCTAATGTTCACTTTCTATGGAATTAAAATGTTTATTCAGTGTCATTCGTTCAGTGCCGTTTCTTGCAGCAAATTTCTTATTTTCCGGCTTTTAATTTTTGCAATTTTAAGTTTCAAAAAGTCTCTCCGTGCTGAGGGTGTTGTGGCACTTATTGATGATGGACGTTCCATTAGAAGCTAATGCCATCGGAATTCCCGAGCCGCCGTCAGGCGTTTTTGAGAAACTGGGTCTTACCACAGAAGAGTAAAAGAACCAGAGGATGACCGGTTTTTGACTTTAAGAATTTTACGAAACCAGCACCTCACCGTTGTTCAAGCGATTCATCAGCTCGTAGAAGTTCGAGGTGTGCAAATTTCTGAACATACTGCTCGGAGAAGATTAAATGAACATGGATTAATGGGTTTTCCCCCCAGTATCAGGACCCGAGTTGACCGGAACTCACAGAGCTACACGGCTGGCTTTTGCTCGAGAACACAACCTTCGGACTATGGACGAATGGAGTGCTTGTAGTTTTTACAGATGAATCAAGATTTGCTCTTCGATCTCCAGCCGGGCGAGAAAGATTGTGGAGAAGGAATGAAAGATATTCAGCCTGTAATTTCTTCTTCTCCACAATCTTTCACATCGAAGAACAAGTCTTGATTATCTGTAAAAAGTACAAGCATTCCATTAGTCCATTGTCCAATGGTTGTTTTCTCGAGCAAAAGCCAGCCGTGTAGCTCTGTGAGTTCCGGTCAACTCGGGTCCTCTAACTGGGGGGAAACCCATTAATCCATGTTCGTTTAATCTTCTCCGTGCAGTACGTTCAAAAATTTGCACACCTCGAACTTCTTCGATCACTTGAACAACGGTAAGGTGCTGGTTTAGTGAAGTTTTTATTTAAAGTTTAATTTTAAATATTTGTTTTATTTAAAAAACTAATAAAAACAAACCGGAAACTATGACATTTGCTGCAAGAAACGGTACTGAAAAAATGACACTGAATAAACATTTTAATTCCATAGAAAGTGAACATTGGAATCTACAGTCCTTGAATTGAATTTCATTGAATAAGGGATTAAGGGTTATTATCCTCTATGTTGACATTACTAATTGAAAAAAAATTAAAACAAAAATAATTTTTTTTTTTATGGGAAAAGATTTGTCCTGGCTGGGATTCGAACCCGGGTGGTCTGCATCTCCGGTGCAGTGCTCTAAACCACTGAGCTACCAGGGGTCGTATCCAAGTCAGACAAATCCGATCTCTTCACCGATCCTATATCCCCGTGTTCTCCCAATTTTTGCGATGTATACACGGGGAAGAATTTTCATTGAACATTACTTTAATTAGGATCTGTTTGAATTACGAAAATGTATTATTTATAATTTATTTTTAAATTGTTATTTTGATGGCGATTATTTTTAAATATTTTTGTTTTGAAGAGAAAAGATTTCCCCTGGCCGGGATTCGAACCCGGGTCGTCTGCATCTCCTGTGCAGTGCTCTAAACCACTGAGCTACCAGGAGACGTATACAAGTCAGACAGGGTTGTATCCATCAAAATAACAATTAATAAAAATATTTAAAAAATACATGTTTATTCATTAATAAAAATAGCCCAATCCAAAGCATAAGTATTTTTAGATGAAAACATGAAAAATTCAAGAGGGTGGAATTTTTTGCCTGTCATTATGTGTGTATATATACATACATACATACATACATACATACAGCCTTCTACGTTTCCCGACTATTATAGAAAATATATATTCGTGATCTCGAGTTTCAGTCAGTTCTAAAACTTCTCTCACTGTTACGACTTACTTGGACTTACTAGTTGAGCTTTGGGGCTAAACTAAGCCATCGAATTTCTCTCGAATCCAAACCTTAAAATACAAAATCCCTCGTAAAATCCGTAATACTCCATACTTTGTTACGAATAAAGTAATCCTGTTCTACATTATTACGAATAATGGCCTTAATGTCTCATTTGTTGCTGATTTGGCCCGAACCCGTTATGACAGATTTTATTCCCACTCAAACCCACTAGTTTCAAATGTAGCTACTACTTTAATTTCTAATATGTTCTATGTGTGCGATAGATAAATTTTATTGTAATTGTAATTTATGCTATATGTGCCAAATTTCAGGCCATAATCAGTTTTGAGAATAAAATAAAACAGGATAAAAATATCAATATTTTAGTACAAAAAAAAATATAACAGGGTAACACATATAATAGGAATTACAGGAATGAAATACAATGAACAAAATTAAATTAGTTAAATTAAATAGTTATATGTAAGAAAATGTTCTGTGATGCGTCATACCATTTTTTTTAATTAGATGAAATTCTGAATATAAAAAAATATTGCAACTAATATTCTTGTAAACATCTTATAAAAAACTAAATTTAATTTATACGATAGTGCGGACTTGAAACTAAGTGCCGAGTATATTGGCGTGATTTTCTTCTTTTCTGATAAGTTTCTGATTTGATGTATTAAAATGATGTTTCTATTAAATGTTTATAAAGGTAGACTCATTATTATTTGTGTTTTTGTTTTAAGCCGTGCTTTCTCGTAACGGCATACAATATTTCTCCGAACTTTAATTAATCAGTCTGTAATGATATCGCCAGAACAAGTCTACGCAACAAACAAGTAAGTAATTGATGGATAGCCTTTACACTTTATAAGTCATTGGATTTATTATTTTGACAATAATCTTATGGACAAATTGTCCATATACATTTACAACCATTTATATCTGTAAATTAATAATTAATTAGACCATAATAATTACAATTCTTCGAGAAATAGGAGTGATTGAGAGATGAAGAGAATCATATTTCCCTCAATCAAAGAACTTAGGCCACTATATTCACTATAATAAAAACATCTGAAAAGCTGATAAGGTACACTGCTACCGTTTGGATTTCACAAAGGTTTTTCGTCGTGCAAGAAAAAAAAAAAGAAATGGCTAAGACACTACTGAAGCTGGGATTAGAAGTGTGCCACAAGATAGCTTTTGAAAATGTATGCTAAAGAAAGATAGACTTAGTGGGGGGGCATCCAGTTGTAACTCTGTGGAATTCGAATCACGGGCATTCCCTAAGACTGTTGTTTCAGACCTTTTTTGTTCGTTTTTCTTCAGAACTCAGCTTGAAGAAAGCCAAAACTAGAATAAGACGATTTCTTAATGTACACTACTTGAGATCCGGTTTTGACACCCGACACTATCTAACGTTTATAATCCTAAAATTAGAGGAATGTCTAAGAATAACAACGAGAATAATGCGAGTACGACAGTCTACGAAATCATTCTTAATTTATGTGTTCTAATTTAAAATTTTAATTCCATTTCTTTAAAGAAATGCAAGGCACACAAAATACCGTTTCATAGCGTGATACTGAGTTTAATGATATTCATAAACAAACCTATAATTAAAATATAGCAGTAAACTCATATTCATTATATTGTACGGACATACAGACTTATCTATACTTATTTAAAACAAACATTTTACGATAAAGTACTTGCAGTTTCACGAAGAATGATGAACAGATAAATACTAAATCAATTTATTTATAGCATTTAGCTATTAATTTATTTATTCTCTTTAACTGCTTAATATTTTGTAATGATTATTTATTTTATTTTCATTTACTTTTTTGGCTTTTTATAAATACAATACTTTATGATTTGTAAAATGTACCCTTCTGGCCTGATTTACATTATATTTCTTTTTCTGTTATTCCTAAGGGACTTAGTCCCAGAATAAAGTAACTTTTCTAATCCATTCTATCTAAATTAAAAATGATATTGAAATTTACCAACGGAATATAATAATTCAACAAATAAATATAAAAAATGATACATACGCCTCGAAGGATTTTCGGGAATTGAAATGACGAGGTTAAATGAGGTTAAGGAGGTTAAGAAATTGAATTAGTGGTTTTGAGTGAGAAAAAAATGTGTCATGAAACTGATTAAACCCACGATATAGGGTTCGGACTGTTTCAAATAAATTCTAAAAAAAATCCCACTAATTAAAAACAAATCCGACTTCACCACACTTAGAACCAACGCATAAGTGATACGAGTTTGGTCTTGACATTTACCCGATATACAAAACGATAAAAACTCTGATGGTCCCTCAATGCTTGCTGACATTGCCGTTGTGGAATCCCAGATGTTAAAGCATCGGGTTTTGGAAGGACTCCTTCTGTAAGGGGAGAAGTATCGGAATATAGAGATAACGTTTTATCTTATTTTTTTTAGAACATACGATACAAAACATACCTTTTAATACAATATTGTTCATATGCATAATAGAAACATATTAAATCACTTACAGAAAAAATATATTTTTTTTTTAATTGCAAATATTTTTTGGGAGATTACTAAAAAAAATCATTTTAACAAATCGATCGCAAATCCCTTCTCAGATCACCAGTTTGGATTCCGAGCATCATTCAGCAATGTCATCGTGTGGTGGATGTAGTCTCCTCTGCATTAGAAAGTGGATCGTATTGTTAGGGTGTCTTTCTTGAAGTGGAATAGGCTTTTGACCAATTAACTACAAAAGACTCATCTACTTGACCATCATACGACCTATTTGGACTTACGGAGTAGAGCTTTAGGGCTCCAATAAGCTATCGAATTCCTCTTGTATCCAATCTTTATAATCCAAAATCCTCAATGCTCCTTATTTTGTTAGGAATAAAGTCATCCATAACGACCTTAATATCCCATTTGTTGCTGATTTGGCCCGAACCCGGTATCTATCCTTTCATAACAAACTTCATTACCACTCAAACCCTCTAGCTTCAAAACTAGCTTCCTCTTCAATTCCCGATAATCCTCCGAGGCGTCTGAAAAGAAGATGGCCACGTGACCTTCTTAGTTGAACTTTGATTTGAGTGCTACCAGGGGGCAATTTCTCTACTTGTCATTCACATGTCATTATGTATAACTTATCCTATTTACTTGTATCATTGTAATACAGTTGTAAATATCAATAAATAAATTTTTTAAAAATAATCTTTTCCATATTAAAAGAAATTATTTAGGCTCTCATGAAGTTATTAGGTTAAATATTTCGATTTGGCAGTAAATATCTTTCTCGATGTGAACATTATCTAAATCACAGATAACCCTTTTATTTTTTAACACAAAAAGTGATTATAATATTTTTATTCTTGATTCATGTTTCTGAGATATCGAAAGCCGGAAATATTTAGAGAAAATCTTGGAAAATTGCTTATGAGATAGGTTTACTCCTTGGGATAGAATGACGTATGGCTTCTCCTGTGGACGCTGTACTGCTCAATTATTTGACTCGTGTGTCAATTTTGCTTCTCTCCTTCTTAAGAGCACCGATAAAAGAACAACATTATTCAAATGAATAAAAACAATGCATCTAAAGTAGTATTTAGTATAGAAGTTATCTTGCATGGCAACAATATTACTGCATATTCGAATTTAATACAAATTAAAAACAATCCTTAAAATGTGATGGAGTCTGTTCATTGTGCATAGTATGCATGTAACAATATATTCTATGAAAGTGACAATGAGATTCTAATAGGCTATAATATTGATAACAAGATTGAATTTATTGATACCGTTCATGAATTTCAGTCCAACATCAGAGCAGATTGGTATAGAGTAAGAACAGCTCTATAAATTACAACATACATAATAAAATAAACAATAATATATTCAAAAACTATTCCAATTTTTAAATATACCTAACAGTATAGAAAACTAATCTCAAATATTTTGTTTGGCCGGCTTCTTTTTTTATATATTGAGGCAGGTCTATTTTTTGGATTAAATGTTTAAGTAATCAATACAGACAAAACCATTTTCTTTAATCACAATACTTAAATAAATAAAATATTTACTTAAATATATTCATCTCTGTTATTCTAAAGGGACCTGGTCCCAGAATAAAATTATTTTTCTATTCTATTCTATTCTACGATGACATCTGGGAGATATTTATTTTATGCCCCATTGTAGACTTTGACACCTGCGTGACGTCTGGAATGTCTGTGATTGATACTGTATAACACATAATTAAATTATTTAATTAATTATTTCATTCGAGTGCCGATTCCGTTTTGTTTAAAATTTTCATAATTTTCCTTTATTATTTAAGTGATGCCCATTGATTTTTTCGGGAGAGTCAAATTCCGTTATATTTCTATGTCAATGGTTTAAGAAATTTTGTCATATTGTCCATTCTGTTTATTTAAATAAAACAACATTTATCGACCATGAAAAAAATAAATAAATTGAGCAAAATTTAATCCATCGATTTTCAGATATTGAAAAGTTTATTGTATATTACTCAATTGTTATCTTAGAACCAGTTAGATTTTTAAAAAAACAACATGTATGCATACATTTTTACGTAAAATAATTGGCATCTTAATCCAAATTAAATAAAATTGGCTTTAATCAAAGAGGTTGGTTGAACCAATCAGGCCATCTGTAGGACGTGAAGAAAAGCCCCTTAAGTCTGAGATAGGCAAGACCCGCATTTCCCAACTGCTGTACACTGAGGGTATCTATTCGCGCCGTAATCTCTCCCTTACCAATCCCGACACACATTCTTAAGTTATGTTTATTATTATGTTATTGCATTAAATAATGTTTTTTATTTAATTATTTAAGAAATATTTAATTATAAATTTTATTTTATTCAATAAAAATAAGAAATTTAAAGTAATTACTTCAATGTTAATTTTTATGGATTTTTTTTTTAAATTTTTGACAGTAAGATATGCTTATTTTCTATTCAGAATCTGTTAAAATGGTCGACAAAGTAAAAACAAAATCTCAGTAAAGCCTTGAAAAAAGAGAAAAGTGCTGACATATTAAGTGTTATTCGTCAAAAGCAGAAGGAGGCGAATAAAAAGCTTTTGCTCGTTAAGCTTTTAATTTTTTTTAAAAATAACATTAATTAATTTTATTTTATTTAAGTAAAAATTTTAAGATGGGTATTATTAATGCTCCACTTGCTAATGAGGCTATAACAGATGAGAATTAAAAAAACAATTAAACCTCTATAAAATTTGTCCAATATTAATGGATAATTATTTGATTATTTGGAACTATATATATACATATATATATATATATATATATATATATATATATATATATGTGTGTGTGTGTGTGTGTGTGTGTGTGTGTGTGTGTGTGTGTGTGTGTGTGTGTGTGTGTGTGTGTATTAATTTAGAACAACAAAAGTTCAAAAGAAACATAGAATACTTATTAAAACAAGAATAGAAAAATCCCGAAGAAAAAGTCTTGTTCCTCTGATATATAAACAGACGAAAATACCTGTCGATATTTCGCCTATTCAGGCATCTTCAGGGCAGGAAGTGAATAATAGCAAAGGAAATAAATAACCAAAGCACGTCCCAACCTCAAAATGCAGTAAGACCTACCAGGGGGAACATTCTTCTATTACCAAATTCATATCCAAATGTATGTTACATGTTCTATTATATCTATGCATAAACTAACTTGAAGAACTGTGTGCGTTATTGAGTTGATTTTGCAGAATTAATTTTGTTTGCTTGTTTTTAAGTTGTTGATTTATTTTTTATTTTATGTGATCAATAAAAAAATTGATAAAAATAGAAAATCAAAAATAATAGATAACAAAAAGAAACTAAATTAATTAAGAGATTATTATGTAATACTATTATGAATAATGAAATTGAAAAGATACAGTAAAAAAAATTAACAACCACAGATTTGTCGATATTGTAAACAGCATTAAGCTATTTTGTCCTCAAAAATAAAAATAAAATATGATGAAATAAAAGTTTCTCGTTACTATATTTCCATCTTCATATTCCACTTTTCCATTTCGATTAATATGAACAAGGAAGGTGTTATCAGTGTTCAGGTTATAAACGATGTAGGATAACAGTACCTGCAGACCGTCTAATTCACAAGTACTATTTTTTTTTTTAACGACTACTATTGGGCCACGTAAAAGGTACACGCAATCTTTCTAAAGAAAATAAATCTGTGTCGGAATCGACTACGACAGTTGTTGGACTGTGTGAAAACGCCCTCATTTAGTAGACTACCATAGACCTAGATAATCTAGATCCGCTCCAATGAGTTTCTTTCGCCTTGGTCGATCAAGAGCGGTCGAATTCAAGTTTACAGCTACTGGATACTTCTTTTTACATTGCACTTCGGAGTTTCAATCTTTACTTTACAGGATCCCTGACATGTAAATATACGTATTTACACAGCCACATACTCTGCTCGTGGACTCTTATTTTAATTGGATTTAATTGTTGTCACTCGAGTTGGTAATTTCTTAGGTCCTTTTGCCACAAACCTTAACGCTGGCAGAATAAACAAATCCCATTAACACAAATTCAAAAAGATACATAAATTATAATTCAATAGGGAAAATCCCGAAAGCAAAGCCTTAAGTCTCTAAAATATTGGAAAAAACTGACCAGTCAACGTTTCGTTTTGGGATATTTCCAATTGAATTTTAGTTCTATAAAAGTTTCTTCTTTAATTTTCAAGAATAAATATTATTTTTATAAATTATTCATATAAATGTTTTGAATTCATAAATATTCAACGTCTGAATTATTAAAGATTTTTATGATTTATTCAACTATTTGAAAAGAATATGAACTTCACAGAAATGGATATGGATATCACTAATTTAGTTGTATTTACTTTGCCTAGTATTTTAATTTAATTTTATTATAAAAAGCATTAACATTTATTAGAAGTTATACTACATTAAATATTATTGGATTTAATAAATATATAAATGCTAGGTAAAGTATATACTACGAAATTAGCAATTTCCTATTCCTCATGCAGTATATTTAAAAAAGTCTAATAGATTGTGTAATTAGTTTATTCGAAGACTCTATCAAAAACGCTGCTGTAATATTTTTTTTAGGCAGTATCATATTGACGTAGGAGAATAAGACAATACAAATTATCGAGAGACAGAAATAAGTAATATTTTTTAATGCAGTACTTAAAAGAACTGAAGTAATTCTGCATTTACTGTTTCCGTATAAAAATTACCCTTATTAAATTCATATGAAGAAATAAGTTATTGGTACTATTATTGAGCAACTGAAAAATTAAAAAAACGACTATGCAATAAACCAAGAAGGTATTAAATGTCACCCTGTTATTGATGAATCTCTCGGCTACAAATAATAATATAATGTAGAGTTTTTTTTTTAATTTCTGCTTTGTTTAAAAGTTTAAAAGAAAACAATGATCTGGATAAATTTAGATCATTGATTTTTTAAAATATAAAATAAATTTTAGCTAGTTTCAATACATCTGAATTCAACAACAAATGTGATTTTCCTTAAATGATTTTTTAAAAAATTATTGAAATTTACAACTTTATTAAATATATATAATGTTAAGAAGTAAAGGCCAGTAGGCAAAATACCCACTGGTATTAATAAACAGAATCAATTTACAAGTTAATGAGAGCAATTTTTTTAAAAATTATATTACATTATACTAAAATTATATTATTATATCATATTCTTATTAACATAGAACTACAAAAATAATGGGGAAGAAAATGGTCCGGGTATAAAAATTATATTTTCTAGATTTAAATATGAAATGGAGTATCAAGCGTCATGGCCGAATTCACATTTCACTGTTAATAACGCTCCGCATTTGTTACTATTTATACATGAACAATTGAACAGCTACAACTGAAAATGTGTAGGAAAATAGTTTATTAACAATATAAATCTATTTTAATAAAGGATTGTGAGGTGAGTGACTATTATAAATAGACATTTATTAACTGGTGGCCGTTTGCTAAGGTAGCAACGCGGCAACTAATCCTTATAGGGCTTAGCATTGTCTCCACAACAAGTTCAAGGCCAAGGCTTGGTAAGTTACCCTTCCGATCCTCCGATCGAATCCCACGAGACAATACTTTTTTAAAAAATTTAATTTAATTATTTTTTTTTACAGGATGTATGGATAAAGTTTAGGTTTAAGATCTTATTTTTAATTATTTGTATATATCTTAAAAAAATATATACACACACATATATTTTTTTCCGTTTATTATTATTAATTAATAGACAATGAATATTGACAATACGTTTAGTGATGGGTCGGAGGAAGAGACTCCTTTCTTTGAAATAAGTGAGCGGACTCACAGTACTTTAAAATACGAAGCTTACAGAAGAGAGAGAGAAAGTCTGCACCGGGCTCGGCCGGGAACTCTCCCAATAAAAATACAAAACAAGACAACAACTTTAAAAAAGACACCCACACAAAACAATGAGGTATCAGGGCGCCCCAAAACTCGCAGTAAAACTACTGCAGCCAAAAAATCAACTAACAGCCTGGAAAATAAACCACCAACAGTCTCAACTAGCTGTGATTCTACTTCAAATAATCCAGCTTCTAAACAGATAAACATAAATCAGGGATTCGTTGACCCGAAGCCACCACCAATTTACATATCAAACATAAATAAATTCTATGCCTTCGGCCAAGAAATTGCTGAATTGATTGGCCATCCAACTTTAGTTGTTATTCCAGAGTGAATGACATCAAAATAAATACTCAAAACAAAGAAATTTACAAAAAAACTAATAGATCTCCTGACTGTGAAAAAATATGATTTTCACTGTTATCAATTGAGACAGGACAAATCATACAGAGTGATGTTGAGAGGGTTGCAATACGTCAGCAATGCGTATTACATCTCAAAGAGAAATATCCACTACCTATAGAATACCTATAGACATATTCTTCTTGGATTTGGAACCAGCAGGCAATAATGAGGAAATTTTTCAAGTCTCAAGACTTGTGTATTCTATCGTTCAATTCGAACAGCCCAAACAAAGAACAACATTAGTACAATGCACTAAATGCCACAACTTGGGCCATACTAAGAGGTATTGCCACCACGAAGCCAGGTGTGTCAAGTGTGCAGGCCCACACCCAACTGACACTTGCCAAAAACTAATGACGAACCTGCAAAATGTGCCCTCTGTGGCGGAGATCATCCGGCAAATTATAGAGGCTGTGCGGTCTATAAAAACTTCCATCGCCAAAGAACTTTTAATATAAAAGATAGATTAGAGAAGACTACTACTAAGGCACCTGAAATTGAAAACGTTACAATGTTCCCTGAATTGCCAAAAACTTCGTTGCAACTTCAACAATCTACTAACACAACGTCCACAGAGCAACGAAAGGACAACAGCACTTCAACTAATCTGCAACAGCCTCGGAGTCGGGCGCCTTAAACCTCCCAACTCAAGCCTCAGACTTCCCCTATCAAGACTTAGACCTCCCAATCCAAGCTCCGGGAATCCCAACCTCAATTCCAGACATCCCATCCTACAGCTGAACCTCCACGTCAGCAAATTCGTCCCTATCATCTATCCTTACGGGCAAATTGCAGCCGCAACAAAAAAATCCGGTCCCATCCAGTCAGATCTCTCAAACAAATTCCTTAAATCAAAATAGAACAAAAATAAATCCTGCTCCTCAGATTCAACTCCCAGCCAACCCTCCTTTCCAGATAAATTATCCACCCCAACCTCCAGATGTATATCCAGTCCACCATCCAACAGACATATACTTATCCTATCTTCCTTCCTGAGAGATCTTCAGGACACCATCAAACCACTCATCGTCCTACTCACAAGACTTCTTACCGAAGTTCCACTTAATCTCCCACGTTGAGCATTAAGCCATTAACTATCCTTTTGTGAAATGCAAATGGCCTACTCAATCACCGTGACGAACTAGACACATTTCTTCATGGCAAACAAATAGGTATAGCTTTGCTGACTGAAACTCACTTTACTCAACGTACACATTTCTATATACGAGACTACAGCACTTATAGATCAGACCACCCAGGCAACACTTCACATACCGGATCCGTCATTCTCATTCACAAAACTCTATCCCATTCCCTTGTCCCTTCCAACTCCAACAGAGGCTATTAAATCAACATCAGTTTCTATAATATCCATAATATCACGCCCTTTCCTGATCAAACTTTCAGTTGTATACTGTACTCCCGGTAGTTCCATCTCTCATAACCTTTTAGATTCCCTATTCCGATCTTTATGACCGCGTTTCATTGCGAGAGGAGACTACAATGCTAAACACCAACGATGGGGTTGTCGAACATCCAACTACCGCGGAAATATTCTATCTTCTCTCACATACTCAAAGAGCTACTCTATCCTTTCCCCCCAAAATCCTACCTATTGGCCTACATCCCTCAAAAATCGTCCCAACATCCTTGACATATTTATTTTTTCCCAGATTTCCCCCGCACAAGCCAATATTGAAACCTTGGACGACCTTTCATCAGATCATAGTGTAGTCTTCCTTTTCTTGCACTCAAGTTTTGCTCCCAAGCCTCCCCCTCTCACATTGATTACAAACTAAAAGCAGAAATTAAGAAGTTCAAAATTCAAAATATACTTACCTGGACTGAAAATCTTACAACCACCGACAAAACATTATGGAAGACCACCAAAAGACTCCTAAAGTTCTAAGAATTTAATCATCCACTCCTTACTGAATCAAATAACTGGAAAATATCTGACGGAGAAAAATCACAGTTATTTGGTCAATACCATTCCACAATCTTTCATCCACATCCTGATATCATTAACCCAACTCGCATTGCACATATAAAAGAAACGTTAGATGTTCCACTCCAAATGTCCCTTCCACCCAAAGCATTCCATCCTACAGAAATATCAAAAATTATTCACAGATTACCTTCCCACAAACCTCCTGGGCACGACCTCATCACAATCCATCTTAAAAAACCTTCCTAGAAAAGCCATTCTATTTCTTACCTATATACTATATAATGTTGTACTCCGCTCCACATATTTACCTGACCTCTGGAAATTATCCATTGTAAAAATGATACCCAAACCTAAAAAAAAACCCAGGATACCCATCATCTAACCGTCTTATCTCTCATTTACTTTGCATGGATAAAATCCTAGAAAAACTCATCCTTAAACAATTGTACCCCATCCCTGATGCAAATCACATAATACCAAATCACTAGTTTGGATTCCGAGCATGCCATTCCACCATTCAGCAATGTCATCGTGTGGTGAATGTAGTCTCCTCTGCATTAGAACGTGGATCACATTGTTGGGGCGTCTTTCTTCACGTGGAACAGGCTTTTGACCGAGTCTGGTATCCGGGCTTGCTCTACACACTCCGTAAATTCTTACCCATCAGATACTTTCTCATCCTTAAATCTTAACTCACAAATAGAACTTTCCAAGTAAACCATAATAATGTCTATTCATCCTTCTTTTCCCAAACTGCTGATATTCCTCAAGGTAGTATCCTTGGCCCAATCCTTTATACAGTTTATACAGCTGACATCCCAACTCATCCTAATACTATCCTTACCACGTTTGCTGATGATACATGTGTATTATCAGTCAACACCAATCCAGCCATTGCATCCCGAAACCTCCAATCCTATATCACTGATCTTGAAGAATGGTTTCAAAACTGGAGAATTAAAATAAATTCTCAAAAATCGCATCAAATCACTTTTACCTTACGTCGTAAACCAATGACTTCCTGCCCTTCAGTATCCTTTAATAATATTCCACTGGTGTCTGTAGAACAGATCCGATACTTAAGGTTGCATCTCGACAAAAATTAACCTGGAATCCTCATACAAGGCTGAAAAGAGAGAAAAAAAAGAGCTCGAGGTTTCAGGCTACTTCAACACTTACTAGACAAACGCTCTAAGCTCCCAATTAACTACAAAAGACTCATCTACATGACCATCATAAGACCTATTTGGACTTACGGAGTATAGCTTTGAGGCTTCACTAAGCTATCGAATCCCTCTCGTATCCAATCCCTACAATCCAAAATCTTGAGGATTTTGCGAGAATCCTTAATGCTCCTTATTTTGTTAAGAATGAAGTCATCCATAACGACCTTAATGTCCCATTTGTTGCTGATTTAGCCCGAAACCGGTATCTATCCTTTCATAACAAACTTCATTACCACTCAAACCCTCTACTTTCAAACTTAGCTTTCGCTTCAATACCCGATAATCGTCCGAGGCGTCTGAAAAGAAGATGGCCACGTGACCTTCTTAGTTGAACTTTGATTTGAGTACTACCAGTGGGTAGTTTCTCTATTTGCCATTCTCATGTCATTATATATCACCTATTCTATTTACTTGTTGTATTATTGTAATACAGTTGTAAATATCATAAATATCATTAAATAAGTTATAAAAAAAGTATGAAATGTTTATATATCAATAGATAAAAAAATGTTTAAACTGGAAGTGTGAAAACTTATTTAATTTAAAAACTTGACGTTACCCAAGTTCTCTGAAGCTTTGTTTAATAATATTCTAATTTAATGATATCTTAATTCTATATTACTCCCTTTTCTCATTTGAGTTTTCCTTTTCGAGGTGAAAACTAAGATAAAATAATTATGTGCTTATTTTTATATTCCATGGATATTCTGAATATAATTGTATTTGCAGTTACCTTAATATTTTCTTTGAATAAATATTAATGTTACAATATTATTCTTATAAATATTCGAAATTCCTTAAGAACTAATGTATTTCGACTTTAATCCATTATGTACTTATAGACAGTTGATTATCCATATAATTCAAAATGTTCCCAACAATCATAATATGAACAAATAAAACATTTATGAACATAAAACATAGAACAACAGATATTTTAAGCGTCTTTGTCTTAAATATATCGATAGGTGTCACTTTTGTAGTAATACAGACAAGAAATATGTATATAACATATATATATATATATATATATATATATATATATATATATATATATTTCTTGTCTGTATTACAGATACATAAATAAGAACATATGATAAGAACATAAAAATAGAAATAATATGGAAGATAAGTGCACATAGAAAAAATAGCATATACAATAAGAGAACGAAGAATTCTGTGCTATGAACGCCTACAAAGAACGGACACAAACAGGATGGCCAAAAGGCTATTCACTTATCTTAAAAAACTGAAAATGGCCAACACAAGGACTAAGGAGCCTGAAAAGGACATTGAAGAGCTCGATGTCTCTCCGGGCGGCATGTTCTTTACTTAGGAAGGAACTTCAGAATCCTCAGGGCTTTCAAGATAGACCAAAATGAAAAATAGGTGCAACTTTGACACAAGGAAAAAAGCAAAAACAGGCAACGAATGAAAGAGACATGGATGAGAATAAAATGACAGGTGAAGCAAATGTAGTTCATAGTTGCCCAGTATTTAAAAAAAAAATTAATAACAAGTGATATGGTTATAATTTATAAACAGTTGTACCAAGATATTGAAAATTAAAAGCTCCTGAATAGAAAACGATATATCACATAAGTAATAACACAGACAACCAATAATGAACGAGAGCAGACAATCAGAACAGTAGCAAATGTAGTATTACAAACTACTACATAGTATGTTAGTACTAAAAACTAACAATGAACTAAGATACGGCATAGAAGTTAATATACTAGAAGTACAATGTAATGACCAATTTCATTACTGGAAATTAAAATATAAACGTAAGAAATACGTTATAAAGAAACTAAAATATACGAGGGATTAAAATGTGGTAATGGAGTATGAGGGAGTAAAATGGAATGAATAAGATGATGAATTATGAATACGAAGAAGATGAGAGAAGGGATAGAATGGAATAATTAATGAAGTCGAAACGCGCTTCTTTAAACAGTTAGGCATAGAAGAGAACGGTGGAAATTTTAAGAGAAAAAAAAACAGTGTGGTATAATGATGAGACTTGGACATAAATAACTTATTTTTTTATATGTGTATTTATATATTTATTTATATGTGTGTGAGCATAATTAACTTCCAAGAAACCAATTAGAAAATCGTGATTTTTCGTTATCTAATACAAATATATCCACAATTCTTTCTAAATTTTAGATTTTAATTTTTAGTGTTACCATAGCTTTTATTTTCTTCTCAGCATTAAATAGTCTTCAAGCTTACTATTTGTATATCACTAGTATATTGTTTTGGCAGTATTTCCAATAATTTTGCATTAATTAATAACACATTTGAACCCGAATCATAAATCCCAGATACTTTTAATAGTAACCTGACTTTTATTAATGGTGGCACCTCATTTTTTTGGATTCTTCTTGTTCAATTCAATTTCCAATTCAGAGTTTCAAAACTGCTTTTAGACTGCTCTTTGAACTGTCTTTCTCTTTCTCTTTATTTTTCCTCATTCTATTTTTTTTTATTTGCACAAATTGGACATGTTTTTTTTTTCTATATGTTTGGATAAGGTGCCAGGATGTATAATAGTTTTTTTTATCGTACCTATTCTTCCAAAATGAACGATCCTAGAATATGACAAGTTACAATATTAATGAAACATATTAAAATATAATTTATTTTGTAATTTGAAGAAGTTTCTCTTCCAATAAGTACGAAAGATGAAGTACGGAATTCAACAATAGTTTGTTTTCAATTAGCAATTTCGATTTTACGGCAAAGATGTTTAGCTGGAAGATTTAATAGAAGGCAATTCCACGGTTTTATCATCAGTGACTGGCCAAGATCGCAAAGCAAGGAAAAGTCAATAGGGCTTCAGCAATTGTGTATTATATCTCAATCAGTTTAGATCCTAAACAAATACTGGCTAAGACAGGCCTATTTCAGTTGACGTTTCATCTGGATCTATTGCTTACGGAATTGGAATATAAGGTTTATAAATTACTAGCTTTTGCCCACGGCTTCGCTCGCGTGGAATTTGGTCTGCCACATAAAGTTTCGTGACAGATCATTTTAAATGAATAATTTAATTTTTTTAACTATAAGCTACTTCTACATCCGAAATTTCAAATGTCTAACTTCAAAACTGACGGATTCTATACAATCTTTGAATCCTATTATATTAAGGGGGAAACGCTTGGGATGGAATTATCCAAATTCCTTTTTTAGTGCTCATTTAAGCTATAGAAAGAACCTATCTGCAAATTTCAAGATGCTAAGTTCAGTGGTTTCTGCTGTGAGTTTACCGCTGGTTGCGTTAGTCAATGAGGTTACAGTTTTATACAAACTTCGCCTGTGTGGTGTTGATGAAAAGTAGCCCATGTCCTTTCCCAGACTTGAGATTATCCATATCAAATTTCATCACAGAAGGATCAGCACAGCCGTGAAACATACGTTGACACTAATTAACAAACGGGTCGGACAGAAGTTTACTGGTTGTTCGTGTCAGTAAAGGATTAGTATGTAATGTTATTGAATTTATTGAAAAGGATTACTTAGTATAACGGTTTCACTTGTCGTACGGCAGTAGCGAGAAATTAAAACTGAAAGGATTAGAATAATGTACATATGTAGGCAATTTATCGATGCGTTTTTAGTTTTGGCGGTCCTTCTTACCTACTGCAATATACTTCTATAAACTATGTTACTACTTCGATTAACTACTGACCGTATATTGGAGGTTATATTGGAAATGTGTTATATCCAAGTACAATACTTTTTAGAATAAAATAGAAAGTAATTTTATTCTGGGACCTGGTCTCTTAAGAATAACAATATTGTACATAAATTAATAGAAATATATCTGGCCAGATCTATTGAATATCTTTCCCTCTTGTAGTTTTAAATATACAATCTTAAATAAATTATTAATCGTTGTTTTAAAAAGAATAAAATATAAAAAATATTTTCGAATTATTAAAGTATTGTTTTATTTTTTTTTGAATAATAATAATTGACCTTATATATCTACAGCACCGGTAAATAAGCGGTTAAGTTTAATTTTCTCCAAAATGAGTTTCTTGTACTTAAGTAAGCGGAATCGAGTTATTTTCGTAGTGAATAAGGGGCTAAGTATGGCATTGGCTTGAAAAGGAGTTATTGCTTGTATTACAACTCAATTTCAAGCCAAAAACTACGAGAATGATACGATTCCGGTTGTCTGGAGCTGACTCTCTCTTGACAAAATTCGACTTAAACACTTATTCGACGGACCTGTAGATATAGATTTATAATTGAACAAAATTTCGTAACAAATATATTTTAATTTGGGATAATTACTTATAAAATAACTGCCTATTGAACATGCTAGGTCGCCTATCTCTTATCATAATAATATAGTAAAAATATTTAAATCTATTCCACATTAATATAAGGGAAATACATCATAGCCCCTGTCCCTACCAATAATTTAGGCAGAAGGACGGCCAAGGGAAAAATTTTCAGATTAGGCTCAAACTCTGTTCAAACTGAATATCCTGGAATATGATCATATAATATTGAGGTCAATTTGTCAGATATTATTATTATCAATAACATAGAGCAGAGGTTCCCAGACTTTTTTTCTCATAGACCACTTTCAAAATTAATCTTGTTCCGGTGGACCCCCTGCAGCTATATTTCTTCCATATTCCCAAATCTTTTTTTTTTATATATATAAATTTATTTATTGATATTTACAACTGTATTACAATAATACAACAAGTAAATAGGATAAGTGCTACATAATGACTTAATTTCCAATATAATTAATTTAGGTTTATGACTTGCTGTTTAAACTCTTCCGTTAAATTATTTATTACAACTAAGGTGTTGAATGATTGATAGCATTCATAATATAAATTCTATTCCATTTCTCCGTCTTGTATTGGTATACCTTTGGTATTCAGTGTATTTATTTTCTTGATTAATTAAGAAACTTATCACTCCAACATCAGGGAAACTAGAAACAGCAATAAACTACTAGAAGTTTAGGAAGGGGAGTGTATTGAATTTAACCCTTAAGACTATCTCTAGTTTCAGGGCTATAATTGAGTATTTGTGTCTGTACACGTGGCCATTCTATTACCCTGCCATCTAATCGAATCTGAAACCATTATTTCAACTTTATTGTTCGCAGGTTAGCATCAGCACGTAAAGTTTAAGGGATGATTGACTACGAATTGACTGATATACAGACATTCTAAGATGATGTTAGAAATCTGTCCATATCATAAAATTAAGTCCTCCGCCGCGTCTGTCTGTCCGCGATTAACTCAAAAACTACTTCACGGTTTTCATGCGGTTTTCACCAATAGACAGAGTGATTCATGAGGAAGGTTTAGGTATATAATGTGTGTAAATTGGTTGGAATATAACGGTAATTGTTGGAAGTGTTGGAAAAAGTCAGCTGCTTGGGAGCTTTCGTCGAAGACGCTGCCTAATCCCTTTGAGATATATCAAAACAATGCATGCTGGAATATTCTTATCTTATAGATAAACAAAATATTCCGTGATATTATATATCTATCTTTTAAGGATAGATTACTGTACCCCTTATTTCTTCTAATGGTACCCATATATCTTGGTTACGTACAATACGGTAATTGGAAAGCTATTTAGATGAATACAATACTAATCCTTATCAACTTAAATACTTTAGTTATCTTGAGCATTTCATGCACATTATTACAATATTTCACATCACATAATTAAAATGAACATCTTAGAAGTTATAGAAAAATTAGCGGGAGTGAAAATAAGTTCGTATGTATTTTCAATACAAATATGTTAGTTTGTTTTTATGCTTATAATATCTACATAATAAAAAACAATAAAATACTTCATCCGGTGTAGACATTATAATCCAATTAAATCTAATCCATATTTAACTAAGAAGTAAAAAAAACCATTCTCCAGTCATAATTATTTATTTTCTCGCTTTCTACAAAGACGTTTCGACCTATCTTGATTTATACCATTTTTCTCATATGGACGTCAATAATATAAATTTTTTTGGAGATATATTCTTCTCCATGGTCATTTTTCACTCTCTTTCTCTCAGAATGACCAAGACATAGATTGTAATTTCAACAATGAGCGGGATTATTCACATTGTTAAGTTCACTGGTTAGAAATTTGATTTTTAAGTTCTACACCATTATTTTATTGATCATAAAATAGTGTTCTTTTTATTTTTGTGTATTATGATTTTGATATTTATATATATTTTTATTTTGAAGAGAAAAGATTTTCCTTGGCCGGGATTTGAACCCGGGTCGCCCGTCTCTCCGTGACAGCGCCCTTACCATTTGAGCTACCAGGGGTCGCTTCACAGACAAATCCGTTCTCTTCACCGATCTCATATTCACCCTGTGTTCTCGCAATTTTTACGATCTATACACGAGGAAGAATGTTCATTGAACACTACTTTAATTAGGATCTCTTTGACTTAAGTCATTATATTATTTATAATTTTCTATTAATTGTTTTAATTTTTACATATTTTTATTATTATGTTGATATTTATTTATGTAAGCTCTATGGTTTCCATTTAATATATAATTTATTTTCCTTATATTCCTGTTTCGTAAAACTAAGATCCTCATACTATATTTTTATCTTAGCTATTGCTTAGTTATGAACTAAATTAATATAAATAACTTCTGATACATTGCCGTATTTTAATTTGCAAACTTACTGATAATAAAAACTGTTAAAAAATTAAGCTGATAAATTATTATAACCTTTCCCGTGAAATGAAAACTGTAATTTGAAATTCCGAATTTAAATTATTGATAAATTCCTTCCAACTATAGTATAATGTCACCTCTTTCTATGAAGCTGAATATAATGAAGACGTGATTCAGGGTCTCAATTTGAATTGTAATTTCGTTGGTTACGAAATGCTTGTTTTTAATAATATTTCAAAATATTATTAATATTTTGAAATTTTGGGAGCGGGGTGGCTCAGTTGTAGAGCGTTGAGTTGCCGTGCCAAGGGTTCCAGGTACTAATCCAAGATAAGTTTTTTAGAAAGCCAAGGATGGGTCCTTTGGGATCTGGAGATCCTCCTAGGGCTCATGGCGTGTCTATAAAGTGGGTACCCAAAATGAGGGAAAATCTGGCGGTTGGGGGCAAATCACCTCCCTGCACTACCGTTTTCTATTAAACAGTACAGTCTCCACCAAGTTCTGAACCCAAGACCCTTCATGGGTTGAGTGGTACTGGTTTTCTTTTTTAAAAAAAAATTTATTATAATAATAATTCAAAATAATAATTAAAACGGAATGATAAGTTAAACTTAATTATATAAAATATAATAATTTTAATATAATTATATAAAATATAATATTATAAATATGATAACAATTTAAATACAAATAAAATATAATGATTAGAAATAATAATACTAATATAATTTATTTAATTGTCATAGGATATAATTTTTCAAATAAAATAATCCTAATACTTTGAACATAATTTTATGAAATATAATAATAATATAAAAAAAAAAATTAACTACTACTTTAAAGACTGAACCATCATTTTTGGTTTTAGAAGAAACTAATGAGTGCAGTAATGTTTTATTACAATAATTTAAATTGCATTGTAATTCAAAAAAATTTTTAAAATTTATATATGATCTTAAATCAATAATTTTTTAAAGATTATTGTCTTTCTTTTGATGTCCTAGTAAGTGTTTGTCTGTAAATAGCCTAATATGAATTTTCAAGTACAAGAAATAAAATGAGGCATTTTCTGTTTTTTTTATTGTTATATTGTTTTTTCCTCATCTGCCTTCCTTCGATGGATAGATTGTTAGTCAAGTTTTGAGTAACATAAATCATAACATATTAGACAGTTTCATCATTTATAATCCATCTTAAACTATCTTTTGGGGCCTTCGAGCTATATTAGTTTGGAAGTCTATTGAGTTCTACGTTACGTTGTCGCTTAATTAATTGTCAAGATGGTGCTCTCTCTCTCTCACTCTCACTCTCATTCTCTCTCTCTCTCTCTCTCTCACTCTCTCTCTCTCTCTCTCTCTCTCTCTCTCTCTCTCTCTCTCTCTACCCCAGGTGCGAGGCATTATGGGATAATGAATTTGTCATAAATTTCTCTGTTCTAACTTGTCTTACGGCTAATGATTGACGAACGATTTAGTATTAAAATATATCTACACTTACTAAACATTTTTATAAGAGCGGAACAGTTTATCTTTGAATTTTATATACACTAACAATGGTAATTGTGTATTATCCGGTAAGCAGGGACTGTTATCCGATTCATAATAAAATTCTAATTCCCTCTACAAATTTGACGAAAACATCCCCATTTCCATCCTTGTCAAAATCTATTTGATGACCCTTTTCACATAATTTAGTCTTTGGAATTTTTCCGAACTTATGGAAGTATTTTATAGCTTATTTTCTTAAAGAGAGCTCTTCTCAAAGTATCTTTGTGATTATTTTAAATAGTATGAACTTAAATTTAAAGAAAACAAAAGGAATAACAAAAAAAAATTTATAACGCACACACGAGTAACTCAAATGAGACGAGTGATGAGAAGTTACACGAGATAAAGAGGTAGGTTTCATGAAGACCGGCTAATACACAAGTACCGTTTAATTTTACTATATAATAAGTTACTTATTTATTACAGGTAAGTAACTCTGACTTACATGTAAGTTAAGTATTTTTTTTGTTTGTTTATTAAATAGGAAATAACAAAAGGAACTAGATAAAACAAAAAACTAAATTTAATAAACAAAATTAACAATCCAAAAACTCTAAAACTATTCAGAAAGTCAATTTAATAACGCACACAGAAATAACTCAAATGAGACGAGTGATTAGAAGAAGTCGCACGAGATAAGGAGGTAGGTTTCATGCAGATCGGCTAATACACAATTGCCAATTAGTATTGCTATATAATAGGTTACTTGTTATAAGCTCCTCAATACCAGAGCTTGGCAGACCCTTGGCGCAAGGCAGAGATGAGTGGAGGCGTCGTCTTGAAGCGGCGTATCGGGTTGTAGTGCCAGTGGTGATGATGATGTTATAAGTAACTCTTTGTTCTTTTATTAGCTAAACAGAAATATAAATAAACAATGAACAAAATTATAATTGCGAAAAAAATAATACAGAAAGCAATTTAATAACGCACAAACAAATAACTCAAATACGACGAGTGATAGGAAGAGGTTACACGAAATAGGTAGGTATTATGGGTACCGACAAATGTAAAGTTACCTATAAATTTCACAAAATTTATTAATTTAGTAATGCAGCAATGTAATTATTTGTTTTGAAATATTTTACAAGCGATGAGTTACCATGCCGAAGGCCCTGGGTTCAAATAGCGCTCGCTGGCAGACTCTTATTTAACCCGTTAACGGCCGGAGATGGATCCTATGGGATCTAAGACTGTCTTGGAGTTCACCCAGCCTCTATGAAGTGGATAGATCTCCAGACACTTCAAGAGTTGTAGTGATACAGTTTTATTTTTATTTTACAAACAATTAGCCCAAAAACGATTTGTTTAGTTTAATTATATTTAATTAAACGTGATTACGGCCCATTAACAGGATATAAACGAGAATACAGGAACATTTAATTTGCATTGCCTACTGACACAGGAGTATATTACTAGGAGCGATAAATCTCCGGCCTACACGCCATGCATTATGCCCTGGGGAGCTGAACGCAGGCCTGGAGTGATTTACAGGGAATTTTTCTCTCTCCTCATTTCCATTTTAGACACTCGATCGGATTGTCACCTGTGGCTGCTTCTAGTTTTCTATCTAGTTACATTTCTTCAGTATACTAGTTTACCTACTTTACTACTAGTCTAATCCTGTACATACGAATTCAGTGATGTACTACTAGTACAATACTAACTATAATAATTCAGTGCTATATAAGTAGTGTAATAGTGATAATACTGAGTATACTAATTCAATACTAAACAATTAGTATATTGCTCAAAAATAATAATTCAGTCCGATTCCACTAAACACATGTATTGTGCTGAGTATACTGAATAATACTTAATATACTATATATATATATATATATATATATATATATATATATATATATAGAGAGAGAGAGAGAGAGAGAGAGAGAGAGAGCGAGTCTTATAGTACTACTAGTATAATGGTACTATACTATATCTATGTCATTACAATACTATTTTTATTATATTATAATACTATCTCATTACAATGCCACTATATACTAGTTCAGTGATGAATATACTGTATATTAAATATTTTAAGTACTTTACTACTAGCATATGCTGCATATATTAAATATATTAATTCAGTCTCATAGTACAATAGTACAATGCTGAATAAGACTCACAATACTAATTCAGTATTATACTACTAGTATAAATCTGAATAAACTGTATATTACTGAGGATACTAATTCAGTATTATAATACAGGCATAAAATCGAATAAAACTGAGTATACAATTTCAGTGCTGTTTTATTAGTATAATGCTGAATATACTGAATAAAATTGAATATACTTATTCAGTGCTATCCTACTAGTGCACTAATACTATAGTGATTTAGTGATGTACTAAAGGCTGAAAATACTGAATAATATTCAGTGCTACATTATTTGTATAATGCTGAATATAGTCAATAATGCTGTGTATACTAATTTTGTGCCATACTACTAGTATAATGCTGAATATGCTAAACCATTGCTACAAGTATACTGCTCAATATAATGAATAATATTGAGTACACTAATTCAGTGCTACACTAGTAATATAATGACTGAATAATACTAGTATTTGCTACTTCAGGCCTTTACTACTATAATAGTGCTAAATATACCAATTCAGTGCTAAACTATTATTATACTAAAACTACCGAACATACTGAATTAATAGTATAGGTGTTGTAAACCCCAGTGTTACTTGTAAAATGGTCTATCAAGCAAGATTTAACCCTGGTCATGTTGAATTACTATATATACAGAATATTGCTTGGGAATATTTGGAAACTTCTATGTACTATAATACATCACTTTAGCCTTGATGTTTAAATCGAACGCTGCGTCATCTTCCAATTAACGAAGCAGCTATTAAAAAGTTGCATATAAATCGATGGGCATATGTCATGTCTGTTTTCGTAACGCTGCGAGGAAGCAGATTAAATCAGATATGATGCTAAACAACATAAGAAAACCATGCTGATACAGGTATTTACTAATTATACTAGGGAAATTGTAATGTACATATACTACACATATTTTTTTTATACAGATATATATTTTACATCTAAAGAGCTATAGGAAACTAATCTATCTACTATCAATCCAGCCATTCGACGATAAAAATTTCTGAAATTTATATATAAATAAAGGAATATAACTTGTATTAATACAACTATACAGATTTATTTCTTCTCTCTCTCTTTCTTAAAACACCGTTATAAAACTTTTTACGTTTATTGGGAAAAGGGCTTAAGGGAAGGACGACAAAATTATATCCCTTCGAGATGACACAAATCTTAGCCCCGTCTCTTACCCTTAATATTCAGGATTAACAAGTCCATTAGTAAATAGCAAAGTACCATTGGGATAAGAATTGAGTTTTGTGTTTATTCACAAGAACGTTTTATTAAAAACTGAAATATTGTTAATTTTTTTTTACGGACCCATTATTTTAAGTAAAAACCGAATTAGCTTTTTTTCCCCAGGGCTTAAGGAATTAGTATTGAAGGTGAAAATGTTTCGCAAGGAACCGCTAATGATAAGGGTCAGTTTTAATTAAATTTCTATCTCTCACTTATTTTTCAGACTTAATCACAGCATAGCGAGTTGCGCTTGCTAAACGGTTGTGAAGCACGGTACTTTGTTGTCCATCTTGTCCAATATTATAAAATATTTAATCGATAGTTGAGTAAAATAGTGTTTTATACAATAGGTTATATTATAAACCTGTACGACTCAGACCCATGAAGAGTCTTGGGTTAAGTACGTGGTAGAGACTATACTGTTTCCATGACGATTGTTTAGTGATTTGATTTATCCGAGATCACGCTCCACCGTCAAGTTTTTCTCATATTTAAGGTACACAGTTTGTAGAGGTTGAGTGAGCCCCAGGAGGGTCTCATGATCACATAGAGTCCATCCGTGGCTGTTAAAAGAATAATTTATCTGCCACAGCCGGATTTGAACCCAGGGCCCTCGCATTAGCAACTCAGCCCTCTACACAATAAGATACCCAACGCCCAAATTGAAATATAAGTAGAAGGTGAAATTGCAGGACAAACATTAGACGTTACTCAGTTTAGAATTTTTTTTGATAAATAAAAACTATCGTTAGAAAAAAAAACTGGACAAAATATTTTTAAAGATTTTTTTTGTGTTTGAACAAAACCTCAAAATTAGGAAGCAAAATTAATTCTGTAAATTAACCGCGTTATAAAGTTGGGTGACCTCAGAAGGATCTACAGATCACTACTACCTTCGGCACGGCAATTCAGTGCTTTACCTCCAAGCCACTCCGCTCCTAGGTTATATTAAGAAAAAAAAACATGTACCACTACAACCAGTGAACGGGTCTGGAGTTTAGTACATGGCAGAGACTGTAGTTTAATGGACAACGGTACTGCAAGGAGGTGACTTGTGCTAGGTCACGCTCAACCCCCAGATTTTCCCCCTTATTTCGGGTACCCTATTTTAAAAATATTTTATAGAGGCTGTGTGAGCCCCAGGAGGGTCCTAGAACCCATATGATCCATCTCCGGCTGCAGACTAAATAAAGTCATGCCCGCAGCGGGATCCGAAACAGGATTTCCGGCATGGCAACTCGGTGCTCTATCTATCACTGAGTCACTCCGCTCCCTTATATTAGGATAAAAATAAAATTTAATGAGTTCAATCTTCGAAAACCAATGCTAAGAAAGTCTTTCATCAACGGCTCCCAATCCCTTTGGTGAGAAGCCTGGGGGTAATAAAAGTATCTTTATGAATGAATTAAGCCATTATTATAAAGAGAAATATAAAATAATATGGTTTACAAAAAGCTACTAATATTTGCAAAAATATATACTTATTTGGAAAATGCCTACTAATGTAACTTAAATAACAATAACAAATAATAAGATTTTTCTAGTTGAAAGATGGATTAATTAATTAATTATTGTAATAATATAATTGCTGTTTATAGGCCTTCCCTAATGGGAGTAATACAATTATCTTTATAGCCGTAATAAATAAAAGCCCTTAACAATAATAACTCTCAGCTTGTTCTTTCTCACGAAAAAAAAATGACTGCATTAAATACTATTCAACAAAAAATAATAGGAATTTTTTTTTTACAAATATTATCCCATTAGGTGTGTCAGACCGGTTTTTTTTATATACATAAAAAATTGGCTAACCTAATATAATATTTAGGCGTATTTTCATATTTCATTGATCACATTTTAATATGAATTTAATAAAACATGAGAAATATATTAGCGATATTTGATATTAATTTCCTTTTGAATACTATAAATACGTTTTGTTTTGTTCAAGGATTATTTGATTATTAATATGACCACATGGGGTTTCCAAGTGGACTTAGCTGCTTGCAATACTTAGTCAACGTTACGAAACGTCGAGCGAAGTAAAGCACTTAAGGCTGACCGCCCACTGTGGAAAACCACGAAGCCCCGGTCTTTGTCAGGCTACACAAGGCAGCTCACAAAGACCAGACGAAGGAATGATGGCTCTATCCCCGTGTGCTTCTATGGAGAATAGCAATGTGGTTGGTGGATATTAACAGCCACCCAGAGGTTTAGTCCATAGACGGACTCTGGACAATATGTCATTATACGCCTGCTAACCTCGAAAAGCCATAATCTATGGATCAAGATCGACATTTCACTGTCCTTGAATCCTACTGTTGGTCAGTGGGCTGTCTTTTCTCTAGTATGTAATGTGACATCGTGTGAACAAAATCTGAATGCTCTTAATCCTAACCAACCTCCTCGCCCCACAATAGATTTCAATATATGTACATCTGATTGAAGAAATGTTCAGATACAGAACTTTAACTATTGACTAAAATAGGTGACATGAAATGGGATATGCAGCCACACTTCCACCGACAGAAATGAACATTTTATTCTATCCAAATCAAATCGAAAGGGTCAAGGATTAGTAAGGAGCTTACTAGAATGCTATCAGGAAAAACCGAGTAAGGGATAGGCTAAAGTCCTAAAAAAAGTTATTGACCCTTAACTTATCCCCATGCTCTTGCCTTCTTATCACCAATCGCTGAGGATATGAACGTCAACACGCACTATACAGGGTGTCCCGAATTTAAATGGCAAAGCTTCAGGAACTTATAGGGGACCGAAAAACTAAGACAAAAAGGTTTTTAGAGATTTGCTCGTTTCTGCTTAGTTTTAGAGAAAATCGCAAAAAAGAAACAAAACAAAAATGTTACAGGTAGCGATTATCACCTTTCAAAGTTCGTCAGGCTAGGCAGTGAGATATGTAAACACTTAACGTTATCCTTTACATTCTTTTATTTGTTTACATTTTGGCTTCCTTCTAGGATTATAATTCCTAAACCAGTCTTCAGTCAGTTACTCAGATATTTTTGTGTGAATAGCATCAGCCACAATGCCGCATACTAATGTTGAATACGCTAATATGATTTTTGTGTATGGTTTCTGTAACGGTAATGCTTTAGAAGCGGTGCGGGAGTATGCGCACCGATGTCCAAATAGAAGAGTGCCTAATCGACGAGTCTTTTCGTTAACTTTTAATAGACTACGAGAGACTGGGTCATTCTTAATACGGATTACTGGTGGGATCATATTTTTTACCTGGAAGATTGGTATCACATTTACACATTTTTTGGAGAACGACTTTTCTAATTATTTAGATGACATTCCCTTACAATAGCGGTTTGAAATGTGGTTCCAACTCGATGGATGTCCAGCTCATTATAGCAGAGTTGCTCGAGCTTGGCTGGATATAAATTATCCACAACGATGGATTGGACGTGGAGGAGTAGTACCTTGGCCACCCAGATCACCTGATATGACACCCATGGATTTCTTCGTATGGGGAACCTTGAAGCAGAAAGTTTATTCGGTGTCAATCAACTCAAGAGAGCAATTAAGAGACCGAATCATAGATGCAGTGCACCAAATATCATCAGTACAATGTTTAGCTGCAATTTATCAAGTGAGTGCTAGATGTAATGTTTGCATTGGTGCAAGAGGACAACATTTTGAGCAATATTTACATCAGAAAGAACATAACATAAATATAAATGTAAATTTAAGTACAAAAATGAGAACTTGTTTTAAGTGTTTACATATCTCACTGCGTAACCTGACGAACTTTGAAAGGTGATAAGCGCTACCTGTAACATTTTTGTTTTGTTTCTTTTTTTGCGATTTTCTCTAAAACTAAGCAAAAACGAGCAAATCTCTAAAGGACTTTTTGTCTTAGTTTTTCGGTCCCCAATAAGTTCCTGAAGTTTTACTATTTAAATTCGGGACACCCTGTATAGTGCGTGTTGACGTTCATATCCTTAGCGATTGGTGATAAGAAGGCAAGAGCATGGGGATAAGTTAAGGGTCAATAACTTTTTTTAGGACTTTAGCCTAACCCTTACTCGGTTTTTCCTGATAGCATTCTAGTAAGCTCCTTACTAATCCTTGACCCTTTCGATTTGATTTGGATAGAATATAATGTTCATTTCTGTCGGTGGAAGTGTGGCTGCATATCCCATTTCATGTCACCTATTTTAGTCAATAGTTAAAGTTCTGTATCTGAACATTTCTTCAACCAGATATATATATATATATATATATATATATATATATATATATATATATATATATATATATATATCAGCCAACTTTACTCCCTTACTTTAGATACTATCCTCTTTATACCGAAATTAAATAAATATTTTTTTCAGTAACTAATATAGGATTTTCATTATTAAGTGATACTATATCTTGGTTTTTAGAATTATTTTGACCCCGCTCACACTAAAGCGATATAATAGATATACGTACGGTACACGACGTGCAGAGATAGCTCCAGGAAATATTAAGGGTTACAATAAAAAAGGTCATACCAACACGATGTCGCAAGGGACATATCTCTCAAACCTATAACCAACAACCACTTGTCAGCCTCCTCAGCAATTCGTATCGTCCGATATTTCGAGCTGTGGATACGACGTGAATTAGAGACGATAATAAGGTAATTACTTTCATTAATCTATTGGAAGCTCATGAGTGCATCTGCAACTATTCTATTGCGGCATACAGAAAATAAAGTATGTACTTTTTCTAGAAGTACTCACTGTTTTCTGTGTTGAACCAATAAACCTCTACGTCATCCCCACTTTAGCTCAATTTTCTAACTGAAGCGGTGAAAATTTGGTGCCTAACAAAGTTTTATCGCGCAGGTCGCGCCGATTGGCTGCTATTATTGACGCTGAATCACGTACATAAAACATTCAATAAAGTTACACAAGTGTTCAATTATTTAAAAAAATTTAATTGTGAGATCCTCCTAGATTCGATTAAATTTATTTTCATCCGGTTGCAGCTATGTTAAACGTTTAGGTTTCGAAAATCAATATGCATTCCTAGAAAAACTTTTTTAAATATTTGGAGAAGCAAGAAAACGCCTGAGAATAATAAACACGGCAATGTTCGATTGTTTGCTATTTAATATTTCAGAGCACATTTCCAATATCGAAGGGATAATTGAAATTCCTGAAGAAAATAATATTGCGTTTTTTAATGTGACCACTTTTTATAAGAGTTTGTATAATTTCCTTCTATTCCATGACAAAAGTCGAGGAGTTTCAGTTACTATGCCATTAGTTCCATTAATAAACTTGGTAGAATTGTTTTAATAAGTATAATAAAAACCTGTTTACGTTTATTTAATTATTTGACGACTGAAAAGTTTAACAACTCAATCATAATAAAAAAAAAAGGTTTAGTATTTGATCTGCGTTTCCCAGCAACAGATCTAGGAACTACTTTTGGTATATCCTATTTTCCTGATCGATCAGTTAATTTTTTTTTAAAATTTATTTATTGATATTTACAACTGTATAACAATAATACAACAAGTAAATAGGATAAGTGATACATAATGACATGATAATGACAAGTAGAGATACCACCCACTGGCAGTACTCAAATAAAAGTTCAACTAAGAAGGTCAAGAGGCCATCTCTTTTTCAGACACCTCGGAGGATTATTAGAAATTGAAGTAGCTTGACTTGAAACTAGTGGATTCGAGTGGGAAAAAAGTTTTTCAAGAAAAGACTGGTATCGGGTTCGGGCCAGATCAGCAACATATGTGGCATTTAGGTCATTATGGATGACTTTGTTCGTAACAAAGTGAAATTAAGGATTCTGCGAAGGATTTTTGGATTGTAAAGATTGGATACGAGAGGATTTCGATGGCTTAGTTGAGCCCCAAATCTCTACTCCGTAAGTCCAAGTAGATTTTATCATCAGTGAAATTATCATTTTTTTTTTGAAGTTTTGAAAATCCATTGCTCCTGGCTTATTTAAGCCGTTACACAAAAAATGGCACTTTTTTTAAATTTACATAGGCACAATGAAATGCATCAGTTTAAGGTTTAAATAACCTACATCCCATGCAGAGTGTGATATGAAATAAGATTAGGGCATTTTTATTATAGAATATTTTTTTAATCTATATATAAAAAATCCTAATATAAAAAAAAAATCATCATTTTATTAAATGAAACATAAACATCCTAATGTAACTTCAAAAAATGTACAAGTCAGAACTCTGCAAAAAAACAACAATCATAAATCAGTTATACAATCCAAAAACAAAACAAAAGCACTTGTCCTAAACAGTTAGCAAAAACCAAGCATAGATACCTCAGAAAAAATGCATAGTAACAATTAAATTTTTTTTTGTCACTATCTTGGGGATCAACTTTCCTCCATGGTCAATAATCTACAAATGGTTTAAACTTTGATCTGTAAGGTAAAGTGAGTTTTATATGATTATGTTATTTATTTATATATATATATATTGTTACGGCCAGAGGAAGCAAAGGATTAGCGGCTTAAATCCGTCGGCGGGAGAAGTTAAAATAGGATTAGGACCGTTCTAGATCGTCTCCTTTTGTCGGAAAAGGATAAGAAGATTCCAGAATTATCTGGCCCCTCCGTGTTCTAGAATGTTCGGCCTTGCCTATTTAAATACTTCCCTCACCTCGAGCGAGTCAGTCTTAGCCTGAGAGTAGACCACGTAAGTCTGTGATAAGTGAGTGTCAGTGTGATAAACTAGTCACGACATGAGTACTAAATTCCAACTCCAATTTCTAGAATAATTTCGGGGTACCCTTAATTAAATTGTATTTCAGTTGTATTATTTGAAAATATCATTATCATGGGGACATTGAACATTCATCTACATTAACGGTTTTGCCTATAATCATTAAATATATAGTGGTAGTTTACGGAAAGTTGATTTTGTTGATATTCTTATATAAGTAAATGAAATTATACTGTCTATAGTTTAAAAAGTAATAATAAAAGAAATGAGCTACCCTGCTGTCGCTATTAACAACACTTTTAATAAATTTCATTGAAAAGTAGATATTTATACTCCAACTAAAATAAATTAATATAATTTATTTAATTGTTATATGATATAATTTTTTTAAATATTTTATTTGAAAAGAAAAGATATGGCCAGGACCGGGACTCGAACCCGAGTTTTTCACCTCTCCGTTGTTTCACCAGTGGGTAGTTTCTCTAGTTGTCATTATCTCATGTCATTGTGTATCACTTAGCCTATTTACTTGTTGTATTATTGTATCAATTGCATCAATAATACAGTTGTAAATTTCAAGAAATAAATTAATTTTTGTTTATAATTTATTTATTGAAATTCACAACTGTATTATTAGCCAACGGCCATACCACGTTGAACACACCGGTTCCCGTCAGATCACCGAAGTTAAGCAACATCGGGCGTGGTTAGCACTTGGATGGGTGACCGCCTGGGAAAAACAGGCGGTAACCATCTGGGGAAAAACCGCGTGCTGTTGGCATCTAACTTAACACTTAGCCAAATAATAATACATAGCTGGCTGTATGAATGAAAGAAAAGAATCCAATGCCATAAAAAAAAAAAAAATGTATTATTACCATTCAAGAAGTAAACGGCAGGAATGATGCATGTTGGCATGATTAAAGACAAACAGAGAAACTACACAATGGCAGTACTCAAATTAAAAAAAAAATTAATTATATAATATTGTCTAATTGAAAATATTACAATACTATTGGTGGGCTCAATACAATGCTTGTATATAACGTACCTGTAGGTACAAATATTAGTAATGTTTAAAACAGTGTAATGGGTAAATTTTATTGCAAAGGGTGTTGATACATAATCAATAATATAATAATAAAAGGCTAACAGGTTGTGTTAAAAAAAAACTGTATACAAAAGCTTTTAAGCTCGCTCAGATCTAAAATATTCATATTCTGCCAATGCCAGTTTAATCTTCTAGAAGAATGACATGGGCGAGTGGAGTTGAATATTTACTTCATCCAAAGGATTAGGCAGTTGGTAAGCCTTTGTTGGAGTTTAAATAATTTGGATGTTACTGTTGGCAAACTGTATGAAGGGCCCATAATGGTCCAGGAGACTTTTGGATAGGGTAGTAGATAATCTCAAGAGAAAAAAAAGTATTGAAATATCACCTGGAAATTCTGCTCTAGAAATACTCGTCGTAAAACAAAATCGTGCTTCTATACTAATTATATTACTTCTACATTATACGTATCCTTATTATGTTTGCGACATCAAATGAGAACGCCTGAAGGTAGAAAATATAAACGTTTTGTTCGGTTTTAGGACCATTAATTCAAATCTTGTGTCGTCATCACCGACATATACGACTATTTAAGCACGTTTATGGGAGCAGAGTAGCTAAGTGAGTAGAGCGCCGAAGTTCTGATGGTACTGGGATCAAATCCGGATGTGGTAGATAAATTATGTAATGTGTTAACAGAGTTCTACCGTGGGCACATTTGGAATTAAAGAACCCCTCGGGGCTGAACCGAAGTCACCCTGGTTCGGTAGAAACTAATCAGTTATGCGTGATCTCTGGCAAATCACCTACCTGCACAGACGTTTCCCTAGAAACAGTACAGTCTCGAAAATGTACTGAGCCCTAGACCCTTCATGTTCTGTAGCGACACGTTTCTTTCTTTTTTAAACATATCTTAATACCTACCGACTGATAGCTCCTTATTTAATTTAGGCTCTTATTGCCTGAGTTCTGCAAGGTGCATAGATAGGAAGTTATAATACAATAAATGTTTGTTTTTCTTAAATATGTTGTTTATCCTACTTTATAAACAAAAAAATATCTAGTTTTACAGTTCATTTTCGTAATGCCCGCCCCTATTTCTAGTCCTCGAAGCTCGAGCCCTTCTTATCACACCAGTTTTCACAATCCTCGAATTTCTGAGCTCCCTTTGCATTTTCTGCGCTGCGTTTATAATTCTATTGCGCAGGTATTCAATATTAGGTATAGGAACCTCAGCAGCGTATTCTTCTTTCTCTATCAGCCATTGTTAGTCAGATTAATCTGACAATCAGTCACACAGCCGCCAAATCGTAAGGAATCACAGAAAACAGGACACAGACAGGGGCGTCAGTAAAGAATCAATCAATAAAGTCTTTTTCCTGGACTCGTTAGAAAAATCCAATCTGAGGGCAAGTAAGCTAAGAGAGCACATCCGAACAGAGTAAACCCGTAAGAGCCCACTGAGGCAGAGAGGGGCAAAGCAATGCGCTCGACTCCTGTCCTCGACTCCTGCGTCGGAGCCCTTTGTTCTCGGGAGCCTTTCTTCTCGGGCTCTACCTGGGTTTTTCATTTTCCATTTTTCACTGATCATATCTTCATGGGTGTTTTAACCGATTTTTGATTTTCATACCTCATTTGAAAGGTAATATATATGCACACACATAAGTATATATATATATATATATATATATATATATATATATATATAAATCGATTAATCTAGTTTGTAGAAGATAGTCGAACAATTAATTGCTTATAATATTCGTTTATGCGTATAAACAAAGTGACAGACTTACCAAATACCGGATAGTGTAATAAAAACAGGACATCCGTATTCCATTCGTATTTATTGTCAATTATTCATATATCAATTCACCTGTTATATTTTAATATATTATAGGTTTAGCTAAAGTGCGGAATCGAGAAACAAATGAATTTTAAAGCGCAGGGCGGCATATTTTTAACAAAAGGAAGTAAAAACTGAAATAAACAAAAAGTACTGGTTTCTTTCTTTTTTTAATTTTTTTATTTGTCTCGGAAATAAAAATTTATAAGGTCCTTCCTTTCCTCGATTATTCTGGGGTTTGAGGCAGTTTTTACCTAACGAATTTTTCCAGGGAAAACATCCGTCACTGACTGTTGTTTAAACCATCATTAGGACAGCATCGATTTTAATGAAAAACAGAGTTCTTGTTTGACCGTAAAGAGAACCAACGTCCATTTTTAAAGGTTTATAAAGCGAACATTTTTCGTTTATTTAATTTTCTAGTGGTATAATTTGCGTTTAATCTGCCTGAAAATAGAAAATCATTGTGTATATAATTTTATATTGAACGAGCTGATTTAATATAACTTGTAAAAATATAAAGATTATTAATTCAAATTCTTAAATGAAATTAAATCAAATGTAATTCTTCTCTGTCTCACTTTCTCTATATACAATCGTACACATACACTCGTGTATATATATATATATATATATATATATATATATATATATATAGATTTATGTAATTCAGTCTTATATTCATTAAAATATTTTTCCGCCGTTTCTAGACTATATTGTTATCATAATCATGCCTTAACTGTGGAAAAAACAGGCTTTTTTTATTTATATTAAATCATTCGCTAGTGTATATATATATATATATATATATATATATATATATATATATATATATATATATATAAGTGATATTTGTTTAACAAACTGAATAAAGTAAAAGTAGATAAATCAAATGTTATGTATGCTAAGGATGTAGTCAAGTGGTCGGCCCAATTCTGACAAAGAGGCCGGATATTAGTCGGTGTTTTTCACTACAATCCCGAAATTAATGTGCTAGCTCGAATGAGCCTTTTTAGACACGTTCGTTTTTCCCATAAGTCAGATTCGGAGACTGGTACTAGTGAGAAGTATCTAGACCTGATCAGATGCCAGATGGATCCGGAAGGTAGGAATTTTCCTTTATACTGCAGTCAGACTAGATTCTGGGTGTAGCCAGATGTAGTGTCAGTTAAATAGTAGAGCCGATCAAACATGACTTTTTTTTTATGTTAGAGAAGAATTGGTTGACTGTAACTTGTAATGTAAAGAAGAATTAGTAGGAGGTGCAGTCAATAAAAACACCTTAATAAGTGTATACTTATTTATGGTGTGCCGACGAGAAACAAACAGAAAAACGTATAAAAAACGTTGCAGTAACAAGAATATGGTGACAAGTAATGTGTAAATTAAAATAGTGACTAGATATGATGAAATAGTGAATAGATATGATAATTAAAGATAACGAATATAAAAGTGGTTACAGAATATAATAAAATTAAAATAGTGACAGATAATAATAAAATTATAGATGATGAACAGAAATTAAAATAGTGACAGATATAATAATTAAAGAATACGAATATAAAATACAGAAAATAAATGTACTGAAAGGATAAAATGTAAACATAATATAAAGGGAAAGAAAATGAGGAGGTAAGATATAACGAAACGTCGGCACACAATAAATAAATATACACTTATTAAGGTGTTTTTATTGACTGCACCCCCAACTATTTCTTCCTTACATGACTTTTTTTTATTCTTTCCTTTTTCTTTTGCACCACTCCTTCACCAAAAACCCGAAGGGAGGTATATGATTTTAGTTTTTATGTTCTTAGTCAGTATTAGTATTGATGGTGAATCTTACTATAATTATTATTATGGTCTCCGTTATAAATTTTATTATATTATTTTATTTGCCACTATCTTTATTGGTAGTAGTTGGGTGTGAACATTTCAAAATATTAATTGATTTGAAGATGTTTCTTTCGTTTTTCTATCTGAAGCTTTCCCCTAGGCACCCACATGACTGTCGTCCCACCTTTTCTACTTGACACTTTTTCAGGTGTCCATAACGTCCAAAAGAAGAGCCGCAGGTAACATTTCTATAATTAAAAGAGAATTATCATACATAAATTGGTTTAGTAAATTTATGACGAAAGGTTTTACCCCATGATATCATTAATTCTACATACCTGTACAATATCAACATATAACCTTTAAAAATCGTTCAAGACTTTGTGATTGCAGTCAGGTGTATTGTTAGGATTTATTCTATTTCTGATGGTATGAATTACTATCATCAGGTATGATCGATTGTATTCGATATTTTTATATATTTATATGACGATTATATTTTTTTTCAAAATTCATACACTGCTCAGCTATAGACATGTTGACCTTGTACAGCCAGCATGTCTAAAAGTAGCCCATTTTAATATCGATCCAGACAGGCTCTGATAGACCAATGTGTAATTGAATAAAATGGTCAAATAATGAAATCGACGTGATGTATAAATAGAATGGACACAGCTTGAAGGATGTTTTTTCGTTTGAATTTTTATTTAATGTTAAGCATTTTAAAATCTGGAACATTGTATTGTATATTTTATGTCGTTGTGCCTATTTTCTGCTATAAAAAAAATCTAAATCCACTCACATCCAGACCACTTTGGGAGAATCGATAAGTTAGAATAATTGAGCCTTAAAGCATGAAACGTTGAATACTAAAAATTTGAATACGAAATTTCCCTTGCGAAACTTCGTATGTGCATAAATGAAAGAAAAAAATATTTTTAAAAAATGGGGAAGAGAGATATTCGATAGAATATTTTATCTGACGTGTTAGGAAAAATCCGTATTTTGTTAGGCAGAAGATTTAGGATAATTCTTTATAAATATTTTTTTTTTGGTTTATATAGACCTCATGCTTTCAGATATTGAAAATTAAGCTATTCAATTTAAAATTAAAAAAAAAATCTGCCCACCACAACTAATGAAGGATCTTGGGTTCAGTTAATGGTAGAGACTATAGTGTTTCTAGGACAACAGTTGTGCAGGGAGGTAATTTGTCCTAGGTAATGGTGAAACGCCACGGTTTTCCCTATATTAAGGGTGCACACTTTATAGACGGTGGGTGAGCCCCAAGAGGGTCTCCAGATCACACACGGTCCATCCCCGGCTGTTAACAGATTAAATAAAGTATCTGCCACAGCCAGATTTGAACGTGGGGCCTTCGGCACGACTAAATTGAATTTATAATGTGAATAAAAAATCATTACGTTAATTTTTTTTCAGATTCAGGTATTTGTGACGAAACAAATACTTACTCACTTAGCACTTCAACTTTATTCAAGATTTGAATCAATCAAATTTTAAGCTAAGGAATGAATCATTGTAATAAATTTAATTTTTGTTTTTATTAATATCAAATTCGTTTTCTTTATGCGAGATTTTCATTGATTAGGAGCTTCTAAATGACTTAGTTTGGTTCAGGATTTGAGCACTAGAAAAACGATTGTAGTAGGTACGTTGAGATCTACTTATATTCTTATTAAAAATATGATGGAAACATGGTATAGTTAATAGTTTATATATATATATATATATATATATATATATATATATATATATATATATATATATATATATAGAATAGAATAGAAAATAAACTTTATTCTGGGACCAAGTCCCTTTAGAATAACAATAATGGACAAATTAAAAAAACATAACATTCATCTGGCCAGAAGGCTACATAATAACACAAATCATGAAATAATCAAGTGTGAACAAAAACATTGTAAAAATAGAAATAGATAAGAAAAAAAATAAGTAAAATACAACGAACTTGACTGCTTTTTAACTAATTGTAAAAAATAAATATATTTATATTACCAAAATAATGATTAATAATATTAATACAGTAGTTGATGACGAAATTACTAACTAAAATAATTGATTGGCATAGTATGCGATAATATATTTAAAAAGTCGGTATCATCGTTGATGTAGGAAAAATAAACAAAACAAGGGTAGCGGGATCGAGTTTACAATACTGTTATATTCAAGCATACCTTTGACCTGCTTGGAGAGCGACTTTTTGAGATGCCAAGAGATGATGGAAAAGCAGGGATTTGAATGAAGCTAGTGAAGAGGAATGGCGGATGAAAGGAGGGATTGAATTCCACACAGTGGTGGAGCGGGCGAGGAAGGAGCGCTCGAATGCCTTAGTTCTGTGGGAAGGAATGTAGAAATCGGAAAGGCGAGATCTTGTTTTGTGCAGCTGGACAGAGGATTTGAATGGGAGGAGACTATAGATATATGAAGGGTGTTGCGAGTTGATGGATTGGTATAGAAAAACGCTAAGGAAATATTGTCTACGGATGGGAGGGAAGATCCACTTTAACTCATCATAGTGATGTGACACCCGGGATCGCCTCGGAGTACCAAGGACAAATCTTAAAGCGCAGTTCATTATTCTTTTTAAGCGGCTCTCAAGCATTTTCGAGAGGCCCCCGTATACCACACTACAGTAGTCGAAGTGGGGGAAAATGAGGGATGATACGAGCAGCTTCCGAGTAGGTTGAGTAAGGAGATGCCGAGAACGATGGAATAATTTTAGGGAACTAATTATTCTTCGGGATATTTGGGTGACATGTGGTTTCCAGGAAAGGTTTTGGTCGATGGTAATGCCTAGGTTTTTAACGGAGGAGCTGAAACTGATGGGGTGGTCGTTTAGGATTAATGTTGGAAGGGTGGGGATAGTTGCAAGGAGAGAGTTGGAACCTAGAACGATGGCCTGGGTTTTCATTGCGTTCAGTTCCAGTTTGTTCAGCTTTGCCCAGGTACTGATATATATATATAGTTAAGGTCCCACGCTAGTGCTACATCAGCACTGACTCATTTCCTGCACTTTCCTTTTAAATCCCTAGCATAATAATTCTAGCTGTTCATTCATTATTAGTTAGCAATTAGACAACTTACTATGTCATTGGCATTATTCAATAAAGTTAGTTACTTTTTAAAAAGTGATTTAGTATTGGAGGTTATTTAATTATATATATATATATATATATATATATATATATATATATATTATATACATATATATATATATATATATATTTTTTTTTTCGGTTGGCTCTACAGACCTTGTAGATCTTTGACCACCTTTATCAGCCTTCTCCACTTCTGTCTATCCTGGGCTGCTGATTTCCAGTCTGCTACATGTAGCTCCGCAGCATCTTTGTTGACCCTGTCCATCGATCTGGTCTTTGGCCTCCCACGTGGTCTCTTACCCACTATTGTGGCATTCATAATTGTGTAGAGGTATCCTGGCAGATTACTTCGAGCTACATGCCCCGGCCATCTTAACCTTCTTGCTTTCATGTCCTGAGATATCGCCAGACCAGTTTCCGTGAGCAATTCTTTATTGGTCCTTCTCCTCAAAGATTTTAGACTCCCATCCCATACCGCTCCGGTTATCGTGCGAAGTACTTTTCTTTCACAACTCTAGATTCTGCTTTCTTGGGTGCCGGTGAGAGCCCACGTTTCACAGCAATATATATATATATATATATATATATATATATATATATATATATATATATGTATAAATGTATGAAACACATTCTGTTGCTTGGAACAGTTATAAAATAGTTTCTTTCACATTAACCTAGAGTAAATTAAGATATATTGAATAATTTTGTCAACATTATTATTAAATTGAATTAAAAATTATAAAGGTTCGTTCAATAAAAACAGTTCATTTAACCAAATATTCAAAATATATTCAAACTTTGAAGAACAATTTCCCACGAGTGAAAACATTTCCCAAGAGAACTTTCCAAGAATAATAACAATAGTCGTCGGTGTAGGCAAATACTACCCGTTTGAAATGGAGTTACAAATAGTTTCAATGTTATGTCTTTACATATTCTTGTGCTTTTCTAACGGCGTCTTTACAAAGCAAATAACATTGTTAATAGCAACTGTTATTGACGTAGTTCACAGATGTACTCTGAACAATGTCAAGGACGTTTTGGTTTTGTCTAGTGTATTTATCTTCTTCTTCTTTCATGGCTCTACAACGTATCAATGGGCCTTGGCATCCTCGCTCCGTTTACGCCAATCCACTCTGTTTAATGTGTATGTCAATAATTACTGCATATATACATAAAATTTTACAAATTTTTTGTGAGAATTGTGAAAAAATACTAAAAAAGATTAAATAATTTTGTAATAAAATTAATAGTTTTATAAATATTGTTTTTAAATTTAAAAAATTAAAATTTATTATTGAAATTATAATTTACTAGCTATAATTATAATAATTAATACCAATAAATTATGATTAATAATCAATATTAAGAATTTTAGTAAAATTATAACAATCAATCACACGTAATTATATAAAATTTGTTGTAATTATTTAATACTAATTTAATTATTTTAAATTTAATGATATATTTAATTATTATAAAACTAATAATTTTATTATTAGGCTTATAATTGCCCACATGAACTTGATTTTGGAGTTCGTTGGTGTCTATTTGCAATAAATAATATCCTACACCTGGTTTATTTTGCCTATTAGGTTAAAATAGCACCGTCCAATCATTAAAAATAATAATATAGATTAATTTTATGGTTAATTTAGATGATCTTAGTGGTTTAGATGCTCTATGGTAACAGCCAGGCGCTTTGTTTACAGTTGCCCACATTGAATTGAGAACACATCGACGCGGGTGGTTGCACGGAAATTGGGAGAATCGCTGGTATACATATATATATATATATATATATATATATATATATATATATATACTACATACTACATATATTCTATAAATATATTTATAGCCAAAATACTTCTTTTATGTCGGATGCCTTTAGCTGATAAACCATTAAGAGCAACGGCTGTTGATAATGTAAATAATTTATTTGTCACAGCCGGTATGGAATCCGAGATTACAGATCAGTAACTCAATACGTGCTGAGCTAAACCACTCTCTGATTCACTTAACAGCACTAATTGATTAATTAATTTATTATTTATTAATCTAATAAAATACTATAACAATCTTATGTTTATTTGAATTTGATGAATATATATTCAATATATTGAATTACTTGAATAATTAATGTAGTTGTATATAGAAAAGAAGTTTATTCCAATTTAAGAGGGAAATACGAAAATTTGATTATACATTTTAGCCTTTTTTAAACTGTATACAATTTTCAAGAGGCAAGTGGTCAAAAAAAAAAAAAGCTAAGCAAATTTTGTGTAAAGCGATAAGGGCGATAAGTGTAAGGGCGATCACCCTCAATTGCCGGGTTTTCCTCCAAATTTGAGGTAACCGTATTATAGAGGCTGGAAGAGCCCCTTTGAGGGTCTTCAGATCCCACAGAGTCAAATCATGACTATTAATGGATAATAATTCATTTACAACAGCCAGTCTGGAACCAAGAGCTTGAGATCAGGAGCATCAGTAACACAATACGCACTGATATATCCCCCTCTTAGTAACTCTTATTAGAAATAATTAATTTATTCAACAAATCCGAATATTTATTAATCAATATACGTAATGACTCCTATAAATAACGTACAAAGTATCCAGTAACTAATTCCTGGGTAAGAAATTTAAATTTATTTATGTTAATTTTTTAAAGGGACATACACTATGTATTACAATTATGTAACTAAAAAAATAAAATCAACACCTCAAGAATAGGAACACGCCAGACATCTAATGTATTCGTTATTCATTCCATTTCGACTGATGATGAAGGAAGCAATCTGTTAGAATCGGATCAGATCGGACCCTAATAAGTAAGTGTGTGCACAATTAGGTGTAGAATAATGATAATCTGTGTAATTATGTGTAGGGGGATGGATGGGGTACGAAATAACCATGTTTGTTGTCCCTTAAGTTCCCTAATTCTTTATTTCTTCCTGTCTTAACATCCTAAAGTCTCATGTGACTAAGCTTTATCGGAACATTGGTAGGGATCGGATCGTGTCGGATCGGATCCAAAGTAGGTCTGTAGTACCTTAACCACTTTTACACCGATGCTATTACATCCACGCCATTCTTAAAACCCTTCTGGAAACAACAAAGCCAAGCCATAAGTTTATCACCAGTAGCGTACGTACTAAAAGTACCTGTTCCGTTTACTATGAGAAAAATACATTTTTTTTCTAAGAAAAAGTAATTTGCTGGTTTGACCTAATTTTCTTAATAAATGTTTTAGTATAATTTTAGGAAGAATCCCAAATTAACTCAGGTATTTTCATTAGTTTGTTTTCCCCTCATTAACCAGCACTGATTAAAACCGTTCTGCTTAACACCGGGAGATTAAACTCCTAGCTCGGTAAATTATTAAAAACTATTACTATCATTATTGCATTAAACATTTATTTTTATATTTTTCATTTTGTCCCGTCATTGCCAAAAATGTGTCAAAATTTGTATGTTGTTTGAAATGTAGAATGTTCTTTTTAATAAATAATTTCGTTGCATTGTCCAAAAATTTCTTTGTCAACGGATTTCTACTTGAGATAATTCGGCTCTTTCTTTGAATATTAAAATAAATAATAGTTTAAAAAACACGTTTTAATACAACGCCATAAAAATTAAAAAACTAAAAACTTCACATTAATACGAAAAAAAAAAACTAAAAAGTGGAAAATAATTTTCAATAAGTTTAAAATAATAATAGTATGATGAAAAAAAAAATTCATTTTATCGTAAAAAATCGTGGGGTGCTTAATGTTAATTGTAAATATTTTATTGACCATTTTTTTTTTTAATGAAATGGATTTTTATGTTCATCGCTCCATTCTTACTATAAGTTATTTTCTACTTTTTTAAAATGATAAAGTGTGTTTTTAGACTATTTTTGAAAAACTTTAGTTTTTTTTTCCATCAATGCGTGTATTTTAAATTAACATTTATTTTTTACCTTCTAGTTCGGTTTTCTATTGAAACGTGATTTCTACTTTTTAACCTATTATTTATTTTCTACTTTTTAGTTCAGCTGCCTATAAACGCTTTTTCTATACTTTTTTTAAAACTAATTTTCATTGTCTACATTTTAGTTTGGCTTGTTTTTAAAAGAAAGTAATAAAAGTAAATATACGAAACTCCCCCAGTTGATCTTTCCTATAGTCATCTGCTCGTTCCAAGGATTAAGCTATGCAGGCTTTAGTACACGTGTACTTGGCACAAGACACTACAGTGTCTTCGGATATGAAAACTTGTTAATCCTGAAGATCCTTGTATTAAGCTTATTAAATTTTGTTATAATCTGTCTTTGAGAAAATTAATTCAATATTTTAAAGAAGCTAAGAATCGAGTTCAAAGATTCGATTACATATATACGATGGCATACGTACATAGATTCAGGCGACGCTAATATAATCGCGTTAAAAAAACGATTGATTGTTGTTGGTAGGTTGTTCTACTGAAAGTTTTTCATACTAAGCAAAGAAGAGTATGGTGGGCCCTCTGATTCATTTGTTACAAATATATTGAGTTTGTATAGAACTTATCAAAATAAACTTCGCAAGAATGAATAGGTATACCACTAATTTTGTTGTATCTACTTTGCCTAGCATTTTAATATTATTTTTATTATAAAAAGAATTAATATTTATTAGAAATTTTACTACATTAAATATTGTAAAGTGTAAACATTTCCATAATAATATAAATGCTAGGTAAAGCATATACATACTACAAAATTAGCAATATCCCTATTCATATTTGCGCAGTATATTTAAAAAATATTATATATTGTTAATTTTTTTGTAGTTCATTTTTAATTAGTGCTTTTATTTTAAATTATTAACCTGTTAGTTGGAGCTAATAAAATACTCCCGAATGTTTAGGGTTGGAGTCACCACAAATTGACGTAACTGAGTTGATTATTGTTTTATTAAATACGTTAGTCTAGTAGATACTAAACGCATTTGCAAGAATAACCATTGCTTTGTTCAGCTTTTAGCAGATATAATTTGAACAACGTCAGTCATCATTATACCGGTACGCTCTTAAAGCCTTTGGCAAGGCAAACATTTTAGAAATAATGCAGTATATTATTAACTGAATGAAGTTTCAAAGTACACCGTCTCGCAAATTTTAGCACGAATTAGCTTGATATTTGCAAAGCTATGTTTATCTCTGGGAGCGGCTTTGTGCATCCATTGAACACGGTATATCAAGTTAAACCAAGGTTTCTGAAACATCGAATTTTCCACGTTTTAGGAGAATCGTAACATCATTGCTTGGTACAAAGGATAAATTACTTCTAAAATTATTACAGTATGATGTCCATATTATTTTACAGTGCACGCCTATAATAATGACAAGTAAATTATGGTATTGCAACCCTGAATAATGGGTCTATATATACGGAAAATCTGTTTTCACGTGAATAAAATAATTTTGTTTTTGGGACAGGGAGGATTGGAGCGTGTTTTCCTCGATGAGGAAAACAGAGATAAGTGCCAATAGCAGCTAAGTGCCAGTAATCAAGGAAACTTTAATGCATTAATGGTCAAATCCAGTGAGGTTTTCTTTTTTTATATTATTACAATTGGCCAAACAGACAAACATTATTAGTGTCTTGATAAACATTAATTTATTTTACTATTGTTTACTTTTTTCTTATTCGTTAATTGTAGTTGTAGTTTTTAGTAAAAGTAATTATTTTCATTGCAAAAACGTTCAAATTTTTAATTTAATTGAACTAACTTTAATATGGAAGTTTATTTTTATTATTTATATACATGCATAAACAATGATTTTTATTTTTAGTCTAATAAAAGGTTCCATTCATATGACATGCGATCTGGTGTTTGAATCAGTGTTATTTTCCCATACATATTTCGGGGCTCTTATCGAGAGGTCCTACTGTCTCACGAGAGCTCAAACAACTATAGTGTCTTATATTTTAAAATTTTAATTATGGAATAATTGCATAGTAGTAATTGGGGTCTTGGTGGTGGGTTGGATATCTACATATCTTCGATTTTATTCTTCTTCCCATTATTTTACATATTTTTTCGCTTGTATATATTTATTTATGCATTTATTTCGTTTATATTATTGATTTTTTATGGAATGATTGTAGCTACATAGCACCATTACTTATTGCCCACAGCAGGCAGATTGTAATGTTTCAATAAAGTGTTTTCTTCTCTCTCTCCCATTATTTTAGAAAATAGATTCTTCTTCAGAAATTTTCCATTAACGTCCCAACGGTGATGTCATGCCTCTTTATTGAGTTTTTGTTTGTTTGAAGTTATTATTTGAAGTAATTGAAACCTTATAACACGACTTGATAATTTTTTCATGAACATTTGACCGTTTTAACATTTTTAAACCTTACTGTGCTGAAAATGGAAGGATTGACTTTTTCCTTCTCATATTTTCTGAAACCGTTCGTAAAGGGTGTCGAAATTATTTTATTATTATTTAACATAAATATTATATCGCTAAGTTCCGTTTAATTTCGAAATCGATGAATAAATCGTTAGTACAAAAGCTATTAGATTCCACAACTTCATATAGTTTTGTCATTCTAAAGTTATATCATTCACAGTGCAGCTGATGGCAGGTAAAAGAGTGAATCCATGTTTGAATAGCAATAGATTTATTATAAATGAAGTTAATTTGACGAACCATTATTACGGAGAAATAATAATTAACTTCACTTTCCTTATTTAAGAATTTATTTAAAACTAGAAAATATAGTTTAAAATAACTACACAAAGTAGAGGGGAAAACTAAAGCGCATGTGCGCCTATTCCTACAACTCATCCATAGTATCCTTTACCACTCGCGTGATGCATCTCGTGACGATTGGACCAAACCCCATCCTCTTAAACCCAATCTTAACCAACAGGCTTGCCTCTTTCTAGTCACGAGACCTTATTTCAACCTGTTGTATTAACTATAACGTCCACGCCTCTTTAAGGCACTTGATTATTATCTTCCTCCATTTTATCCCTATCAATGTTAGTTTGTCAACCCTGTTGTGACCGCATTCACTCTATTGTTGATGATGAGTCGCCATATTGTTTACTAATATAGTATCCACGATCAGTACTCGTCTTAAGCCATTACCTTCCATAGGCCCCATTTAGGGATTACACCTTTTTTATGGTTGTCGGTTATCAGAATCAATAGTTTTGGTAGTGAAACCATCTATAGCCTTCATATAAAAAAAAATCGCTGGTAATGGGTTAAAAAGGCTAAGTGTGCCCGAATCCTATCTACTTTATGGCGACTTGAATTAACCATTTTAGCCACGTTTAAAAGAAGCCTAATCTCAATTTTAATTTTAATCTACCACTAACTTCAACTATTTGATCTCGAGTTCTTTTTTGCTACATGAGGTTTTATCAACTTCACCTTAGCTATCAAACTAATCCTCGTTACACATAGTTTAATATGTCTTTGATTTTAGAGCATTTTGCTTAACTTGGAATTTTAATTTTAATGGAATGTAAAAGGTGCTTATGCATGCATTATTGAGGCTGTGATCATTGAACATTTTGTTTTTATTACGCCGCTAATTTATATACGATGAGTAATATTTTTTTATTCATTGAAACTTATATAAATACAAGACCCCATATTGTTCTCACCCCTGTCTAAACAACCAATCACAGCATCCCATCCTACCCTAAGGCCTAATTTAAACAACTTAAGAGGCTTGAGGTTTTCGAAAGGGGGGTTCAATATTATGAGATAACGATCCGGAACAATCGTGATTTTCCTATTATCTCATTATATTTGTCTGTAATTTGAGAACATTTTACTCGACTTAGCATGTTGTTGAAGGGGCCTACGTATAATACATTGAGTGAACCCAAAAACTATGTTTTTTACGATGATGATTCACCATTTATCATTCATTAGAGCTTATATAAAAACGACTCTTGAATTCTGAACTGCTCATACCTCAGTCATAAACAAATAGTAGGGCTTATTAATCCTTTTAAAGGATAGATCAGAGTAACTTTACTGAGAGGATGATGTGCCCCATGGCACAAAATTAAATCGCATACTTTGCCAGCTACAATGAAAGGAAAACTCAGAATATCAATTTTTAATATCCAGCTATAAGTGAGGATTTTTTAAAATATTATTTGCTGATTTTGAGGTTAATTTTATTATTTCATTTTTATTTTGGGATTTCGTATTCTCAGATGACTATACCTATGCGTTTTTTCGTAAACGTCGAGATGGCAGAAAATATCTGACGTTTCGATCCATCCGCTGAACCCCGGGAGATATGTGAAAAGTAACGAAAGGCTGCAGCTGAATACGGACGCTAAATCGTTCCCAAGAGATTTCGCTTCAACCGCGGATAGGTATTTTGCATAATGGCATATGTCTATTCTGAAATTTGCATAACCACAGAATTTTGTGACACAGAACTAAAAAAAAAAAATCAAAAGTATATTATCCACTCCCTAGGAAAGCCTTCGATTTTTTTGAAAGAGTGGAACAACTGCAAAATCTTACTCGAAAACACCAGAATCATCATTTGAGCTCTCATACAATAACTGTAAATATCTAGACAGAACAGAATAGAAATATGACTTCATCCTATATCCTTTTATAACATCAAACATTAAAATAAAAATTAACATAATATCCTGAGTAACCGAAGATATCCCGATGGACAATTAGTTCCCCGAAGTTATTCCACCAACATGTCCTTACACAATCTTCCCGTAAGCTTCTCGTATCTTCTCTAATCTTCCCCCATTTTGACTATTGTAGCTTGGTATATGGAGGCCTTTCTAAACTGCTTTAAGACAGACTAAAGAGAATAATGAATTGCTCTCTAAGATTTGTGCTTGGTACTCCTAGGCGATCGCGCGTGTCCCAACTTTATGATGAGTTAAAGTGGCTCTTCCCTCCCTTCCGAAGACAATATTTCCTCTGTTCATTCTTTTACCAATCCATTTACTCTCAACACCTTTCATATATCTACAGTCTCCTCCAATTCAAATCCTCAGTTCAACGATATAAAACAAGATCCTGTAGATATACGTCCCCACAGAACTAAAGCATTCGAACGTTCCTTTCTCGCCCGCTCCACAACAGTGTGGAACTCAGTCCTTCCTAATATCCGTCATAGTCCCTCACTATCGTCATTTAAATCCTTGCTTTTCCAGCATCTCCTAGCTTCCCAAAAAGATGCCCTCTAAGCAGGTTAGTCATTTGCTTAGAATGTAATGTATGGAATAATTCATTGTGTGATTTAGTTCTTGAAATTTTGTTTTTTAAGAATAATGCAAGAGACATAATGCAAAGAAATTATTGCATGCTAGCTCATGCATTTAACAAATTCTGTGGATTTATCAATTATATTTGATTGCCTAATATCTTGTCAAGAATAGTACTGTTTTTTAGTTATTTTTGTTTGAATAATTTTTTTTTATTGTTTTCTTTAACTTTTTACACGCTTTATGATATGTAACATTTAGCCTTCTGGCCAGATAAATATTATTTTTCTTTTTCTGTTCATATTTTTATTCTAAAGGAACTTAGACCCAGAATAAAGTTACTTTTCTATTCTAATAAAAATCTAGACAGAAGGATACATAATAAAAAAATCATACAGTATTATTATGAGTGTTAAAAAAAGTAAATGAAATAATTAAAGTAAAATTCGTAACGCAATACTAAGCTAGTCAAGATTTTAAATAAATAATAGCAAATAAAAACATGAGCTTGGATGTAATAGCTTCTTTACATAATGTATATATTCTTTACAAAAAAAAAAGAAAAAAGAAAAATAGACTACACAACAAAATCCACTATTTAATGCTGATTCATTTAAGCAAGTGTCTACCTTAGGGAAAAACTGCTTGGGAAGTGAGATGTTGGAAAAGCAAGGGTTTTAATGAGGACAGAGAAGAAGCATGGCGGATAGAAAGGAACACTCCAATGTTTTTCGGGTGTAAAAATCGGAAAGGCGAGGTCTTGTTTCCTGTGGAATGAATTTTAATTGAAGGAGACTCTACATAAAGGACGGGTGTTGAGATTTAACGGGTTGGTAAGAAGATGGACAATAGAAGTATTGTGTACGAATGGAACATTTCGAATCGATCATACATCGATTGTGAAAATTTCCTTAAGACTAATAATTTGAAGACGTAATTCAATTTAGGTATGCTGGAACAATACAGATAAATCCGATACTTGATCCAGATATATAGATGTTAAAATTTGATTTTTTTTTTTAGATTAATTTATTGATATTTACAATAATAATAATAATAATATTACAACAAGTAAATCTAAATTTGAAATATAAACCGATGAAATAAGTAATAGACATAGGGGCTCAGGGGTTGAGCGCTGAGTTGCCATGCCGAAGGTCCAGGGTTCAAATCCCACTGCTGGCGAGAATCTGTTATCACCTGGAGATGGATCTGGGAACCCATAATAAGGGGAAGATCTGGCGGTTCATCTAAGACAAATCACCTTCCCAACTGTTGTCCAAGAATCAGTGCAGTCTCTACCATGTGCTGAATCTTAGCCCCTTCACGGGTTGTAGAGGGTGTTGTTTACTACTAGGAAAATGGAGTAACTTAATGGTATTTTTTTTAACCTGAAAGCCCTATTTGGATGATTGACTTAACTAATGGGCCTATTATAGGATGAAATTCATGGTAATTTCTCTCTATTCTTGGTTTGGACCTAGGATGTGCTGTAATTTTTGGTGGTACAGGTTTCTTTTTTATTTTACTCACTTCAACTGTAAAGGGTCGAAGAGAAATGCCTCTGGGACCGATTTTCCTCCTAATTCAGTTAAACTCTGTATGGCATAAATTAATGAAGAAGCGGGTGTGATGATGACGTGAAAAGACCGATGGAACTTCTGATACCTTAGTAGATGACATCGGATCCTATCTTATCTCCGATCATATATTTAAGGGGAAGTGATGAATCAAAAAGATATTTCGTGTAAGGAACTGTAACCTTTGCTACCTACTGTTTCAATAACTAAGTACTTCATCTGAATTTGGATTCGAAAAACACCTTGGTACTAATGAGAAGAACGAAGAATGCCGTTTTAAAAGTCAAATTTGTAGATTCTTTTCCGATTCCCGACTTCCACTCACAATAGATTTTCCACGAATTTAACCTTAAAAGTCTGACTTAAAGAAAACGATTCTCCCTTGAAGGAGGTATTTTATAGCCAGTTGAATAAAATCTCCATCTCGCAAGGCTATCAAGGGTCCGTTTAATATCAGAACCCTGGCCTTGTACTTTGAACTTTCCCTCAAGATAGATGTTATGAATGTTATACACGTTAGTTATCTCTAGACAGGTACAACTTACCGTTACATAGTTGAAGCCGATAAAGGTTGCAGGGTTTGCGCAACAGTTTACCCTTATCCAGGAATAATGAACATTAGAAAACTTTTAACTTCTGTGAGAAACAGGTAAAATACGTTTTGCACTTCATTATTTTACAACAGACCATGAACTTAGGGTTAAAATTATTTCAACTACTAGTGGCTCTTTTTTTTAAAAAAAATATTAATTGATATTTACAATTGTATTAAGACAACAATTATACAATAAAAACTTAACATAAATGGTCACGATGCCATGGCCATCTTCTATCGACGTCTTAAGAGAATTATCAGGAATTTAAGGAGTAGATAGGTTTGAAATTAGTGGGTCTGAGTGGGAAGAAAGTTTTTCATGAGAGGAATGGTATCGGGTTAAG